>CM065780.1:43394195-44594195 GCA_033296515.1 Macrochelys suwanniensis | reverse complement strand
TCAGTTCAAATGCTTTATATTACCGATCTCTGTCAAGGATAAATCTTGAATCCTTGTATTCTAATTTCACATGTTGTTTTAAAAGTCACAGAAAACATTCATCAACATATGAAAAATAAAATAACTTGCCACACCTTCCTTTAGCTAACATGGGTCAACTGAAATGTCAATATTTGGTTACTTGGACTAAGAACTAGATCGTTCTATTTGCAAAAAACAATAACAAAAACAATATTTAAATTACAGCCTATGACTTCAACAACTTTTTTTAATACTATGGCACTATAAAATAGAAGAGATATTTTTATGCCCTGTAAAACCACATTACCGGAACTGGTTTAAATGTAACTTTATTCATTCTTTGCTCAGATATGATAATGACATATTATAACTGAGAAATTTTCTCAACGGGGTGGAATATTTCCTGCACTGCTTGTTCTGCTGATGTGGTGAATATCACTTTACCAACAAAAAGTGGGGAAAGCATATGCTGCAGTTGCATTTTATTTCCAAGCAAATTGAAAGAAAGACTTAATTAGAGCAACATATGATTTTACATGACAGGGATAAATCATGCATCAAAGTCGTGAAATGAGCTACAAATGCAATAAAAAATAAGGTATTCAAAAGTTTAACAAATGGGGAAGTGGGCACCGAAAATGGTCCTCGTCTGGGGCACCATTTGGTCTAGGGACAGCCCTGGGAGGGACCAAGTAACTCCAGAAGAAGGAGGAATAATGATACTTAGTATACACACTGGTTTTCATTCTCAAAGAGGTTCCACAAAATGTAACTCATGAAACCTCTAACACTCCTGTGAGGTAAGTAAGATTATCCTCATTTTACAGATTGGGACTCTGAGGCAGTTAAATGAAGTGACTTTCCTAAGGTCACAAAGGGAGTTAGTGGAGTAAAATAAAGTGAGCAGAAATGCCAGGGCTGTACAAAAACATGCCCCCAGCACATAGATCTCAACTTGACAGCGCCCAAATGTGGGATGAGATGTGTGATAAACTCAAAATAAGGGGGACACAAAAATATTCTTGCCGGGGAGCTAAAATGCATTTGGTGAAAATGACCCTCTCTTTAATCTCAGTTTCATGGCTGTTTTTTTCTGATGTAAATAATTTTCAATAGTAAAAGTGAGCAAAAACCATTTTTTGGGAACAGAAGGAAATTTGGGACTAAAACAAGTGATAGCCCTTGAAATAAAGTATATGTTACAGGCACACCCTGCTACTCAAGAACTTCCAAACCACAGTGCCAATCCTGGAAGTGGCTGTGCATGGATGTAACCTGTGTACATACATAGCTTAATTGACTTCCATGGAATTCAATGTGGACATGAGGGTCCATCCACATGATCAGCTTATGGGAATGGGGTATAATTTACAGCATGACACAACCAAAGAGTTTAACAAACATTAAGAAAGAATAGGGAGAGGGGAAGGGAGTAGCAGTAATAGGAACACATGAATACAAAACTAGCTATATTTTATGCGCATATGGTGGTTTGATGATGAAGCAGCTGCTTTTCAGTTAACATGATTCATGAAGTTAAGTGAGGGCGGTAATAGTGACTTCTCATGGAAAACCAGTTTGAATAATTTATGAGCCAATGCAAACTCTCTCTCCAAATCTGTGCAAACAAATCTTTTTTGCAGTTTGATATAAGTAAGTTTTCATCAAAAGCACCAAAATGTCCCAAGAAGGGTTATGTATTTCTCACCACCATAAGAGCCCATTAGTAGGTACTGGAAAACTTGATAGAAAGTCTTTTCTCACGAAAGTCAGCCCAGTTTCCTGATCCCAAAGCAGTATAGCTAAGGTTATTGGGACTTTGGAACCTGTGAAAGTTTGCCCATCATTAGTAGTGGTAGGAGGTCTACAGTCAAGGAGCAAATCCAGTGAGATCTGGGAAAAAGATGGGAGGCTGAAACGGGGCAATGGAGGCCCTACATCAGATGCTGGAGGAATAGGAAAGACACGACCAAAACTTGGAGCAAAGAGGGAATGAGGCCTGATACTGATTTCATGTACATTGGTTTTACTGGTGACTTCAGAGGAACTATCCCTATTTTACACCAGTGTTAGGGAGCTCGGAATCCAGACACAATAGCAGTAAGAGAAAAGTGCTTGGACTTGGGGAGGAGGGCAGGGAAGGAAGATTTGAGGTTTAGTGGAAATAGGTCACTGATGTTCTATGTAAAGAGAATTTGGGAACCAATGGTGTTACCAGGAGGTTCGTTGTAACACATACTATAGCCCGGTGTGTAGAAAGCCCACTGTTCTTTGAGGGGATACATTTTAGTAGGGGAAGCGAACATTTTCAATTTGTGGTTTGTTGTCAAGTATTGCACTGTAGGAGTGTTGACTTAAAGGATTAATTGCAGTAGAAAAGTTTTCAACTAAAACTTAATAGTGCCTTATCTACAAGACTAGTCCTTTAAAATCCACTCCTTTCCCTCACAAGCCCTGCCCTCATTGACTTTTCAGACCCACTCTCAAACTATCATGGGCATGAATCCCACCCATTGTCACCGAACTCCAAAAAAGCCATTTGATGCATTAACACTCGCCACTACCATTCTGGAAAGGCTGGTTCCGCTCTTGGTTCTCCTAGGAGGCCATGCAGTAAATCTCACCTCTTTTCCCAGGCATTCCCTGAGGAGAGGGATGAATGACAAAGGGATGAGCAGGTGTCTTGATTGAGGGGCTGATGACTGGGGATGCTGGGATGGGATATATATTGCTGGGAACTGGGATATCAAATATGAACATCTCGTTTATTATGTCATGGTGTGGGGGCAGGGAAGCATGGTTATCCATTTGTGGTCTTTTGAGCTACAGAACTAGACTGTTTAGAATCTCCTTGTACAAAGCCCAGATCACTACACTGGGGCCTCATCAATATGAATAAAACAAACAGGACTGATTTGTGTCACTGTCTCATAATGTAGGGACTTTCATTCCCTCCTCCCCAGAAATCTCTGTACTGGTGTCTTCTGCAGGGCCGACAGGAGGGGGGAAAAGCCAGTACAAATTACCGGGGCCTGGCGGTTTGGCAGTCCAGAAGGGGGCCCGGGGCTCGACTGTATAAAGATTTTTAGCCGGTCCGCCCTTTCTAGGGGGCCCAAAACATTTTTTTCACCAGGGCCGAACATGCTCTCGGCGGCTCTGGTCTTCTGGATACATTGGCCTCAGCCAAGAATGTCATGCAGCATTCCCTCTAACCTAACACTTACTCAGAGGTTTCAATCCCATGGTGAAGGTTTTCATTTCTCCCCCACAATGAATGTTTTAATAGCAAGTAAGTTGTCTGAATGGATCTTGAGCCCTGTGATTAAAGGTGGAGAGGAAAGTAATATTATTTATTTATAAACTAGTGCTAACATTCCAGTGGCAAACACGATGTAAGGAAACATTTTTAAAACAAACATGTTAAGCCCTGGTTCCTCTTTTCCTCCGATTTCCCCCCACACACTTGCAAAATATTTAGAAGATTATAGGTTGAAGTCTTGGGACATCTGTAAACATACCCTATGAATCACTAGGCACAAGACTCTTTCACCTCTCAGTGAAAAGACTAGAATTATCACATTATTTCTTCAGGATTGAAAGTTCACTTGTCAAGGAAAACCACCCACCACCAATGAGGCAAACACGAAGAATGATTTAGTACATTGTCATGAATCAAAGACATACAAGACGAAGGGAGATTTCCATATAAATGTTGAAATCAGAAGTGGTTTGCACCCAGTGTCCATTTACCCAAGCCAACAGTCTAGTGCATATTTGGATACAATTGTTGTTATTACTTAGTAGTAACACTATGCTCAGCGCTGTAAAAAAAAAAGAAAAAAAAAAAAAGATGAAGATTCAATCCCTAAATCAGAGTTTGTAATTTAAGGGCCTCCTGTTCCCATTGAAATTAATGGCAGAACTCTTACAAATTCCCAAGGGAACACGACTTGGTCCTAAAAGAACAGGCAAAACAGTACAGAAACATACTTCTCCGATGCCCAGAGGGAAAGTTGTGTCACTGGACAAGCCAGGTTTTGGTTTTGCAAAACTAAAGTCACTGGTTCTGATTTGGAGCCTTCTGAATTATGAGTGGACAATAAAGGTGAGATCCATTTTATTTTTAAATGTAAACTTTTTCACCCAGACCTCAAAAATCAGCTTGCTAGGTTTTCTGAAAACTTTCCAAAACATTTCATTTGAGAACTGCATAAGCATGAGAATTTCAGGCCAAAATTATTTCATTGTGAGAAGGTCAGAATGTCAGCCAGAGGGCTGCAACAGAATAAGACGTACAACCTACAGAGTCACAACAGATTCATTTCCACACCTACTTGGGCTTCTGTGACACAGACCCCCTCCCAATGGCACAGTCCATCAGAAAGGGATGTTGCAGCAGCAGAAAGTGGGCACCAATGTACTTTCTATACCAGGGATTCTGCAAGTGACCAGTGTGACAGATATGACCATAACCTTGACAAACCTTATTGAATTAAGTATTCTAAGAATTCATTGTATTAAAAATACAAGTGTCTATATACTATTGAGGGATTGTATGAATTTAAATGAGGGAAGGGGACCAAAGCCCTCTGGGAACAAAAAATAGTGTGTGGGGGCGGGGGAAGGGGGGCAAATTCACTCTCACTGTAACACCTCCAGAGAGCTACCCCCTCCTGGAAAGGCTTACATATCCAATTCTCCAGAGGACCACAAATACATCCCTTCCTTTGGTTGCTCACCCCATTGTCTCTCTAGACTCAGGGTGCTCCTTCTTCATGGCTCAGCCCTCCCTTTATGGAGTATCCAAGGCCCACTGGACATACTGTCTATCCACAGTCTCCTGATCCACTTCCAAGTCTGTGCCATTTTCCTAGTGGCCTGTAAAGGAACACAGGTCCATCCAGTACTCTGGGTTCCAGCATAGAGACCCTATGCCCAGCAGCCACAGTCTGCTCAAGATCTGACCTTGTTGATGTTTCCCTGGGCTCTTTCCTACTTCTCTTCTCTAGGTTCTGGAGCTTCCTCCATTCCCCATAACGCCTTCTCCCCTCTGAGCTTCTTACCAGCATCTGTAGACTAAGGGAGGATCCCAGGACCTACTTTTCTTCTAGAACACCTCCTCAGACCTAAATAATGCTCTTTTTCTCAGAGGAGTAAGTGCAGAGCTCCTTCCTTTGGCTCTTTTCTCCTGCCACCCACTTCCTCTCTTTATAAGCCTATCCCTGCTCCTTCCCCAATGGGGCTTCATCAGCCTTTAGGCCTTATCAGGCCCCAGAACTCCTCCAGGTGCAGCCTATAAGATTAATTCCTATTTCACCAGTTCAGGCCTTGTGTGGGGTAGATACCCCATCACAGGCAGCCTGGGATGTACTGATTAAATAGATCATTGCTGCAGTTTCTGCCATTGGGGTTCCTAAACAGAAAGTCGCACTGTGCGGGCAGAACTCTGCCTGTCTTCCAGCTGAGTAGATCCACCTCAGAGAATTATATTCTATTCAGGTTCTTATACCACATAGTGGCCCCCCTTTGGCACAGGGAAGTTATAATTATACCTCAAACCCTCCCCCTGCGTCCTCCAGCACTGTGGGTTCACTACTGTAAAACAGCTGTTTTTTTCTTCTACAGCTGAATGGCAGCTCTTAGTCTAGCATTCTGCTAGGACATAATGAGTGTGTACTCAGGTCTATGATCTTAGCCCATCCTGATGGGTGGTCAGGCTGCATTCATCAAGAGTGGGTTGATCCAACAGTCATTGTGAAGGCCTAACTAGTGATAACATTTTGTAGCTGCTTGGCAGCTCCTCCATACACCTTTATTCCTGCTTCATAGGTAGCGGACCAGCATGACTGAAAGTCAAGTCCCACCCAGCTAAGCAGTCGGAGCTGGGACTTATTGTCATCAAAATATAACCTTTATTCAGGCCCTAAACCAGGAAAGTAAGAGTTTTCATATACTCTCAGCACTCTGGTGAGGATGCGCAAAACAGAACTAGATCTAAGGGATGGCAGCTCTTATCTTCAGCCGCCTGCAGCGGCGGCAATTCAGCATTAGCTCCTATCTTGAACCGCCCATGGTGGCGGCAATTTGGCAGCAGCTCTTTGCAGCGGCGACAATTCGGTGGCAGCTCCTATCTTCAGCCGCCCACGGCGGCAATTCGGCGACAGTTTGTCTCTTCAGCCATCCGCAGCAGCAATTTCGCCGCTGCTTGAGGCGGCAGAAATGGTAGAGCTGGCCCTGAACCTAATGAATATATTCCTCCTATCTGTATGCATGTATCATTCTTGTATCTGAAGCTAGAAATATGAGGTATAACTCTGAGGTCCTATTGTAATTATGCAAAGTGTGAGCCAATTATGATGGTTTAGAATCTTGATGGCTCCCCTTGACTAGGACAATTGGTTGAAAATGGTTTATTTACCTGCAAGCCTTCCTGTGTATGTGTGGGCCAGCCTGTAGGTAATGAAGAATGAGGTCTCACAGGGACATGTGACCATGTCACCTGATACTGAAATCCATCTTAAATCTTGTACTTTTCCATTTAAAAGGAGGGGTGGGGCCAAGCACAGATAAAAGATTCCCGCATTGTGCCAAAGCTATAAAACGGAATGAAGCAGGACAAAGGGGGCTGCCAGTCATGAGAAAACCCCTGCTTACCACCTAAGATGTCTCCTGGAACTAACAAGGACTCTACCAGGGGAAAGGATTGGGCCCAGACTAGGAAGGGGTCTAGTCTGTGAAAGAAGCTTATTGGAACATCTCTGAGGGTGAGATATTACCTGTAATCAGTTTCTTAATGTATTAGGCTTAGACGTGCGTGTTTTTGCTTTATTTTGCTTGGTGACTTACTTTGTTCTGTCTGTTATTACTTGAAACCACGTAAATCCTACTTTTTATACTTAATAAAATCACTTAGTAATCACAGTAAGTGATTAATACCTGGGGGAGCAAACAGCTGTGCATATCTCTCTATCAGTGTTACAGAGGGCAGATAATTTATGAGTTTACCTTGCATTAGCTTTATGCAGAGTAAAATGGATTTATTTGGGGTTTGGATCCCATTGGGAACTGGGTGTCTGGGTGCTGTAGAGGTAACCTGTTGAGCTGTTTTTGGTTAAAGTCTGCAGCTTTGGGAGCATGGCCCAGACCCTGAGTCTGAGTTGCAGCAGACTATCATGTCTGGCTCAACAAGGCAGGGTTCTGGAAGTCCCAAGCTGGCAGGGAAAACGGGCTCAGAGGTAATTTCAGCACTTCAGGTGACAGTCCCCAGGGGGTCTCTGTGACCGAACCCGTCACCCCTCTCCCCATTCCTCTGTGGCCCTCCGGCTGGAGGAGCTTGCTTTCATCTAGTGGCCCTGGGGCCAAAGGAGTTCGCTCTCCCCTCCCCGAGGCCAGAAGAGTTCTGTGCCCCTGGCAATTATTGGTGGGGGAGGGTGCCTCTGCTTCCCACCCCTCTTGTGCACACCCCTGAGGTCAATGGTGTAACTGAGAGCAGAATTTGACCCTTTGTATGCATGTTTTAAATGTCTAAGTGCCAAACTGACCTGGCCTCTGCCTTATGCAACCCCTTTATAATCAATAAGGTTGCACAGGGCAGCAGTCAAAGTAGAATTTTGTCCTAAATATCTAAAATCCTTAAGGTTCCTGGATTGGTTCCTCCCCTCACCACATTTGGTAGGATTTTCATCAAGAATAATAATAATAATTAAAAAGATTTTCAGGGTACATACTCCTTCTGACTTAGTCTCACAATATAATCTTTAGTCACTGCAATGCACTCAGAGCATACCATTACATTACATGCTTTCCAGTGTCATCAAAACCCATTGTTTCCTCAGACCCTTTTCCTGTCTATCAGGGGGCTGCCTCTACTGGTATGTCTTGTCCTGAGCCCTATAAGTGCTAGCTGAAGCTTTGGAATGTAGCCACCTTACCTGGAGGAGAGATCTCTATCTGCTTTGTAAGCATTTCTCCTTCTGTCACAATGTTCCAATGAACTATTTTCACAAACAATGCCTATTCTGTTCCCAGCCCTCTCTGCATCCTGTCTTCCCAAAGCAGGTATTTCCTGAGGGAAAGGCAGTGTCACAGCTGACAGAGATCATATTTCTGTGCTCTGGACATTCTCTAACTCCCCTTCCCCACTCTGATTCATAGATAGGACAAAAAGGAAGAGCCCAAATCTCTGGATAACAAAGAGTCTAGTCAGAAGGGCTGTTTCGCACATGGATGAAGAGGATTTTGCAGAGAATAAGTAATATTGTATGAGTGAGGCCAATATTATGGTGTTGTCTACATTATTAATTCCCCACCCCCCCTAAAATTTTCCAGTTTTGCTACCAAAAAAGCAAGGAAAGAAGCGCTAGTGTAGACAAGGCACAGTGTAGATATGTCAACCACTGTGACATCTAGACCTTCCCTATGGGCGTGAGCAAATCAGACCCTCTGCACAGGTCTGAAAAACAAGGCAACAGTGGCATGCAGAAGGAAATAGTTAGATGTGAGGTGATTAGATAAAACTCTATATGAAAATTAATCATCCTATTCCTACACTAATGGAGCAAAATAAAATGTTCCATATGCTCACTCACATCCGGTCAATGTAAAATACACTTGTCTTTGGTATTACGCTTTTATTCATGAACTATCTTGTTAGGGCCAATCTGCCACTATTACTCATGTTGAGCAGTGCCTTACTCTATGAGTAGCTCTATTGATTTAAATGAATAAGATAATAATATGGGTGGCGAGAATTGGGCTCTTATTGATTTGAAATCTCCTTAGAAAGGTAGTTGATAGACATCATTCTAATACCTCCTTTTCCAACAATGTGAAGGTTACACTGAGTTATGGACTAATCTTGGTTGTGTAAAGAGAAGTCAGTTAATTTTAGTTGGTTTTGGACCACCACCACCAGCCCAGTCATCCTATCTAGTTTTGTCCTTCTGCGGTTACTGCTGACTGCATTGCCAGCAAGTGGGAGGCAGCACCTGCTGCTGAAGACTGAAAACAGGGTGCTGTTGCTTCAAACAGAAGAGCCAGGACCAGAGCCAGAGAGGGTGGAATGATAAAAAATATTTGTGCCCAGCCTAGAAACATCTGGGGGTCAGGAAGAAACACCTGTCTAAAGAAATCAGGAAGCTGGACCCACAGCCCCCCATGGCTTTTAGGGTATGTCTACACAGCCCACAGGAGTGAGAATCCCAGCTGCATTGACAGACTTCGGCTAGCGGAGCAAGCACTAGCTCACTAAAAATAGCTGTATAGATAGCACTTTGAAGTTGCAGCTCAGTATGGAACTCGGGCTCTGAAACCGAGGGAGTGGGCTGGGCTTGGGAGCCTAAACTCCACTGTGAGCCACTGTGGTGGGTTTTGCACCTTGTCAACCCCTTTGATTCCGGGGGCGGGGGGTGAGGTTAACCCCGCCTCCCTGCTCCTATGCCGGTTCTGCTACCTCCCCGGTAGTCAGGGCTGTATGGCCCAATGGTCAGAGTCCCTCTAAATCTTCTTCCCCCGGTGGGATAGTGCGACCTAGTGGCCAGAATCCCTATAGTGTGCTCCTAAAGCAGCATGGCCTAATGGTCAGAGTCTCTCTAAATTCTCTTCCCCCCGAGGGATAGCGCAGCCTAGCAGCCGGAGTCCCTATAGTGTGCTCCTAAAGCAGTGTGGCCCAAGGGCCAGAGTCCCTCTAAGTCCTCTTCCCCTCGTAGGATAGTGTGGCCTAGCGGCCGGGGTTCATCTGTCTCCTTTGAGGTAAGAGAGGGGTCGGTGAACTATGTCATCACAAACAAAGGGGGGAGGGGTTTAGAGACCCCCGGTAGGGGAGCCTGGGCCCACCCACCTTCACCGGGCTCCAACCCAGGGCACTGTCCTTGACGGCGTGATCCGCCATGGGTCAGCGGGGAATCCTACCGCAACACGCTGCCCTCAGATACCACTCCCTTCCCTTCCCTGGGTCACTTCCTACCCCTTCTCCAAACGTAGAAGTCCCTGTGGCATCAGGGTCTTCAGGTTCCTCAGCTCCCAGTGCTCCCTGGGGTTCCGACAGCTGCCAGTCTCTGGTCCCACTTCCCGGTCTCTCAGTTCCCTCCTGTATGAGTCACCACTGCTCCTGGGCTGGAGCCTCTGCTGGGCGTCTTCCTCCCTCAGCCACCAGCCCTGACTAAGCAGCTCTGCAGGCTTTTATACTTGACTCCCTGTTGGAGCATGCCCAGCAGAGCCTCAGGGGCATGGCTTCCTCTTCCAGCAGGGAAGGGTTAACCCTCTCAGTGCCAGTGTGGGGCCAGTCCGCCCTGTCACAGCCACACTTCAAAGCGCTGTCTATACAGCTATTTTAGAGCATTAGCCCAAGTTTGTTCACCTGGGCTGGGCGGCTTGCTTCTGTGGGTTGTATAGACATCAGAGAGTAAGGGGTGATGAGAACCATCCATGTTTTCCCAAGGGTCATCTAGGGCCTGGGATGTGGAAAAGCACCTGCTGGCCTTCCTTAAGGGAACTTGGGGACAAAAGACAAGAAGAAGCACTTGCAATCTGTAAGTGACAGGAAGGTATGGCCACGTGACTGGCTACAGGGACAGAGTGGCCTGTGCTGTGGCCTGTGGCCACCATTGTCTGCCAGCTCCTCCAGCTCCAGTCACTGTCCTCATTCTCAATTGTCCCTGTCTCTTCTTGTTTATATTGTTTTTATCTTTCAAATGCAATAACCTCCTGCAGAGATATGGTACAGTATTAGTGTTGCACCAGTAAAAGACAATGTGTCAGTTCTATACGTGTGTGTGTGTGTGTTCTTGGCTCAGTGTGGGCTGAATGCAAATATTTTTGGGTTTGGATTCATGTCTGAATGAAGTAAGAATTTATGACTTATCACATCCTTGTCTGTTCCCTGCTTGTCACCAGATTGCATGGCTCTGTTTTGGGAAAGAATTGCATATGGAAAATATATGTACAAGGAGGATTGACGTTTGAGGATGGAGCTGGGTTCTTAGCTAAGTTTCTCTTGCAACTCAGATCTGGTATACACTTGAAAGTTGTACTGATATAACTATATTGGTTGGGGGGGATTTTTTTTACTGAAATAGCTATGCTGGTAAAAGCTATTGTTCTGATATAAAATTATTTATACTAGTAAAGTTATTCCCTTTCCAATATCAGAACAGGTTTACCAGTATAGAAGACATCTATACCGACATATCTGTGTCCACACTAGGGATACCACTCTAATCAGTATAGTTAAAGTGGTACAACTTTCTAGTGTAGACAAGACCTAAGTAAAGCACAACATGTAAATGGTTAACATACATTTCATTCTGTAGATCAGGGGTCAGCAACCTTTCAGAAGTGGTGTGCTGCGTCTTCATTGATTCACTCTAATTTAAGGTTTTCTGTGAAGGTAATACATTTTAACATTTTTAGAAGGTCTCTTTCTATAAGTCTATAATATATAACTAAACTATTGTTGTATGTAAAGTAAATAAGGTTTTTAAAATGTTTAAGAAGCTTCATTTAAAATTAAATTAAAATGCAGAGCCCCCACAAACCGGTGGCCAGGACCCGAGCAGTGTGAGTGCCACTGAAAATCAACTCGCGTGCCACCTTTGGCACGTGTGCCATAGGTTGCCTACCCCTGCTGTAGATGTTCTGTATTGTTTTCCCTGATGGCAGGTGTTATTTTTTTAAATGAAACACGCATATCAAGGTTATTTGCTGCCATATGTCTTCTGACACCTTAATTAAAACTCTCATACACACACACTCTGCTTCTCTATGACTCTCCATCCTATTTTCAATAAGCCCATCTCTCTCAGCCGTTTCTTATTCTAACACACTCTTCTTTCTGGGAGTCTCACTTTATAGAGTCTTATTCTGTCTTGGCTGGAGGCTTTAGGTTCAGCCCTGAGCACATAAACTGCACCATCTTAGTAGCCCTGGGAAGAGGAATTGAATTCCTCATTCTCACCCAGCAAACACTGACATCAAGTATCCATTTCATTACACCTCAGAATCCGTCACAACACTACCCCACATTTGCCTAATATTTGCCACTGCATCCAACAATCACAAAGAAGTACATTAACTTGATATTTCTGCTACAGTGATCACCAGTGAAATAGTTAGCAATGTTGGCACTTAGTATTAGGGTTCAGATTTAATGCCATGCTGAGATGGAAGGGGCAATTCACACTTCTCAGAGCTTTTATTGTAAGCTGTCTGTAAATCCATAGAGAAATCAGTTTTACACTTGGTGTATAGTCTGAAGATTTAATTCACTACCATAAGGATTAAAGAGCTAGACTCAGATTTGTCATCTATACCCACAAAAAGTAGCGCCTAACTCCATCATTAGTTTAATTGATTTCAATAGGACAACTTGCAGGATAAGATGCTACTCAGCATGAGTAAGAGTGACTGAGTCTAGCCTTTCCTTTATGAAAATGAAAGTCTAAGTTCCGGAGCACAATTGTATAGAAAATTCCAAAAGGACAGTTATCCTTTTATTATACACAGGGGCCTGCTTATTTACCTACATATCCATTGTACCAGTGCCTGACACTGATGTTGCTTGTAATGGATGCTATCACTTTTCCCCCTTTATAGCCTCCCTTCCTTCTCCCCCTGCTCCCTATATGTTTTGTGTGTGTTGCTAACTGGGGACTCAGTGTGTGTATGTGATTGTTCAAGCTCCGTTGATCTTCCTGTCAATCAAATCTTGCAAGAAGGTGCCTTTTGATATGTCCTTGAGATCCAGGGGTCGCGTTCGCTGCTACTGTAAACGAGCACAACTCCATTTACTTAATTGCACTTGCTTATGCCGGGGGTACATTTAGTTAGCGGAAAGAATCAAAACAGCTATTCTGTCACTGAGCTTCAAAATGATTGTGCCTCCACTCCAGCAGTAACCCTTGTTAGAGGGTTAGAAAGGAATACTGTACTTCTAAGCATTTGAAATTTTCAGACCCCCTATTAAAATCTGACCCAGTTTGCCATCTTCACACACCCTGAGGAGATTTAGTCTCCTTAATACTAGTTCTTGGAACATCTGGCATCAGAAAGAATTCCATCCTCTTTGTCTTTATACTGAAGCACGGAGTAGGACAAAACTAAATTTTTATGCAGCTATAAAGGTTATTTATATTTTTATTTTAAATAACTCCCAGAATCTAATAGCTCTCCATCATCATTCATTATCCTTCCTCAGACTCCTTCACCAACAAGTGTTACATTGATTCACTCCAGCTCTATTCAGGTGGTATTAGAGACAAAGATCCCCAGCCCAAGCAACCTGTAGATCTTCTGAACATCATTATTTATATTTTACCATTTTATCAAACGTAGGACTGACATTTTCAAGATTAAAAAAAAAAACCACCACCAATTAAACTCTTGCATCACTACTACTGTGTTTAAAGTTACTGAGATGACACCAGAATGATAAGTGGAAACAGTTTGCTAGCCAGGAAATCAGCATTTTTTCAAGAGGCCTTGCTGGACAGTAAAATGTTTGTTTTTAGGCCATCTAAACTGATGATGGCTGCACTGCAACACTTGGGAGTTGAAGCCCTAATTTCAGTTCAGGCTTCTCAAACTACAGAACAATTCTATAACAAATAACATACTTGTACTGCACCACTGATTTTCATAAGTTTTGTGTCTTTAAGATTTCACTAATAAGATGCAAATAAGGTCACAAGAACAATACCAAAGTCTGATCATACCTGCAACATTCATGTGCATTTGAATTCAAGCAGGAACTGCCGCACTGGGGGATGGGGTAAAATGGACCTAACTGAGCCAATCCCACCCCCCAACACCCTCTGGACTGAGCACTGTGCAAAGGGGTCCCCAACTTCTGGGGGTGCAAGAACCCATGTGGCCTTTTGGGAAAGAAACTGATGGAAGGAGATAGCCAGAGACTGAAGCAGTCAGAGCAGAAAGCAGGGATGAGGGACACTGATAATGTCAGATTGTTTTCTGCAGTGTACACTCTGAACATTCTCTCCTCCATGCTGATTGACTGTTTCCAGTGGTTCCCAAACTGTGAGTCCGGACCCCAAAGTGGACCCTGTTTTAATGGGGTCGCCGGGGTGGCATTAGACTTGCTGGGGCCAAAGCCCAAACTCCACCGCCCAGGGCCAAAGCCAAAGTCTGAGGGCTTCAGACCTGGGCAGCAGAGCTCAGGTTATAGGCCCCCCGTCCGGGGTGATGGGGTTTGGGCTTTGGGTCCCCCCTTCCCCTCGCCTGGGGCAGCAGGGTCCGGGTGGGCTCAGTCTTTGGTCCTCTCTCCTGGGGTCATGTAGTAATTTTTGTTGTCAGAAGGGGGTCGCGGCACAATGAAGTTTGAGAACTGTTGCATTCTCCCTCCCTGTTCACTCTTCTGGTATGTTATATCCCTTTCCGTTGTCTGTCATGCCTATTTAGACAGTACACTCTTAGAGGCAGGGACTTTCTCTCATTCTGTTTCTATGGTGCTTAGCACAGTGGGGCCCTGTTCTCAGTTGGCCCCTGGGAAATTCCATAATAATCATGATAAATAATGACAGTTTGCAGCCTGAACACATTTTTTCTTCCATAAAAGTAACTGTGGGATGTACACAACATAGCTTTTTCTTGGATTTACAACTGTAGGATCCTGTTCATAATCAGGGAAGTGTTGTTAAGGATATTGATTTTAAAAGATGTTTTTCTGGCTTTTATTTTGCTTTCATTCTGGATTGTCCATTCTTGACTACATAACTAAAGTGATCAGGACTGCAGAGCACAATTTCTCTCAAAAATAAAGAACTTCCTGTTGCCTGTGTCTACTCACCAGTACTGCATGGTTATTTATTACTATTAAACATCAGTGTGTTTGGCACAGCACATGATGAAAATAAAGACAGACTCAAATTGCACCAAAAATCATGAACAAATGCTGGATGGGCTACGTTTTCAAAAGCTCCTCCACCCGGGCTCTAAATATGCACTGATATGTTCAGTTTGCATACACACATTCAAGTTTTTATGTGGGATAAAATTGCAGATGCAGATTAAGAGGTCACTATGCTTTTAAAAAAATGATTAATTTCTCTCCTGGGTTACTTGACCCACAAAGAATTTGTCTTAGATATTCTTGAAATAATTACCTGACAAGAGCTTCTTACTGCAAGCTTGATACTAGAAGGAAAGCAATGACACCTGCTGCCCACCTCCACAGCTACCTTTTCCATTCTTCTAAGTAGAGGGCAATGAAAAATTTTACAGGGCAAAGAGGCAGAGTCTATCTCATCTGAGACCTCTGTGTTCAAAAAAGCATTACTGAGAGTGTCTGAAGATACTGTCAAAAAGGAAAGAGCTCATGTAATAGAAATGCATTTGGCTCAGTGAATGAAAGATGAACAGCAAGAACAAAGGTAACAGTAGTACAGCTCTAGGTAAAGAATAGAAACCTTGGAACAAATTCTGATATCAGTTACACTGGTGTAAATCCAGAGTAACTCCATTAACTTCAGTGGAGCTGGTCTGGATTTACACAAAAGTGTTAAGGGAGTTTTAACTAGTATTGCTTTTCTAGCTGGAGCCTAGCTGAGTACACTGAATCCCCCAGATTAACACACACCTGTCAACTAATGTGGCAGAACTTGTATTTGTGGTTTTAGTCAGAGCTAATCACAGGCAGTGGGGTTGTAGGGAGTGTAAAGGACAGAGGTTACTCTCAAAAAGAACATGTGACCACAGATGAATCTGATGCAAGCTGTAGGGAAGACAGTCACTCAGATGCAATATATCAAAACAGGTCTAATTTTTTAAACAAAGGCGTTTGTGTAGATGACAGATAATTAATAGTTAAAATGCTGCCTCCCCATCTCCCCCACTCACTCAAATCATTCCTTTCATAAAACAAAACAGTTCGTCCTTGACAGGTGCTTGAAACATGAACTCACACAGCTTATATCTTGCCTGTCATTAGGATTTAAATATTTCTGCTCCTGACAGTCCAGCCTGTCCCTCCCTGATTATGACTCCATGATCTTAGTTTCCTAACAGTGAAGGGTTTTATTCATGATACTACAGGGTCTCCATTTCCCATCTTTGGCCCTTTCATCGCACTGGTTAATAGCTGACTTACTTAACTGCCATGAAAAGTACTATAAGAACAGTTCCATTGTGCATAATCAATGGAACCTTTGGATCACTCCAGTCCTGTGTTATTATGGGGAAGTGAAACCTTTCTAGTCCTCATACAGACAATGGGGACATTATCTTTTCTTTTTCTTTTCTTAATAAAAAAAAGATCAAGCTGAATGAAACCCTTCTTACATGTTGTATTTTATATATGGAAAACTGCTACGTGGAACTTGGGTCTGTAGAAGCTGACAAAGAAAACTAAAGTTAGACAGGGAAAATCTTTACATTCTGCAGAAAAACAAATCTTGCATGCAACCGGAGATATTTTTTCACTGCACAATTTGTCACTTATAAGGTTAGTGAGTTACTCAGATATTGCATATGATAACATTAGATGGAGCACCAGATGAAGGATAAACAGCTCATATTTTTCTCTACAGGGATGGCACTTTTTGTGAAACAGCACATGAAAAAGGGCCCTTTCTACCAGCTCAGAGAAGTAGTTATGTAAGGGCCTGATCTAGCTCCCATTGAAAGGATTCAGAACTTCAATGGGAAGTTTGCCATGAACTTCAATGGGAACAGGAGCAGGTCTTTACTATGCTGTATTGTAGCCAACCCATCCATTAAAGAAAAATCCTATCAATTTAAATAGAAAATAAAAACTTTTTCACGGGTTATTTGGACAATTCTATATAGTCTAGTTGAAAAATAGATCCCTTCTGCAGAATTCTGTACAAAGGTTTAAAAGTCCCATAGAAAGGATATCATTTTAAGGGTTTTCAGAGTCATGTTTATAGAACACTATGCAATTTTTGTAGAACCTTACTGATGTTTTTCCCCATTCAGTTTTGTATGACTTTTCCCTGAGGGGCAATAATTCCTTTTCGAAAATAAATCTGGAGGCATGGGCTCTACCTGTGTCAAAGCTATCTTTAATCACAGTGGTAACCAATGCTGAAGAAGTCAAATGGGAGGACGTCATGATCAAAACAGATGGCTAGGGTCAATCATCTCCCTGCAAGTAGAGTAGAGGAGAGAGAATACTTACTTGCATCAGTATAATTTATGTCGCTCAGGGGTGTGAACAAGCCACCCCCCGAACAACTTAAGTTACACCGACCCAAGCACCAATATGGACATCGCTATGTTAGTAGGAGAGCTTCTCCCGCCAACATAGCTACCGCCGCTCTTTGGGGGTGGATTAATTAAGTCGATGGGAGAGCTCTCTCCTGTCGGCATAGAGCGGCTTCACTAGAGAGCTTACAATGGCGCAGCTGCAGCGGTGCAACTGTGCCACTGTAAACTCTCCAGTGTAGCCATAGCCTATGAATATCCACCAGGTTTGCAATGAAAGCTGCAGGACTCAAGGTGAACACACTCATACAGCAGGCAGTGGCAGCATCAGCAAGTAAGCAAAGCAACCTCGTTTTAATCAAAGATACTGAATTCTGCTGAATACTCTGAAGTGTGGACCTGGGTCCCAAATCAAATAACCCTGAATCTGCATGAGACCCATGCAAAGCTATTATAACACTATACTTAAGGATGCCCGCATCGCTCAGAACAAATGTTGTTCTCCTTGCCTTTCCTAAAAATGAAAGCGTGCAGAACAAGCTAAGTAGAGAACCAAGTTGAGAATCTCATGAGAACAGGCTCTGTTCCATTCCTTTGTGGTTTCAGCAAAGGTGAAATAGCATGAAACCAGTTTTCCTTGAAGCATTACAGCCCAAACCAAGGGGCAAGAACTGTGGCATGTTACAGGTCCAGTGCTGGGACTAGGGAGGGGAAAGGCAGCAACATTTTGAAACAGGTTCTGTTGGGGCTTGCTTTCATAGAATCAAAGATCATCAGAGTTGGAAGGGACCTTATGAGGTCATCTAGTCCAACCCCCTGCTCAAAGCAGGACCAATCCCCAATTTTTGCCCCAGATCCCTAAATGGCCCCCTCAAGGATTGAACTCACAACCCTGGGTTTAGCAGGCCAATGCTCAAACCACTGAGCTATCCCTCCCCCTTTCATTTTATCCAGTTCTTCCATCTCTGTAACTCAGAATCAGAAAAACCTCTCAGCAACGTAAGAGAAGAGATGAAGGCCTTTGATAAAGGTGCCTTACGATCAAGGCTGAGGCAGAGATTTTTTGAACTTCTAACGAAGTTGGCATGACATCTGTCCATGATGATCATGAGGCAGATAGACCAGCAACAGCTGCAGGGGTTTTCCTTAAGACAGAGCCTTTTTGAGCTGTAAAAACACTATGACATGTGTAAATGAATAGCAGCACTGAATGATAATCTATGAGTAATATATGCATAACAAAATACATAATGTAGTACATGATTAGGAATAGTAGGTTCTTTAAATACATTTCAGTGGTTCAATAAGTGTTCATAGTAAACATTCCCTAGAGTATCTCTTGGCAACTAAACATGGATTGATGTGCTACTGGACAAATGTTTGATATTAGCTAGCTATTTAATCTAAGATTTTCACTGACTGATAAAGTGTTCCAGATCATTTCTGGCATTCCAATTTATCTTAGCTTTATAGGAGTAACTCTACTGAAATATCTCTTCAATCTCTGGGAGAAGAAGCAGGAAAATATTTCCAAGCCTTATCACTCCACAATAGATTCTATTCAACCTGTAAGTATTAATTCTAATTTTCAGTGAAAAGAGATGCAAAAATTCAGCTATTTGTATGGCTAACTACAGTCCCTCTCTGATAACACAGGACCAGAACAGCCCTTCTTCTTTTTCAGAATCTGCTATAATAATTGCAGATTCTGAAGTGAAACCCATAACATTTGCCCAGAAATATTTTTGATTGCATCATTTTAGAAGATTCATATTTCTCAGTGCAATCTGATTTTAACGCTCGTCCAATTTTGCAGTCCTATTCAGGCTCAACTTCCACTGGAGTCAAGTTGAGCTGAGCTTGAGAAAGAACTATAGGATCCATAGGTGCGGGAAGTAGAGGTACTGGAGGTGCTGCCGCACCCCCTGGCTTGAAGGGGTGTCCATCATATACAGGATTTAAAGTTTGATTCAATGGCTCTCAGCACCCCCCACTATACACTTTGTTTCAGCACAATTGATAGGATCAGAAGCCATGTTGCTTACACGGCTACTGCAAGCACTGCATTTACAGCGTCTCTCCCCAACTATGCCTCCAGCCTGCCCACTTCTCTCAGTGTCCCATACAGTCTCCACTTCCTTATCCCAGTGCAGAGGCTGGACAACATAGAGACGCCTCCAGTGGGAAAATATACAGTGATGTGGAGCAGCTGAGCTACCTACCATGCAGAATGGAGAAGACCAGTTCACAGAAGGTCCCTTCTGTACATGGGTCTACAGGGATGACCTGGACCTCTGAACTCCCTTACTCCAGGTTCCACTAAATGCTGCCTAAAATGGAGTTATGCTTGATTTAGTGTAAATGAGATTGTAATCTAACCCAGTGTTTTCTTTGGGTTCTTTTTTTAGAAGAATGTTTGTACCTTGAAAATAGCATGTAGGCAACAGTACTAAAGGATTAAAACTAATAAAGATAATCAAATGATAACAAATAGTACCTCCCTCTTTGTCAAGCTATAATCCTCCTTTCCTAATTATAAAATACAAGATTACCTGCATTAAATAAAGCTATTTGTTATTCACAGTTATTTCTAGTAAGAATAAATACTATGGAAAGCATCTTCATTTACAAATCAATGCCCCATTCCTTCATCTGTGTCCATATGGAGACCAGCATGTGCTCAATTGTAGGATCAGGGCTGAAGAAGTTAAGAGTGGGATTTTCAAAAGTGCTTAGCATTGGATTCACTCTGCTCCTACTGAAATCATTAGTAAAGCTCCCATTGACTTTAATGTAAGCAGAGTTAGGCCAACACTGAAAACGTTTTAAAATCCCATCCTAATTACTTACATATAATCTTTTTTGCTACTGGAGATAACATTCTGTGCCTGAATGAGAGTTGTTTTCTAAAAGCACCCACAGCAAAAGGAATTATTACAGCAAGTGGCTTGGTGCCATTGCAACAACCTTCTTCATCTTTAGCTTAGTGAAATTCTACCACAACTTTTTCCCATCCCACATACCCTGCTGCTGAAAGAGAAATGGGTGGAGCACAGAATATTTCTGCAGTTATCTTTCCTAAGGAACACCTGCACAATTATCAAAGTAGACATTAAGTGAGACATGCAGAAGGATAATAGCAGGGCAATCAATCTCTTTTCAGCACTTACGTTTTCAATGTGTATAAAAAGAAACAAACAAACATGAAAATTAGGAACCCTCTCAAATCACAAAGAGCTTTGGCTTATAGCATTGCCTTGTTAATACTTGCGACAATATTTATGCATCTTTCTGGCTAATGTGAGGGCTTCCAAATGAGCTGAGAAGGGTTTTAGTTACAGGAAGAAGTGATTGTTCTGGGGAAACAAAAAGAGGATGTATGCGTAATTGCATTTAGTAATGCATTGTAATTGCATTTAGTTACAAAAGGAAAATAAAGCTGTCTTCTGGAACCCCCATCTCACAGGCATACTTCTCCAGGTACGTACACACACACACACACTGTTTCTTTGAGATCACATGGGTTTTCAGTAGCAAGGGATTTCCACAAAATAAAAATGCATCTTCACTGACATTCATTCAGACACAACTCCTGACCCCTCCACTGTGGCCATGGAATCTCCCCTGCCAGTGAAATTGCCACTGTGCAAATAACCTGAGGGAAGGATTCTTAGTGTGGGGCTCAGCTCCAAAGAAGTCTCCTATGCACCAGTGCATGGGGTGGGAGGCAGTTGCAAAGGGGGCAGAGGCAGGTGAGGGAGGTGGTTGGATGGAGGATTCACAGCTGCATGGATCTTCTGCTACCTGCCCCCAGATAGTTGGCATGTTAGAAGTAGGCACCAGAGTCTTTATGTAAGCATAAAAGTGCCCTTAATCCAAATACCTCCTTGTTTTATAAAATCCATTAAAATGAATATTAAAACAAAATCTACCTAGCATATACGAGCTCAAATAAAAAAAATGGTCCAGTACTTAAGAACATAAGAACGGCCCTACTGGATCAAGCCAATGGTCCATCTAGCCCAGTATCCTGTCTTCCGACAGTGGCTAATGCCACGTGCTTCAGAGGGAGTGAACAGAACAGGTAATCACCAAGTGATCGATCCCCTGTTGCTCATTCCCAGCTTCTGGCAAACAGAGGCTGGGGACACTTCAGAGCATGGTTTTGCATCCCTGCCTATCCTGGCTAATGGCCATTGTTTGACCTATTGTCCATGAATTTATCCAGTTCTTTGTTCAGGAGATTAGCTGAACAGGATCACTGGGCTTCAAGAATATATAGACTATTGGCCAAATTTTTCAGAATAGCATCTGAATTTGAGCCTGAGTTTTGTGCATTCTACTCTGTGCCCACAAAATGGGTAGCTAGACCTAGTGCAACTGAGTTTGCATTCACCATTGCCATTTGCATGGGCACATTTGGACTGGTGTGCAGTTATTTGTGCATGCAAATGGTAGGCCAGATTTTGAATGCATTTTGAGACGCCTTTGAAAATTTATCCCTAAGGGGTCACATTCTTCCCTTGGATACATGTATGGGGATCTCATTGACTAGTTAATGGAAGCCATGCACACACACCTGAGGGCAAAATGCAGCCCTAAATAAGATACTCAAACCAGTTATGTGGCATGACCCCACTTTGATGTTTGAATTTCTCACAGACTTAGAAGGAAGTAGATTTATTCATTCATGAGGGCCTTTCTTTGACTCTAGATTCACAGTGTCAAATACTATAATTGTGGAGTGTTATTAACTCAAATTTTTATACCTTTTATCATCTAAGTCAAATGATGATACTGTTTGCCTGCTAATATACAACTTTATATACAACTGGAAACATCTGTACATTTATCCTGTAGTATAATGTTTACATAAATCTTGTCAATGTACTATACACATACTGTACACGTGTATTCTTTATATTTAAAATTGTGCTTGCTAGAATATAAATATCAATGTAAAATGTAATATTTTATGTAAACACGTTTTACTTTTGTATATCTTGTATGTATACATAATTTGTGTTATAAGACAGATACCAATGTATCTTTACATGGGCAGTAGCAGTCTGAGCAGAGGGGCTAAGCCTTAAAGGTATGGAGATTGAATTACTTTATCACTTCTACAGTTAGCCCCTCCAGGTGCGGTTGAGGCACATAGGTGGGACAGCACAAGGTAATCTTACACTGCCTGTACCTGTGCTGTAGCATTATTGGGAGTTATCCTGTGGCTCTACTGCAGGTGCTTTTGCTATTTCTGTTTACCTGAATATACAGAAGTTAGATCTTGGAGAAATACTGAATGTCCTCTGCAGCATAGTTCTTTTTAGATGCCATGCATATGACCTAAATCTGTTCTGCATGAATCTCTCTCATGGAGAATCATTAAGTGTAGCTGCTGCCTGTAAGATAGACCCTGTAAGTAAAACACCACATTATATTAGTGCTGAGCCTGTTCTGTGGATAAATAGAGACTTCTGTCTTGAGGGCTGTCATTATGGTGCCTTTTATGAGCACTAAATTAACTTCATTATGGAAATATGATCTTATCTACATGCATTATCTTCATCATGCTTCTCTTGGTGTTCTTTGTGGATTAACTTGTCACACTCATCATTCTTATCATACAGAATGACAGATGAAAGGCAACCATATTGCACCCTGAAGCCTTCTAGTGTAAGGGACTGGGGTATCAGTCATGGCCTAGCAGTCATGGCTGGACTGGTTTCCACAAATCAAGGATGGCCATGAGATGGTAGTCAGCAAGCAAGGATCAGAATAATTCCTACAGCTGGGATCAATAGGCAAGAGCCAAAGTCAGAGTCAGGCACCAGAGATCAGAGACAGTTACCAGGCTGGAATCAGGAAGCAAGAGTCAAGGGCCAGAGATCAGACAGCAGGCTGAGGCCTTAAGTCACAGAAAGCCAGATATCTGTATGATTCCCCAGAGAACTTCCTGGGTCACCCTCCAGGGTTAAATAGTGAGCATGGGCCAATCAGAAGGCCACAGCATGTCACTCTGGACTTTTTGGGCAGGACATACTGCAGTGCCTAATCTCCATAGTGCTCCTTGGATGGGGAGCTACGTAGCATCCTAATGGTGCTGCAGGTGCTGCAGACCACGTTCTAGTCCCATGGATCCTTACACCTAGGAAGTTCTTTTCTTGAAAACCTATAAACTGGTGCTAAGCACAATAGGAAAAAAATACACACTTCATAAGATCACTAAGTCATGCACTTGGTTAAAAGAAAAGAAAATATGACATATAGTCCCATCTTCCATAGTACACATAGTAATTACTGTGAGTATCCAGTGAGAGGGGGGCACTTCAGAGGAGCTCAGGAACTGGGCTACACCACAACACCAGTTGTTAACCTAAAAGGCAAAGTAAGGGCTGGCAGAGCCCTGAGTAGAGTGTTTGGGTGGCTAACAGACTGGTAGTGTCAGGGAGCTGACACTCAGTTTAACACTAGCAAGTCTCTCTCTTGCTGAGGCGGGGAGGTAACATGGTGACTCACAGTCCTGGGCACCATGAGAAAGTGTCACAGACTCCGGTGGAAGTTTTGCCTATGTAAGGACTGCACAATTGCCCCCGCTGTTAGCCAGAATTGTTGTCACAGGATTGTCAGTTTTCCCAGTTAACTGTTATGAGCAGTATTATTAAATAGTCAAACCATCTGAAGCATTAATGGTTACAGGGATTAATTATTGTATTAATTAATAAATATTTGCTAGTAAAATATAGTAACCACAATAAATCATGGGCCCAATTCTGTAGCTTTTACTCACGGGAGTATGCCCATTGATGTCAAACAGGAGTAATTCTTACTTACACTTATGCAAACCAGGATAATTCTATTGTTATCCATGGTACAGTGGTGTAAAATGACAATCTGGAACCATGGGATGTCTTCCATGAGTGAGGGCTGCTGGGCTGGACCCTGTATTTGTTCCATACTGCACGCACTTTCAGGGCTTGTCTACAGATACAGCGCTGGAGTGGCGCAGCTACACCACTTGGGGCATGTCTATACGTACAGTTAAATTGGCACTGCTGTGATCAATGCAGCGGTGGCAATTTAATGGGTCTGGTGAAGACCTGGTCAGTCAATAGAAGAACACTCTCCCGTCGACTTCTGTACTCCAGCTCCCTGAGAGGCAGAAGGTAAGTCGGCAGGAGAGAGTCTCCCATCAACACAGTGCGGTGTAGACACCGCAGTAAGTCAACCGAAACTATGTCGACTCCATTTACATAACTTACGTAACTGAAGTAGCATAACTTAGGTCGACTTACAGCTTTAGTGTAGCCCAGCCTTTAGAGAAGATACTACCTACACCAACAGGAGAGCTTCTCCTGTCAGCATAGGTACTCCCCTACCCCGAGAGGTAGTAGCTACGTCAATGGGAGAAGCCCTCCTATCAGTCTAACACTGTCTACATCAAGGGTTAGGTCAGTATAACTACGTTGCTCAGGAGTGTGGGTTTCCACACCCCTGAGCGACGTAGTCATACCCACATAAGTGGGTAGTGTAGACCAAACCTAAACCTGCTATTTCAGTTCTTTGGAATTCAGCTGTCTCACTCCTTTCCTTCCTGCTCCCATATTTCTGTGAAATAACATATGTGTGCGGTGGGGTCCCATTCACTAATTGGGGTTTATCCAATAAAAAGGGTCTATTTGTGTAAAGGAATAAAGTCATTTTATAAATATCAAAACTATATCTTTTTTAAATGAAAACCAGAATTCTCACTCTTTTAAGAGTAAAGTATTGGACCATTCTACTTGAATGGGAAGTGATCTGCTACTAAACAATGAATGGCCAGATGTCGCTAGTAAACATTAGAGATGGGCCGAAGCCAAAATACCAGGTCTGAACACTCGCAAACTTTGCACCTCAGGTCCATCTTTATTTAACAAACAAAGGTCCATATTTTCAAAAATGCATGCCTAAAGTTGGTGACTTCAGAAGGTGCTGCTGAATGCTCAGTACTTTTAAAAATCAAGTCACCTATTTGAGTGGTTAACTATGGGCAAAGGATCTTTGGACTTCTATTTTTTTAAAAAAAAAAGTCAAAAATTTTAAAATAGCTTTGAATAAATATCTGCTACCAAGGAATGACTATATTGCTCATCAGAGCACTCTGGCGCTCTTTTTATTTATATTACTTACTTTCTTACTCTGGACAAGATTCTACAAACTTACTCCCATTGAGTAGCTCTTACTCATATGAGCAGTCCCATGAAAATCAATGGGATTACTGCTATGAGCAAATGATACTCAGCGTAACAGCTGCAGAATCAAGCTCGCTGATATTAATCTCCATTGCCGGGGGCCTTGAATGTTAAATATTTAACAAGGGAAACTCCCCATCTCTCCTGTCCTCTCTTCATATATATTCAATTAATGAGTTTATTTAACTAGGGGATCTATGTCTGACCCCTATGCTTCCCCCTCTATTTGAGTCTTGCTGTTGCCCACCCGCTGCACTGTGAGGCTGTATTCAGACATAGTCATTGGCACACACTGCATGCTTATGGTTGATGGCTTGCTTGAAGAAGAACAGACCACTAATAAATTGCACAGTCATTACCCTTTATGCACACTTGTTCTAATAGGTGTCGCAGATTCCTGCCTCCTAATAAGGAAAGGAAGTAGAAAAACACATAAATTCTCCCAAGGGAGTCAGACAGCCTGAAGCCACATTCGACAGCTGTTACTGTTACCATGAGCACCAAGAGCAAAACAAGGATTGGGGGGGAGGGAGGGGAGATATTGTGCCAGGAATTTTGGCAAGATTTTCTTGGATATGGAATGCACCAGTCTATAAAAGAGCAGCACTCCTACAGCATGTGATGGAATTTCATGATTAAACAGACATTGGCATTAATTAGTCTAAAAGGGAGTGATTTCATTTATCCAAAGTTTGCATTTCTGTATCTCCCAGGTTTTAAAAAATTGTCACTTTAATCTCAGGTGTTAATGTCTTGGCATCAGATGGAAGCTACATTCCCTACACGATATCTCTAACTCCCAACAGATCTCTGAAAATGTTTTAACAGGGTATCCTTTTTTCTTCTACCCTTGAATTCTGTTCTCTCTACTTGGGGCCAGACCATCACCTGGTGTAAATTAGGTAGCTCCCTAGATTCCATTGGAGCTACACTGATTTACACCAGATGAAGGTCTGGCACACTATATTTCTGAAGAATAGAGAGATTCAGATACTTTTTCTAAGAGGTGTATTTAGTCTACCACACTGAGACATTTATGGCTTTGGGAGGAAAATTGTTGATTGTACACACTGTGGATATAGTTTAGCATGAACTTGAAGTCCTAAAGCTGCAGTTCTCTTTATGTTTGTTATACTGATTTGCTAAAGCTTGTCAAGAATGTACTACACACTAACAAAGTCAATTAAGACTGACTCTTCTTTCTCACGCAGTATTATACTAATGCCAGTGTTATGGGACACACTGTTGCTCTTTTGGATGTCACATAAAACCAAGGTCCTGACCACATGTGGGCATTTAAGAACCCATAGTACTTTTCACAAGACTGTGGGCCCCAATGTCCTGGCCAAATGCCATCTTGTGTAATTACAGTCTGTCTACTTAAACGTCCCCCTGTAGTTTCAACTAGACATAGTATTCTTCACTTCCTGTCCTCAATTGTTGCGATGTTGCTGCACGTTATTACACAGTTGGTGCATTTCACTCCTGTGGTGACTGATTTCAGTTGTAGACAAAGTGATTTCTACTTTATAGGCCAAGTCCTGAGGACCTTACTCAGTCCTGAGAAGGGCCAAGTAAGGACAGAGTCAAAACGTAGATAAAAACTGAGGACAAGACACCCTTCTCAAGGAAAAAAAAAACATAGAAAGGGAGTAAAGGGAAAATTTTCCCACCACAATCCCCTAGTGGGGATCGGATACATCCATAAGGAGGTCCTGTGCTTCCATCACAGCACCTCTAGACTCCAACAAACCCTCTGTCCCTGGCAGTGCATATCCATGGGAAACACACCACCAGGAATGTCCCCTGGTCTTCCCTCTGTTTGTGGCTATCCTGCAGATGGGAGGGGCTATGCCGAAAAGATAATACAGCTCTAGACTGTATCTTTTTTTCCCCAGATAATACCTGTGGGAACCAGCAGAGGAGTAATATGCATCCCCTGCACCACCCCTAGCCTGTCTACTTTTGCCTTCAGCCCATCCAGGCTCAACACTCTCCCTGCATGGAGAGTGTTCACAGAGAAGTGGTGATGGTTTGTGGAGGCAGCCGACTCCCCACTTCCATGGAGACCTCCCCCTCTGAAACATGATCCCACGGTATATCAGGATATCAGGATTTGGCCCCATATAGACCGTATTGCTTGTACACTCAATTAGCAAATCAAAATGTGTGGCGTGCTTTGGAATCCATTAGGATAAAGGACTCAGTGCAAGATCATCATCATCAAGATGCAAAATTTGTATTTTAAATAGTAAGTTCAAACTAAAGTGAAATTTCATGTAGTTCTAAACTGCAGTATAAACAAACACTCTTCAAAGTCAGGCTTAAAAGGGGATACAACAGTTCATAGTTAACTTACAAAACAGGATTTTGTAAAATTTCCTTAGAGGACAGTGGGCTTTCAAACCTATTACTGACTACTAATAAAATAATATTAATAAATAAATAAATAATAAATAATAAAAGTAAACCTATTATTGACTAATAAAAATAATCAGTAATATTGCCTAATATTCAGTTTTTAAGTTATTGTCCAATGTCAACCTTCACATGAGCTAAAAATATGCTACTTATTGGGCTGGAAGGAGGTCTTGATTTACAATTATGCCTTGATGGATTACCTGTAAGTGCAACCTTCAGGCAAACTGTGATTAACTTGACCAAAGACATCTGGGAGAGCCATCTATGGCCTAAAATTATGACCTTGGTATTCTGGGCTGAAACTAGACACCATTTAACTTGCATTGCAGAAAACTTTAGCATAGGAGCTTTTGTTTAGGATTCCAACAAGTTTTTTAGTTTCAGAAGTTAAGCAGAAACACCTCCTGTGAAATTATAGGGGGGAAAGAGGGTACGTCCTAGTTTTTGCCCCTATTTCTTTAGAAACAAAACTCAAAATACCCTATCGTGCATGAGTAAAGGAGCAAAAACAATTAATATCCTAATGATTAGCAAATGCTTTAGACATAGGTTTGGATTGCAGTTAGCAAGATTTATGGAGTTAAATATAAAAGTATGACTTTTAAAAGCCATGTGCTTGTAATTAGCTCATGTTTTACCCCTGGATACTGTAAAATCACAACATGCTGTCAGAGCCCATTTTCTGATCCTGTTATCAGCACAGAATAAAGGTTTCCATTAAATGCAAAACATATTTACAGGTGCTAAAACAGCTATTTGGTTCAGTGGGGAAACAGGCTACTTTTTTGTTCTCTGGCATGGAATTTTATGATTTTATAGTGAATTCATCACACAACAAAGGGGAATGCAGCAATTTTGTTCATCTATTGAAACAGACCATAGAATTTGAAAAGAAATGCAATGGAAGTCAAAACCTCTCTGAATATAGGACTTATAGTATTGAATATTGAAGCCTTTTGTCAACAAAACCTTCCAATGGTGAACTCTTCACATGATGAAGCTCAAGCAACAATGAGATAGAACAAAAGTCCTGAATTGTTTCAATGAAGAATGTGCAAATTACATTCTTGGACATTGTGAAGATATGCTGTGAAAAAAATATTTCTACCAGGGTTCCCCTGTATAATTTATTGTCACTAAACTTCTTGCAGAAGCTCTGACAAAGCCTACCTTAACATTTTTAAAAGGACCTAAGAAGCAAATTTTCATGGCCAATTTCTTAAGCATAACTGATTTCTTGCCACCATTGTCACATCATTACGTACAGGTTTGGCCTAAGGATTTTGGATAGGTTTAATAAGATGATTTTTTGAGATGCAAGTCAACTTAACTGACTCATTTTACATGGCAAATGGGTGTTTTTAGCAGGGAGAAGGCCCTAATGATCCCCTCCCCCAGCCTCGGGCTGCTGAAATGGAACTGAGCTCTTTATTCATTTCTACTTTGGGGAGGCAGGGGAGGAAGCATCTATATCTGATGGCCTTCCTAAGGTTTGCTGGAGTGGATCCCAGTCTAATGGGCCTGAGCACATCTGTGAGAAATTGGAGAGGGGCATGGATTAAGGTATATCAGGAAGTATCTGGAGTGAGGGGTTGGCTGGGCCTCTTACTGCAGAGCCAAGGAGGCAGGCTGGGAAGCTGGACTGGGCAGCCTGGTTTGGAAGCAAGGAATTCCTGGGGGCTGGAAATGAGAAGTGGGACTGACATAGCGTTAAGAGGAGAGAACTAACCGGGGACTGGAGGTGCTGCCTGGGGGATGAAGAGCTGAAGAGATGGCTGGGAAACCTTTGTTAAACAAACAAACAAGCACTGAAGTACTTATGCTTCAGCACTTCACTACCTTTTGTGGAACTGGTTGTGTTTATGAAGAAACAATGGTATTGCCTTCCCCCGGCATAAATGACCAATTTAGGATGGATAATGCAATCAACTCTATTTTAATGTTTTTTATAGTCGAATGTGTGAGTGAGAGTGAATTCAGTGATACATGGACTTAAACTCTGAAGTGTAAACCTATCCATTTGTTAGTCAGAGGGAGTGGAGAAAATGTGAGACTGCAAGATGTAATTTGTAACAGCTTCTAAAACCTAAGCTTCTTGGTTGAGATTTTCAAAGTATTCTAGGGGATTTGTATACATTTCTCCCACTGAAATCCTTCAGATGCCTTTGAAAAATCTCAACCCTCATTTCTACCCAAGACTCAGAGTAAGAGAAGTATCAGAAAAGATGAGCCCATGCAGAAGCTGGGAGGAATACTGTATAAATACTCTGTCTTGCCTTATTTTCCTGGTGAAAAGCAGAAGAAGAAGAAGTGGAGGAAAAGCCAACAGGAAGGTGGTCAGTGGTCTTTTCCCACGCTTCGAGTTTGCGCTGGGTAAAAAACAGACCTATGTAAGGATGCAAGTTTCTTCTAAAGAGGAAATTCTTCAGAGACTATTTATGCTGATGTTGCTGTCTGTGACTGAGGTTGTCTGCAAATGTATTTTCTTTCCCTTTCAGATGAAGGGTAATCTAATTAACACGATGCACCACTCCCCCAGAACTATCACTTCCAGACATAGTGGCTATTTGTTTATTGCTTAGATGACTCCGAGGCTGTGGAATTGCCAGTCAGCATCTATACTATAAAACGTCTCATAGAAGAAGAAAAACTTTAGAGCCCACTGGATTGATCACAGCTCCAATACATTTATGAGTAAATTCATCTGCCAGAAATTCCATGAGCTATGCTGAGCCAGTGTTGCCGAGTTCTCATTCATAGATGAATGTGTAGTGTGATATAAGCATATGAAGTCTAGACCTCGACTACACTACAACCACCATAACTCACCCGCTACGCCAGCTTAATAACTCCACCTCCACAAGAGGCATAGAATCAATGTAGATGTAGTTAGGTCGATGCAGTGTGTTGCTTAAATTGACTGTTGCTGGCTTTCACAAGCCATCACACAATGCCCCACACTGACAGTTCAATTGGTGCAAGAGTCTCTAGTGAGGACATGCACCGCCAACAGAAGGATGAAAGTGTAGACATGCACAAGCGATGTAATTATTGCGCAGACGTAAGTTAGGTTGACTTAATTTTGTAGTCGAGACATACCCCTTGATCCCCTGAAGTTTCAGGAGGAAATGGATAGATCTCTGAAGTTGCTCCCAAACAAAATAGCCCATAATTTTCATACTTGGGTGCCTCTTTCTCTTCTTGAGGAAAGAAAAAAATTAGAGCTAAAGCACAGAGCAAACTGGACTTGCCTTATTAGGATGAGTCAGAAATGAGATCTCACAATTGCTACTACCATTTTCACAATATTGCATTGACTCTACCACAGACACAAAAGGTCTCAGATTCAAACAAGATCTTAGATTTCATAAGCAATTCCCTGAAGGATTATCAAATATCTTTTGGGTTGATCCAGATTCATCTGAGCCTAGATCCTTAAATGGCCTCCAAACCACTGAAATTATAGCTGAAGATTTAACTTCACAGAATTTGACCACTTGACAGAAATTATCACAATCAAAACTATAAAGAAATAAAACAATGATAATCAAAAATTGGAGAGAGAAACTCCTAGCAATGACTACTAAGATATGGGGGTGGAGGGGAAGCAATTAGCATGGAGAGCAAGTTAGAAAACCAGCATCTTGCCACAGCAAAGGAACTGAGAACATATGCTGCTGGAGGTCCCTTTCAGAACCTTGTTCAGAACCTTCAGCTCTATGAAGGGACCCCCTGAGACATTGTTTTTCTAGATGGTATGAACTCATAGAGCTTGGGCACAAACAGTCCATGCACACACATCTGCAGAGGCAATTATTGTTTTATATGAACGAGTAATACAGGGACTGATCCTAGTAATTTGCTTCATCCTTTCATCATCTCCTGGCAAGTCTTTTGAAGTGAGTCTAACTTGAAAAATTGCACTGTTATGTCAGGTCTTTTAATGACCGTGGCATTACTATTTAAACAAGTGAAAGTGACACAAGAACAACAAATAATTGACAACAAATTGTTTAATATTGGATTTAAGGACTGCAAATCCAATGACTGTTGGCACACACTTTTTAAATCCCCATGATATTGGATTCTTCTTTAAAACTTAGTTGTAATCCAACTGCTTATTCCAAAGCATTGGAATGCCAACTAGTACTATTCAGATTGGCTCCAACCTAGCTGATCTTAGCTACGAACATTTCCAGGAAATGTCTTTTTCTCTGATAGTATAAAAGGATTCATATGGTTTTGTAGGACACTTGACCACATTTTCTGAAATGCTCAGCATCTAGTTGCTGAGCGTGTGACACTTGTGTGATGCCAGATTTCCTTGGAGCTCAGTACCCAATACACAGTAATGTGTCCCCAAGACACTGAGCTTTTCTCAAAACCTGACTCTATTGTGGCTGCAGAGAATTTCTGAAAATTCTAGCCATTGTGGCTTTAAGGAGCTGAACTTGCAGGGACAGGACCATGTCAGTTAAACCTGTATCACTGTCAGACAGGAATGTCCCAGCATTCAGCAGACTGTAATCGGATTCAGTTTTACTGAATGGCTGAATCTTGTATGACACCATAATGTAGTTAGTTTTGACATTGAGGGCTGGATCCTTTAGGCTGTGTGTGGAGGGGAGGGAATATTATTTGCTGGAAAGAAGCACATCGCTTGCCCTTTGGAACACAGAAATACGCTAGGAACTGGCACGACATATTATCAGGTGACGATTCATCTCAGAGGAAGAAAGAGAGAAAATAAAGACCAGAAACATCTAACTTTAAGTCGATCTATCTCCTATCGCTGTCACCCAACAGAGTGACACCATGCCATCAGTGGACACATCTAACCCAATACTGATAGCAGTGCAGTGAATTTTTCTTTTTACTGATTTGTTTCTGTTAGAAGATTTTAATATTTTCTTTTGTATATATTCTGTGGCTGATGTAGTATCACCCATCTAGAATCAAAAAGTAATTTATTTTATTTTGGCTGTTTTCTTATTTTGATTGCAAACCAGTATAACATACCCTTGAAAAAGACAATTCAAATGTATTATATATATTACATTATAATCTATACTAGATTAATCATCGAGTAAACTATAGACCCAACATGAGCAAAAGAGCGAGACTATAACCCTCAATGTTGACTCAGTCCTTACTCAAGCCAACACATTGCCACTCCTCTTTGGGTTAGGGATTGTCTCTTATTAATGTTTGTATAGTGCCTGGCTCAAGGGGCCCTGATCTTGGTTGTGCTTTAGGTGCTACCATAACACAAATAATGAATATAATCTCCTTCAGTGGCAGCTTGCCTGAGTGAATAAAAACCTCAGGATGAGCTTCAAGGAGCTTGTCCTTATAGCCAAAACAAAAAAACAAAACCTAAAGCAAATATTAGCCTTATAATAAACCTTATCCCCATATTAAATGCAAATGAAAGTTAAACTATCAAAAATATTTTTCATTTCCCTTCTGAGGCCTCAGTTAGACTGTTTATGAAAAACAATATTTAAAAAGTTGCTTGACCTTCCAGGACTTTTATTGCTATTGCAAAATTATCAACCTCTGTCTGTATCCCTCTTGCTTGACTGACCGCAGACAATAACAGATTCCCTGGGGACAGGAAGTATTTGAACAGAAGATCTATTTGAAATGCACGTAGCTTGTTAAAAATAGACTATTGTATTTGTTTTGGCAATGAAGAATCCAGGTTCAGAGATTCTCTAAGTATTTAGAGCTGAATCTTACTGTCAATTGCCCCAATATCAATCTAGAGTAACTCCACTAAAGTCAATGGTGTTACTCTGGATTTACACTAGCGTAACTGACAGCACAATTAGTCCTTTAAGAATAAATACCATAGATATTAGGAAAGCTCTGAGACCTTTCTCACCCACACTTCATACTTCCACTGTTCAGGGCTGCAGTAATGAAGAACCCAGAGGATTTTTAAAAAGGGAAAGGGGGGAAAAAGAGAAAAGTTATTGTAACTGCAACTGGATGAAATTAAAAAAAAAGAAAATTTAGGATCACTTGGAGGAAAAATTTCCCGACACCATGAAATAGACTCCTCAGAGAAGTGTTGGGGTTTTTTCCCCAACTTTTCTTGAATTACTTAAAATTAGATTGCATAAAGGACTAGAGAATATACTGTAAACATAATCTTTCATTGATAGGGGAATGGGAACCATTATCTAATACTCTAGGGGCCTGACTCAGTCACAACACAGCAGGGGGCATAATTATTTATACCACTCACTAACGAACATATGCACAAACACCCCAGCAGAGAGTATTGTGGCGGGTGGCCTAAGGTGTCAAGAGGTAAAATCTGTGTAAAAAACTAAGTAATATCCAGAATAAACAAGTAGAAATTAACGTAAGTGGTGTATGATGTAAGGGCCAAGCACACCTGCAAAACATGGGATGGGTAGCCAATAAGAGGGCATACTGGTTGTTATATAGAATATGCTCCTGCACCTGCAGACTGAGTTGTAAGGGTTCTGTGATATATTATACAGCCTAAAGAAGTCCATCTCTGGGTGTAAGCTTGTGCACAGAAGAGAATATGAAGTATATGATACTAATGATAATACCAACTAGTATTTACATAGCACATTTCTTCTAAAGTTCCCAAGGCACTCTACAATCTGTACATATAGTGATCTTTACCAGCAACTGAAATGCAGCCACCTCTGAGCTGGAAGGCAGCAGCTTTTTAATAGTGCATAATTCATATAACTAAAACTACAGGGAATATTTAGACAGAGAGAATGTAGCAGCTGAATTGGACATTTGGATAGAGCTATAGGGTTGGTCTTATGAAACAAACCATAGTATCTTTAATGACCACATGTATGAAGGCCTCAATATTATATCCTAGCCAAGAAACAGCACTTCTAGCATCACAGTGCTCCCTACCTCTCCAGTGGATTACTTGTTCAGTGGTGACTCACAGGGAAAGAGAGAGAGCTACAGAGTCACCAATACTATATTGCACAATATCTGTGTTTTACTTCGAGATCTCCCATCCAAGTGCTGACCCTACTCAGCTTTTAAGAGCTGACCAGAGCAGGTGGTTTAGCTGCAGATACAGATAGCATAACAGAGGGTTACCATTTTACAGTATTTATTCAAAAAAGTCAGAAGATAAAAGGCAGGGGAATGAAGGAATATTCTAAACAAATACAACAAAGATGTCCAGTAAAATAATATATTATAAAATACATACTGTAGTAAAGGAATGTTCTTCTAAAAAGAGCACTTAGCATGTTATACAAAAAATCCATAGGACACAGTGAACAGGCAGTTCAAGTATTATCTGATATCAGAAAGGAGAGCTTCAAAATATAAATATATGGCAAGATTTCAAACTCCGCAGTATCATTTCAGACAGCTGTACGGTTTAAGGTCAACATCTGCCAAAAGTCACTGAGTTAAAAATAATCCAAACAAAAAATAAAGAATAATAAAGAAAGCTGGACACCTGGTTGCTGGAATAAAAACAGAAAATGGTGCCAAACTTTTAATTAAAAAAGTCATGGAAAAATGTCAAAACTTGGAAAATTCTTCTCAAATTATGAAGTTAAGCCTTAAATAAAGGAACAAAAAATACTATTGAAATCAGGCTTGGCCTTAGAATTTTTAGAGAGAGTCTGGTACCTCAAATGAAAGATGATAATCTCCTTTATAGTACCTGTATCACCTTTTGGCTTTGTCTGCCAAACGGATGCTTTCACTCAAGTGTCCATTAAGATGACCTTGAAAAATTAGAAGGATAATATCTAACATATAAGCTGAACTATTCAAAACAGTCATGAGGATTTAGACACATATAATCCATTGAGGAAGTTACGGTGCAGTAGTTGTCACCACATTGGCACTCTGGACACCTGCGTTCAATTCCTGGATTTGCCACTGACTTCCTGTGTGACCCTGGACAAGTCATTTCATCTATCCTGTGCCTTAGTTTCTCATCTGGAAAATCGGGATATTTTCCTGCCTTACAGGAATGTTGTGAGGCAAAAATGATTGTGAGGCAATCAGGTACTATGGGGATGAGAACCATTTATGGGCCTAGGTGGATATTTTTTAAGGAAGATCCCCAGTTCAACTGTAACTCCCTCACTACCAGCATTCTGATGGACTAAAGCAAAAAAACAACTCCCCCCTCTCCCCCGATGATATAGAATGAAAAAGGGCAAAGGAAGCAAGAAAATAAAAGCAATGCTTGATTCAAATGACCCAAATAAAACTTTGCCAGTCAGTTACTGTATATTGAGAGTTCCCAAATCCTCACAACAATTATGGGCTCTCTCAAAAGTAGATGGTTAGTAAACTCAATAGAATCATCAAGAAAAGGAGAGGCTTCAATAGTGAATAATCAAGCACAAAGGAACACTATCATCTATAAGACAGAGGAGTAGAAAATGGAAAAAGGTGGGAAACCCCCCCCCCCTTTGGCAACAGTGTTGGAATAATGGAAACAAAACAGGTTTTATACACAAAATCAAAGAAAAACAAACTTAAAAAACCAGGCCTTGGAGAAATTCCAAATGATGGAAATCAAATGTCAGCTGATGTCACTATCCACTTAACACAAAACTTTTCTTGCACACGTGGCTGACAATACACGTTGTTTCTGTGGAGCTTTGCAAAGCCTTACACTGTGGAGAATGAGTAGGTGAAGGTGTATGAGAATACATAGTTGCGTGATTAACCCATTGCTCTTAGTCCTCTGTATTTATATCTTGGTTTTCACAGGTTCTGAGCATTCAGTTTCCCAATGACTTTGTTTTAAGTTGTATGTGCTCAATACCTCTGACAATTAGGCTCAAACTGAGCTCCAAAAAATTGAGGCACCCAAAATTAGTGGGCATTTTTTAAAAAATTGACCACAATACAGAGGATGAAATAAATGCCTGAATCACTTCAAATACTTTGCCATATGTTACTGACTTTGACCAGAACAAAACTGGCCCAAGACACAGTTGTTTTAATGAGTGGAAATCCTTGTGGAGTATATGGTTTTAGAGGAGTAAATGACACTCTTCTTTCTCATCTAAATGGACCCAAAGTTATCATTGCTGAAGCATCTTTGAAGCACAGAACAGATATTGGCCTCTCAGATTAGAATAAGAATTATGTATCATTTATTAGATGTAGTCATTTGGAGGATAATAAAACTGTATTTTTACATAGAGGGAAGGTTATATGGGGTTAAATGGAATTGAAAACTTTGCCTTGGGATTTCCAGATATGCAACAGGTAACTCTTAGGTAATATGCAACAGGGTGCAAGGATGCTCTGTGTAGAACTGTGGCAGAATTTTACCTTAGTGCTCAAAAGAATGTTTGGTTGGGAAATTGGATACTGCCCCTGCCAGTCATCATGGTCTGCTGAGCAGGTTCTGGAGGGTTGGAAAGGCAGTACAGGTGTAACACACAGGAGTAGTATGGAGACTGATAGTTATTTCTGGGATCTAGTCACCTGATATGACTCAGGGTTTCAAAGGGTTACTTCACATGACCCTTGCCACAGAGTACATAGAGTTCAATAAAGCAGCAATGTGTTTGGTGTGCTCCTAGGTAGTGACTTCTTGAGTACATTATTACAGCACATGGACTGTAGGTGATAGTTTGGGGCTTACACTGATCATTTTTTAATGATTACATAGCCCTGCCATATCACCTATCACATAGCCCTATGCTCTCATCTCTTAGTACCATCCCACTCTGCATCACAGGATGTCTCTTCTCTCCTTCTCAAGTGAATCCAAAGAGTAAAGGAAGGTTTTTGCACTAATTAGTGCAACACCCTTCACCTGGGCCTAAAACATCTAAAGCTGCTTGCTTTTAAATTTGGTTGCCTAAAAGTTAGACAAGTTCTATATCACTTTAGGATCTGATCCTGCAACCTTTGCACACAAGTGCAATAATACAAGGTATGTCTACACTGCACTAAAACTCATTGCAGCTGGACCCTTCCCCCTCATGATGTCCCAGATCCCAGGTTCCAGCCCAGGCTGGGCATCTATACTGCAGTTTTATAGCCCTGCAGCCCAAGGCCCGCAAGCCTGCGTCAACTGACCCTGGCTAATCGCGGGTGTTTTATTGAAGAGTAGACATACTCACAGACTACTTGGGTAAGTACAGGTCTCAGGATTGGTCGCTAGAGAAATTTTGAAAACGATTATATAGTATATAAATGTGCTGCCAACTATCATGGTTTTATTGCTAGCCTTCCGATAGTCGGTATTTTTCTTAAAGCCCCCAGTGCCCAGATTCGTGTGGTTATGTGAGAATCTCAAATTTCATTTTAAATAAAAGGAACTCTGTAGTCCTCATGTTTGTGGAGAAAAGCTTGAAAATGTAATCCTAAGGTATTCTAAAAGGTAAAAGCTCAAAATCCAGGAGGCAAATAAAACAAACCCTATCTATCTATCTATCTATCTAAAATCATATGGTTTTTAAAACAGTCTCATCATTTTGTGGCACCTGACTCCTGATTTTTTGAATGTTTGGGGTTGGCAATGCTGAACATGCTATGAAAATTTTTCCAAAGCTTTAAATCATGGGCCAGATGCTCAGCTGGTATAAAGCAATGTGTGTCTTCAATAAAGCTAAGCTGATGGCACCAGATGAAGATCTGGTCCCATGTTTTCATTTTAGAAAATGGGAAAAGCATTGTACTCAGTTTTGCCAGCAATATTTGTAGAAGTAATGTTGGTAAATAAGTTCTGGTCACTGAAAGTGAGTGTGTTAACGAGACTTATGAGGGTCTGGAGGTTGGAAAGGCTGGCATTGTGGCCTGTTTCTAGTTGTTAGTGATTAGTTGATGCATTACCTGAAAAGCAAGACTAGAAATAACATTTAAAAGTATTAAGTGATGTAGGCCACTTCTGAGGAATCTGAACTAAACTTTCCAGGGCCATAGGGTGAAAACATCATCATTCCAAGGAAAACCTCCACAAAATAAATATTAGGTTTATGGAAGTATTTTTAATCACTTTTTTTTGTTTAATAATGTGGAGACCAAAATGCTGTTTTATGAGGTATTTTTCAATAGTGTCATTTATGGCTCTTTCTTTCTTTTTTTTTTTTTAAATGTCTTTATACTCCTGCCAAAAAAATTTCAAATCTTTTTTGTGTATGTTAAAGCAGAGAGCTTGGCAAGATGGTACTGAAATAATAAGTAATACCCTTTCAAGATAGGGTCAATCAAATCCAGGGGAGGCTGTTTATTAGATTATGTGCAGTACTTTTAGGACTAAAATCTTTCTAAGTGCTCTTAGTTTGACAAAAAGATTTTTTCCATCATCTGGTTAGAATTTTTGTGTCAGTTAGCTTGCAATGCTGCTATTTCCTCTGCATATGTTCTGCAAACCATGGGAGGATACATTCGTTATTTTGCAGAAGTCAGGAATGAGATGCAATTATGGGGGACTAAGCAGAAGACAGATAACATCTCCTTCCCGCCAGCCAGCATTGAAGGCAGTCTGTCTGGGCCTGGAGGCAGCTGATCAGATCTGAGCCTGAGTATTTGGAAAGAGCCTTAGCAGCCTACTAGCCCTGTTTGTTTAGAAAGAAACTATTGTATCATTTGGTTATTCTATCAGGGTCTGCAAAGCAAGTGCTGGTTTCAACATGATGAATTTCAAACACATGCAGACTGTGTTCCTGTGAAGTGACTAAGTACTATGCCTGCACCTTAGCATGTATCAAATAATACACAAGCTTGCAAAGGCCTTGCTATCTTCAAATGTAATTTTGACATTTCTGTATAATTCATTCCTAGACATCAAATAAGTGGTACGTTTGAATGAGAGCAATTTTTGGTAATTTGCCTTAATTCTGTATTGGTGGTTTCTTTGGCCTAATCTGGTTAACTGAGATCTGTTTCCTGGCTGGCTGCCAATATTAACATAGCGTGTGGGCACCAGATTGATTTACCTATAGTTACCTATAGTTTTCTACTTCAAAAGGACTATTTTTCTCTCCTTCTCAAAGTTTATCTTACAGGTTGATCTAGAGTCCATTTAGTGAAATATCCTTGGCAACACATATCTACTGTTTATGTGTAGTCCAGTTTATGAGTTAATATCTGTGATACTTCTATGTGTAATTGGGCCAGATAAGCTGTTTAAGAGAGTTAGTCAATAACGTGAAGCTCAAAGAGAATGAATGATTTTCTACCTGTTACTAGCATCTTAGCTTCTGTTCTTACAGTAAGAGGAAATACTTCTGTTCTTACAGTGAAGAGACAAATAGACCCTGTTTGTTAAAGCTGTATTATACACTGTAATTTTACATGTACAACTGAGACAACGTGTAATTCTTGATAATGGGAGGCACAATGTAAAGGTTCTGGGGAGGCACGTGACCGCCTCACACATGGCTTCTGGAAGAACAGCAGCAGAGCCAGGAAGCCAGCGAGTGCCTCAGGGAATATCTCATGGCAGCTGGGCTCTGCAGGGAGGGGCTGGCTCCAGGGGGGCATCGCCAGCTGGTGCCGGGCTCTTTCGGGGGAGAGGCAAGAACTCTTCAGGGCTGCAGCGCAAAGCAGTGCCACCTGCCCTGCCTGGGGAGCGCCCTGGCATGCAAAGGCAGCCTGGCTTGGGGAGTAGGGTAGGAGGGTTGCCGGGTAGCCAGCCAGCACCCTGACTCCCGCAGTGTGGAGAGCCTGGGATCCGAGTGGGCAGGGCAACTCCCACCAGCTTCTGATCCACTGGCTCCTGGCAGGAGGCAATGATTTTCCAACTGTGGGGTGTGTCCCATAGGAAGGCATGCCCCACAGTTTGCAAACCTTTGTGCTAAATGACTTGGAATAAGGGGTCAACAAGAAACACCGAGAGGGGACTGAGAAACACCGAGAACAGTGACAGAGTTTGCATTGGTTTCAGTCAATCAGGAGGCTTTCAGCAAAACATGAGAATAACTTGTTGGTGATGTTGTCACCCTAACAGAGATAATATGTTTGATGTGTATTTATAGCACTATATAAAAGGCTCAAAATACTTATCTAAATGTTTGACTCATCAGGTAAGTAGGACAATTTAGTTTTGGATGAGCCTCATGAGATTCTGTCCGGATAGCATTCAAAAATTTGGCTCTTCGTCCAAAGGAGCAAATCTTTTAATGCTCCCTTCCCATGACCCCACCCTTCCCTGGCCCTCTAACCATTTTTGTGAAGAGGGTTCTCTCTGCCCTAGTGGCAGCAGCAGCACTCTCCCTAGGTGCTTTGGCAGTCTCTCCCACTTGCAGATGTCTTCTTGAGGAAGAATTTTTGGCCCTTCCCTTATCTCTCCTCCCCTGTAGCAGCGCTTTTGCAGGGAAGCTATGTTTACCATCACCAAAGCACTATTCTGTGAGAAAATGCCCCTTTACTTTTAGTTTTCCCCAGAGCAATTTTTTTAGAGTGAGAACTCAGTGACCCTATCCCCCTAGAAGGACTATTTTTGAGAGGAGGGTTCCACACACTTTCCAGGCCTGCCAGAACTAGTAGGGTTGGGATATGCCTGTGCCCTTACTACTCATATCCTCTAATATACAATACTCCCCTGTAGAGACACCATGCAATAGCCTCATGATTAAGGCATTTTGGAGTTTGTGGTGTCAGATTAGATTAAACTGATTTTTGAACACACATTAGATTTTTCTTTGTATTTCCTCATGATTTCACTCTGGGGCAAGAGTTAAAATTGTTTGGGTGCCCTAACTGTGTATTTCTATACCTTAATATGTTTGGATTTCTTTCAAGTTTAATCTTAACTTTGAACTTCCTGGGTTTATAATACTTGGATTTGGGATAGTTGCAACACCTCTGTGATATATTTTACCCTAAATTACTGATATGTACTCCCCACCTTAACTCCATTTTAAAATAGTTTTTGTCTGGGAATTTCCTTTTCTTGTTTCTTTGGAATCTCAATATTTCATACATGAATACTAAACAAGAAACCTAAAGAGAATGATACTATTGATTTTTCTACTGATATAAATATATGAAGTATCAACCTTTTTTATGTTAACATTTATGGCCAGATTCACCAGTATACTCTGGCTGATTTACTCCACTTTTGCGCAAACAAAGCATACAGAGCTTACTGGCCAGTTCAACTAGATTTACAGCTGCTTTGCATCACCAGCACAAAGCAGCTGGCAGGTAGACCATAGTTTCCTCCTATCTCCTGTTCTCCAGATCCCTCCTGCTTCTTGCACCTACCTATATTCCCCTGCACACACACTCAACGCTTTTCCTTGCACACACAGAATCACGCACCAGTTTCCTCCTCCCTTCTGAAGCTCTCTTTTCCTATAAAGCGCCCCAACACCCCAGTTTCTTCTCTCCTGCACTGCATATTCACTTGTGCATGCACACTCATATCCTACTTTCCAGGTCTTTTCTATTTCTCTTCCCACACACCCCTCTAATTTTCTCCTTCTACCTCCATTGTTGAGTAGATCTGGTGCAATGGGTAGCTTTTGTAAAGAAATATTTAAGATTAATGGTAACTTTTTGCCCTTATTTTTCATTACAAATGTTATCCTTCAGCAGAGACTGAGGCATAAACATCTTCTCCGGAGAAACTCAAAGAATTGTCACTCTTTCAAAATGTCTGGCAGCTGGCTGCTGTTGCTTGGGGACAGACTATGTAGCCTCCACTTGGAACAGAACAGAGAGGTTTCAGACTTATGGCTATCAAAGGAATTATAGGGTACCAATCAAGTAGGGCCCAGTTCTGCCCTGATTTATGCCCTGTGTAATCCCATTGATGTTAGTGTGGGTGTATATGAGATGTACTCTCTATTTTTAAATGGAGACAAACTTAGGATAAATGGACTTTTCTAAAACTATTTGACTTTATTTTTATTGTTCTATTTCTGTCTCCCCCTCACCCCGGGCTATTATTGAAAATATTCATGTTTGATTAAGGGGTTTCTCCTTCATAGTCTCACTTCCACTTTACCTTCATCCAGTAATGATGGTTATGAAATCACAGAGAATTACCATGGAAATAATTTTGACTTAGTAAGACTAACTCTTAGGTAATATTTGGTTAGCACTTTTCTGATTCAAAATGATTTAAAAACATTGATCCTCACAATGTGTCTATGAAGTAGGTGAGGTGTATTTATAACCCCATTTCACAGAGGAAGAAACTCAGGCAAAAAATAGGTGGTATGCTTAGAATGGCCAGAGACAGTCAGTCCACAGTTGGGACTGGAACCCAAAAGAGCCGACCTCCTAGTCCTTTGCTTCGACCCTAAACAGAATCACTGAAAACATATTTGATAATAAGCAAATGTCACAAAGAAAATTATGAAAGGTGTGAAAATAAAATTAAAGGATGTATAAACATGCTTTGTAGTATTCTAACATTTTCCCCACTGTGGAAATCCTTTTTCAGCCTGAAATAATTTCTCTGGCACAATGTAAATGATCCAGAATATTTTCTACTAGTATAACCTGGATACCATATGTTTGCCAGAAGTTTTATGTTTCTTTCATTTCAAGTGTTTAGAGATTTCAACCGTCCTTTGGAAAACTACACATTTAATAGGAAAATGTCATAAACTGTGACTTTAATAACTAAATTAGGTCTGGGAGAAAATGAATACATAGTTCTGAGATTAATCACAGAGCCAAACCTTTTGAAGGGCTCTGTGAATGTGGTTCCTTTAAGGGTTTAGTGAAGTCTATTGATCTAAACTCATTACCTACCACCATAAATCACTGTAGCCTGCTAACGGTGCCAGCAGTGAAATAGCAGGAAGATTATGTGGCTAAGTATTGGCATTAGGAAGGAACTCAAAAAGCAGCAAGAGGAGACTGGACCAGAGATATTGGGGCAAGGAGGTGATGCTGGAAGTAGAAAAAGAAATGAGGGATCATGACGCCCTGGGAAAAGCCGATCAGAAGAGAGAGGGCAAGGAACCGAGGCCAGGGTGTTACAGAGAGTGACCCCAGGAAGAGCCACAACAGTCAAGTATCAATATTTATATTTTTATGTTAATTTCTCGAGAAGCACAAGATTTAAAAAATGCATACTGGGTCTAAGTTTAAAAATGTGGGTGGCTAAATTAGGGGGCCCAATTCTGCATTTAGTGCTCAGATTGGCACACTTCTACCTAAAACAGTTTTTCAGGTGATTGTCAGTTTGAGTGATTGCCAGATGTTTGAAAATAGAGCTTGCTGTGCTGCATTCTCTGTGATTTCATAGTGTTTAAGGCCAGAAGGGACCCCCCCGATCATGTAGTCTGTCCTCCTGTATATCACAGCCCACAAAAGCCACCCAGCACCTGCACACTGAACCCAACAACTGAAATTAAACCAAAGCACAGGAGGCTAGACTATTATATGCCACAGGCTAGGAGGGACGGAGGTCCACCAGTGCCCCTGCAATGGCAGAGAAATGATTACGTGAGATATACCCAAGTCATCCTGGCAAGTGATCTGCACCCACACACTGCAGAGGAAGGCCAATCCCCCCGCCCCCTCCACACAAAGTCACTGCCATTAGGACCTGGAGGAAAATTCCTTCCCAATCCCAATGGTGATCATGTGAATATGAACCAGCCAGCCAAGCAACTGAGGCAGACAATGCTCAGTGCCACATCAGAACCCTGGCCCTCTCCATCCAATGTCCCATCTCCAGCTGAGGCCATCCCTGATGCTTCAGAGGAAGGAGATAAAAAAAATCCTCCCAAAATTCACTGGTGGGGGGGGGGGGGGAATCCCTTCCTGACTCCTGCTGGTGGCCCGCTGAAACCCTGAAGCATGAGCTTTTAGTAACGTAAAACATAAACTGGAAATGAGCCACAGGGCTGTTAAGCCTGTCCCCTACCATCACAAGCATCCCTATTAAACAATGGCCCCTCATAAATTTGTCCACTCTTTCTTAAAACTAGTTAAGTTGTTTCCTCTCACAACTCCTTTTGGGAGGCTGTCCCAGAACACCTCTGATAGTTAGAAACTTTCTTCTAAATTCCAACCTGAATTTGTTCATGGCCAGTTTATACCCAGATGCTCTTGTGCCAACATTGTCCTTTAGCTTAAATAGCCTTTACTCTTCCTGGTATTTACACCCCTAATGTAGTTACTAGACTAAGCAAGCCAAGCCCTTTTAGTCTCCTCTGATATGATAGGCCTGCCATTCTCCTGATCATCCTAGCAGCAATTCTCTGCAGATGTTCCAGTTTAAATTAATTTTTCTTGAACATGGGTGACCAGAATTGTACGCAATATTCCAAATGAAGTTTTATCACTGCCTTGTACAATGGCATTAATACTCCCCTAGCTCTACTGGAAATGCCTCACCCAATACTTCCTAGGATCGCATTGGCCTTTTTCATGGTCACATCACATTGGAGGCTCACGATCTTCCTGAGATCAGCCCACTTCAAGAGCAGATTGGAAATTAGTCTGCAGATTTTATTTTTGAAGTTCTAGACTTCTTTTTAATATGAATCGTTTTACTTGTTTTGCTACCCGTAGTTTAAATGTCTATTGGCATCATTGTATGTGTGTTATTTGTCTGCAAGTAACCCCTCAGGCCTGTATAAATATACCTACTTATGTTGTGTGCTGGAGCAAAGCTATGTGTGTTATAACAGCTGGTGTTCCATCGTCTAGTGAGTAAACATTATGTCCAGGGGTTAAAGTGGATTGGAATAGCTCCAGCTTATGTTTGCTGCCTATAAAGCTACTGACTTAGATATTGCTCGTCCCTCCCCCCAATTTAAAACATGTAATACAAGTCTAACACAAGTCATCATGGGAAAAATCTTGAATTCTGCATGTATGAATGAGTTTTTAAAACTTTCAACATTTGTCCACACAATGGAATATTTCTTTGGTTTCAGGGACATTCACCTTACCTTTATAGTCTGTGAATGCCATGTGCATTTCATACAATATATGCTTCAGTAAATATTAGTAGAACACGTGAAAACCTATGAAGGATGCTGTAATGTGATATGCTGATGTCACAGGGCAATCTGACCCTCTAAGAGGGGCTTGAGTTTCTGCTATGATCTGTGCCTAGGTTCCTCTCAGGCCATGGGAATTCTGTGATTTGTACATGAGAGTACGTGTGAGCACATGTTGTGGCAAGGTCTAGTGGGGAAAGGAACAGCACTATGAAATCAGCTTCCTTCTGCTCAGTCGGAGATAAATCTGGAAAGGAGAAGGAGTTGGCTGGGAGGGGGCTTTAGGGAGGGAGAGAGTTGGGGAACACCCGCAGTTTGAGTTCTGGATGAGACTGGTTCTCTGCAGACGGGGGACTCTAGGAAGAAGCCTGGGAGGGCTGGGCTGGAAAACGCTAGTGAAGAACCCCAGGGAAAGCCTAGAAAAGAGAGGGACAACATAGGTAGAGACCATAGGAAACAATAAAACATGGAGGTCTGGGTTGAGAGTAGGCACCCCTTCACAGTGTAGAGTCTAGGGATCCATAGTAGGGGGCAGGTGGGCATGGGCCTCTCATTGGTGCCACCTAGAGAAGTGGGGTAGAGACCCTTGTACTGAAGAGTAAAAGACTGTTAGCCCAGGTAGGCTAAAGACTATTGAGGCCCTGTAGTCAAGGGCTGAAGGGTTTGTTTGTGGAAGGCCTGTTCGTTTTGTATTTGGACTTTTGAGTTGGGCATAGATACAAATCACTAAACTAAATATCATCTGTGGGAAAGTGACGCATGAAAGAGATAAAACTGAGGCATAATTGTGCAACTGATGTTGAAGAGGCAAGCCATATCCTCCTCACAATGAACAGTGTACACTCTCTCATTTTTTAAGTGCAAAGGCCTACAAATATTTGCAGAGTTAAAGTTGTCCTCAGATATGCATTCTGCTCCCGTTGAAATCAATACACACTGTTGCTCACCAAAGCTCAGACTGTGACCCAGAATTTTTTTGATTTGGCTTAATGGTGTTGTCAGTAAACTTTAGGGTAACTATTTAGCACAGAACTTTTTTTTATTCCTCCTCTGATTATACACTAGCTAAAAATTACAAAGTTTACACAACTATTAGCACATAGACTGAAAACGCTCCTGCTATTTTACCTCTCACTCTTCTGCTACCCCTGCATTTACACTGATATTACTATTGTCTCATTTCACACTCAGTCCAATTCCTTGAAGTGAGTGGAAGTTTTTCCACTGATTTACTGGGAGTGAGATCAAGCTTTTTTCTAATCTGTACAATGGAGGTAGTATTACCTACTTACTTACTGAAAAAACACCCCCCTTAGCACAACAAGTTTCAGCGCTGTAAAGTGCCAGGATAGACAGTGCATCAGTGCTGGTAGCCACACTCCCAGCACTGGTAGCTACGCCCCTCGTGGAGGTAGGTTTTTTAGAGCACTGCGAGAGCTCTCTCCCAGCGCTCTGCCGCCACTACACAAGCTGCGGCAGCGCTTTAACGTTGCCAGTGTAGACTAGCCTTAATTCTCTCATTAGAAGGAGGTTTCATTAATCATCATTATCATGCTGATGCCACCACCTCTGCTGAGGCTTTTCAGGGTGTGTTTAGTGTGATTGGGAAACTGCTCAACAAAAGGAGTGCCCCTCAGGAACAATGTGTATATTTCAAGAAGTCCAGGAGGCTACTTGAATTCAAAAGGCGATGGACAGCATTTTCAAAGTGCCCACTAATGTTGGTGCCCAACTTTGAGTTACCAAAGATGCTTAGGTCTGGAGGTGGCCTAGAAATATAAAACTAAGCGAACATAAAGAAATATAAAAATAAGATAATTAATTGCTAAATTCAACTACACAAGCAAAATGAAGAAAAGTTCTGGTTTATTCCAGGAATCCATCCACACAACTTTCCAGATGGATACTATGGGCAGATCTATACTACAGCCTAAGACGATATAGCTTACGTCACTCAGAGGTGTGAAAAAGCTCCCCCCGAGCGATGCAGGTTTTGCACTGTCCACACTGGCACTATGTCATCAGGAGACACTCTCCCGCCTACATAGTTTCTGCTTCTTGCTGAGATGGAGTAATTATGCCAACGGGAGAGCACTCTCCTGTTGGCATATTGTGTCTTCACCAAACACACTACAGAGACACAGCTGCACCGATGCAGCTGCGACAATGTAGTGCTGTAGTGTACACTTGCCCTAAGTTACTAAGCTCTCAATGACTCAGAAAAGAGTAGCATTATATCACCAGAATACTCACTGGTTGAACATATCCTGAGGGGAGGACAATACTGACTGACTCACAACTACTGAGAGCTGCTGGATTTGCAAATTTACCTTCACAATCATCACTTTATAAAAATATTTGTATTTTCACTGTTACCTACTAATGGATCAGAAATGTTTATTTTATTATAATTACTAAAATTGTTCATCAAATAATTTAATACAAAAAGAAAATAGTATCTAGAGAAGAATAAAGATGAGATTATCTTGGATATACAATGACTGTATTGATATAACATAGACAGACAACCTATGTGAAGTAATATTTTTTTATTGGACCAAAGTCTGTTGGTGAGACAAACTTTCATGCCACACAGAGCTCTTCTTCAGGTCTGGGAAGGGTACTCGGAGCATCACAGGCACAGCTAATGCAAGGTGGAACAGATTGTTTTAGCATAAGTAGTTACCACATATTCTAAGGGACCATTCAAGGACCCGTTAACACCTCTGCAGTCATAGGACAAAAAGGGGGTTGGTGGGTTACAGATTGTTGTAATAAGTCATAAATCCAGTGTCTCTGTTCAGTCCATGATTTTTAATGTCTAGCAAAGTTATGAATTTAAGATGTCAGGCTCATCTTTTGAAAATGTTGTGCAGGTTTCCTTTGAAGATGAGGACTGAAATGTCAGACAGAGTGATTACTTTGTGAAAAATAAAAACAACGAGGAGTCCTTTGTGGCACCTTAGAGACTAACAAATTTATTTGGGCATAAGCTTTCATGGGATATAACCCACTTCCTTATGCCCAAATCAATTTGTTAGTCTCTAATGTGCCACAAAGACTCCTAGTTGTTTTTACTGATACAGACTAACACAGCTACCACTCTGAAATCTGTCACTTTGTGAAAAGTGTTCACCCATACATGATAGGGTGTTTTTGTCTTTTATTATTTTCCTATGTGAGTTCATTCAAGAGCGTAGTGATTGTCTGGTTGATGTAACAGTTATACACATACAATCAGCCACCAGTCAATTCAATATACAACTTTCTCACCTGTTATTTCTGACCTTTAAACTCAATTGTTTACCCCATTTAACAGTGCTAAAAAAACTAAGAGGGATAGTGTCCCCTCAGGGCTTGCATGCAACTGCTATTAACATTAATAGTAGTTAGACACATGTATAAAAGGGGAATACACCCCAGAAGATTTTACAGATGATCAGATGGTATTCAAGATGCTTTTGATCTTACACTTTGCATTTAAATGTTATTATCTAGAACAGGTTACAGTATAAAAAGATTAGGATATATGTGTCTTTAACATCTTTTCTTTAACTCAAGCCACCTGTGTAATTTTTAACCAATTGGAATATGTTTTCAGCAAGTAACATCTTGGACTTAGAAAAAAGCTCTCTGTCTATAACTTTTAATCTTATATGCTTTTTTTTTTCAAATAAAGTTTAACAGCCCTGAAGATGAATTCAGAAAACCAGGCGGTTTCAATTCTGAAGACTTACATTTAATGTTGTCAGTTCTCTGTTGTGTTCAATGGCCATAGCTCAGAAACATCTTGTAAAAAGAAAGGCACCTCAACTGTATTTGGCTTTGCGTTAAGATCTAGATTTGAATCCACCTCAGAAGTTTGGGAGACTCCAAATCTAACATTCCAGTTCAGCCTATTATAAGTCCTAATCACAAAATTTAAGATCTAGGTTTGGGTCTGGATTTTAATCTTCCTCAACAAAGCACCAATTTGGATTCCGGCTTCCAGTTTTGGCCCTCTGAGCAATAACGCATTTCTAACTACAGTTAGTTGAACACTACAAAATACTATTTCCAAACATTATTTTGAATTAAATTCAACCATGTTCATGACCTATTGCTATTACTACTCACAAACATTCTGATGAGTTGTTGTTTTTTCTCTGAAGCGTTTGGGAAATGGCTATCTATACAGGGCCGGCTCCAGCTTTTCGGCCGCCCAAAGCAAAAAATAAATATGGCTGCCGCCAAAGTGCCAAAGCAAAAAAAAAACCCCAGCCGAAGTGCCGAAGGAAAAAAACCAACAACAAAAAACGCCACCCCAGAATCCCCGGACTGCTGCCACCTACAGGGCGCCGCCCCAAGCACACGCTTTGTGGTCTGGTGCCTGGAGCCAGCCCTGATCATGTAGGAATTCCAGCTTTATCAAATTAACCTTTAAGTCATTAAATTTCTTGCATCTGAATTCTGGCTTTCCTTTCCAAAATTCTCTTTTTATAATGTGACCTAAATGAAATTGTAGTTTTGTAGAACATGCACCAAAAATCACAGCAACTCTTTCTCATAGAATAGCTTTCAGTTCTTGAAATTTTCTCTGCCCCATTTCCTTCCCAGCAAGATCAGGTCTTTCGGTCTTAAGAGAATTGGGAACATACTGTTAAAAGAAAAAAAAAGAAAAGATGGCCATTAATATTTTCTCAAATAAAAAAACTGAATTAACTTCAACTGTGTTAATGACCCTTTTGTGTTTGCTTTCCATACATATTCTACTCAATAAGTTTACTGGAAGGAGTGTTCATGAAAACAGCATATTATAATTATTTCTATTGTTGTAGTGTCCAAAGGCCCAGTCAAAATCTACGCCCCATTGAGCTAGATGCTGTTTAAATCCTTAAAAGGAAACGGTCCTTGCCCCCAAAAGCTTATTATCTAAGCTGACAGTTGATATAAAGGAAACAGGTACTATCAAAATGTGTACAAGTATATAGATAGATTGAAAGCAAGAATTTGTTTTTTAAATAACTAAGGTTGCTACACACATAACATGTCTGACACAAAAACTCAAAAGCAAGAAAATGAAAAGCTAACCTACCTAACACTCTCCTCCTTGAACTACAGATACACACCTTTGTTACTATCACATTCTACAAACCATGCAACACTACATGAACTCTGCATTCCTAAGGATGCAAGCTTTCCAGCAGCTCCTTTACCGAGGTATCCATTCTAGACACAACTGACAACCTCCATCTTCCCTCTGCACACCCGGTTCAACGGTATTAGTTATGATTGTTTGGTGTGTTTGGAGGGAAAACAAAGTACTTTGCTTAGTGATTCTTGAATGGCTCCTGATGCCTAGCCATTGCTGTAGAAAGCTAATTTTGGATGGCCACATCTAAATTTGATAGTGAACAGGTTTTAGGAAGATTTGGACAAATATCAAGAAAAAACATGTGACTATATTGTGAATGTTAGGGTTTCAGTTTGATTCATCCCTGTTTGAGCCCTATAAAATTCAAGGTTTGGAATAGACCGGCATAATTTAGTCATATGTGTATTTGTATTCTTTAGTATCTTAGTCATTAATACACATATTTGAAGTAGACCATGTACATGCAGCTTACTAGTGACTTTTGACTGACCAGTTTTGATGTCTAAATACTGAATACCAACACTGGATACTTCATGTGTAATCCACAGACGGCCGCTTCTTTACTTGTGATATTTATCAAATATTTTCAAATACTACATAATTTGCAAACAGTGAGAGTGGTTCATGAATGTGTGAAAACCAAAGAAAGCCAAAACTTGTCAAACTTTCTCTGCTTTAGGGATTCTCTCACTTTTTCATAGTGTGGACCACATATTAACAAAAAGATGGTCTGGTGGGCCCCTTAGCCACTAATTCATAACCATATAACATCCCCTATAGCAACTACAGTAATTGCCAACATAAAAAAAGTATTAAGCCTCACGTATTCAGAAGTGGTCATTGATTTTGAATGCCTCAGTCTGGAAACTTTTTTCATCAAAAACCTGAAAACTTTTTGATTTTTAAGTTTGTGGTTTTCTGATGAAAAACTGAAAATGTTAAAGGAAAGAAGATATGTTTGGCGAAATTTGTCATTGAGTCAAAACCCAATATTTTTGTTGAAAAAAGGTTCAGATAGAAAATTTTGAACCAGCTCTAGTCACAAGTTCAACCCGCCAAGTCTGTGAGCACTTCTGAAATTTTTGGCCATAATGTATTTTCATCTGTCTTTAATGCAAGTTAGCCGCTGAAGACAAGGAGGAGAAACAGCCCTATGTAACTATTCAGCTTTCTGCAGTTGGCAGTATTGTCAATCCCATGCATTCAAAAATCATGAGTCAGTCCCCCAAAAACTATGAGATAAACTTAAAACTCCTGATATTTTTTTAAATGTTTTTTTGCTGTTTTTATTAATATTTCCAAGATTTTCTTTGCAACCACGTGAGCTAAAAATGTAATCTTTTTAATGAAAGCTGAAATTTTCATGTAATAACATGACTCCAGGAGCTGAGGCTTTAAGAAAAGACACTAAATATTACAAAACTTGGGCTAAAATCATGAGAGGTGGCGACACTGCCATCAGCAAATGCTCTGTTGCTCACTAGGGCTTCACAGACCACAACTTGAGAACTCTTATAGTTTTAAGCAGCCTGATGCCTTGGATCAGAATCAGATGTTACAGTCAAATAAATCCAATAAACGAACAGTGGCAAAACTGTCATGCAAGCCAGAAAATATAAATATTGCCATGACTCCATGTATTCATGGGGAAATGGTGAGTGATTTTGAAAATTCAATTCACAGAAATTTAGAAGAAGCCTGCCATTTACATTGGTCTGTCCTCATTCCATAGGTCAAAGAAAAAAAAACTCTGCTTATTTGCAGTGAGGACAAAGGGAAAAACAGAATTAAACCATCATTTCTGTAAGATTACTTAAAGCATTATTCAGCTAGCAATGTCAGAGTCCAGGGGACATCTGCTGTATTACTTTCTGCTCAGACTCACTCCTGGGATAATAGAAAGATATCACAAACACTCAATTCACTTGTTTGCAGCAAAGGGCCTCTAAACAAAACAGCTTTTGGCTATCCTTTTTTCCTAACTTGGATTTGAATGTCTAGCTCTCTAATCCAGAAAGCAGATGGTTTTACAATGCCTGGGAAGTGATTTTTAACATGTTTTGTATGAGCTAAACATGATCCAACCAATAGAATCTCTTACTGGGAGTTTAACCTCTTTTGGGGGATTTTTTTTCTCTAGTAGATTTAGTGTTTAACATAGAACAGCTGGATACTGTAACATTTTTGGCACAAGAGGACCAAAACGGAAAGTTCTTTCCCAGTACAAAATTGTTTGCACTCTTTGTCCTCACAGTGCCACCTGACTCCCTCTGGAAGGATTAGATTTCTTCACATCCATCATATCCAAATAGTGCAATGTCAAGAGACCGGCAATACCCTTTGCTTGCCCATCCATGACTGACATTTGGTACATTGTTTTCTGAGTAGACCAAGAGGTTGACGTAAAGGTAAATTCCAGACCAACATCTTGGACACAAGCCCTTTTGTATTCTGTCTGTCTTCTACCCCTTCTAGCATTTTTGTTACCTCCGTTGGTGTTAGAGCACTTTCAAGTGCAAGCTTGCATGGTATCACTTTTCTAAAAATTCTAGCTCATAACCATTTGCATTCAGCTCTAATTAAAAAGATATGCCAGCAAAAAACCCAAACACAACAATTAATGTGTCAGGATCCAACAGTGCATTTTGCAATACCAGATCATATTACAGCTGATGTCAAAGCTAACACATTGTTAATCTAATAAAAGTGCACTATCATTTATCAACATGCCTGCCCTGCCTATACTAAGATTTTATTTAAGAATTTGAATGAGAAACATAAAACTATGATTTTCCGTTAGCTTGTAATCTACATTAACTAGTGATGAGCAAGCCTTAAGAGGTCTGAGTTTGAATAAGCACCAAGAAGCGTGGAGGTGTAACTGTAGCTTTTTCAAACTGTCTGAACCTCTTAAAAATGCAAAAGAAATTAGGCTGGAAATTCCAAAGAACAGGGCCGGCGCTTCCACTAGGCAACCCTAGGCAGTCGCCTAGGGTGGCAGGATTTGGGGGGTGGCATTTTGCCGCCTTCGGCAGCATTTTGGCGATGACTCATTTCCCGGCGGCAAGAAAAACGGCCACTGAAATGCCGCCAAGAACGCAGCTTCAGAGGAGCTGCTGCCAAAGCACCGCCTATTACGGCGGAGGAGCACTGCTGCCTAGGGCGGCAAAAACCCTGGCGCCGCTACTGCCTAAGAACATGCATTTGCTGTTTTCTGCATCTATGCTATCATGAGACCTTTCATAGAATCATAGAATATCAGGGTTGGAAGGGACCTTAGTAGGTCATCTAGTCCAACCCGCTGCTCAAAGCAGGACCAATCCCCAATTTTTGCCCCAGATCCCCAAATGGCCCCCTCAAGGATTGAACTCACAACCCTGGGTTTAGCAGGCCAATGCTCAAACCACTGAGCTATCCCTCCCCCCGAGGGATTTCATGCTATCTTGTTATCTGTTGAGAGATTCCAACAGATCCTCTGCAAATACATCTGAGCTTTGGTTATTACTACCTGCAGTATGATGGTTTATTTTTAATGTACAATGAAGTGCATTTAATTGTATATGAATTATAATTCATATGACATTTCATATGACTTCAGTGGGAGTTGGGTGCTTAGATGCTTTTGAATATCACATTAGGTGCCTATCTGCAGTTTAGGTGCCTAAATACCTTTACAAATCTGGCCCTAGAAGCCTACTTTCCACTGGTTTTCAGTTAAACTTAAACTCCTACTGGCCTAAGTCACTTCTGAAAATAGAACTGAGGCTCCTAAGTCACTGAAGTGCCTTCAAAAATGTTGCCCTAGGTGTCTAACCTACTTAAATGCTTTGAAAAATCCCACTAGGTACCTAAATACCTTTGAAAATCTGGCCCTCCCTGCCTAGGTCACTTTTCAAAAATGGGACTTAGGCTCCAAAATAACCTAGGCAATATCCACAAAAGTATTTAGGCACCTACCTGTTTCTTTAGGCACTTCAGTCCACCCTTTAGGCACACTAACATTCCAAAAACTGCTGCTCAGCTAATCCCCTAGGTACCTAAATTTCTTCTGGTTGGCATTTGCAAAGCTGCCTAAGTGCTGGCACTACCCCACAGCTAACAAGCTATTTAGACCCCGCGCTCAAGCAAGGATGGCTATGAGCCGCCAATGTGATGTGGCCGTGAAAAAATCTAATGTGGTCTTGGGATACATCAGGCGAGGTATTTCCAGTAGAGATAAGGAGGTTTTAGTACCGTTATATAAGGCACTGGTGAGACCTCATCTGGAATACTGTGTGCAGTTCTGGTCTCCCATGTTTAAGAAGGATGAATTCAAACTGGAACAGGTACAGAGAAGGGCTACTAGGATGATCCGAGGAATGGAAAACCTGTCTTATGAAAGGAGACTCAAAGAGTTTGGCTTGTTTAGCCTAACCAAAAGAACACTGAGGGGAGATATGATTGCTCTCTTTAAATATATCAGAGGGATAAATACCAGGGAGGGAGAGGAATTATTGAAGCTTAGTACCAATGTGGACACAAGAACAAATGGATATAAACTGGCCATCAGGAAGTTTAGACTTGAAATTAGATGAAGGTTTCTATTCATCAGAGGAGTGAAGTTCTGGAACAGCCTTCCAAGGGGAGTAGTGGGGGGAAAAGACATATCTGGCTTCAAGACTAAGCTTGATAAGTTTATGGAGGGGATGGTATGATGGGATAGCCTAATTTTGGCAATTAATTGATCTTTGACTATTAGCGGTAAATATGCCCAATGGCCTGTGATGGGATGTTAGATGGGGTGGGATCTGAGTTACTGCAGAGAATTCTTTCCTTGGTGTCTGGCTGGTGAGTCTTGCTGATATGCTCAGGGTTTATCTGATCGCCATATTTGGGGTCGGGAAGGAATTTTCCTCCAGGGCAGATTGGCAGAGGCCCTGGGGGTTTTTTGCCTTCCTTTGTAGTGTGGGGCACGGATCACTTGCTGGAGGATTCTCTGGATGATTCTCCGCACTTTGAAGTCTTTAAACCATGATTTGAGGACTTCAATAGCTCAGACATAGGTTAAGGGTTTATTACAGAATGGGTGAGATTCTGTGGCCTGCGTTGTGCAGGAGGTCAGACTAGATTATCATAGTGGTCTGACCTTTAAATCTATGAGTCTAAGGTGTGGCAGCAGGATTGTCAATCTAAGCAGGGAAATGTCTATTTTGCCAGCAGGGCCCAATCCCATATGTGTGCTCTGAGAACACATAAGACCTCTCACAAAGATAGTTGGTGTAAGCAGGGCAGAAATTTGTGTATGTCCCCTGGTGGTTAAAATACACACTTGGGATGTGGGAAATATGGATTCAAGTCCCTGATCGAATTAATAATTTTTATTTCAAAGTGCAACAGGAGAGATGGAGAAACTCACCCCAGGGTAGCCAATAGCCTGGTGGTTAAGACACTCCCCTGAACTGTGGGTTCTAGAGTCCACTCTGAATCAGGGAGAGCAGGGACTTGAACCCAAGTCTTCGTCCTACTAGGTAAGCATCCTAACCACCAGGCTATTGGGTTTTTTGGAGTCACGCGCTTGTTCTAGTTTTTCCACAAAACTTGCAAACAAGCGTGTCAAAAGATTAGTTTCTTCCAAATGGATTTCAGCTAGAGCATCTATCTTAGACTATCTAAGCAGCTGGCCTGGCTTAGGTGCCTAACTCAAGAAAAGGGTTCATGGCTAACAGGGCTGGCTCCAGCTTTTTGGCCGCCCCAAGCAAAAAGAAAAAAAAAAATGGCTGCCGCCAAAGTAAAAAAAAAAAACGCCGCCCCAGAATCACCTGACTGCCACCCCCTACAGGGCGCCGCCCCAGGCACGCACTTGGCCGTCTGGTGCCTGGAGCCGACCCTGATGGCTAAGGATCCCACGTGAAGGGAGGCACCTATTGGGCCTGTTAGTCAGGAGATTAAGGACCAGATCCGCGGGAGTTAAGTGCTTAAATGACTTTGGAGGTCTGGGCCTATGCCCTGCTACTTTCCTCTGTAGTTTGTTCCTGGCTAGCTTAGGTAGCTCCCTGCTCATCATGCTGGTTTCTGAGGAGTCCCCTCTTTGATTCCTAACTCTCCCCATGTGTTGTACTGGCAGCTGGGGACATAACTCAGGGCTATGAATTCCACTGTGCAGCAGGGCCCCATTGTGTAACTAGCCTAGGTACTTTTGAAAATTCCACCATATTTAGAAATCCCATATGGTATAATGTCTCTTGTTGTGACTGCAGTGGGCATTCTAGTTTTTTTAATAAACTTATACAATTATTAATATTTTTGATTATTTAAAAAAATATATTCTTAGGCCACACAAAATGGTTCCCAAAGATATAGAGCTCAGTTCGGTGACATTTACTCATCTGGGCTGCCACTGAAGTCAATGGGACTCCTTCCAAATGGAAGGGGAGAAAAAATAGGCCCACGTTCTGCAAATAAACTATAAAAAATGCAAATTTAGTAAAACGGATATGTCTTTTCTTTAATGTTTATTAATATTTTCGCTCCTTATTTTAGGCTTTCTAACTCCTATTCCATTTTAAAAGTTCCTCCTTCCTGTAGCTGCTCTAGCATGGACATAATTGTGGGTCTTCCTAATGCTCCCATCTCTCCTGAAGCACCCCATGGCATGATTAGCTTCTTACCCAACTAGTAATGAATAAAACAGACCCAGTTACTAGATTTCCTGGGGTAGAAAATGGTGGAGGAAGGGAGGCAAACGGAACTTGACACAGCACTTTGAAGTTTTAAAGTATTTTTTCCTTCTAATGCAGTCTGGCAGCAGCAGTTTTCTTATAGATTCCACAAACGAAACCATTTATTTTTATTGTACATTCTGGCAAAATACATTATGGAACAGATTCACCTCCCATCCCCTAGAGAACTGTCTGTGGCCTACAGTACTTTGCCTTGATGAAAAGAAAAACAAATTCTGATGATGATTGCACCTGACTTGTTGAAATATTTCATCTCCTACGCTGTGCATGACATAAGCAAGTGGAATGTTTAAAGCAGGGTTTTCTGGGGATTCTTATTGCACATGATAGCCTTATAGCTGATGGGAAAAAGTAATATATGTAGTTAAAAATACCTAATAAAGAAATAGAATCATAAGTGCAAAATTGCTAAAGATAGCTGCCACGCTGTATTCAGGTGAGGACACCGTTTCAAATGAGAAGTGAATTTTGTGAGCTGACTTGTGAAATTTTGCACATGCAAAGAAAATATCTGAAAAAAATGGGTGAAATATTGGGGAGATGGAAATATCAGGAGCTGCTAGCTCCTCAAATGTAACATGGGATCTGAAAGCCAGGCTGTGCTCTCTCTGCTCTTACCTCATCACCAGTTAGAAGGACTCTGTAACTATTTCTCAAGACAAGAAAGTAAGATTTGCATGAGCCTCAAGGACTGATGGGAGGAGGTAGTTGGGATGCCCAGGGGCGTGGTTCTTGAAGGTTTGAGTTCCCAGAGAATCAACAGGGGTTGGCCCACTGATTTCACATAAAAATATTTAATGTTTGAGCTGCAGATAAATCCCAGATTTTCCAGCAGAGTAGGTATTGTTATAGAGACAGGTCACCTTGTGCAAAGACTCTCAGTTCTGCACTGAGGTGTTAAGCATTCCTTGCTCTGCTAAAAAACATTTATATTCACTTCATACATGAACTAGACACAGGAAAGAGCAGAGAAAGTTGTAAAATATAATCAGAAAAGTTTGTGTACATACCAAGACCCTTAAGGACTTTATGATCAAAGTACAGCAATAGTTACATATGCATTCCCCTGAGGCCCAATGTCTATGTAATAATCCCTGCCGTTTTTACCAGGCAATAACTCATTGTTAACTGAACACTAAATCTTTACTGATAATAGTTTGGTCTAGTTCTAGAATTGGGGTTTAGAGGACATGAACCAAACTTTCGCTGTACAAACTCTTCCACAACACAGGCAGCATAGCAGGTTGAGCTGCCCTGTAGCCATTGACTTCTAAGTCATGGCTGCATTCTGTGCTGCCTGGGGGTTAGGACTTGATCCCATTCCCACTGATGTCAACGGTGAAACTCCCCTTAATGCTTCTCTGATCAGAATTAACTAATCCTCCTTTTTTCACACACTCTTAAGGCTACTTTGAAGGGTGAACATGCTACACAGTGTGGCTATTTCCTGAATCTTTCCCCTTGCTGCTGATCACTGACTCAGGTCCCACAGACCTGAAGAAGGGCTCTGTGTTAGCTGAAAGCTTCTCTCTCTCTCTCATCAACAGAAATTGCCCCAATAAAAGATATTACCTCACCCACCTTGTCTCTTAATTTATAGTCTGTCCATCTCTAAAAATCCAGAGTGGAGCCAGGCAAACAAACAATGTATTCAGTGAATTTAACCCTTTCCTCTGTTTGCAAATTGTGCATGAAGAGAGTTCCATTTTTACTCATTTGTTTCAAATTAATTGAATATATTTTGTCTTAATAAATTTCAGTTTATAGATTGCTGATGATCTGTTTGGTGTAAGTAATTCAGTATTTGCAATTCAATATTCCAAGTATGTGATTGCTCATCTAAATCATATAGTATTGTTTCTGTTCCTTAAACAAATAAGAAAACCTTCATAAAATATTTCCCTTCTTCCCAAAGTGAATTTTCATATGACATGCAACATATTTTTCTTTGTGTTTGAACAAATGGAAAAGGGTGAGAATAGCTGTAACAAAATTCTATTTGTTTATTTTTCTAGTACTTATTTTAATGTATAGGTACACACAAAAGAGAGAGACTCACACACACACACACACAGAAAGAAAGAAAAAAAAGAAAGAACACCTATCCTCAATTCTAGGTGCCTTCAACAATATTTTATAGTGTAATTGTTATAATGTACAACTCCAATTCTAACTGCTCAGATTAAATAAAACAAACATTGACACATACTTGCTCCCCTCCATCTATCCCATGGAGAACAGATTAGGCTTTGCACTTTTGCAGCACACCCGAACAGTCAGCCCACCTGGGATATTTGTAACTAGAGAGGGGAAGGGGAAGGAGTGATTTCCAAAGTCAAGGGGCCCTCACTTGTTAGCAGCTCCCTGTCTTGTATCCTGTGTGAATATAGCTTTAATGTCCCAGCTGATTGCAACTGCCAGCACTATGGCAGAGGTGAAAGGTGATTTCTCAGGTAAGCAGAGGTTGCCAAAATTTTGCTAATAATTTTTCTCGCTATTCACCCAGCTCTAGTCGTCCTAAAGGTCCCATGAGTTGGTTGTGTGTTAACAATAGAAGCCAGGTACCATGTCCTTTGAAGACAATGGCAGATTTCCCTTTATTTCAGGGCATATTGGATCAAGCCCTAATGGAGAAATAGTGCAATTTGTCCAAAACAACAAAATTATAAATACTCTTTTCTGCCAGAAAGGGTACAAGGGAAGCAAGCTCATAAATTAGACCTGATCTGGCAAAGCAAAATTATGCACTAACTATAACCCCCATTTGATCCTACTTCCTACTGACTGTACTAAATAGTAATTCTATGCCCCAATCTTGCAAAGATTCAGAGCTTGTCTGCACTGGAAAGACTACAGCTCTACAGCTACGCTGCTGAAGTGTTTCAGTGTAGACACTACCTACACTGACAGGAGGGATTTTTCCATTGACCTAGTACTGTCTACACGGGAACTTAAATCAGCTTAACTCCTCTCAGAGGGATGGATTTTTCACACTCCTGACCACGTAGTTAAACTGACCTAATTTTCTAGTGTACACCAGGCCTTACCCAGGGACTTCTCCCTCAACTGGGATGCTGAAGAATGTTAAGCATGTGTGTAAGTCTTTACAGATACGGGACTACACATAGACTATTCAAAGTTATTATACTAGTAACTGATTTATCTTACAGCCCTTATTTCAAATTTTAAATAAATTGTGATTTTTCTCCTTTTGGCTTTATTAATGAGATTTCTCTTGAAGGAATATTTTTAAGAATACCTTATTTCTGGCTCGTGGCCAGCCCCCAAAGCAGTTGTGGTTCTTTCACAGAAATGCAGATCTTCACAAAAAATAAAACTTTTCAGCTTGTAATTCCCAAGTGACAGCCTCTCTAGCCAAATCACCCTTAGAAATATATTTTAAACCATTTGAGCAGGGGAAAATATTTGAATCTTTGCCTGTTTTGCTAAGGCTCAGCATCAAATTACACACACAGAGCTTCTGGTTCTTTTAAAATGTTTTATGTCTATACTATTTTGAAGTACATGGAAAGCGGTATTTTCTTAAATAAAATAAAGCTTACTGGCGCCAGTATTACATCAGTGACTGTAACCATTGTGTATGTTGAATCCCTCTTATGGATTTCTCAGTCTTAATGCAACTGACTCAATACACCAAATTAGATGGACGAGGAGATGGGAATGCAATTGAGTTCTTCTGGAAAACAACAGCACTATTACAACTTGATTTATTATTTTCAGTTGATGTATGCCACATCCTTCATCTTATAATGGAGACTATGACTGAAAACTGGGATCAAAGCCCAATTTTATGTTAGAAAGTTTTTTTCATTAGCAAATATGAGCCAGGAACCTGCTACACTTCATAATGTGAATAATCATGAGTGTAATTTAAAGCTTAGAGTGAGATGTGTAGACAGAGAACCAGAACTTTAGCTGGTGTAAAATGGCATAGCTCCATTGACTTCAGTCAACTGCAATAGAGTTAAACCAGTTTACATGAGCTGAAGTCCTGGCCCAGAGGTGTGTGTTTGTGTGGCCTATATATGTAGATGTGATATCCAAGTGACATATTACATTGCAAAGGCATGTGATAAATAAATACCTGAGCAATTTATCAAAACCCTATGATTGTATCACCTGACCATTAATCTGTCTCCCAGGGCTCATTATAACATTCCAAACTCCTGAGCTACTTCAGACAGCACCATTTATTTTTTAAATCCACCTGCCAGAGAATATTTCCTCCTTCCCCCACAAAAAAGTGGAATTTCCTGACTATTTAGACCTGCCAGAGGTTCATGACAGACAAGATTCAATCTTTTACCGATAACAGTTTTTCCAGACATAAAAATATCATATATTTAAAATCCAATATCTCATGGTCCTGCGGTTCTTCAAAAAGGAGCATTATCCTATTGGAAGTGGGAGATTCTTAGCAGCTTCCCAGTAGCACCCAGCCAGCACTCACTTTTAAGGCCTGAGACTTGAAGGACCTTAGATTGGATGTTGGAACTGTGACATTCTTTTATATGGAAAAGCCATTTTAAGGTTATTTTTAGAGGTGTTTTACATTTATTATTTTTAATTTTCCTCTCTCTCATGGTAATTAAAGGACCTGGCTTTATAGGCCAAGGGATACAAGAAATAGTCCTTCTAAGATGTTTTTTTAAAAGCTCTAAAACATTCTTAAATGAGTTTGTACGTAATATATGTGGCATATACAACACACAGGGTGTGCTTTGTTGTAAAAGTTTTAATGACACTGGTTTGGGATGACCACGTAAACTCACATGTGGCATAATACAACCACCCCAAACTCATGCTGATAAAACCATTAAGCTATACCATGGTCAGTGTTTCATCTATAAACAACCAAAAAAACCCAGCACAACCCTATGTTAAAAGAATGTTAAAGTTGCAAAGTCAAGCACTCAAAAGTTAGGACACGCCAGACTTGAAGGGTCTTGTGAAACCTTAATTTGGCCCCCTTGTGAATATACATTATGATACAGTCCTTAATTACATGATCACACTATTTTTCCCCCCACAGGACCCCTGCCTCATTCAGTGAGTGGATAGTTATTCAACGTTTATTTTTTTCTTCACACTCAATGTGTGGCCCCAGGCCTATTTAACACACATCATCCAAAACCTGCACTGAGTACACAATTATTAATTTCCTCCTGGGTGTTTTTGTGGTGCTCTCAACCCAGTAGCAGTGGGTATGGCTACGCTGCAGTTGGGAGCACACCTCCCAGTCTGGGCAGAGAGACTTGCTCTAGCTCGGCTTGAGCTAGTGCACTAAGAATAGGCGTGTGGATGTTGTGGCATCAGCGGAGGCGGGGCTATCCAATCCCCAGATCTCACCACCGAACCCTGTGCTCCTATCCAATCTATCACACACAGATCAGCTCTTTCCCTCCTCCACTTCTATTCCTATTTCATTACACCCGACACACACCCCAGCTCCTCTCTTCCTCTCCCTTTGCTTCTATCCAACTCACCATCATCTGGCTCCTGTCCACATATACCCTCCCCCACTGCGGCTCCCTCTATACCTCCTCACCCTCCGGCTCCTTCAACACTCCCCTCCGCAGCCATTCGTCACTCCTCTGCATCCCAGTGCTGCTTCTCCCTCCCTCGCCTCTTCCTGGGCTCAGCAGAGGAAGCGTCAAGAGCACAGGAGAGACAGTCTTCCTTCCCTCAGTTCCTGGGCTCAGCTCCATAGAGGCACACAGCAGACAGGAGGAACAATTGTAGGGAAAATACTGCTCAGCCCCTGCTGCCCTGGGCTGGAGCATGTTCAATGCAGATGGTATCTTTGGGGACTTTATCTCCTAAACTCTAACAAGTCCTTACTAAGAATGTGTGAACTGAGATATTTCAAAGACTTATAACTTGGCCATATCCCTAACATCAGGGCAACCCCCCTTACAAATGTCAAGTCTCTGTTTCAAAGTATGGGTGCGCTAGTACTTCTCAATGAAGTGGCAATAAGATTAGTTTTAACATGAGCAAAACAATGTATTTTTCCTTAATATCATTCTAAGAGGCAGCTGAACCCTTTTAGCTGAACCTTTCCCCAAAAATTCAGCTTTAAGTAGAAACACAGTATAGAAAATTTCAGGCTGAACAGTTAAAATTTGGCAAAATTACAAGCAACTAAAAGCAGAGGCTTATAATGGGAACCATACCTAGCCCAGGGCTACACTAGGGGAGGGGGTCGATCTACGATACGCAACTTCAGCTACGTGAATAGCGTAGCTGAAGTCGGCGTATCGTAATCGACTTACCTGGCAATGAGGACGGCGGCGAGTCGATCGCTGCTGCTCCCCCATCAACTCCGCTTCCGCCTTTCGATGAGGTGGATTGCCGGAGCCGACGGGGAGCGCGATCGGGGATCGATTAATCGCGTCTTAACGAGACGCGAAAAATCGATCCCCGATAGATCGATTGCTACCCGCCGATCCGGCGGGTAGTGAAGACCTGCCCCTAGAGGCATAGCTCTGCCTATATTATATAATGTCGACTGTGAGATGGGTCTAAAATAGAACACCATATTCAAACTTTAGCCAAAGTGTGATCCTAATCCAGATCTTAAAGAAGAGTTCATTATTGCAGCCTATTGTTTTTTATTTATTTATACAGCATCAAAAACTGTGCTAGACTCTTTACTACAAAGCATACCCAAGCAATACAAAAATAAAATAAAATAAAATAAAATAAATAAAAGGTCCCTGCCCTGATAGTTTATAATCCAAGTAGACATGACAGGAGAACACAAAGACATAGAGGATGGGTAGAAAGCAGGGGCCGGGGTTACAATCGTAAGATCATGAGTTGGCTTTGGCATGTGTCCTGGAGTTTTTTTTGTTCATTTGTTTGTTTGTTTGTTAGTTAATGTGTGCATTGTTGTTTTTTTTTGTTTTTTTTTTGGTGGGAAGGAAAGAGATGTGTGGGCTGTGTGTGGATGGGAAGGGAAATAGTGGGGGCTTGTGGTGATTATAAGGCAGAGAAAAGGAAGGAAGAAGAGAAGAGGAGAGACAATGGGCTGGGGACGTGAGGATTGGCAAACTAGATTATAGCCAAACCTCCGCTTTTCCCAACACGTCTCTCTCTCTCTCATCTCTGGCAGAGAATATAAAATTTTATTGCATTCATTAATTTGTTTTCAACAGTCACAAATTATGCTGTGACTTTATCTGCCAAGTCTGTACAAGGAGTTGGAATGCTACAGCCAAACCCTACTTGATCAGAGTAAAAGCTGGCAACACCCAAGGTTCTTCAGCTAGTAAAAGAACTCGTTAATTCACATTGCCCCTTTCCTTAGGAAGGGGGGTTCCATGTTTCTTCACAGTTTGGCTTCCTTTTTTCCCATTTTTTTCCCAAATCAACTTCTCAGTTGAGCTACAGAAGCTCAGAAAAATATGACACAGTGGATAAGAGCTTGACTTTCAATTTTTTTTAAACCTCCAAGTTGAGGAACAGCCCAGTGGCAAGGAACTCACTCACACTAACCAATAGTAAGAAATCTCTATGAAATGCTAAAAGAAACAATGAAATGAGCTCACAATGGCTGCACTGCTCTCTCTCTCTCTCGCTCCCTACTGCAACAGGACTATCTCACAAGATGACCATCCCAGGCTTAAATAAATGTGGTCCAGTGGTCACAGCAGACACTGGGAACTGGGATTCATGGGTTATGTTGAGAGTTCTCCTTATAGACTTGCTGTGTGACTTCTGGCTCTGTGCCACAGTTTAATCACCTGAGGTACGGTTATAATGATCCTTACCTCTCACAGTGGAGTTCACTAATATATGTGGAAGAAGGAACTAATATTTGCATAAAGGTGTATATGCTATGTTCCCTTGTAAAGCATGGTGGAACCTGTCACTTTAATGCGTGGTGCTCCAGGATGAATTCTGGCTGAGTTTGCCAAAGATTACTCCAAGGATCCAAAAAAAGAGAGCCTCTCCACAGGCCTTCTATTGGCCATGGTTTAAAGCCATAAAATGGCACACAGTAGTTAGAGATGGAAACAGTTTATAAAATCATACAACCCATCTCCTTGCAAATGCAGGATTATTTTCTACACTATATTCTCTTGTGTTTTGTCCAGTCTAGTGTTAATAGCTAGAAGTGATGGGGCTTTCACCACTTCCCTTTCACCGTCTGATATACCCCAGTCTCAGGAAATTTTCCCTTTATTAATTTCATCCCACTGTTCCTAATTATACCCCTGTGTACTAACCTAAATATTTATTCTCCCTTCTTGGTGTTTATAAGTATGGGGCCAGATCCTCAGCTGGTGTTAAACCATTGAAGTAAGTAGTTATGCTGATTTATACCAACCGAGGATTAAGTCAATGGAGCTACACTAATTTGCACCAACTGAGGATCCGACCTTTCCAATATTTGCAGACAGTTATTTTGTCCCCTCCCTCCGCCCCCACTGAGTCATCACTATATCAAGCTAAACAGTCTTAGCTCTCTTAGGGTTGCACATGGTATACCAATGGTAAACTTAGTGTATATGAGCTTCTGACAATCAGATCTTGGCAGTTCTACCTCCCAAATCCCAGTGCTTCTACAATGGACAGAAAACACAAAGGACAGAATGTCCTTCTGGAAAAGGACCAAACATTAACTGTTATAATTCAACTAAGGGAATATGAGTCAGGCAATGAAGACTGCAGATTGTGATTTTTTTTTTCCCGTCAGAAATGAGAAATGAAATCCAGTTTGGATTTTTATTAAAAGCTGTAGCTGTCTGTGCTCTGAAACACCCTGGAGGTCTATAGATGATATCAGTATATAAATATTCAGGGCTTCCTGAGTATTTTTTTCAAAACAGACTCCATCCACTCCCCTTCAAATTTCTTTGACCTTTAGAAAACAGTCATTATTTGTAGCTTGATTTTTTCAAGATGTTCTCCGGTACATAAAGATGGCAGTGAATTCAATTTAAAAGTCAACTCGAGAAATGCAGTATAATCATCAGAAGATAGCATTGCTTTAGGCATGAGTTTATTAAGTGAACAGCCATTCAAAGTATTTTACCTTGGAGCACATTATATCTATTCAAAGGAGCTGACTTCCTTCAACGCTGCAGCCAAAGTATTTTACAAGCGATATGATATTCGAATTATCCACAGGTATATGTACAGAGACAGTATACAGCTGTATCTGAGATGACTCTTCTTCACTGCTGCTATAAAATACTGTAGAAAGGACTGATATATCCAAAGATCTTCTCCCCCCCCCCCCCGCCCCCGCCCTTGAAGGGAGTAATGCTTTCATGATTTCCCACAGAACAGCTGCAAAAATACCCTCAATCTGGCATCTGGAATTCTTGAAAGTGACTTGTGGATTTGTGGCTAATGAAACATTGCAAAATAACACTCACCATCTTGTAAAAAAATACCCATAATGGTTTATTAGCCTCTTGTATGACAAAAATGAAAGGTGCCCCAAGCGTGTTATTCTCTTATAATTATAAAAAGCATAAAATGAGATAGAAACAGTGTGACTGCCTGAATGTTCTGCAGCAGAACCTGGTGTGGAGACACATCTTTATAACCTCAAAAAAGGATTAAAGACTGTGTGGTATTAAAAATCATAAGATGACTGGAGAATCTCCGAGAAAATCAGTGGCGTTATGCCTGATTTGCATCAGAATGAGATTAAAATCTGGCCCCAAATATTTGCACTAATTCTACATTATCCAAGACAATAATTTGTTGTTAAAATATGACCAGATTATGATGGACATAGTAATCCATTACTAGTCGGGGCAGGTAGTAGATGGCTATGCCTGGCAGCAAGGAGGGGAGAGGGAAAGAACTGTTTCTTCCAAGGTCTCCTCAACTCATTAGACACAACACACACCTATTATGTACCTATATATTCTTTTCAGAGATTTCAATTTTTTATCATTACAAAACAGGACATAGCAAGATACCGTACATGATCCTATTTCCAATTATATAATTATCTTGTGCACTAAAATGTTTATTACATAAACTAGCTTTTGCATCATAAACAATTAAATGTTCTGATCAGTTTGCCTAGGAGAAAGACAGTCTTATTGATTTGTGCTTTATTGCAAAATAAAGATCAGCTTCAGTAATCAATACTTCCTTAACTCAACCACTTACTAATAGTTCTGGGGGAAATTGATATGGAGTTTGGCACAGACTGGCACACTCGATGGCAGAACAAGAGGGTATTGGGTAGAGCAGCCCAAGGAATTTGCAGGGGCATGAGCAATAGCTCTACAACTATGGGGATCCACTGGCCATAACTCACATAGGTGCTGGTGTTCCTGCAGCCTGCTTTTTCAGCAGCCCCAGAACAGCTGTACTGCGGCTGTCACTCTGCTGCCCCAAGTTGGGGAGGAAGAATCTGCTTTCTCAGTGTCCCTCTGTAGGTTCCATGCACAAAGCTTTGCTCAGGGGACCAAGATCTGCCCCTTGAGTGACAATTCACCCCAGTGCAGAGGACCACCACAAAGGCCATGAATCATGTCAGGTTCACTGAAGCCCGGTTTGGGGTGATTAAATTGGACTTCAGTAGTGCATAGGCCTGGTGGCACTGCAGCTGGGAGGTTTGATTCCTAGTGGGGGTAGACAGACTTGTGCTAGCTCCGCTCCAGCTAGTACTCTTAAAGTATCAGTGTGGAAGTTGCAGCATGGGCAGAGGCTCAGGCTAGCCCCCCAAGTTCAGACCTAGGGGGATGGGTGAGCTCAGACTTGGGTGGCTACCCTGAGCCACCACCCATGCTGCAACATCCATACTGCGATTTTTAGCGCACTGGCTTGAGCAGAGCTAGCACAAGTCTTTCTACCCACGCTGGGAATCAAACCTCCTGCTCCCAGCTGCAGTGCACGCTTATTCCACAAGGCCTATGCACTACTAAAGTCCAATGTAAACACACCCAGGCTGGCTCGCTGCACAGGAGTGAATTGCACTCTTGGTGACCACAAATAACTGTTGGCTTCAGAAAGAATAACTTGTGCTCTTCTTGAGCCCATTCAGATGTGAAGCAAGTAAGGAGTTGCCTGAATATATGAATATTTTAGAGTTAATGCAGAGCTCCAAGTGCATACTCTCACAACATTCCTGTGGACTTGAACACTCCTTGGACAATGCTGGATCCAAAAATCATGAATGTATGAAAACAATAAGAGTTTTCAGCATTTAACATAAATATTAGAAGAAAATTATTTTGATATCTGCAAGACACATCTTCTTATGTTGCTTATCTCCATAATTAGAACATTCAAAAGACAGAAGGTTTTTTAACCCTGGATAAACTATGAAATAGTTTAAATTATCTTTTACTACACCTTAAAAAACAAGGAGACGAGATCGAAGAGCAATTACTCCACCCAACATCCTCAACACTCTTCCTCCATTTCTTTGCTTTCCCAGCTTCCTTCTGGCTTCTTTTACTGACTATATTTTGCCATCTGTTCCCTACATCAGGGTTTTTCAATTTGTGGGTCATGACCCAAATTTGGGTCACCAGAATGCATCAACGAGTCACAAGGCTAGCTGGGCTCAACTCACCACTCTGGGCGGCGTTGGCACTGCTCTGGTTAGGACCAGCCTCCCATCTATCATGATGACAGGGGGCTGGCCAGGCCAAATTTGAGCGAGTGGTGCTGCAACACGTGCCTGCTTGCAATACCACTAACACATTTTGTCTCAGGCAGCTCCCCGGCCCCATCTAGCATTCATATTCTCAATGATGTCCCAAAAGTGGGTGTGATTTGACCCCCAAAGTGAGAGATTTCAATCTTGTGCATCAATTGTTTATATACTACCACCTTGGACTGTATTCTGCCTAATTCTGAGCTCCTTGAACTTCATGGGTTCAAAAGTCCAACTCAGACACTAATATTATTAGGTTCACATTCCACTTAGGAGGCACTAGAGCTGCCTGAACTATTCATACCAAGCTATTTATTTGACAGTTTAGTCCCATTTACTGTTAACAAATTATCCACAAACAGACATAGATTTTGAAACATTTGTTTATTATTCAATGAAGCATTTACGAGAATGTATTTTGGTTTATGGAATGCTTACAACTATTTGCCATGATTTCAGCTTCAAGCGTTTACTAATTGTAATTTGCTATTCATGCCGCGATTGTTCACATAGTGCTGTTTCTGCTCCCTGTTTGGATGACTCTCAAATTCGCAAAGAGCTTTCAAGATGGCTGCCTGAACAGTCCTAGTACAAATACTCATGCAAATATTCACATACTGGTATGGGGACCGTGACATGTCATTCCATATTCTTTATGAAAATATACTTATAATATGAATTTTACATAACTGAGATGTACTTTATGCAAGATGGCTCATGTGAGATATCATTGGAAAGGTTATGATTTACTGAATGCAATTATCCAATTTGTATGCCTGTATCATTTCTGTATCTGAAGTTAGGAATATTGACTATGTATCTGTATTTCAACTATGCTATTTTGGGTGACGCCCACTGCTAACACTTCAGGTACAACAATGGAAAAGACAGACAGGGTGGATGGCCCATCAGCGAGGACAATAGACTGTGAAAAGCTTGGCCTTTATGTGGACACTCCATACTGGCACTGACTCATTGACGCTGTGATACTACAGAGTCAGGTGGTCTCGTCACCTGATACTAAAACGTTACCTGGGACTTCTTGTAACTTTCCACTGTAAGGAAAGGGGGGAGGTGTCAAGTTTGGAAACAAAGGATTCCCGCCTTATGTAAATCCTATTTAAGGCGGGGGGGGGGGGGGAGGAATGCAGAACAGGAGTCCTCCTCTCTATGGCCTGTCTGCCCAAAAAGAAATACTGCAAAAGGGAAGGCAAGGGGGAAGTCCAGACTCAGACAGGGGTCTAGTCCGAAAAGGAATATAACTGGAACTCTCAACCACAGAAGCTTTGCAACAATATCTAGGGTGAGAAATACTATTTGTAACCAATTTCTTTAGTGAAACTAGCTTAGTTTGCATGTTTGATTTCATTTGCTTAGTAATCTGTTTTGTTCTGTGTTACCCCTTTTACCACTTAAAATCTGCCTTTTATAGTTAATAAAATTTGTTTTGTTTATTATTAAACCCGGTTTCTGTAATTTCTAACTGGGAGGGGGGCAGCGAGGTAAGAAGTGTGCACATCTCTCTCCACATTGAGGGAGGGGGGTGAATTTCAAAATATATCTTTGGGTCTGCACTCCAAGGGAGGTGGACATCTGAGTGCTGGAGCAAGTCCCTTAAGCTGAGCCTTCCCACAGTGGATCTCTGTCTCTCTGTGCAGCTGGGTGTGGCCCTGCCTGTGTGCTTGGCTGGAAAAGGCTGGGGAGCCTAGCCCAGCAAGACCAGGTAAAAGGGGGCCCAGGCTAGCAGAATAGAATGACTCAGTGACATCCCCGGGGGTGTAACCCATCACAGGGATTTGCAATACTTTTCTTTCTGCAAACATCTCTGTGAACAAAATTTATCTCCAATGAACATCCTTGAAAGCAAATAAAAGGGGTCACACGAGAATCAAAGCTAATATATGACTTATGGAAATAAATACTGCAAAAAAAAGTCTGTCTCAAGTTTTGGAAGGAACCACCACACACACACAAAAAAAAAAAATAGAGCAAAAAGGTGGCAGAGAGCAGAAATGGGGGGTGGGGAGTGGAACAGAGAGTAGACAGAGTGGTAAATATAGAGACTTGGATAAAGGGAACAGAGATGGAATAAAGAAGAAATGTTAATGAAAAATGACTACAGCATGTGTGTATACTCACATACATATAGCCTGTTTCCAGGCCTCTCGTTTGTACTAGTTTCACTTTTTGAGCCTCTGTCTCTTTATATAGAAAAGAAATGCTCCCCCCAAACCAGAAATGCTATAGCAAAAAAGTTTGTTAAGTCTGTAGGGGGAAAAAAAGTTCTCAAAATGAACTAGTTTGCAACCCCAAAAAGAAACAGCTTGAGAGTGTTGCAAAATCTCACATTCCATAAAGTTTTCCTCTCCATATGAAAAAATTTCTTGAGCATATCTTATCGTAGACCTTTGCTCTAATAAGCAAAGCAGACTTGAGCCTGCTTAGATGTGTAGCCACTAGGAAGTTGTCTACCTTTTCTAGCTAAATCGGATTTTTGTGCAAAGGAACATCATATAACTCAGAAATTTTATTTTCTTGTATAATATTAAACTCTGCTGCATTTCTTGTCTATGTTGTGCCTTGTAGAGAAATGGCTAGGAAACTTGTCTTAGACTGAACATTAGCATGCAGTACATGATGGTAGCCAAAAAATGCATAAGGAGCCCCATACATAGGTCTAGAAATATAGGTGGAACATTGATCATATTTGCCAGAATAGTGGCTAAGGAAACCCTGCCCAGTCACATGTGCACTGGCAGAACTACCGAGACGGAGCCATAGTATAGAGTTGTGGTATTGGTACTGACACTATAAAACAGAGGTAGTAAAAATGTTGCTGCTTTTACAGTGTGTGAAGGCAATACTACTCGGTCCCAGCTAGTCCATCAGCTGTGCACACACAACCTTCATTGACTTCAAAGGGAGTCACACACACACAATTCAAGGGACTATGAGGGCACTTATTCAAACAGAACTGAACACCCTTTTTGCCATTCTGTCATGGGGTAGGTCCATCCCGTCCAGGTAGTAGAACAGGGGTGGCCCAAGTGGCCTGGTCTCCCCAGCCACCACAGCAGCTCTGGCTCCTAGGGCAGTGTAGCCTAATAGTTGGGCTCATTGCAGCAGTCCTTTGATGAGAGTCCGCAGTCCAAGTCGCTAGGGCTACCCTTCTAGGAAGGGCCATGCGGCCTAACAGCTGGAGCCAATAGGACCACCCTCTGCAGCAGGGCAGCAGGGCCTAATGAATGGAGCCAACAGGACTACCCTCTGTGGCAGGGCACAGTGATTTCACAGTTCCAGGTTGTATCCCGGGAACCCCATCACAATCTGCTTGGTTTTTAACACTGTCATATGATCTAACACTGACTGGAGGACACTAAACAAGGGCCAGAAAACCAGCAGTGTATAGAATTGGAGAGGATATGTGTGTGTCTAGTAGAATACCACAGGCATTGGCGTTGCTAAGGAATTATTTAAAGTGAAACAATGAAATATATCTGGGGATAATGAGGCAAAATTAATATAGGTAAAATTTGGGCTGACTATCAGTAATGCTTCCTATCAGTGAGATCCACTGGACTATAGAATGGTCTTCCCAGGGAAGTGGTGGAGGAAATCCCATCTCTTTTCATTTAGGACATTAAAAATAGGCTGGACAAAGCACCAGAAAACATATTGCCAGGAATAATCCTGCACTGACTACATAATCCTGGGGATGGAGGACGTGACCAACTAGGTCTTCTCCATCTCTAATTTCTTGGTTATGCCATTAAAGCACAGCCCTGGATGGGGCTACACCATCCTAATGGCATTGTGTCTGCAGCAAGCACCTATCTTTTGGAGTTCTGGAAAATGCAGAAATGCAGCTGCTACTAATCACCTTCTTACAGCATGCAGTGTAGTTCTCCTTGGCATCCACGGCCGGCCCAGAATATTTTGGGACCTGAGGCGGAGAGCTTAAACACCCCCATTCTCCTTCGCTTGGGCCAAAACTTTGAAAGGTCTCAATTCTGCTTTCTTCCTGTTCTACTCCTCCCATGGTACTGCTTTGCTACCTACCCCAATAAAGGAGAATTAACAACTTAAAATGCCTTGTTCAAAAATTTTAAGTAACACTTAACTTTCAAACGTCTGAACAGCAAATGTAACTTTTTAAACACTGGCATTTTTATCTGTTTGATAATCAAAGTGGTGCTTTCCGTGCCTTCTTGGTTGCAAAGATTTGAACTGCTTCCTGAAGGTCCAGTCTGGGCCAGCTCATGCTCCGTTGAGATGGTTGCAAGGCTGACCAGCCTCTCCTGTGTCATTGTGGAGCAGAGAGAATACATATGCACCAGCAGTAGACACAATTTTCTACACTCTGGGTCCCAGTTGCGCCCACCCAGAGTCTGGCACCTGAGGCAGCCGCCTCAGTTCACCTCATGGTAAGGCCAGCCCTGTATTTCACTCTCTGAGTAGGAAGCAGAAAAAGGGTGTGTCTAATTGCTAAATTGTTTAATTGCTAAATAAATGTATCTTGCAAAGAATGAAAGAAATTGTCTCTAGGACCTGTTAGTAGGGGGGAATAGAGGAGCTTCCACCACAATCCCCAGACTCTCTCTTGACTGAGATTTGATCATTCTGATTCTTCCTGAAGCCAGATTAGGGGCAGAGGATGGGCCAGAGTCCATTATGTTGGCGATCATTTTCATTTTAGGTGTTGGGTAAAAAGTTCTTGCAGGGCATGAAGCATTAGGTTTTTAGTGTAGGATGGAATTTTCAAAAGCACCTAACTGACCTAGGAATGCAAGTCCTATAATAATGACTATAGTAAATGTGGACTTTTATTAAAGTTTATCAACAATAATACCATACAGTAACACCGTACAAAAATATGTCCACAAAATATGTGGCCATATCCATTTAAACATGCAAAAATAGCATTTGAGCATGCAAAATAGGTAACTGGGTGTGCTGCTATCTGTTTCTGCACACTAAGTAGCATTTGCTCATGTTTTTATGCTCTCAGTTTTAGAAAAGAAATTAACAAAAACAAGGGTCTAAAAAATGTTTGAGAAGCAGACTTTTTTTTTTAATGGCCAAATTCTGTTCCCAGGTATAACCACTCCCCAAGTATAACAGCTGCCAGAGTGGTCAGGAATGGGAACACATTGTTCTCCCTTGGAGGAAAGAAATCTTCCTCATGTGGTACAGGGTCTAGGGAGACCACTCTTTGGAATCCCTCTTTTGAGTTCAAGTTTTCTGACAGCTGACCTGTTTTTGTCATGTCCAATTTTAGGTTTCTGAAATCAAATAGCTCTAGAAGTAAACAAGAATGCAACTCTTATTCTGCATTCCCATTTTCAAAGCACCCTATATAGACTTTTAATTACCTTTGCTGACTATATAAGTTGAAAAATAAAGGCCAAATGGTTTTAAAAATTTGGAATTCTGCTATGTTTTCTGTGTATTGCCCTTTCCTGGACTGGCAGTTTATGCAGTTCTTTACGTTAGTTTTCTATATGGGCATCACTGCAAGATCATCTTGGCTGTGAGGAAGGCCAGTATATCATAGCTATGTATTGACAATAAACACTCATGAGCATGTTTTTATTTTCTTTAGTCTTGCTATCTTTTACTATCTTTCCAGGTGGATCTCTTTTCCAACTCTTTTCTCATCCGTACATTTTCATCACTTTTTCCCATAGAGCTATTTTATACTTTGTGTTTCAGATAATAAATAAAAAAAATCATAGATACAAAGGAGATAACATTACAATTCAGCAGTTCACATTCACATGTAATCGAAAAATATATGTATATCTGGTTAATGCGTCTCAAGTAATTCCTAGGCAAATTTGGATTATATTAGTGGATTATTTTGCCTTTTCTGCATTTCAGCAGATTTAAAACTGCCATTGTAAAATAGCTGGGATGAACACTGTGAATAAATTAGCTGACTAAGTTTACTGTTCTGGAGCCCAATAATATTAATGAAATCTGTGTTTGGCTGCACATGATCATAGAATCACAGAAATGTACTCCTGGAAGGGACCTCAAGAGGTCATCTAGTCCAGTGTTTCTCAGGTCCCTGAGACATGGCACAGTTTAGGAAGGCAGCAAGCTGGTCCCTGGTATCAGAAAGGTTGAGAGGAAACACTGATCTAGTCCATTTCTCCTTCCCAATCATCCCTGACATGTTTGTCTAACCTCTTAAAAACCTCCAGTGATAGGGATTCCACAACCTCCCGAGGTAACTTATTCCAGTGCTTAACTGGCTCTCCATCCTGTGCTGAAAGGTGGCTCAGACATCTTGTGACAGTGAATTCCGCCTTCTCCAACACCCAATAAAAAGCTCTCCATGGATGTTGGTGCTGTGATGGCTGGGGTTGAATTGGGCGGGGCCGGGGGGGGGAGGGAGTTAGTGGTAGTTTTCAACACTTCAGCCAGAGACTGAGGCCCCCCCACTTGAAATGCCTAAATCAGAAGCCACTCACAGTAGCTTGGGCAGATGTTCTTAAATATGGCAATGCATACTCAGCTGGCCTCGTTGGATTTGGCTGCCCCTCAGTGTGGCATGGATAATCTCTGAGTTCTTCATCTGAGTGGGATTCTGATACAGCCTGGGTACTCCTGGGCTCCACAGACTTAGCCCAATGAGACTCTGATGCCTAGTTTGACCCTGCTGGGCCTCCAGTCATTGAGGATCAGATTCTCTGGACTTCTCAATCTTGGCTCTCCCTTAATGAGAGAGCTCTGCTAGGCTCCTGGGGTTTTGCTTCTCTTTAGTGGGGCTCAGATACCTGTGCAAACTCTGCTTCTTGCCTTTGGCTTGTTGGCCTCCCAGGTTAGACTGGGGGATGGGGGGAATTGAAATTCTCCCAAGTGCCACCTATTCATGGCAACAAAATGATCTGTACTCAGTAGAATGTGCAGATCCTCATACTATAATCTTGTCTCTTCTTCCCTTTGATCAGCAGAGAAATAGTTAAAAATGCTGACATTTAAACGATCATATTTGTGAATTAACATCCCACTGAGTGAAAGCTCATGCCTCTTAGAGCTATTGTTTTAGGCTCTGCAGACTCAGCCACTAGACATCACTGTATCAGTTACACTTGCTTCTCATTTTTAAAAGTATCCTTGCAAACAGAGGATTAGATTTGTGGGAGGCCACAGTCATTTGTTTCGAGGCTGTGGAGGGTGTAGGGTGTGGGTGGGGCTCTGGAGCCCCAGCACCCATCCCCTATTACTCCTCAGCAGCACTACCAGGTTTCCCCAGTTGCTCCGAGGGGAATCCTATACAAGGTAGAGGGCTTCTTCGGGATGCTTTGAGACTTGAGTTATGCTGAAGTACTGGCCTGGTACACAACTGTCTCAGAATCATGGCAGCAAAAGACCATCTTTCCTCCTGAGGTGTTTTGTGAATTCTTTGGCGGTACTTGAGGAGTTGGGACCATTTTTTTTTTTCATCACTGTCATCATGACAAAGGTGAACAGGTAGGTTTTTTGTGTGCACAGATTGGTCCATTTTTATGACATTTTTGCAAGGCTTTTTAAAGAAAAAGTTTAAAATATATTACATGCAAATCTTAAATAATGATTTTTTTCTCCTATAAGTGGATCCTTCCATTTTTAAAATTGTTTAACAATTTCTAAGCTAAATAATGTTCCAGTATATGCATTGATCAGTCAATATATGTCAGTCTGGTATACTAAGGAACAGCTAAGGGGTGTATATAATCAGTAACAAACGTACAAACTGGCATCTGTTAACACTTAGTTACTGGCTGATTCCCAGTGATATGATTTCTGAGAACTATCTGTTTCTAAAGGATTTAAGGGTTGGGACTTTTGACTTTACCGTGCCTTTCCCATCTCACAGAAAGTTCCCCTCCCCATCCTCCAAGTGGTGTTCCCAATGCACCCGAACTCCCCTGCTATCAATTTCCAACTTCCTGGGAATCAGGAGTGAAGCCAATTGCATCAGCGTCTCAAAGGGTGGCAGGACACCATTCAGCAGTGGGGGAAGTAGGTGGGCTAGCACAATGAAAAAATAGGGGAAACTAGTGAATCAGCCATTAGGAGGTGATCACATTCTGTTGCTTGAAGTATTGGGGCGGTCAAGAAGAGAAATCAAGCAGATCTTATCTTGAGAGGGAGCAGAAAGGATCAGGAGAGTGGGGAGTGGCACTGTTTGGAAGGGAGAGGTGATTGTTAATAAGTATTTCATTGCAGAACATTAAGGATAAGATTCCTGAAAATGCAGTGCTATAAGGGTTAACTGTGTACAAAAACTCTCTCAAAAAGCTGTTTCATTTTAAGGCTCTCTTTTAGATTTTCTTTCTTAATTTACAATATTTCCTTAGAAATTGATTGGCATCCTCATAAAATTGGAGATTGTTATTTATATATGAAATAGTAAGTGTTTTTGAGGGTATTCACCCAACGCATCCAGTATGGTAAACATGGAAATATTGCACAATGCTACTTGGACCTCTGCTTTATTGAACGCTCTTCCAATCTAAACTACAAACTAGACCACACATGTTGTTAAAACAAGTTTAAAAAGAGAGTAGGCATTAAAGCCCTTTTTTGGTTGTGACAACGGTGAAAATAACTGTTAAAGAAGTACATTTCTGGTCACCTGTTAAGCCACTTAGAAAAAAGATTTTACAAAAGATGAATTTAAGCCACACACATTGTCTATATGTAAAAACAATTTCAAACATCACAGTATTAGGGGAGTTACTTGTTGGACATGTCAGTATAAACACACACAAAAACAGCTGGCTGGTTTTTAGGCTGTTCTGATTAGCAGATTTTCCAAAAATTGACCGGAGCAAACTCCCTAAAACGGCTACTAAATTTTATGTTTCATTTTCTGGAAGTGTCTCTTTAAAGCCAGTATAATAGAAGTTGGAAGAAATGTGAAAGTCTTGAGTTTCTCAACCTGATGAGTCCTGGGAAGCAAGCCATGGCCAAGGCTTATGTACTCAAAAACCCAGAATGCTGCATACTGTTTTTGTTGCAAACTCTTCCAGTCTAATGTTCCAGCCACATTGGGTCTACAGGAACAAAGGACTGGAAAAATCTGTCTAGAAATCTGGCGTGCCATGAGAAGGCAGCAAATCACCAGAGAGCGTTCCATAGGCGGAAAGAGCTTGAGATGAGATGAAGGTTAAAGGCCACCATAGATTATCAGCATCAAGAGAAGATTGCATCAGAGTCTCTTTACTGGCAAAATGTTCTGAAAAGGCTCATTGTCATTGTGAGAATGCTTGCAACCCAAAACCGAGCACTGTGTGGCACTTCAGATCAGCTGTATATGCCAAACAATTGAAACTTTCTTAAAATTGTGGAGCTGATGGCTGAGTTTGATGCTGTACTCCAGGAACACTGATGCTGTACAGGAGCATCTAAGAAGAGTCACCACCCAAGAAATGTACACACACCACTACCATGGAAAAACAATTCAAAATGAGATCATACAGTTACTAGCAACAAAAGTCAAACAGAAGATTGGGGCAGATCTGAAGTCAGCAAGATATTACTCTGTTATTCTGTACTGCACACCTGACATCAGCCATACAGAACAAATTACTTTAATGATGTGTTTTGTAACAACAACAGAACCTAGTGAAAATGTCCCTGCAATGGTGACTGTCAGAGAGCATTTTCTAGAATTTATTAACATTGATGATACTACAGGAGCTGGTATGACAAATGTGCTTCTTAAAAAGCTGGACGATACGGGAATTGTGATAGCTGACATGAGAGGTCAGGGCTACGATAATGGTGCCAACATGAGAGAAAAGAACAGAGGAGTGCAGACACGGATCCGAGAGTTAAACCCTCGAGCTTTTTTTTCCCCCATGCAGTTCTCATTCATTGAACTTGGTGGTCAGTGATGCAGCATCAGCTTCTAGAGAGGCTGCTGAATTTTTTAATGTAATTCAAAGCATCTATGTATTTTTCTCTGCATCACCTCATCGATGGCAAATTTTGAAGCAACATCTGGGAACATCCTCTCTGACACTGAAACCACTGAGTGCCACATGATGGGAAAGTCGAGTGGAGGCGATAAAGCCTATCAGACACCAAATTGGGAAGATAGATGATGCCATAATTGCCATTATGGAGGATAATGCTATGACAGGAACTGTTCGTGAGAGAACAGTGACAGAGGGAAATGGAATCACCAGAAACATACATATCTTCAAATTTCTGTGTGGCTTAGTGTTGTGGCATGACATACTGTTTGAAATAAATGTTGTAAGCAAGAGACTCTAAGGTGTTGACCTTGATATATCTGGAGAAATGGAAAAACTGGACAAAGCAAAGTCATACCTACAGTCTTACTGGTCAGATGAGGGACTTCAAAACATTCTGAAGAGTGCACAGAAGTTGGCAGAGAAACTTCACATTGAAGCTATTTTCCCAACCATTCAAGAATACAAGAATCACCGAAGAAGAAGACATTTTGATTACAAGACATGGGATAATCCCATAAGAGACCACAAACAACAATTCAAAGTTGAATTCTTTAACCAGGTGCTAGATTGGGCAATACAGTCAGTTGAAGAACGTTTCAGGCAGCTCAAGGAACACAGCAGTGTATTTGAGATGTTATATGATATTCCCAAACTCCTCACTATACCTGAAGAAGACCTACACGAGCAATGCAGGGCACTGGAGACAGTGTTGACACATGATGACATGCGTGATATTGATGTGAGTGATTTAGGTGATGAACTGAAAGCCCTTTCAAGATACATTTCAGCAGGATCAACTCCAAAGGCTGTTCTGGAATACAAGTGCACCAATAAGATAACCACCCTCTTTCCAAATGCTTTTGTTGCTCTGCGCATACTTCTAACACTTCCTGTAACAATTGCCAGTGACGAACGCAGCTTCTTCAAGCTGAAGTTAATAAAAACACATCTACGCTCCACAATGACACAGGAGAGGCTGGTCGGCCTTGCAACCATCTCAATAGAGCATGAGCTGATCCAGACTGTGGACCTTCAGGAAGCAGTTCAAATCTTTGCAACCAAGAAGGCACGGAAAGCACCACTTTGATTATTCAAATAGATAAAAATGCCAGTGTTTACTATGCAGACAAGAAAAGTTACATTTGCTGTTCAGGCATTTGAAAGTTAAGTGTTACTTAAAATTTTTGAACAAGGCATTTTAAGTTGTTAATTCTCCTTTATTGGGGTAGGTAGCAGAGCAGTACCATGAGAGGAGAAGGACAGGAAGAAGGCAGAATTGAGACCTTTCAAAGTTTTTGCCCAAGTGAGGGGGCATGGGGGCATCATTTGAGCTCCCTGCCTCAGGTGCCAAAATGTTGTGGGCTGGCCCTGGTGAAATAGTTGGAGCAAATGAGTTTTGCAGATCAAAACATGGATTGCGAGGACACAATTCAGCCCACAAACCCGAGGCCTTGAGCCAGAAAGCTCAACAGTAAGATCTATTTCAGTCCCTGGGCTAGAATAGGGCTTTCTGTATCCCGTGTGAAAGTTTGCAAATCTGTATAATTGTGGATTCATTGGCCCCTCTCTCAGGCTTGTCTACACTTACAGCGCTGCAGCTGCGCCACTGTAGAATTTAGTGATACTACCTACGCCGACAGGAAAACTTCTCCCTTTGGTGTACATACTCCACCTCCCGAGAGATGGTAGCTATGTTGATGGGAGAAGGCCTCCTATTGACATAGTGTTGTCTACACTAGGAGTTTGGCTGGTATAACTACGTTGCAAACAGGGGTGGAAAATCCACACCCCTGAGAGACACAGTTATACCAACATAAGTCTGTAGTGTAGTCCAGGGTTCAGCTCATGGCTGTGGGCCTGAAACTCTCATACTCCCATAACTCCCTCTGCAACAGTATATTTGGGGCAGTCATGAATGTACCTCCTTGGCAGACAAGTGGTATAGAAACCACTGGCTCGGTAGCTCAACTTGTGATCTGCCCCACTCACCTTTATGCAGGAATACCTCTAGGTTTTTGGCATAACAGGCCTTGCAGAGGCCTTCTTATGAGTGAGTGAAGTTCAATAGTGAACACACTGTTGAAGAAATGCATAGACTAGACCTGTCCAGTGTGTGGTATGTTCACTACTGCAGAGGGGCAAACACTAGAGGGAATTAACCACAACAAACACCACCACCATTACAGGGATGTTTAAAACAAATACATAGAACAGCGATTACATTTGATACCTACGTTTGGTTGACAGCAAATTTTTAGCTTTATTTTCTCATTGCTTTAAAAAGCAAGCAAGCAAGCCCAAGTTCTTCTTGTATAGCAGCAGTAGAACGAACACTGCTGCACTGGAGAAACACAAACCAAGCGTAAAACTGATCACAATGGAGCAAATGTTGAGGAATGTTTTGCAACACAACCAATCATTGATTTCTAATTGTATGGCACTTCTATTACACCTTGCATAAAACTGCAAAAAGACAGCAATCCACATAGGATAGAAACCCAAGCTCACTTTGGTTCTGGAAAGCAGATTTAGTCCTAATTTTTGTGACAGATGGAGTTGATAGTCTCACTATGAAAAAAGCGCCAGTTTTTTGACAGGCAGCAGACACTGATGCCTCTTGTGGTCAAAGCCCATGTTGCTCTGGAATTAAGGTAGCACTAAAATATCTACCAATACACTATCACCAACCCTGCAATGTACAGCTTATGCTGTTCTGAATATTTTATATTTGTTATTTTAATAATATTTTTTTTTAAACAAAGGAAGAAGAATTAAGAATGTAATGAGAATTTTAATGCATCCACGACCAGTCTTTTTCTTTCAGTCAAAACTGATTTTTTTAATCTCAGCTAATAAATTTCAGGCAACTTTTAATAACTTGTAGATCCCAATAAAGAATTCAAATAATCATTTCAGACACTGGGAATCATATTTCAGTGTCTATTCGCAAAATCTATGATAAATAATGTATATACGAGGTTAAGTGGGGTTTTTTCTAAATCCTAGTAGTTCCGTGCCTTGACTCACTAGAGAAAATCTTCATGCAAATATATAATTTCAATTTGTTTAAAGGCAAAAAAAGCGCAAAACGGTGAAATGACAAGTGGTCATGCTTAAGTACTGCAGTCTTGATGTTCAGAGAAGTAGCGTTAATGAACCAAATTCTGTTCTCAGTATATCGATACACTCCCATTGAAGTCAGTAGCATTGCACAGATCTTAAAAGAACAGTTTGGTTCAGTTCCTCGCAGGAAGAATTCTTATTCCCATTGCGAGGGGGAGAACAGGATCAGCAAATGATGCAAGAGCCCTTTCTGTTTGCATCTTGGTATATAATGGCATATTTGATATATAATAAATCTATAATTGTTTGAACTTCTATCAGTAAAATGTATAACGACATTTATTTTACAGCATCTTTTAATAACGTATGCCATGATGTTACATCTCAGGCAACTTCTATAAACCAAACGCTGCTTTGTGACCGCTGGAAAACAGAGATGGGTGCAAAGCTTTGCCTGATGCAAACAGCTGCAAAGTTTCTTCTTGAAAAACTGTGTTGTTGTGTAGTAACTCTGGGAGCCTCCTTAACAGTAGGAGGGGCTCCTTGGGGGCTGCTGTCAATCTCGTTAAGCCTTTCCTTTCAAGCTTTGAATGTGAGCTGCCCTCTAGCCCCCCTTTCTCCCATAGATCGTAAAGAAAAAAAAGTTTCAACAACAGGCTGGACCAATAGTAAGTCGAAAAGCAGGGAAAGGGGGCCGAGCAAAGGGAGAAGAGTGGAGAAAAGGAGAAAGAGAGCGACTAGCGAGAGAGAGCGCAGGCTGGGTGCATGTGTAAAAGGAGAAGAAGCGTTGCTAATTGTTTTGTTTGTTTGCTTTTCCATGCATGCATAATGAGACTTCATCGGAGCACGTTGCTGCTGCTCGGAGGCCACTTTTGTATTTAAAGCCTTGCAAAGAAAAAAGCTCCACACCGCAGAGCAGCTTGCGAGCTTGTTGACAACAGAAGTCGCATCAACCGCAGAGACGGAAAGAAAAGGGAGACCCTGAGCCAGCTATTTTTTCCCTTTCTCTATTTCTTGACAAAAAGGGGATTTCTTTCCCCTTCTTCCCGAAAGTGCAACAGTAGAGGCGAGCGAGCGGAGCCGGGACTGTGAATGGGATCGGTGCGGTTTGTGCGGCTAGCATGTGCGGAGATGCTGAGAGCGGACAGTTGAAAGCTCCCGAAGAAGCAGCAGCAGCAGCAGCTGGGCATTTATTTTGTGCAAAAAGAGGAAAGAAAGGGATCTGCATGAGAAGCAGGGCAGCACCATGAGCTCCCCCGGCGCAGCCTGCAAGCCCCCGAGTGCACTCAGGAGCCGCTCTCCTCCCAGCCCCCAGTTGCACTGATTAACTAAGGGGACTCTTGCGGCAACAGCAGCCCGGGACTGGGGGGTGGGGGTTGTACTGCAGCCCGCTGTTCCAGCCTCGGAGGGGCCGCGTGGATGGATTGATGAGGGGACGCCTCATGCACACAGCTGGCAGGAGTTTTGCAAACTTTTCCACGGGCAGCTGCTGCTCCTCCTCCTCCCCCCATCGACCCTCTTGCAGCCGCCGCCGCCCGCAATGGTGGTAGGTTCGCCCGCTCTGCAGGGAGGCGGCGGCGGCGGCGGCCGCCGGTGGCTGTTGCCGGGCGCCTGGCTGTGGCTGACGGTGGTGCTGGGCGCGGTGTCCCCGCCGCGGGTGCACGGCCGGAGGCTGATCTGCTGGCAGGCGGTGCTGCAGTGTCAGGGGGAGCCCGAGTGCAGCTACGCGTATAGCCAGTACGCCGAGGCGTGCGCCCCGGTGCTCCTGCAGCAGCACCCGGCCGGCAGCGCGGGGGCCGCCGCCTCCTCTTCCTCCCGGCGGCGGTGCCCGAGCCACTGCATCGCGGCCCTGATCCAGCTCAACCACACGCGGCGGGGCCCGGCGCTGGAGGACTGCGACTGTGCGCAGGATGAGACCTGCTGGGCCACCAAGCGCGCCATCGAGCCCTGCCTGCCCCGCACCAGCGGCGGGGCCGGGGCCGGGGGCGCGGCGGGCGGCGCCGGCGGCGGCGGCGGGGTGATGGGCTGCACCGAGGCCCGGCGGCGCTGCGACTGGGACAGCCGCTGCAGCGCGGCGCTGGGCCGCTACATGGTGTCCTGCGGCAAGCTCTTCAACGGGCTGCGCTGCACCGAGGAGTGCCGGGCCGTGATCGAGGACATGCTGGCCGTGCCCAAGGCCGTGCCGCTCAACGACTGCGTCTGCGACGGGCTGGAGCGGCCCATCTGCGAGACAATGAAGGAGAACATGGCCCGCCTCTGCTTCGGCGCCGAGGCGGGCGGCAACGGCGCCGGCAGCAGCGGCGGCTCGGACGGGGGCCCGGAGGATTACTACGAGGACGAGTACGAGGACGAGCCCAGCCCGCGGGGGCGGGACGAGCCGGACGAGCCCGGCCCCCAGCCCGGCTTCCCCGCGCCGGCCGATCGCGCTGGCCGAGCGCCCGCCCCGGCAGCCTGGACCGCGCTCGCCTCCATTTTGCTGCTGCTGCTGCTGTAGCCACTGAGTGCCCCATTTGCGTCAGGGATCGCGCGGCGCTTGGGACACGTGGGGGGATCCCTGGGCCCAGACGTCCCCCCGGGATCATTTAGGGGGACACTCCCCTCCCCCATCTCAGCGGTCCTGTATCCAGACGCGGCCCCTCCCTCCCGCCCTCCCCCAATACTTCCCTGCACACCCTCTGGCCAGCACCTGCCTGGACATTTATCGTAGGCACTGTCCTCATCTCCGCCCCCACGTCCAGTTAAAATCATTTCGATGGTGACCATACCAGTTTATTGGCCTTGTAAACCGGCCACTGTGTTCTGCACGGGAGCGAAGGAGATGGAGAGAGATGGACGGAGGGAGGCGTCCAGGGCCGTGGTGTGGTTTGGCTTGTTTTTAGCGTGCACTATGCAATTTGTTCCACACCTCGGCTTGTCGTTAGCGGCAAGCCAGCGAGTTAAGAAGAGGGACTGTTAGCAAAGCTACTGTAGGTTCATTACCATCCCACCAAAACAAAACACAAATAGTAAGGTGCTACTAGTTGTTAGCATTTGACATGAGGATGAGAAAGGTGGGAAACCCGAACTTGCTGCCAAAACAACTACCTTACTGGTTATAAGTAGCCAACAACTCCAATTCAAGTACCGTTCTCCGTATCACCATTCAAAATATTCACAGTGATGCCTGAAAGAGGATTACGTTTCAATTGCCTTTAATTAACTGGCGGGGTGAAAAGTTTGGAACAAATTGATGGGATCTCAGCCTCCCCTCACATTCACTGTCCCCATAACAAATGCTTGCCAGCAAACACCTCTTTTTCTTCAACCTAAGAGAAAAACGCAGATTTTTCAGAATTGTTGGCTGCACTGAACAATGCAACTTTTGTCTTAAAAGAGCTCTGCACTGCCATCTTCAAAAGACACTTTTAAAATTCAAGAACTTGTATGTACAAATATTCTGAAAAATTATATTGTCTCTAGTCATATCAGGGTGCTGACCTCTGGTAAATCTTATATAAAATGTATTTAAAACTGGGATTTGTTACCAGTCACTCTACTTTGTATATAGAATTTTATAAATTGTATGCTTGGGGAATAATTTATTTTTTAAAAAATTAAAGTTTTAAGTCTACATCCTATTTGCCAGATAATTGCATTTGCTGTTCTTTTCTGGAAAGATACAGATTTCATTTTATGTGTAAAGGGATACAAGCAACAATAACTCAGTGAACTATTCTGTAGAACATTAAATGTACAGTGTATTTTATAGTTTTGAAGTTAACTTTCTTATTTTAAGAGACTTTATGAACACTGTAGAATTGTATAAATGCATTTCCGAGCTGCCTTAACGTATTTTTATAGAAGGCATAAAAGATCCTATGTTTTAAATATCTATGGCTTTGTGTATTTCTTAAATGTGTAAATTAGTAAAGGCAGAGTTTTAAATATGGATGCATGATGATGTCCAGAGACACTGCTATTGAGTGAATTATCAGTCCTGTTTGGGGGGAGGAAGGATAATAAATAAATAAATAAAAACTCAGTATCTCTATGGTACTTTAAATAGATATCAATTACTGTTGCCCTTACTTTAATGAATAATTGGACATAAGTAGTAAACAGGACTTTGAAAATACTACCTTCAAAGCAAGTGGTTGATTTTTGTGTGTGTTGGCATGGTAACCTACTAGTGCAGAGCTGTGTAAAGCAATTCTCAGTTTGTCTTCCAAGGACACTGCTCCTATATGTGTATAGAATTATCAAGCCAGCACCTCCTTCCTTATGAAATGGAGGATGGTATTCCTACTGATGCTGCTAAGAATTCTCATATACATGCAAATATCTTGCCACACATACAATGTCTCAAGCAACTTTCAGAAATATTTCAATTGTATACAGTAGATGATTGGCATTTGCAACAAAATTCATGAAAGTTTGCAAGCCAATTCGCCTTTTTCCACAGTGAAAAGTGCAAAAGTAAACAAACTGGGGTGATCAACAGTTACCAGAACTTGTAAAACTGTTCTTTGGAGTTGTTTTGCATTGGGCTGAAGCCTGGTTTTCTGCCAGAGCTACTGATCTACACTCAAACGCCCTTAGATAAATAATTACACTCTTAAGCTGTGTCGAGTGCTGATACACTTGACCTTGTAAATAGAAATGTTTGCAGTAGGAATAAACTCCAGCATTGGAAAATCTTTTAAACATTAACACAAAGGAGGGAGCTTGGTCCTCTGGGGATTTGAGTTTGAACCGCGCCAAGCTAGGCACTTGCAAAAAAAAAAAAAAGTTTGTTTATCTTCTATTCATGCTGTTTATTTAAAGCTTTTAGTTTTAAATGCGGTGATTGGAAGGCAAGACAGAAGTTTAAAAGCCACCACAAATAAACTTTGACTGAGGGGGCGACAGATTAGCAAAATAGTGTCTTTTTCCATCTTAACAGATCTTAGGAGAAGATAAACGCACATCTGTCTAAACAACGAGGAGTCCTTGTGGCACCTTAGAGACTAACAAATTTATTTGGGCATAAGCTTTCGTGGGCTAAAATCCTGATTAAGTGGGTTTTAGCCCACGAAAGCTTATGCCCAAATACATTTTTTAGTCTCTAAGGTGCCACAAGGAATCCTAGTTGTTTTTGCTGATACAGACTAACACGGCTACCCCTCTGAAACCACATCTGTCTGTTAAGTCAAATAACACAATTATAAATCTCCGTTTCTAGAATCAGTTATTTTAGATACTTTTTGTTGTTGTCATTTCTTTAGTTCAGATGGTTTTGCGTAATTTCATTAAGCATTGAACTGATATTTACACACAAGCATTAAAAAAACCAACAACCTCCAAAATAGTTGTGATGTCGGTGTGTGGCTATGAGCTAAATTCGGGGGTTTTTTTAAAGTCACTTGAACGGTTGAGTAAACTTATTGTTAAAACAAAGCTGAAAACGTTGTTTCTTTAGGAAGAAAACAAAGAGGAGTTGGGAGAGACTTGTAAATGGAATCAGCTTTCTTTACAAAAATGCTGAGTTTGCAATCCTGTAGGTATGATCTTAAATATTCTCCCCAGTCCTTTAAGGGATATTCTTAAACATATTTTCAGTTAATCAACTTTCCGTGTACATGCAGACTATTTTGACTCGTTTTAAGTGAAAAAATTAAGTCCCAGTAAAAGCCTCTGTTTTTCCTCAGTAAGGAGTAAAGGCATTAGCACTAGAAAAGGACTGATAATTAACTGCTACAATAAACTCAAGACTTGATTTTACAGGCCCCTGTCAAAAGCATCTGCCTGGAATAAATCAACACTGAGCACCACTGGGGTGGGAGGACACGAGTCTTTATGCTTCCTTCCCTGTAGAAAGTGTACATTGATCGGTGTCTCGTTTTAATTTAAATAGTGGTACACGAAGCACAGCCATACCCGCTACATCCTGTGGTCTTCGCCTTATGAAAAAATAATTAAAATAGTTGGGTTATCAGAGCGAATGCTCCTGCCAGAGTGAATCAGCTACACCGAGTGTATTGGCCTGTATCCCCATGCTGCGTTATTATACAGTGGTGGATGTTTGTCATATTTTAAATTCAGAGACAGTGAAGGTCAGAAGCTTTCAAATTTCTCAGGGGAGCGCTGTGGGCATCACTAGAAGAAAGGACGTCAGTTTCCCTGATTAAGAGGGAATTTTCCACAGGAAAGGAGGCCCTGATTTTCTAGATTTTTGAAAATGCTCCTCCTCTTGGCCCATTCCAAGCAATCTCTTCCGGGGAGAGAAGGAACTTTTTTCCATGTCATGTAAAATAATCCAGTGGCTTCAGTCCCCTTTTTATTCCCAGTTACCAGGTTTGAATTCTTGGTGACAGTTTATTTGTCTTTGGAGGCACTCCAGTGACAAATGTTTAAGGGAGTGTGGGACAATGGTGGAGAACAAGGAGGCAGTTCATTGAACTGACAGTGACCATACAGTAAATAGAGGGAGATTCAAGCTTCACTGGTCACCCAAGCTCACAGCAAAGCTTTTGTACACCATCACAATAGCCATAACATAAGGTCTCTGTTTATTTTAAACAATATATACCAATGTATGCAGGCAGGCAGAGGTACTTTGGTAAATAATTATGATGAAACTAAGATTTATAATAAGAAAAAACAAAATAATCGATTTTGGCCAGAATATTTTTACACTCACATTGGAAAGCATGCAGGGTTATAGTTACAATGTACCTACCTACGCTGTATGTAACACTTATCGGGTCATTGGATCATTCAGTGCCTACACCTATGTATAACAAATGTGTACTACGTGGGTGGTAAGAGTATGCAAACTATATATGCATAGAACAGGAAACAACCTATCTCGATGCAATGCAAGATAGTTCGGTATAAAAACAATATTTGTCTCTTTTCTTTCTTTTTTTTTAGTACCTTGGGTTGGGTGGGGGAGGGGAAATTGTAAAGAAGCCAAGATTTACAAGAAAAAACTTGGAACATATAACCATAGCGTCAGCTTGAATCATGGAAAACATGCTCAACTGACTTGTAGAACCTTCCTCTTCAGTGCTGCTACAAGAGATTCCGATCGGTATCATTTTGGCCCTGCACACGATACTAATATCACGGAATGCCCCGCTGCCATACACATGTAAATACAAATAAAGTAGGTAAACTCACGATACAAAACATTTCTAACTGGAAAGATCAGTGCTCCTATATGAGATTTCAAGTCTGTTCATGGGTATTAACAGCTAGAAATCAATATGATTTGTAAGCAGCAAAGTCGAAAGTTACTGTATTTGACTTGAGGCATTGGCCGTGGTAGACAGTTGAAAAGGCTCACATTGACTGTCTGAATGACATAAGTAATGCCCTATTAGCATAAATACTTTCTAAGGCATCCATTTAATCAATTTCTTAAATAACAGAATGATCTACTACAAAATAGTGGACTGTATACACTATATTTTGGCACAAAGATGGTCATTCTCCCAGTAGTAACCAGGGGCTCTAAATAAATGATTTCAACAATGTTTTATTAAAGGAGGACAAGAGCCCTCGAGCTGCATTAATCGGGGAGAAGTCGAGTGGCACTTTTGTTATGGAAATGTTAAGCACATAATAGTTCAGGCAAACAATGTGGAGCCACTTCATTCTTTCAGCCATGCTGACACCTCTTAAAGAGGAACTGCAGGGAAGGATGTGGGAAAGATTTGCTTTCTGAGGAAGCTTTCAGCTAATATTTTGGAGGGTTACCTCCAAACCCCTTTTAGTGTCAATGGAACTAAAGGGTATAAACAACCAGCAAGGAGAATGATTTAGGTACTTAAGGCTAGTGACACCTCCTGACTAAAAGCAAGCTGAGATACTTTTGACAAAAGAGTTTATTAAAGTTTTTTCTGTGACTTTATGATGAGTCCAATGGATGTTATGCAACAGGGCTGGTAGATATCTTAGTTGCATATATTATAGACCCATATATTATATAAACACACATCGTGGTATAGAGCTAACATGATACTCTTAATACACTACAGAGAGAGAGGAACTAGGGACAAATGAGAATAGGGACGTACACGGGCCAGGATTAAGTAGGACCTGATAGAAGCTGTAGATAAGGTGCTTAAATGTGATCTGGTAAGAGACAGGAAACCAAATAATGCTTTGGTGAAGGGGATGATGCTGGTATGTTAGGAGAGGAAGCCAGTTTAGTAGTGATATTATGAATAGACTAAAGGAAGAGAAAGTGAGTTTGGGAGCCCATATATGAATAGGTGAGATAGTCTATGAATAGATAAGGGTTGGAGAGAGAGGCAAGGGCAGATTTTGTTGACAAGGAGGAAGAAGCAACACAATTTACCTAGGGATTGGATGGGAGAGAAGTGGGAGTAAAGAAATGGTAAGAATTTAACAGTAGTTTTACAGGCTTGGAAACAGGAAGGATAGCGAGGTTATCAAGTAGAGACAGAGAAAGGAGAGTGATCAAAAAGAAAGGTGACAAGTTCAGTTTGGGAGAGAATAATTTTGAAATGGCATCTAGAAATCCAAGATGCGCCATAGAGGCAGCTAGAGATTTGAAACTGGCCAAAGGGTGTAAGAGTAATGAGTAATTAGATTGAATAAGTAATTAGATTGAAGCAGAGATGGTGATGGTTGAAGACAATGGGAAGAGATAAATTCACTGGAAAAGAGTGCAGTGATGAATAGAGGATCAATAACAGAACTTTAAGGGACAGTACCAGATAGGAGAGAAGGTTGACTATTAAAGGAGATTTTGAAATAATGGTTGATAAAGTAGAAGATAAGAGAAAACAGTGCTGCAGAAAGAAGCCAAGGGAGAGGTCTGAGGAGGAGAGTGATCAACAGTATTAAGAGCTGTAGACCAATTAAGAATGATGAGGCTAGAGAAGCACTCCTTACATTTAGCTTGAAAGAGGTCATTAATGTCTAGAGTGGAGGGGAAAGGGCAGAAACCATATTGGAGAGTATCAGCAAGAGATTAGGAGGAGAGGAAATGAAGGCAGTGAGAGCTAACCCTTCACTCCAGGATTTTGGAGACAGAAGGGAGAAAGGATATAGAATGGTAGTTAAAGAGGGAAATTTCTTCAAGATGGGGGTAATGTGTGTTTTGAAGCAGAGGAAAATAAGCCAGCAGTGAGATAGCAGTTAAAATACAGCAGAGGAGAGGAATTAGAGAGGATCTAAGGCTGACAGAAGTAAAAAGGAGTGGGCTCCATGGTACAGGCTGAAGTGTAAGAGGCAGAAAGTAGAAAATAGAGCCAAAAATGAGCAAAGAAAGAGGCAAAAATTAGGTATGGAATGGGGGAGAATGAGAATTCTTGCCCGATTATGTCAATTTTGAACTGAAGAAGTTAGCTACACCGTGAACAGAGAAGGATTAGGTGGAAGAAGGGGACAGCCAGCTGGGAAAAGGGCTTAAAAACATAATTGGGATTATAAAAGAGATCTCTCTTTTCCTTCATTATGGGAAATATTTAGGCACACACCAACACAGTATCTGAGTATCTCAGAACATTTAAATAGACAAAAGACTTCACACTGTCCCCATACATCTTGACATCCTGTATCTTTTTACCACAATGTGCATCCTGAGAAAATATGGTGCTCGATGTCATCCCAAAACATATATAATGGAAATGCACATATTGTGCTAGGTATCATCAAAAACTACAAAAATCAAGCCACATCTGTTTAAAATGCATTTCATTAAAATCCTTCACAAACATCTTTTTCTTTTTGTGTAATCATAGAAATGTAGGGCTGGAAAGGCTATCAAGAGGTCATCTAGTCCAGTGTCTCTCAATCTTTTTGATACCAGGGACTGGCTTGCTGCTTTCCTAAACTGTTTCAGGGAGATCTCAAAGACCGGCACGGGTCCACAGGCCAGTCATTGAGAAACACTGATCTAGTGCATTTCACCATGCTAAGGCAAGATTAAGTATATCTAGACCATCTCTGACGGGTGTTTTGTCTAACCAGTTCTTAGAAACCTTCAGAGATGGGGATTCGACAAGGTAATTCCTAAGAATTCCTCTAGGTAACCTGTTCCAGTGCTTAACTGGAACTGACTATAGTTCATTATAGTTAGAAAGTTTTTCCTAATATCTAATTTCTCTTGCTGCAAACTAAACAGATTACTTTTTGTCCTATCCTTGGTGGACATGGAGAACAACTGATCACCATTCTGTTATAACAACCTTTTACATATTTGAAGACTTACAACTCTCTTTAGCCTACTCTTCTATAGGCTAAACAGATCCAATTTTTTCAACCTTTCCTCACAGGTTATGTTTTCCAAACCTCATCATTTTTGTTGCTCTCCTCTGGACTTTCTACAATATGTTCACATCTTTTGTAACTTGTGATGCCCAACACTGGACACAGTACTCCATCTGAGGCCTCACCAGTGCCGACTACAGGCAGACAATTACCTCCTTTGGCTTACATATAACATTCCTGTTAATTCATCTCAGAATGACATTTGCATCTGTTGCAACACGATTGCACTCTGGGTTTATATTCAATATGTGATTGACTATAAATTCCAAATCCTTTTCTGCTTTAGTGCTGCCTACCCAGTCATTCCCATTTTTTATTTGTGCATTTGATTTTCCTTCCTGTATGTAGAACTTTGCACTTGTGTGTATTGAATTTCATTTTATTGATTTAAGACCAATTCTCCAATTTATCAAGATCATTCTGGATTCTAATCTGGTCCTTGGAAATGTTTACAATACTTCCCAACATTTCCACTGCTTGCATCCGAAGAAGGGGGTATTCACCCACGAAAGCTTATGTTTCAATACCTCTGTTAGTCTATAAGGTGCCACAGGACCCTTTGTCGCTTCTACAGATCCAGACTAACACGGCTACCCCTCTGATCCCAGCATCATGTTAGCCACAATTTTTGTAAGCATACTCTCCACTCTATCATCCAAGTCAGTAAAGAAAATATTGAATAGTACCAAACTCAAGACAGACCCCTGCGGATCCTGCTTGATATGTCCTTCCCGTTTGACAGCAAACCATTGATAACTACTTTTTGAGAATGGTCTTTCAACCAGCTATGCATCCATTTTATAGTAATTTCATCTAGACCATATTTCCCTACTTTGCTTATGAGAACATTATGTGAGACAGTGTCAAAGCCTTCCTAAAATCAAGAAACATTATGTCTACTGCTTCCCCCCAAACCATTCGTCCAGTTATCCCATAAAAGAAGGAAATTAGATTGGCTTGACATGATTTGTTCTTGAAAGATACATGTTGGCTATTTATTATCCTATTCTCCAGGTTTGAACAAACTGAATGTTTAATAATTTGTTTCAGTATCTTTCCAGGTATCAAAGTTAAGATGACTGGTCTATAATTCTGCAGGTACTCTTTTTTCACTCTTTTAAAAAACGGGTACTATATTTGTTCTTCGGTCCTCTGGGATATTACCTGTTCTGGAAGATAATTGCTAATGGTTCAGAGACTGTTTTGGCTGGTTCTTTAAGTACTCTAGGGTGAATTTCATCAGACCCTGCTGACTTAAATACATTCAACTTATCTTAATTTTCTCTAATTTGTTCTTTGCGTATTCCGGCCTGAAAGCTTTCCCCCTTGTTATTAATATTAATTATGTTAAGCATCTGGTCCCAATTAATCTTTTAAATGAAGACTGAAGTAAATAAGGCACTAAATGCTTCAGCCTATGTATTTCTTCATCATTCTTTTACTTCCAATCTATTTATAAAACTTCATATTGCCTTTTATGTCCCTGGCTGGATGCAATTCATTTTGTGTCTTAGCCTTTCTGATTTTGTCCTTACATGCTTATGCTGTTCTGTTGTATTCATTCTTAGCTGTTAAACTCATCCTTGTTTCCACTTTTGGTATGATTTCTTTTTGATTTTTAGTTCCTTAAAGAACTCCTGATGCAGCCACATCAGTCTCTCATAGGCACCAACTCCATGGGTGCTCCAGGGAAAAATTAGCAGGTGCTTAGTACCCACAGGCAGAGAAGAGGAGGGACTGAGGTGCATCAATGCAGGGGTGGCCCTCCTTGTCCCTTCAATACCCTGGAGTTACGAGGTCATTCTAAACTTGTTTAAATATTTTTGGTATCACATTTTAGTCACTTTTGGTGGGACCTGTGACCCTAATTCACTTAGGCACTTTTGAAATATCTCACCAAAAATTCTTATGTATCTAAATGTATTGTGGGTGTATATTGGTAAACAGGTACCTGATACAAGGAGAAGAGAAAAAAAACTGGATCTATCCCTGTGTGTCCTGGTCTTGCCCTTCAGTGGCTGGAGGCCTCGAAAGAGTATACACATGAATGGAGGTGAGCAAATAATCATAACAAATAATTTACTCAACAAATTTAGCCTTTATTTATTATAGAACATTCCATTTTCAGTTACCCAGGTCTAGATTTCAGTGGAGTTACTCTGAATTTACAACAATATAAACAGCAGCAGAATTTGGCCCATGGCATTATTTCAGTTCTTGATCTGAAAGACTGAAACTTTTATATTAAGAAAAGTTTGATGAAGCCACAGGGGCTTTGAACTAATGAGATTAACCCTGGGTGGAGATCTGCGTTATCTAGCATGATTCGTAGTGTGTCCAAAGCATTTTTGTTTTGAGACATTAGGCATGTTAGAGTCCAGTTAGAGAAAACAATTGTTATTAGACATAAGTTATTTCTCTAGTGAAGACAAAGATTCAGGAACAGGGAGTAGAAAAGAACAATTGGGGAATTTTAGAAATTATTTATCTGTTGGGCCATAGAGGCTTTTCATGTGACTTAATTCCTGGAAAACTTAGGCTAAACTGTAAGATTTAATGACTGAATGTAGAGTCTAAATGTAATTTTTTATCATCATATTCACAAATAACTGTAGGGTGCTCAGGCCTAGGTGGGAAGGGTGTGGGCTGAGTTTTCTCTGGTTTGTCTAAATCTTTTTGTGATAACAAAGGCAAGGGCTTTTAGGAATCATGCTCCTCCTCCTGTATCAAGCACCATGCCATCCTGTATAAAGTATACCTGCAAAATTCATTTTCCACAAGCACTCATAGGAGCAAAGCTCATTTTCTTGAATGCTTTCAGAAAGTGGACACAAAAGGGACCAATGGAATATTATTTTTAAGTTTGAGCAAATACTTGCAGAAATGTTTTTGCATTATTCATATAGCTCCACATGTTATCCAAGGGAGACCACACTGGATCCTAAAAGCGAAATGTGGCCCACTGCTGTTCAAATGAAAATGGACAGTTACCCTGGGAGTTGTAGATTTGCCCATTGAGCACCGAGGACAGCTGAGAGGAGAACAACAGAGGAGCTGTATCAGGCCCCCAATCTGGACTTGGTTTTACATCACCCCTAACCCCAGAGTAAGGCCTAAGGGCTACTCTAAACTACACCTGTTTTTCATTGTCCTCTGGGGCTGTCACATCACTGGAGATTGCTGGATCAAAATGTGCTCCAGCCATACCTCCTTCCTACCCTTGGAACTTCTCCTAGGACAGGGGATTAAGAGGGGGTGGCATAGAATGGGCTATGACAGGTCCACTGCGTCTGAAGATTTTTCTACAATGTAGCAGCTTTAAGTCTCTTTTTGTTGCCAAAAAGGGCTTAGATCTGGCCCATAGTCTGTTTTGGCAGGACCCACATTAAAAATAAGGATGGCTATAGTAAATCAGATATGGCCTTTGGACTCCTAAATGTTACTAATATGACCTAATCAAAGCACATTGAAGTTAATAGGAGTCCTTGCATTGACTTCAGTTGTCTTTGGATTGAGCTCATGGTCCTTAATTAGGCAAAATTTACAGCATAAATTATTCTGCAATTAACTGGGTTTTTATTTTCTTTAGTTCAATTGTCACTTCTATATTCTGTCTGAGCATCATTTGAAAATGAGGCAGAAATATATATTGCTTAAAATCTGGAAATAATTAATGTACAACTATTTTATTGTCTGTTTTGGTTCTATATTATGATAATAACATAAGTACGCATGATGCCATTATTTCTGAAATGTTAACATAGTAGTTCATGATAGATTTGAATTTTAACATTTGATTTAATGAGAGTACATAAATACTGCAAAAACCATCAGTGAAAGTGCCAAGGCTCAAGGCCAGAATATAAAACAATGAAACCAAAAATGCTGTTTGCTGGGAAATGGTGACATAAATTGCTCACCTTGGGAGATAATTGGTAGCTAGCACTTGGCCAACAAGACAGTCTAATTATGGAGGAGAAAACTATTATTTCTTATCTGAAGTTTCAAAATACTAAAATCATAAAGCCATGATTTCAAAGCTAATTTAACCTTTTACATGCTAGTAGCTCTATTCTATTATCTATTATACTAGTCTGAAATTACTTGTGTAATGCAGAGGATATACACACACACATTTGCAAAGAAAATCATTAATGCCATACTAAAGCTGGGACTTTAAATACAAAAACCAAAAAACCTAAACCTACCTACCTACTAACCAAACAAAAAAACAACAAAAACCAACCAACCAACCAAACGGAGGAAGACTAACAGGTTTACTTTTTAAAAATAACTACTTATAAATAACTGTGGCTGAATGTTTAGTGTGAAGGAAAAGTAAAACACTGTATAATATATCAGCTAGGCTTGCTTTTTTCCTAGGTTTTCTATTCTCCCATTTGTTTCAGATTTGTAAAAAAAAAAAAGAAGAATGTGAAAGACACGGGTTCAGAAACACACTGCCACTTTAAGAGGATACAACATGCCTATTAATAATTGTATTACTCCTCTATTATTGTTAAGAATAATGAAGGAATGGCAGCACTGGCCCCGAGCTGAATTTATCCTGAAATGTTTTCAATTAACTCTTGGCACCGTCAGGAAAGCTTCAAACCTTTCCCATGCTGAAATATGGAAAATCTGCAGGGAACATCTCAGCAGGAGTGGAATTTCATTAAAACAAGCACATCATAATTCAACGACTTCTGCACCCTCTTTAAGCCTTTCTATTGATAAGGAGTCCGAGGCGATTTTTATGGATTTGCAAAGAGAAATGATTTCATAAGATCTTTTCAGAGAGTTTGTTTTGGCCCAGGCCTTTGAGTTATTATCTGCTCTCTGATGAAAAAATGGTAAGACATTTGGCATAACTGTGACTACTAGATAAGAGGCAGAACTGACGAGACTTTAGGAGAGACTTTATCCTTCAGACAACTCCTTTCTGTAGTCTCTGTAGGAACTGACTCCACAACTATTTTTCCCAGATCTTTTAAAACTGAAATGCCTTTGTAACCTGCACTTTTGAATGACCCATCTGGAGAGCAACAAAACAAAACAAAACAAAAACCATTTAAATTTCTTTGTAAATATACATTTAACTATATGTATCTCAATGTAATAAAATTTATATTCTTGTGTCCACGACAAACAAAATTACCATCTATGTGGGATTTATGAAGGAAATCTTTTAAAAGGTGGGGAATGTGCAATATTTATTCAGCGCAAAGTACCTGCTTTGTGTTTTTTCCTGCCCTCACTGTTCTATCCCTTCATCCCCTTTACTTCTTCTAGGTGGTCAGTGGTCTCTTCTTCCTGACGCATCCAAAGAATCAGGAAAAAGATAAACAATTGCACATTTAAAAAACTACTGGCATCCATTTGTCACTGGAGACAAAACAAAGACACAAGAGCTCCTGTGGGTAGACACAGGACTGGGTGTAAGGAGATCTGGGATCTGTATTTGGTTCTGCCACTGTGAGACCTTTGACAAGTTATTCAACTGTCCCCTCAGCTTCCCTGTCTTTAAATGGAGATACAGTACTTACCTACAGAAATGGATCTCAACTTTTTCACCACTTGGGACACCAAAAACACCCAAGGTTTCTTGGTATGTTCCACCGAACCACACTGTCATGTACCAGATATAGATGGCTTACAGAGCTTCCCTTCCTTTACAGAGAGATACCGGAGATGTGAGTTCCATGAGCTATTTCAATGCACTGCGAAATGTGGCTGAGCTATTCTCAGGTAAGGTATGTTACACAAAGCGCCACGTACTGGCAAATACAGTTTAACATTCCATTACATCCCCCCTTCAAGTTTTTCAGTCCTATCACTTACAAAATGTTACAAAATGTCCATTATCACACTGTCTTTAAAGTTCAGCATGTATCAGTCTGTGAGATATCTCTGAATCATACTGGCTTTCTAATTACACAACCTGACTGTATAACAACTTGGTCATCCGGCTGTCTACTAGTTGCACTGACTCTCTGTGGTCGGTTTGGAATATTTGAGTCATCTTCTTGTTCTACATCTACCATCTCTAGAGTTTGCTCTGTTGATTGTTCTTTCTGAGGAAGAAACCCTAGATGTTGCTGATTTCTCTTGAACTCTCCACGATCAGCCTTAATCACATATGATCTGGGCGATTAATTCCTTTTCTTTACGACAGCTGGCATTCCTCGTCCTTTTTCTCCATCCAGTTTAATGCAAATACAGTCATTAGGTTCTAGACTAAGCAGTATTCTAACTAAATGACATCTGTGGTAAAAGTGTTCATAAACTCTTTTTGCCTTTTTATTTGATTTGGCTATTCTCTTCATGTCTGGCTACTTTGGAGATTGGAAAAGGACTTGAGTCAGAACAGTAGTTCTGAGTTGTCTTCCCAACAGGATTTGTGCTGGATTATATCCAGTAGCTGCTGGTGGTGTTGAGTCATCTAGCTCTACAGAGCAAAGAATGCATCTTCCTGCTGTAGGATTTTCTTGGCTGTCTGTACAGCTCTTTCAGTGTCTCCATTCTCTTGTGGGTAATGCGGACTGCTAAAAATATGGTCAAAATCATATTTAGTTTGGAATTACTTAAAATCCTCTGGGGTGAATTGTGGTCCACTGTCCATCACTAGTTGTTCTTGAATATCGAAATGAGCAAAAATGCACTTCAGTTTCTTGATAATACTGTGCCACATTATGACTTTCAAGTACATTATTTTTAGATACCTGCAAAAATAGTCCACTATGGCCAGGTAATGATGTACTCTGAATTCACGTAAATCTGCAGTTAGTTTCCTCCAAGATCTATCTGGTAGAGGTATTGTTATTAAAGGTTCCTTGCATTGTGTTGGTCTGTTAGTTCTGCACCAACCACATGGAGTGTTGTGAGGTTTAATTCATTAATGTTTGTTAAGTACTTTGAGCTCTTCAGGGAGAAAGTGCTATAGAAGTACACATTGTTAAAGGAACACCATCAACTTGAAATCTAGTCAATTTAAAAAAAAAACCTTAAAAGCGGTTTCTGGTGCTATACTTATCTCTGAATCCCTCTACCAATTTTTGTGGTTTTACAAATATATTTCCTATCTTTTAAAATATTTTTCATTCCTCTGTTGCTGTGTGGATGACCCACACAAACAACAGCAGAAAATTACAATAGTATGCAAAGGAAACACTGAAACTCACTACACAGAGAGTATTGTCAAATGCATAAAATATATACACCGAAAATCTTTTTGTCTTCTAATGTCTTACAAATAAGATCTAAGGTGATTATAACTAACAATAAAGTTAAAAATAATTTCAAAGATGTTATCTATCTGGCATCTTTCATAAGAAAGAAAGAAAGAAAGAAAGAAAGAAAAAGAAAAAGTGTGCCCTTAATTTGTTTTTTTAACATGGTATCAGTGCACTTGGGTTCTTTGAAATTCTCGAGGGCATCTTTTATAAAATTGAAGTTAGTTACAGATTCCTTTTATGAAAAAAGTTTCCCTATCAACATTCTGCTCTATTATTTACATCATATAAAATGAATGTTATTGACTCATGTCAAGACATCCACCCTATTAATCAAATCTACAAAAATCCATGAATTTTCTTTCCATTTGTTTGTTTGACCTAGCAGGTATCCTAACACAGCCTGGGCCTTCCGCTGGGACAGTAATCTTCTTATGGACCACCAAAAGAACATGATATAGAACAGGAGAGAACAAAACATTAAGCATTCTGAATTATTAAGGGCAAATTCCACTTCAGTCTCTCATTCCCCCAAAGAGATTTCTCACACTCTCATCAGTAAGGTTCCCACCACTCACACCATCTGGCTCCTGCCATAGATTCCTCTCCCTATTAGGCTCTTGCCATGATCTTCCTATTTAAAAACCAAAATTTACATTTTATCTTCTCTGCTCTTGGCCCCTCTAGCATTTTGGTATCTGGTTTAGTGTTCTGTTTCCTCTCCTTGTGCTTTCCCACTATTTGGAGAGGGTTAAAGCAGTACTGTGTGTAAGGCGTTGATCCCAGAACTCATTCACTCATCATCAATTCAGTATCATAATCATCATTACTGTAACACTTATGAACACCAGTGGATTATCTGAATTCCATTGTGAGAGGCACTGTGAAGACAGACAGTCCCTGCCAAGCCACAACCCACTTTTGGGCCAAGACCCACAAATTAAGGACCATTGATCTAGCCCATTCCCTGGATTATGGCTTTAATTTCAGAGTTTTATAGACTTCTGAGTTTAATAGAGCTTGATTTTACATAATACCTTCCATACTTAAAGTATGTCAAAGAGCTTTGCAAAGCAGTGACTTAGATACTGGGAGTGCAGTGACATCGTAAATCCAGAAACCAGTCCAGTAACAGCAATTATGAGATCAGTAAAGTGGGGCTAGATTTTCAGAGGAGCTGAGTACCACAGCTCCAACTGGCTTCAGTAGAAACTGCGGGTGTTCAGCTCCTCTGAAAAATCAGCCTTTTTGTACATTCAGCTATAGCTCACATACCGCTGTGGACATTATAATTCATTTCTTTTTTTTTTTTTTAAGTGAGAGAGAAAATAGGTGACTCAGACATGAGGGTTATAACCTACTCCTTTTAAAAGGTTCCATGGGATCTTTAACTTCCCTCTCAACAGCCATCAGAAGCAGGAAACCCCCCCAGCTCTATTTAATATCTTATCCAAACATTGTCACCTGTAACTGTACAGCAACACGTAGCAATATAATGGAGTGTTCACATTGGGCATGTTTAAATACAATTGTGAGAAATCAAATTAGCTGACACAATGCTGGCCAGGACTGATGGGTCTACACTGACCAGGTGGTGTTGGTTAAACCCTACTGGGGACAATTTTCCTAGTGAAGGGAAACCCTGGTAAGAAATTATGAGACCTTAACATGGAGGGATAATTAAACAGTGGAAATGGCAAACTCATACCAAGTGGCATTGGGTAGTAAATTGAGATGCAGCAGATTAAACAGATGATGGTAGTACAGATGAATACTAATTCCTCATTTTAGCTCTGAAATGCCTTCTAGAGGACAAAGCTACTGTTGTTTAACTTAATGTATTTCATGTTCTCCAATAATTTATTAGTGGTGTGGCTGCTATGGCATGTTTCCCCATCTCCTCACTGGATACTATCATGTGTCATTTCAATAATGCTGAATTTTGCTTATTAATGCATACAATCAGCTACTGCTTTTTGACACTTTAGACATATACTCTGTTTTCTCTCTAAAATGAAATATATTCATTAGTGTATTTCAGATACCAGTTTGGATCACAGCCACCTCAGGAAGGATTTGCATTTAAAAATGAAATGATAGACATGGGGCGTAAATCTTTTTGTCTACTCTGGTCAGATTCTTATATGGCCTTCATCACAGTAGTAGATGAGATCCTTCCAGGAGTGCACTGAGTGATGTAAGTAGTATCTGCCATGTGTGGTTCTTTCTTTCTCCTTTTTCACAAGGAGGTTTTTTTTTGGAGGGGTTATCTCCATTTTTTAAAAATAATAATGTAATATATTATATATACACACTGCACTATATAGTTATATTAGCAAAAACAAGGTAAAAATGCATCTTCCCTTGGAGCTGATGTTGTGATGGTCCTTAGTTCCTGTGGTTGTTCTATAGTCTTGGACTGGTCCCTGAGAAAGTTCTGTCTCCTGCACAGATGAGCTTTATCTCTAGCAATAGACAGGCAGCTCTGTAATGCCTGAGGAGCAGAGCTCCTGACTACAATTCTCATTTTGGTGCTCAAGGCAAATTTCTGGATAGCCTGGGCCCAAATGGCACTTCATGAATTTTACTGGCATGTCATTATTGATTAAATGATGAGAATTGGTTTCTTTCACACCTCTCAGATGATCCATAGAGGGAGCTGTTAAATCCATTCCATTATACTGCTTGATGTGTTGTGCAAGATGATGCAGAAAAACGGCTACAGGGTAGGAGCCTTGTAGCTATTTCACCTTCCTCTGGACCACTGAGTAGCTATCAGTCAGCCTTTAGCATCAGGGATCTGATCTTTCACCATTTAAGCTAATGGTAGTTTTGTCATTAACTTCAGGGAGTGCAGAACTGGGCCCAGGGATTTTGAGAATATCACATACAATAATTTTCTTGCAGTTGCAGCCAAGCAAGCTTTGATTGGTCTTTTCTGTGTTAAATAAGGTAGCATGCAACAGTACTGTATCCCTTGATACAGGTAAGTATATGAATGTTGTGCACTCCACCTACAAGTGGTTGTACATATATTCTTTTAAATGCATAATTATTGTTTAATGAATCCAACTCTAAACTTGTATTTCTTAATGTATGTAACATTTCACTTTAAACCATATATTATTCCTTGATTTTGTGAAGCACAGCATAAGTTTGGTAATATCTCTTATATACTTATTCTTATGTGGATCCCATTATCATAGTATCTGAGTGCTTCACAATCTAATCTATTTAGCCTCACAATTCCCCTGATAGATAGGGAAGTATTATCCCCATTATACAGATGGGGAACGGAGGCACAGAGAGACTAGGTGACTAGCCAAAGAGCACACAGGAAGTCTGAGATAGGGCAAGAATTGAGCCCATGTCTCCTGAGTCTTAAGCTAATGCCTGAATCACTGGATAAAAAAAAACTTTTATTGATTATTATTACTATTAATGTAGTGCTATGAATTTTACAGTGGAACTTCCAATTGATACCATTGGGGAGTTCTGCTAAAATCCTGATGGCTCAATACGACCCAATCATTTCAAAACAAAAGTTCTTTTAATTTTAACAGTTTTATTGTTGTTATAATCAGTATTATTTTAGCAATATAATATCCTTATATTGTTTCAAGCATAACTCATTCTTCATAAATGCATTGGTGCCTACCACACATTTATATCCATCCCAATCATTCCCTCAGAACTAGACATTAGGAAGTTCAAATCCAAATAGTTTTCAAATCCAAGCTGCCACTTTGATTTCATCACATCAAACCCTTGTGGAGATCAAACCTTTGAAATGAGAAAAGATTTTTAATCCAGTTACACCAGATGGGGTCCAACTCTCCAGGTCCTGAGAGCTACAGGATTAGAATTTCTCAACCTTCCCCCTTTACCCCACCCCGCCCCCACACACACATGCACACATACACAGTCACAAACATACACACAAATGTACTAACTCCCTTTACACATTTTTTAATAAGATGTATTCTAAATCAGCCACTGTACAAAAAGTGGGCAGCCTCTCTCTCTTTTTCTGATCTATGAACATTCATAGTCACCATATGGTTATTTCTGACATTATTTTGCATGTCTTACTTTTATTATTCAATCAAATGATTTCAAGGAATGATGAAATTCAAACTATCACTTTACAGTAAATGTGATACAGCATAAATCTCCATATAACCATGATATTATTTTCAATAGGGTTGAGCAAATTATGTTTCACACTTCTTTTCACTTCCTTTTTACCCATAAATAAAAAAAGTGATCTCTGATTCAGTCTGCAATAAACTTTATTTTTTACACTAAATGTTGCATGGAAGTAGAAACTAGCAAGTTCCTTTATCCTATTTGCAGTTATCGGAGACAAGGGATCATAGTTGATGTTCTCGGATTCAAATAATTTTGCGGGGACAAATATTACATTATAAAGCTAAATAATCCACTAGTATAATAAGAACCCACATACATTAGCCATGTTTAGCAATTCCTGGATTTTGGTAAATTTGATAACATCATATTCAAACTATATACACAAAGTATGTATGTACGTATTGCTACTAAATGGTTGGTATGTTGCTCTATGACCCATGAAATGGGATCAAGAAATTAGTCATGAGCAGAAAGGCAGAATATGAGATGGGTAAAAGCATCAGTGAGAAAACATAAAGCTGTGTTTAGTTTGTGGCAATTGCAGTTGGCATTCCTCCAAGGTATGTGTGTGTTGGGAGGAAGGGTTGTATGTCTGTGTATTTTTTGTTTGTTTAATCATTTTTTTAATTGTCTAAATTATCCAGAACTGGCAAGTATTGGAGATGTTTTTCAGCACAATACAACTATAATTTGTATAGTATCTTTAATTCAAACTGTATCCCCAAATGCTTATATAATGTAATTCCCAAGCTATATCATAAGCAATGACAGAGGCAGAGACAAACAAACAGAACTAGGTGGGGGGAGAAAGTGGTAAACTTTGTTACTTTTCCAAGGAACAAAAAGACAGGCAACAAGTACCTTAAAAAAAAGAAAGAAGCAGTATCTCTAAACTCCATGTTTACAAGTCATTTTCTTTTTTCCCCCCTTGTGAGTGAAAGTAAAGCAGTTAAACTTTCCGCACAATGAGCAAAAGCCCAGATTTATAGGGACCCCTCCTGGACCCTTTGCAAGTCCAATTCATGGGCTCCCCAGACCAAGCCCCAAGAACAGACCTGTCACTCCAAAAGGGGGAAAAGGGGAGGTTTGTCTTTAAAAAAAAAAAAAATCACCGTTTATTATTAGAACACAGGCTTCCAAATGGCTAAGGAGAGGAGGGGTAGGGATGGGGGAACTGATATTTCTCCCCTCTCCCTTGTGTGGTCCAGCGTATTTAAAGCGGAGGCCTGTCTAGATTTACTGAGAAGGAGGAATGAGCTGATTTAACATGGATTGCAGCACAACTGAGAGAGAGAGAGGGGAAGAGAAAAGCTTCCAATCAAACTGTGAACTGTTTTGGTGTGTGTGTATGTGTAGGCATGTGTGAGTGAGTGAAGTGGCCAGTCTCTAGGCACCTCCTTTCTGAGCGCTCAAGGCCAGATAATTAATGTGACAGACAATTCCCCTTAACCCCATGCTCCCCTCACACACGAAGAGCCTGAATCTGGGTCAAGAAGTAAGAAGAAGGGTTCCCTTGTAGAATAACAACAACAAAGCAAAACAACAACCCATTCCCTACCCCACACCAACAAGCAGTCATCAACTGAGGAATTCAAGAATATATAAACACGTTATCTTTAAATGTGAGGGAATAAACTATGCCAGTTTAAGCACCTTCATAACTGCAGATTAGAGGGTTGTAGTGCCTTAATTATACTGGTATCGTTATAGTACCCATAAAAGATGTACTGCTTTAGGGTTGGCAGTTTTGGTTGGATGTGTTCCTGGAGGTTTCATCACATGACATAATCTTTAATTAACGATTAATCTGTAATTCCTGGAGACTCCAGGGCTACCCTGGAGGACTGGCACCCCTAACTGCTTTAGCTTTACTGGTATAGTTGAAACAGTACATATTTTGTGTGTTGACCAGGCTGTAATATTTTACACCCACTTTGCACACCTGTAAATGACAACACAAGATGCAGGGCAGTAGCAAATCAGACCTTCTTTTTTCCTCCTCTACCATTTATGGAGCAAAATTATGTCGCTGTTTCTGCCCAAAAAATAGATTTACATTAATGTTGCAAAACCAGCATTAACTCTATCAATATAAGGGGTGGCTACAACACTCCCCCATCCGATGCACAGTCTCTCAACTATCATTATTTGTGCCAAGAAGCAATCTGCGTGGGAGTGTAGAGCGTGTGTGATCAGGGGATATATTTGCTAAAAATTCACAAACTATATCTCCAAGTCCTCAACGTCCATGTCCTCTCTGTGGGTACACGCATGGAGTACCTGTCAAAGACCTGCAGAGCCAACTCTCTGAAGATTTGACAGATTAAGAAAAAGAGCAAAATACTTCTGTTCCGTCCTATGTCTGACTGCAGATTTTCTGGTAGACATGTGAGCCCAGACATCAGGCGGAATTTTGCTCATGACGTGCTGGACTGATATCTTTGTGGTCCTATGCAGTGTCTGAATTATCTACATGTCCTTCTATCAAGGGGCAAAAAACTACATAAAGATGAATTCATGTTAAAATATTTGTATTAAAATCATAAACAGGTTTTAATTCTTGCTTCTTGCATGCTGAGTCACTGGTGTAACTCACTGCAAAAGTCTGACTATCCCTTCAGCTGACTGATGTTTAAAGATATGGAAAAGTTTTGCTATGGAAGAAAATAACCTGTCAGCAAAGTGACACATATATGGGACGCTTTAACAGCCAGCAACCCTTTATAAACTACAGTAAATTAATTATGCATCAAACCCTCATGCTCTAACCAGTTAACCTGGAATGGATAGAAATAAAGATACAAAGAGCCCACTTGTGGTACCCTTGCATTGGTGAGCACTGACACACAGTCCCACTTATGTTAATGACTCATATGAGGAAGTGATCACCAACATGAATGAGGGCTATAAAGCTATGTGCAAAAGAATTAAGACAGAGACTATTGACATGCAAATCATTGTATCTTGTATGCTGCAAGTATTTTATATTGGTAATATTTTTGTATGTTATGAAATTTGAGAAACTTTAGATTTGGACCTAACTTAGGTCCATCTCTACTTCTTACCTGTTAAACCATAAAATTACCACAATCGTGTGATATCAACAGTGAGTATAAAACCTTTATGCCATTAGAGAATGGGTGCTTTTAACTCAACTTTTATTACTTGTCTTAATTAACTTACAAAGCTTCAATAACAAAGACATGCCTAGTAGCTTTGACTTGATTGGGGAGGGATAAAGAGGGTTATTTCCTGCAATAAGTGGGTCTTTTGAGCTGGGGAAAGTATCACCTAGAGCAGCAAGAAACCTGCAACTTAATTCTCCCCATTCTGCCTCTCTCTCACTCTCACACACGCAGGCTCCCATTAGACCTTGTTAAAGGGCTTGGAGGGATGTATTATATTTATTGTACTGTACTGATTTCTTATGCAAACTAGATTGTATTACCTCAGGATTAAATAAGGACCTCGAATGGCTCGGCCATTACGTTAATTGAATCTATTTCCCTTAAGTTAACGATCCTCATTCACACCTGTGTGACCATCTTGTTTATCACTTCAAAGGTTTTTCTTCCCCTGCTGTTATGGTTCCTCTCAATTAATTAGCCTCTTCAGGTTGGTCTATGCACCTCCACCTTATCATGTTTCTCTGACTGTATAAATATCTGTCTACTGTATGTTTCATTCCATGCATCCGATGAAGTGGGTACTAACCCACGAAAGCTTATGCTGAAATAAATTTGTTAGTCTCTAAGGTGCTACAAGTTTTTCTTTCTTATTTTCATTTTGCTGACACAGACTAACACGGCTACTACACTGAAATCTCTCTTGGGGGGGGGGGGCAAGGGATACAGGGGAATCTATGACAGCCCAAAGGGTTTTTTTAAAATGCAAAAGGACCAATAAAGCAAAGGGGGTTCTCCCTTCTGAGGCCCCGTCCTGGAAGAAACAGGCATCTTTGGCAATGAGAGATCATAAACCTCCTGTAACAGTTTATCTGTATAACTGAGCTGGACTGGTGTCCTGAGCCAAAAAGCTGGGCTGGGGGAGGGGTGGTCAGTAGCAATCTCACTACACTCAGAGAGAGAGAGAGAGAGAGAGAGAGGGGTGGCTGGGCATGGTTGTTGTATAGATTTGGAAGGTAAAGGGAAAGCAGAATGGAGGGGTAGGTGTGTGTGTGTGTAGGGAGGGGCGGCTTCTGTGGCTTGGCCTTGCTTAGAAGAGACTGAACAAAAGCCTCCATTTTGATGGCTCTTCTTCACTAAAGCCCCATCAGCTCCATTTACTAACACTCAATAGCTGAGGCCCAACAGCAGCAGTAGTAGCAGCTCCCGCCGAGCTCCCAGCTCCTCCTCAGATGCGCACTTCCCAGCAGAAAGGAGAATGAAGAAGGAGACAGAGAAAGAGAAAGAAAGAAGGCGAGGGAAGGGGGGAGGGGAGGGAAAGAAAAGGGAAAAAACCCTTGCTGACACGGGGCATAACTTAATTTTCACGGTGCCGGGACAGCTGTATCGTGTAATCTGCCATGGCATGCCATTAAAACTTCAATGCCTTTACTGACCCAGAAGGGAAACTCAGACCGTGGAGAGTCTTTTGAAAAGAAGTGGTGATCTTTCACGATTTATGAGCTTGTCTTAAAGAAACAGACTCCACTCACTTTAAATTAATCACCCTTTTCAGGGTACATTGAAATCTGGGGTCTCAGCTGAAGAGTGTGGAGACCTAGTACCTTGTGAATGCCTGCCCTGTCTTTATTATTATTTTTATTTTATTTTATTTTTCTGTCCACTAAAAAGCTTGGAGTGCAGAGGAACTGTATCTTGCAAATTGAGGTGCAAAATCCAATTACACCGACTCAGTGAAAGTTTGAATGGGGTAGCTGTGGAGCTTGCACATTCTTGTCCTTGCATACATTGTGCAAAAAGGAAAAAGGAAAAGAACCTGAGAAATATGAGGAGTTAAGGTCTTGAACACTAATGAAATGTGAGACATCATCTATGATTCAGCAGCTAAAAACAAAATTGCAGCTATTTCACCAGCACCCATTCTTTGCACAGTCCAGAGAACAAAGAGTTCTAAACTCACCCTAATAAAATTTAAACAATTTGGAAATCATAAAAAATGTTTGTTGTAAGGAAGTGTAGATAAAACACTTCCTTACAGTGTTCCTAGCAAAACAGGCAGGATTTACAACAAGAATTCCTGGGCCAAATCCTCAGCTGGTGTAAATAGGCCTATCTGCGTTGTCTTCAGTGGTGATGTGGTGATTTACCCCAGATGAGTCTCCAGTTCCCTCTCTTCAGCACTTGCCACAGAAGATTTCCAAGTTCACTTGGTTAGGAGCATTTCTTTGTATATTTAAAAAAAAATGCAATGATAATAAATGACCATGCAATATGAAAATGCAGAGCAAGGTACTAGTAATGTACATGTCCTTACAACTTTCAGTGTCTCTGAACATCAACACTAATTTTCTCTCTGCAGTAAAAGCATTAAGGGGACCCTCCCTCTTGCAACTTAAGCCAAACAACAAACTTCATTAAGACAGGGTTATTGCTGGTATAAAGTAAGATATGGGAATAAGGTATGAGGTCAGAATTAAACTTATTTGTGGAACCTAAGATCTGAATTAATTAAGCAATCACCTACCTTAAGAGACTATCATTCTACTCTACCTTTGTGAGAAGTCCATCTTTGTTCAGCAGCCAGTTTTGCCAGTCCTTTGAATAGTTAATTACGACAAGTGTCATAAGTGATCATTCAAGAAACTGACAAAAATTGTCTGCTCAGCAGAGGTGGGCTTCTAACAAAGGCAGAGCAGAATGGTATGAAGTATGTTTGGGGATTCATTGGAATAATCACTTAAGGTGAGTGGTAAGGTTCCACAAACAAGTTTAACTCTGACCTCATATCCATGCTAATGTTCCACCTACAACCAGAAATCCCCATATCCCCACTCCATTTACATTTCCCCACTTTCCTCCCCCAGACACTCCATGTTGACATGAGAACCACTATCCAGCCACCACATTCTGTCCACAGATATGCCCACCTTCTATGCTCTCAGTTTGACAGATTTGGCTTTTTCCCTTTACAGAGAATCTATAAGCACCTTTCCCCATCACTCATTCCATTACGAGCTAGGGTACCAAGTCTTCACTATTCATACTCTATATACAGACTAGAAATCTCACTGTGTCTATCTGATTTCCTCCCACTGATTTCCTCCTGGCTAAGTGATCCTGTGCCCTTTAGATACAAACCAGATATGCATCTTTACCTTGTACTCTCCAAGCAGGTGAAGAGCTGGCCCCTAAGATGCAGGTGTCAGTGCATTACATTCACCGAAACAGGCTGAGGCCTTATTTCTTTCCTCTGGAGGAGAGTTTGGAAAAAGCATGTGTGCGGAATGTACATGACTCTTTCATTTATAATCAATGGTATGAAAAGTTTCCAGAGCCACAATACTTTTGAGATCTCCACTCTCATTATGTGGAGAGCAGGTGAGTTTATAGGATTAGAGTCACAGTTGTGTATTTGGAACATGGGGCCAGATTCTGTGTTACATCTCCTGAGCTTCCCTTTTGTTCACCCAGCCCTGTTTGAGTAACCTTGAAATCTTCTGAGTATGGTTGGACACTCTTGGGGGATGGAGTATAAGGCACCCACTGGCTCCTCAAAACCCAGATTTAGCACGTTCCATTTCAAGACTCAGCAGGTGAACACACAGGTGCACCAGGACACTAAATTCATTTTGTTGCCTTATGGCCGGATGATTGCATGCATATAGAGACATGGTGATTTGGAGCAAGACCCTCAATAGCACATGTCCGCCTGACATCACCTCCGCTACTGTGTGAAGAACAGAAATGAGGAAGCAGAGTTCTCTTTGCATTGTGCAAGAAAAAAAACTTTGTTTGGGAAAACAAAGGAATGAAATAAGACGACAAACCTTGTTGGCCTAATACACTGAGAAAATTGGTGTTTTTATGTAAATATTGCCCCAGCATGTTACCATGGTCAGTGAGACTTTGAGTTGTTTCCTAAATAGAGTATGTGCAGAGGGTGTAGGGAACAATGCTGTGGGTAGGGGTGAGAAGGCAGCTTTAGCTTGCTCAGCAGAGATTTTGAAAACGGTGCTGTATGTATTTGGGAATTCATTTCACTTGCCTGTCTGGGTGAGACACTCCTCTTTTTCTCTTTTCTGTGGTCCTCCTTTGGATTTCTATCTGATCCAAAAGCATGGAGTTGAAGAAAAGATGGAGAATCCCAAGCTATACCCTAACTTGAAATGAATAACCCAAATGGCAGAACAGCTATTCATGTAATGCACACAGGAGAGTTATAGGTAGCTATTTCCCCATCTAAATGCTATAAAATATAATGTACGAATGTATGAATCCAGTCAAAATTAAGGTCTAAAGTGTAAATGAATTCTTCCCCAGTAGAATTACTGTGAAGGCTGGGTTTTTTTTCAAGATGAAGGAAATAAAAGTTATTACATTAAGAATATATATGTTTTGTTTGATCTTTTAAGGGAACCACGCTACAGTATAAATCAGTGGTCCCCAAACTTTTGAGGGTTCCCCCTCCCCTTTTGCCCCCAAGCCAGGGCCGGGAGCAGGGCTGTGGCTCAGGAGCTGGGGGTGATGCAGACAGGGTAAGGGGACCGCAGCTAGGAGTGGGTCTGGTGCTGGAAGCGGAGACAGGGACAGAGCTGGAGCCAGGGGCCAAGGCTGGGGCCGATTGCGGGGCCGGAAGCAAAGCCACACCGAGGTTGGGAACAGGGACAGGCATGGGGTCAGGAGCCGGAGATGTAGTTGCAGGTGAGACCGGAGCAGAGCTGGGGGCGGGGAGGGGCTGGGTGACGCTCCCTCCCCACTCCTTGTGGGGGTTGGCCCAGCTCCCTCTGTCCCTCCCCCCCCACGAAGGTTCCTCCATACCCCCTTAGTGGAGCACGCTCCACAGTTTGCAGATCTTTGGTATAAATCATGGTAATACAAGTTATATACCCCAAATCCATTTCAGGTGGGCACAAACATCCCATCTGATATTTTATCTGTCATCATCATAGGCATATGTCATTGATAATGTCAAATCAGATCACAGATCTATGAAAGCAGAAGATGCAATCCTGCCATCTTTATGCAGGCAAAAACTCTCAAATAATCCCTGTTTTAAAATTCTGGTTTAAGAATCATGATTCTTGCAAGCTACTAAACCAGCTGAGTTAACAAGTCCTGCTAGGTACAAACTTGTAAGCTGTCCAGACACACATGGTAGAGTGTGTAGGTTCAATGAACTAAAAAGCTCAGGTGCAAGAAAGCCACAGACACGGTTCCCATAGTAAACTCCAGAAGATAAATAGCTCCTCCTGTTCAAGAAATTTACAAGTTCTGCTGCAGGAACTGGTAGAACTTACATAGTCAATAAACCAAACTTTGATTCAAAGAACATCCAAACTGTACTAGAGAAACCTTCTGGTAGTGGAACAACCATTTATTTTGTCATACTCTGCACATCACTTTTTATCCTGTTGAAAGTTGCATATACTTAAAAGAGAAAGAGAAATAAGTGCTAGATGTCTGTATAAGAAAGTCTGAACTTCCAATTCAGGTGTTGGATTACTAATTATAATATGAAATAGAAATGCCTTCATGGGATTTATTGATGACAAATTTAATTGATTAATATTTCTATAATGCATTGAGTTTTAAGTATTGTTGTATACAAATTATGATAACTGATGAAAATTTGAAAAAGAAAATTCTCAAACAAATTTCTTTTTGCTCAGAGTTTAGGTGAGAAATCAATATACCATCAACAAACGGAACTGTATAAGAATACTCTAGTTTGATTTTAAAAAAACACCACACTCTGAATGGTTAAAAATCAGGAAACTTGGAGTTAATGGTCCAGATTCAGTTATTATGCACAACATTTAAAATAGACAGCTGCAGGACCTGGTGCTGCCCCAGGGTTCAGGGGGAGGGCTGTGGAGCCTGCCTCTAAGGTAGTCTGCTGCTGGTGGGTGGTGAAAAGGCCAGCACCTCCCCGCTAAATCCTGTTAATTGGGGAGACCCTAGAGAACCCTATAAAGACTCATGCAGGAGATAAAGCATCCTGGGTGGTTCTGGTGGTGGAGAGAAGAGAGTTCTAGCTCCCAGGAGGTATTTCAATAGGTTCAGCAGTTCTCTGAAAATTCCCATCCAAAGAGACCCTCCAAAACACTTGATGTTAGTCCATCACTTATCAGAAATAGAGCCTTGGTAAGATTTTTGCAGCTGGAACGAAACCAGTGAATTATTGGCTCTTTACTAGGTATTCCCTGTGAGGCTTTACCCCTTGGGTCCAGTTTGTTTATGGGTCCACCATTCCTTGGTAGGCTAATCAAGTCACACTAAAAACTATCATGGGGAAATTATTCCCCAGCCCAGAAGTAACACTACATTAGGTCCAGGCCTTGTAGGTCTCAGACTTGAGTCAATTAAAAATCACTCCATTACAATAAAGACTCGCTACTTGGTGGGGAGTTCCATTCCCTCACTAGATTTTCCTTATCCATACTGTAGGTCTCTGTCTCTCTGGTGGTCTAGTGGGTATCCTGCATTATGATACAGTATTGCTTTTTTTTCCACAGCACCCATGACTCATTCAATGCACAGGCTTGACTGTACTCATTGCGTGAATCAGGGCTGCGAAATGAATGAAGATATTTGCCCACAGCATCCAGGGTCATTCATCGCAAAAGTAGGTAACTGGCGGGGGGGGGGGGGGGGGGACACGGGACACAGAGATCTTCATGAAAGGAAAGGATTGTTTTACAGTTAAGCTAGTTGACTGGGATCCAGGAGAACTTGGTTATAGCTGTAGCTCTGTCATAGAATTCCTATACAATGATGCTGGACAAGTCACCTAAATGAAAATATTGACAGATATCCACTATTTATGTGTCCTTTATTTTCTGTGTGCACATATTTAGACACCTACGGTCTGACATTCAGAAGTACTGAGCACTAGCAAGTCCAACTGAAGTCAACGGGAACTATGAATGCTCACCACCTCTGAAAAAATCAGATCTCAGACTGGGCACCCAATCAGCAAAGCATCCAAAATTAGTGGACACCAACACATTTTGACGTTACCCTATGTGTGCCTAAGTTCCACTCATGTAAAATGAGGAGAGTAATACTTTCTCACAATGGGGTTGTGAAAAAAAATTCACTAATGTTTGTGAATTATTCAGATATCATGGCAATGAGTGTCAAAGAAAAGCTTATGAGGAAATTAATAATTTGATATTCAATGCATGTCTTGGATGGTGTGCAGTAAATATGACATGGAGCCACGGACTGACTGATGAGGAAAACAGAAATATTGAATAGCTGAGTACTATCCATCCTTTGATGGATTTGATCACTGAGTACTATCCATCCTGTGCACTGAATGAAGCACAGGTCTCGTGAGAAAATACTATGTGATCATGTAACTGAAGACTACATCATAATGCATTAGCACAAGGGGGGACAAATTAAGGGTGCACAGGCAACCGTAATTCTAACACTACTTAATTTTTGAGTGCGTGACTTTGCAATCTTAATATCCTAAGCAGAACACCACCCATTTTGCATCCATTGCAACCCATACCACCCTCACCACAGTGTTGTGTCCTACAGACAAGTGAGTTCTAAATTAGATCTGGGTGAATAACAATTTTTTCAGGTCACTGGCAATTCAAAAAAATGTGTTTCAGGTACGAATCAGCTGTAAACCCAACTAGCCCCTGTGCACTTTGTGCTGCACCAGCATGACAAAAACCATCCAGAGTGAACTGATGATGACTCTAGCCATAAACATTAAAATAAAAAGACAACTTAAGGCTGAGCCTTCAAATCTTCAAATCTTTAGAAATAGCACATGGTAACTCGCGGAGTTTGCTTAAAAACCATAAATAAACAGTAAACATTAAACAAACACCAAGGAAATTCTCAGATAAAAAATATGTTAAGAAGGAGTTAAGGCTGAGAGTATTTATCAGTAATTTAGGATAAAATACTGTACGGGGATATTGTAATTATCCCCAAACCAAGCATTATAAATTTAGAGTTAAGGTTAAACTTCAAGGAAATCCAAATATGCTAAGGTCATGGAAATGCACAGTTATGGCACCCAGACAACCTTATCTCTGTCCTATATTGATATCATGAGGGAAAATAAAAAGAAAAAAATCTAATGTGTCTTTAAACATCTGTTTAATATAATCTGGGACCAGTAATGCTAAAATTCCTCAATCATAATCATATAGTTATTGTACCGTGTCACTACAAGGCAGAGTTAAGATTTTCTGGGTGTTCTCACCATGAATTTCATAATCTAAAGCCAAGGATCAAAGCCAAAGTTGGAAACCGGAGCAGAGGGTCAGGGCCAGGTTACCGGGAGTGAGGCAAGGCAGGAAAAGAAGCTATTGCAGCCATGGACAAATGCTTTGAGCAGCCACTGCCGCTGCTGGCCTTGAGAGCTGGTCTGCTCTTCCCACCAGTCAGGTGGTTTAGCTGATCAGGCAGCTTACTGCAGGCCAGTTGTGCTCCTGAGGTTGAGGGAAGACTGGCTCTGTTGCAGGCCATGCTTCCTGCCATAGAGTATAATTTGCTTTTTATTTTTTTCCCCTTTTAAATAGTACATCAAAAGAACATTATTTAGGTGGCTAAGTCACACACATTTGAAAGTTAGGAAATACCAGATATATGGTTGTCTGTGCTCCATTGTACATATCCTTTAAGATACAGTCTTTAATTACACAATCACATAGTATTTTTTATGAGACCTCTGCCTCCTTCAGTGTACATACTAGATGCACAAAGAGACAGAATTATGATTGCACAGGCAACCAGAAATCTAACATTCCTTAACTTCCAAGCTCATGACTTTTCAACCTAACATTTTTTTAATGTACTTGTATGGGTGTGTGGGTGTAAGTAACATAGAATATGGGGATTTTATTCCACTCTCCCCCGGGAACGGGAGAGGAACAAAAAGCAGCAGTAGATGAGGGGTACAGCACAGGAGGTTGGAATGCTGGTTCCAGGTCATGATCCTCCCAGCCTAATGGAATCATATCTGTGGTACTCTGGTGTGGAAGAGGCCAGGCAGCTTTCTTCAACATTGTTCCTCTTCAATCCCATCAAAAGTCCAGCTGAAAATTAATTGTGAGTATGACAACATTAATTTATGCCAGTTCCCTCACTGCAATGTGTGACCATCCATTCTCGGGAAGTGGCGGGGTGGATGGGAGGGGTGAGCTTGAGGGTATAGCCTATTGGTATAGGTATTTGCTAGGTAAGGCATAGCCATAAGTTAAGGCAGTAAAGCAATGAGCCTGCTTCAGGTGTGTATCCTGTAAGACATTGGCTTAAGCAGTTAGCATAAGGCTTTGAGGCCTGTGAACTTTGGCACAGATAAATGGACCAACAGTTTCCCAGTTCCCCAAAACTCAGGGTAAGGGGAAAGTTTATATCAGGTAACCGCAAGAACATGGAACTGACACCAGCTTTTGGATACTTTAGGATAGGAACATCTGTAGGTGTCTGACCACAAGAGCACCATGGTAACAAATTGAGTCATATGATAATAAGTTGAGATGATTAATACAGTAACCTATAGGCAAAGGGCACCCCAACATTAATAGTGTGAGGGAATACAAATGAGGAAGAAGGAAGAAAGCCCTACTAAATATGCATTAGACATAACAGCATCAACGTAACACACTATAAAAGTTGTATCCCAGCCAGTATGCTGGGAGAAGGGAGAGATGTAGCCCTTGGGAGGTGCCAGGATGATAGCCATGGGCAATGGTGATAAGGAAGGTGATGGTGCTGAGGAAGATAATGGCTAACATGTCAGGTTGTTTGCAAGGGATGGTATGAGTATATGGATGTTCCGAGGCACATTCTGTATTATCTCTATCTACCTTGCTGGCTGAGAGTATTGGTGATTTTGCCAACTGTACTAATACCTTATTACAAATACAGAAGGATTTTCCTAAGTGTGAGTTTAGCAATCATGCACATCAGGGCTCCTCACTGAACAGTAATTTTAATAATACTTGGCCTGACCTTGGGACAAGAACCTACCAAACCTCAGAGCGTTAGTGAGAATTCACAAGTAATCACTCTGATTAATACACAATCCATAGATCAGGCAACAAGGCGCAGCAGCATTCAAGGATAACATGGGAGCACAGCTCCTGTGTGCAGATGGAGGTGGTGGTGAAGCACAGGGGCTCTGTGCAGATAGCTCTGGTTTCTGGCAGGTCTTGGGAGATCCAGAGGTTTGGGGGGGCCAAATCCCCTTCCTGTTCTCTTGTATGGGGGAAAATTATCAGTCAGAATGTCAGAGAATTCAAACTTGCTGCGTTTTCTGCCTCTCCCTGGTCTCCATGCCCAAGTAGAGGACAATTTGCCCCTTAGTTCTCTAAACTTTTCCTAGTATGTTGGTCTGCCCACCTCTAGGTCCTTATCGATTTAGGGAAGCTTAAAAGATAAAGTACATGACTGAAATCCTAGCCCCATTGAAGTAAATGGCAAAACTCCCACTGGGCCAAGATTTCGCCCGTGTGTGACTTTAAAAACATGGAACAGAAAATACGGCATTTTCTCTCACACAGTTAATCAGAATGGAGGCATGTGGATGCTACAAAATATTTTCATGATAATTGAGGGAACAGGCTGGTGGGGGGTTTTTTGTCCTGGCCTGCTGTCTAATTGGTGCTGTATGTACACAGAAATCTAGGTACAAAAAAACCCCCAAAAGACAAAAAATGTTTTTTTGTCAATGACTGAAAATAATATAATTAAGTTCAACATTCTCCCAGGGAAAATCATACCAAAAATAGTACCAGGGTACTATAAGAGAGAGAAGTAGCCAGAAAATGGATGTGATAGAACAATTTGCGAAACTCAATTACAGAACATCACCAGGACCTACTGTATTCATCTAAGAGTAATAAAGAACAAAATAACTAAGCAGATGGGCTACTATCAAAAATATATAATTTAGACTCCTCCAAAATACAATGACAAAAACTCAACTGCTGTACTGGAGGATAGTCGTAGTTCTACCCTTCTTTAAATAAAGTGCTAGGGATTCTAGAAATTATAGACTAGTGAGATGGCACACAAAATTATATAGGTTTGTGATCCTGGGGAGGATTGTGGGGAACTCCAAGACGACCTAAGAAAACTAGGCAAAAAAAAAGGCTACATGAAATTCATTGCGGACAAGATAAAGGTAGTACACATTGCAAGCAATATTTTAAACTACCCATCCACACAGACTGGTTCTGTATTAATTGTAACCTCTTAGGAAAATAATCCAGGCATCATTGTGGAGAGGCAGTAGAGCTGAGTTTTCATCCCAGATTACTCTGATTCAGGCAGGGTAGGATTCGAAACTGGATGTCCTGTATCTCAATTCAGTGCTCTAGCAACTCTCTGTCCCCATCCGCCTCGCCAACTCTTCTGTTTTTGCAAATATGTTCAAAAGATTTTGTTTTCCTTCTAATGCAGAATGAAAAGAAATTTTGAAATCTCAAAAGTAGCTAAGAAACCAATTTGTCATCTTCTTGTCATCTCTACTGCCTGCCTGCCCACAATTACACCTGGATTATTTTCCTGAGAGGTTACAATTAAATCAGAGCAGAGTTTTTCATTCCAGATCATTCTAATTCAGGCAGAGCAAGGGCTTGCACCTAGGTCTCCCAGATTTCAAGACAGTGTCTTAACCAGCAGGTTAGAGAGTCTGTTTCTTGTGCTCTCTCTCTCTCGAGCCAAAAAACCTTTTGGACAAAGTCTTCATTGAAGCCAAAAAGATTTGGGTTTGACAAAATTTGGGTAGGGATAGGGTCCAGAGTGACCTAGACAAATTGGAGGATTGGGCCAAAAAAAATCTGATGAGGTTCAACAAGGACAAGTGCAGAGTCCTGCACTTAGGAAGGAACAATCCTACACATCGCTACAGGCTGGGGACCGACTGGCTAAGCAGCAAATTTGCAGAAAAGGACCTGGGAATTACAGTGGACGAGAAGCTGGATATGAGTCAGCAGTGTGCCCTTGTTGCCAAGAAGGCCAACAGCATATTGGGCTTTATTAGCATTGCCAGCAGATCGAGGGTAGTGATTATTCCCCTCTATTCGGCACTGGTGAGGCCACACCTGGAGTAATGTGTCCAGTTTTGGTCCCTCAGAAGGGATGTGAACAAATTGGAGAGAGAGTCCAGCGGAGGGCAACAAAAATGATTAGGGGGCTGGGGCACAACGTATGAGGAGAGGCTGAGGGAACTGGGGTTATTTAGTCTGCAGAAGAGAAGAGTGGGAGGGGGGGATTTGATAGCAGCCTTCAACTACCTGAAGGGGGGTTCCAAAGAGGATAGAGCTTGGTTGTTCTCATTGGGGCAGATGACAGAACAAGAAGCAATTATCTCAAGTTGCACTGGGGAAGGTCTGGGTTGGATATTAGGAAACACTATTTCACTAGGAGGGCGGTGAAGCACTGGAATGGGTTACCTAGGAAGGTGGTGGAATCTCCATCCTTAGAGGTTTTTAAGGCCCAGCTTGACAAAGCCCTGGCTGGGATGATTTAATTGATGTTGGTCCTGCTTTGAGCAGGGGATTGGACTAGATAACCTCCTGAGGTCTCTTCCAACCCTAATCTTCTTTGATTCTATGATTCTAAAATTTAAAATGTTCTGACCAGCTCTGAGAGTCAGTGAAGATGCCTGAGCTATGTGAAGTGGCAATCAAAAAAATGAACATAGGCTGCATTAAGAACAGAAAAGAGAAAAATGGGAAATATTATATTAGATACATCAATAATGTGCCCTGAGTGTCAATATTATATTTGGATTTGGTCACTTCATCTAAAAGAAAAAGACAAAGTAAATATAGAAAAGTCCATACAAGGGCACCAAAAATGATTAGAGGCATGACAGGGATTTCAACCAATGAGAGATTAAAACTACTACGTCTATTTAGTTTAGTAGTTCGCAAACTTTTTTTTCAATGAAGTTCCCCTGTGGTGGATTGGTGAACGTAAGCCTTCATAATACCTCATGGCATGCTCCACTACAGATGCCAGTGTTTTGCCTGTCTATTTCTCCTCTTCAGTCCCTGAATATTATATCTATATTTTCCCTGCCACCCCTACCTGGTACCCTTCTCCATGCACAGCTTCTTGCCTTATTTTTCTTTTCTGTGAATTTTTTCATTGTATATTTTTGTTATTATTTATGCTCCCTTCCGCTGGTGGCTTCACTTCATCATCCCTTCCCCAGCCTCCCACTCACCTGAAAGACTACATGCTGCTGCTTGGGGTGGGGGCCTTTAGAGAGCTTTGTGAGGCTGGGGTGCAGGTACTCCTGCTACTGAGCTAAGTGCTTTGGTAGCAGAGAAGACAAAAGAAGTTTGGGTTGCATCTGGCTACATTAGGTCACTACAAGAGCACAGAGGGAAGATGGATATTCAGTGTGTGTGTGTGCATATCTGCAGTGGAGGCAGGGCACACACACACACACACACACACACACACACACACACACCCCTCTGTATCAAAAATACCAGTCTGCCCAACAAAAATGGCATTCCCATTTGTAGTTGCTGGACGGAGAAGCTGTGCCATGGTTTGAAAGATTTTTCCTAACTAAGCTGTGGACCAGTTTGTAGAGGGCTATTCCTGAAAGTGCGGTGCTTCTGAATTGAAATGAGTAATTTAGATGCTCAGTACTGTATCTGTATAGCCCATTGAAAGCATAAAGTGCTACATAAGTGTAAAGTATTATTAAATTCAAATAATCAAAATACACAAAGTAACAAATATTCAATGCCTGCCCAAGAGAAACACAAATACAGTACTGTTCTAATACATGCTTCATTTTACAGATCTGCTGCTGAAGTTTCTGACTAACGGTAAGTTATTTGTTCAGAAAGATTTTATGGAGCTCATAAAAACTCAATTACAGTTTTAAAATAACTTGTAGTTTTTCTGTAATGTGATGCTGCCATCTCAGTTCCCAGAGGGTATATTAAATTCAAGTAGCAATAACAAATCATTTAAGCAATAAATAAATAACCTGAGACTGTGAGTTGTTAAGAGTTAATAGTCTCCCATACACTCAATAGAGGCTGAGGCTCCACTCTATTAAAGTGACCCCCAGGGCCATGGGCCAAATTGCACCCAGTTGTTTTGTGGAAGGTATTCATCCCTCACACATTCATTTCCTTCTTTATGTTGTCTCTTTTCATCAGTGAAGGCACTCTGCAGTCCCTGAGTCCAGAGAACAATTACGGTACAGTCTCAGAGAAAAGAAAGAAAACTGGGGTCATAAATATGTTAAATGAGTGCGTGGGTTTAAGTGGCTTTGTAAACTAAACACGAAGGAAACCGCAGACTAATTAATGAATATGAAGCAGCATGATAGAAATGTTTTAAGAGGAAATTCACATTTCTTTCTCCCCTAAAGTTTTTTAAATTGTTTTTTGTCTTCTTTTTAACATTCATTCCAGCAGGATGATCACGACACACCAAATTCTTACATTTTCCTGAAACAGTTTTTATGTGGGAACTGGTTTCAGAGATAATTGAACTGATAACTCACTAATAACATTTTCTTTGGAACTGAATTCTTTTTTTCACAAAGTTGAATCATTTACCAGGATAGTGAAGTTACACAAAATTACAGGAAGATTTAGGACTCAAGCCAAGATCATTGTGATTAGTTTTACATTATAGGTCAAATCCTGACCTGATTTATATCCTCCACTAAAATCAAAAGTGGTTGCACAGGCTGTCAGTTAGGACAGGATTTGCCCCTACAGATTATGGGCCCAATTCAGTAGTCTTTCCTCTGTCCTATCTGTGTGCTTTCAGAGCCTATTTCTGTCTTCCTGTGAGAAAACTGTCAGGAGGTAGCAGAGGGGGAGGAAAATCTGTAAGGTTTCCTTTTGAAAGTTTAATCCAAATTTTGGAGACTCCTCTACGCCTGGCTCTCAAGACTCACTGGAGACACAAGGCCTCTGCACTGATTCCTGTCCATCTGCAGTTCTGCAGGGCTGGTTGAAAAATGCTAGTTGATTTTCATGAGAAATTTCAGGGTGAGTGAGGATTAGTTTAGAAAACCAAAAATTAAACATTTTGACTGAAATTGAACACACTCTTGGTTTGGGGCTGAAATTGTTTTGGGTTTTGTTAATTGAAAAAAAATCAAGAAACTAACATTTTCTGTGAATTTTTTCATTCCCTTCAAAAAAGCAATTGTTTTGTCAAAAGTAAGTTCTGGTGAAAAGTTTTCAGTCAGCTCTACCCAGCTCCCAAAAATGCAGTTCCAATGAAACCGCAGTCAGAGATTCCTGTCAGTGGCTGTCCAGAGGGCCCTTCTTTAAGGTTCCCAAGTGTGGAAAGGGCACTGCAGAAAAAACTAAGTCTTTGGGACAATTAACATTCATAACAATTTTCCCAAGGGTTGGCATGAGAGTATAGGCAGGTGAGCATATTCCCCCTATAGTCTACTCTTCTCCCTCCATTTCTCCACAAGCTCCCCCAAGCAGAGGAGAAACAGTCTCAGTTAATGCCCCTTTTTCACAGAGTGGGGAGACACTTGTTGGTAACAGTTACGTCAGTGAAAATTCACAGAAGGAAGAAGACTCAGGCAGATAGACGATCAGCTACTTCTGTAGTAGTGAGGGGAGGCAAAACATGCCCCCAGTGGAAACTCCAAGTTTCTTGTCTCCTACACAGGAAGAATCAGGCAATGAATAGTCCCGTATCTTTTGTTTTTAAAAAGGAAAAGAAAAAGGAGTAAATAATGCATGTACAGAGTAGTAAGCATTTCTACTCATGAAGGGCTTGCAAGCTCAGGCCCAATATTAGGAATTTAATGTTTCCAATTAGATTTGAGGGTTTTAACTCATTAAGGTGACTGGGGTAGAAGAGACTTGCCTATGTGTTTCATTATAATCCTCTGTTTTCACTTGATTATAATCTTCCAGTTAAGGATGCCTAACAATTTTAGTTATATCCGTCTTTAGTTCCTCATAACTTTCCAATGTGGGTAGTATAGCTCACCTTCTTTAGAGTCTTTGCCTCATTGAGTACACACCTGTACTGCTCATAATGTTATGCACCGGGCACATAACATTTTCAATATTGCAAAGTCCTGATCCCACAGTTTTAAAGTCATTGCCACTGATTTCAAAAGAAGCAGTATTGGACAGGGTGGATGTGGGACAGGGTATTCCAATGTTGTCTTACCACAGAGTTCCAGATTATGGAATTTCCTCTTTTTTAATACAGAAAATTCCATTTAAAATTATGTTAAGAGAGCATTAAAGCTACATGGTTAAGCACTGAAAGGGGAGAAATATCAAAGTCAAAGCTGCACACACAAACTTTGGCACTTTGTGCACATATAATAACGATGTGATTACAGAATAGATTTATTACTATTTATTATTAACCAACAAACAAAAATACATTCCAAAATATTTGTTGGTCAAAACTCTAATTGAAGTCAATGGGAATATTTTTTGGAAAAGGAATGAGAATTGTTGGTCAGCTATTCATCAAGAATAGCTTTCATTGTGTACATGTGACCAGCCCCTGAGATGCCATAAAGCAGTATAACTCCATTGTCTTCAGTGCAGCTACACTGATCCATACCAACTTTTTGGTTAATGACTTGTTCACAAACCACTTCTGGTTTTCATCAGCCATATTCATATCCAAGTATTTTCAGTTGTTCACAAACTGTCTTCCTTGACTATTCACTGTTTGTGATTTCAGTGGAGTGATTGGGTCACCTAACTTACATGGTGTCATTTCATCTACCTGATTTGATGACTGAAATGTCCTGAGTAAGAAAAAGTGGAATAGCTCAGTTCTTGCATGACTTCATTGAAGAAGAATACAAAAGTTCAAAAATGTGCGATACTCAGGATTGAAGGCAGTTCTCCAAATACTGGTGTGTAATGAATAACACAACCCAGGAATCACAGAGAAACAAACTCTGTGCTTTGATTTGTGGATCTTTTTTTCGCCCCACTGTTCATTCAGCTCTAGGAATAAGCAAGGTCTGAGAGAGGACAACAGGATTTGACTCATTCATATTAACACAGTTGCAACAAAAACAGAATTAGGGCACTGTCCTGCATTCTTTTCACACCCCAAATGCCCTTGATGTCAATGGAAGTTTTATGTAGCCAAAGAAAGCAGGATCAGGCCCTTACCAAATAAGATCCACATTGTGCTTGCATGGTGCTGCTGCAGCTATGGAATGGTAAGGAGGAGTCAAAGAGCTGTCTAATTCCAAGGCACAGTTGCAGTACTTGTGCTCAGGGGGGCACACAGAGTCTGATCCCTTCATACTGGCCAGTAGATGGTGGGTGGAGAGCCTTGTCCCAACCCCTTCCTCTCTAGCTTCCAGATGTGGACCTGCACAGTGGAGGGGGGAATATGCTGTACCCCGTAAAGTAGTATAGCAGTGAATACACGCTTACCAAGGGCTGTCTGAGCTCCAGCACTGTGCCTCGGGGTACTCTGCCTGCACTGGTGTGCCTGGGTACCACCCCACAACTCCAGGCTGTGCCTTAAAAGCACATGAATGCTAAAACGTCTCACTTTCCAGAAAAGATTTTGCTGAAGATAAAAGAGAAAAATTAATCAATATCCTTGTAAGGTCTAAGGTAATTTAAACTAGGCTCTTTGAACATTGCTCTGCATGTCAAAATGTGACTGTAATACAGTAGGTGTTATCTTGGCAGGTTTTAACCTTTGGTATCACTTAAAGGAAACATGGAAACGAGGAAACTTTAGCAATAAACCTCTGTCTCTTTCCCTATTCAAACTGTCAGAAAAATAAATCAAGTTTTTAATGGCCAGGGGTAAAAATGCAGTACGTTTAAGAAACCAAGAAAATGTCTCTTGTGGCATCTGTAAAAATATCATCTGGTACTATTTAACTCAGGGATAGGCACATGTGACAAAGTTTAAGAAAATGTCATTGTAGTTCAGTTTGAAATAGAAAATCTTGGAGCGGCGCTGCAAATTTCCAGCTTGCTTATTTTTTGACATGATCTTTGGTAAGAACTGTAACCATTATCAAATAGCCAGAACTTTTCATTTAGAACTCAGCACCCATATGTAAAAAATTCTATATTTACTTTACTTTTTGTATCTAAACATGTGTATCAAAGGTATTTACACTTAATTAATTACATAGGATACAAAAATCACTGTTAAGATTTCATAATACATTAGAGTGGTTGAGAAGCAATAATGCAGAAAATATATATAACAAACCCCCAAATTTTACTTTTAAGGTGATTGGCCCAAAGCTATCGCAGAAGTCACAAGCAGTTTTGCCTAAGTGAGGCTGGACCCAGTGCAAGTTTATGCCTGGTAGCCTTTCTTGGTTTTTTTTTTTTTTTACTGTGAAGATTGAGCTGTCAAACTACAAGAAAAATAGACTTCCTGTTCAATACATATCCAAGTCCTTGAATTATCTTTAGCAGTTGCCTTTTCACTGAACTGTGAGACAACTTAATTTGAAATTACTCTTTCTGGAAATCTTAAACCCTTGACACATTTCATTAGCCACAAAATGATTATAGGTATCTGTTAATTTGTTTGAAGACTGGGTAAACACTTGATACAAAGAGTTTTAAAGAGATCTAGTAGTTAGCAGAAAAGGGAAGCTGTCTCAAGCCCTTAGTTTATTTACTTAGCACTTATTAAGCACCACTTCTGTATCTACCCAAAAAAGACATATTTTAAGCAAACCGTAAAAGTGGGCTTGACCCTTTCATGTGCACATCATAGATCAATTGTTAAAGCAAGGGTGAAAACTCTGAAAGAGTTCAGAGGTGGAAGAGAGGTCATCACAGAGAAGGGACAGTGTGAAAAACCACAAAGGGAGGAGCTTGGCAAAAGATAAAGGATGGAAAAAGGAAATTCTAGGAGTAGTAAAGCTGTAACACAACTAAAGCACCAATAAAATCATAGCTATGAAAATACAGAGGGCATTCACAGATGAACTCAAAACACAGAGTTCCATTTGCTAGAAGATGAGTGATGGTGGTTAGTCTATCTAGCAACAAGAGGTATTTTTTAAACAGAGGATTACCTTTTTATTGTTTAAAAAAATAATATAAAAACAAAAATTCTACAAATTTCTCAAACTCCAGCAGTTCCTCTAGTATTTTTTTCAAAGTAGAAATTATGAGCCTTATCTTGCTGCCATCAAAGTCAACAGAAGTTTAGCCCTATTACATTGTAATAATTTCTCTGGAGATACTTAGATACCAGAGCAGTGAGCACAGTATAAAAAAGTATGGCCCAAACCTGGAAACAAGTAAGTAATTTTCTCATGTGAATAGTCCTATTGACTTAAATGAAATGAGATTGTGATTAAAGTTACTTATGTGCATATGTGTTTTCAGGATTGGGTCCTTAGAGCAAGATAAGTCATATAGAGATTATAAGTAAAAACAATGTTCTGAATGTCTATAAAAGTACAAGAAATGTTAAAGTGCCATCAGGCATACTCATTTCTATTTTGCCACGTTTTGGTTTCTTCTTCAACTGTTTTTGTTATTGTTTAAAAGGAGTATAGGATTTAACATCTTCATAAGAAAAACGTTATTATGAGATATGAAACTATAGGATTTCCATGGATTTATCGTCCTCTGTTTATTTTATGTCTGCTTTTAGCTCAGACTCAGAATTTCAATGAAGAGCCCTAGCTAACATTTGTTTCCTTGCAGTGGACTAAAATTTAAATTTCAAACAATCAAAGTTATTCAGATTTAAATGCGAAGATATCCTGATTGTTTTGTAACACCACAATTTATTAGTCATAATGACATTCCTTCACTTTGTCCAGAAAAAAACAAAGGCTGATTTATTTCCTAATAACAAAGACAAATGGTGAGTCTGTATGAAACTGTTTCCTTTTTTTCAATGGATCAGTGCCAGGCTGTTAGGTATCTTTGAATCCCCCTTCCCATCTCCATCCTTCCCCAGGAGGCGATATTCTATCCTGAGTAATGCCAATCTATCGAACATACCGTATCGTGAATCAATGAATACCAAATGATGGGCCATCTGACATAGCCTGGTACCTTCATGTTCCATCACTATAGATCTATTTGGTATTCATTGTAATAACTTGGGTTACATTGAACTACTGATGCATATGCATTCCTTTGGCTAACGCATATACTATACCTTCACTGATGCTGCATTGTGATGTAAACAATACACTTCTCCCTCTTTATCATAATCTATTTGAAAGCCAGGCATTTTGAGTGTTTCAAAGGACTATTATAGTGAAATCCATAATAATGGGGATTAATATAACTAGGCTTGGAAGAATTCATTTTTTAAAAATAATGTTAATGGATAATATCTGTTTATTTTTAAACATTTTTTCAGTTTTTATTGATTAAAATTTTCACAGTTTCAGAAAATTATGGGAGAGTCAGACAATGGGAGGTGTCAGACAATGATTATTTAATGACAGTTGATACTGAGATTCAAAAAGTTAAAGATTTATAACCATTAAAATGTCAAAACATACAAAGTAAATATGCTTAAATCAAACTCTAATAAGTTCTCAAGCAGCACTTTTCTTATTTTGCCTAGCTATACATTTTGATTATTATCTCTGGAATTATTTTTTCATTGGTTTCTGCATGTAAGGTGAAATCAACATTTACCAACATTTTCTGATTAAAAACAAATCTAATCCTTTCAAGCCTAAATATAACTTGGGGTTTAGAAAAGGTACAATGTCCTTATAACGGTCTCTGATATAAAACTAAGAACTGTATAGGGGCAAAGAGTTGTCAAACAGGTAGAATAATAGAACCCTTCTTTTGGTGGTGTTGTGAGTAAAATTTCATATCTGATCTTATTTTAAAAATAAATATGTCTAATTAAATATCATTATTGTTTCTTTGGATTTATAAAAATAATAAAAAAATACAAATCTGTTACTTTCCCAAAACAAAGATGAAGGTTTACTAAACATTTAGGGTGCAGTTTGAAATAAATGCTCAGTGTTGACCTAATTTTGCTCTCACTGGAGTCAATGATAAAACTTCCATTGGCTCCAGTGGGCAGCAGAGTTAGGACAACATGGAGCATTTTTGAATCGCACCCTTCAGCTGAATAATAAATTTTATATAATATAATTAATAGTGGTTCAGCCCCTAGTCAACTGAACCAAAGAATACCACACATTTGGGCCTATTTCAAAATATCCTCTAATTCTGAATGCTTCAAATGCCCATTTGAATGCCCATATTGAGAAAGTGTTCTCCCCCCACTTCCCAAATTGAAATACCCACAGTCAGAAGTTACTTTTGGAGATTTGGCCCTAGGTTTAAGGTAAAACTTTTTGTGGTTTGTCCACAATATGTTGGGGATTGTAATTTGCACTGGCCTTTTAAGGCCGCAGGAGGTAGTCTCAGAGGCCAGTTACCCTTTTCCAGGGAAGGCGGATGAAGCGCCAAAGGAATAATCAGAACAGATGGTATGTGAGAGGAAGATGGTCCTGGGCAATAGTAAGTGCCTGAGAGGTGGAAGGAGTAGGAAAGCCCAGGCCTTTATTCCTTTTGAGCCTGGGACCAGGAGCCTTTTGGAATGGGTGGGACAAGGCTCCCCTCTCTCCCAACCAGTCTAGATTGGTGTTCAGGATAATTAGACCCACCTGGGAAGGTCAAGGGACTGGTAAGATGACTGGGCAGGTAGCTCGTAAAGGAGGCTCTATTCCCAGTCAAGCGGAGCCCACTGTGAGGAAGAACTCAGCCAAGTCAGTTTCCAGACAGACCGCTGAGAAAACCCGGAACTTAAGGGGACAGTTTGCCGAGCAGGGAGGACAGCACTGGAACAACATAGTCCTTAGAAGAAAGACCATGGAGCCCTGAACCTAAAGCGAGGGGGGCAGTACGGTGGCTCATCTAGGAGCTGGACAGTGTTTAACAGTTTAGATCCCAGGAGAGGAAGAATATTGTTTTAAAGTGTGAGTTGATCATTTCTGACACTCAGAGGGAAACTGAGACAAGGGACTGTAGTGGCCTGGCCTGCTGCAAGAGGGCATGCTCAACGCACAAAGACTCTGGCAGCAGAAGTAAAAACCCTGCAACTTCCACCCCACCAGGGGCGTAGTGTGCAATTTACACCATTAACAAAGTGGGAGTGAACCAAGCCTGTGCATTAATTCTCTCTCTCTCTCTCTCTCTCGCTGAGAATGTTCAGACGTGTTCGAGTGATCTTTTCCAGAACATATGTGTAAATCATTAAGTTTTTTCATACATATTCATATGATCATAATTAATCTTCAAACCAATTATCTTAATCAGATCTGCAAATTGAGGGTTTTTTGAGAGGTGAGGAAGGAATGTTTTTATTACATTTTCTTTCTCCCCTCTTTTGTGTATTTATGAGTTTATATGTGCAAGTAACCCACTTCCCTCAAGCCCATTTACATACCAGGCTTCCTGGGATTCCCGAAACATTCTCAAATAGTTTTAAAGGAATGTTTAGCCATCCTGGTGGGAGTTGGACTGTTGTGATGACAGCAGCTGCTGGATGAAGCATGGAGAAGCTACTTTCGCACTTCAATCAAGTCCATTAGGAGAAACTGTCTCCAGATATTGGAATGCAATCTGGGTGGAAGAGTAATTTCCTACCAGTACACTTGCCTGGAATGGACAGATTCATCTGGCCTAATTTCAAGTGAACTCAAAATTCAACTCAGATTCAAATGTCTTGTTTTTTTGAGCATCTCTGAAAAGGGAGCAGAGATGGAGACAGGTTAAAACATCAAGTGAAAAAATAGGGTCTAAAATGCAGGAGGGTGAAAAAAAGAAATGCAGAGAGACTGAAAAAAGAGGTAGAAAGGAAAAGAGAGAAAGGAAAAGAGAGAAAAATAAATGCAGGATGTAAGGCTCCCAATTGTTGCAGCCTTGCTTTCTGAGGGGGTTCTTCTCACATTGCCCATGCTTCCCTTTATCTTAAAAGAAAAGGAGTTAAAAGACAAGGAATCTTAGCAAATAAATAAATACATAAAAGTGTTTACTTTATGGAAAAAGGAAATTTTCAAACTCTAACTGAAGGGGAGAAAAGTCACCAGGAACTTATACATGAAGTGAGCTTCTTTGAATGCCATAGAGTCTATCTCAATGGGGTCTCTTTTTATGCTTTTGCAGAGAAAAGCAATGGTATGGCTAGCATATTTGTAGCTAGACAGATCCACCTGCCAACCCTGTATGGAGAAGACTCTTGTGGCTGCTGGGAAGCATGGAGTACTCCTAAGCAAAGTTCCTGCACTCCAGATTGGTGAGGAGACAAGATTTGGTCCTTACAGAATTCTGTTCTTTCCTCCTTGACAGTTAATTGCATAATGGTCTTGACATGGTGAGAAAGGTTGCAGAAGAAAATGTAAAGCCTTTATGAAGGAACTGATCTGAAGAAGTCCCCGTTCTGCCCAGGTCTTGTAGTTTCTAACTCAAAACCATTTCACCTATGTGGAAGGGTGTTGGGGTCAGGGAAAGTGGTACCACAAGAACAAGGTCAGGTAGTGGTTACGCGGGAATGAAAAACATTAGCAGGGGAGAAAGTTGACTAAATTGAGAATGGGAGCTGGAAAGCATGGATGAATGGTAATTGTGGCAGCAGGTTTTGGTTGGCGACATTATGCGCCAACATATGTGAGTGCCCACACATCTAGTGAGATTATAGCTTTCTAGCAGATGGTTCCGTTTAATGGGGATAAACTGAGGAACAAAGCTGATCATACTTGAACCATTAATTTCTTAAGATGAAAGTCAACTTTAGAGAAAAAATGAGCAGTAGAAGAAGCAGTAGAAAACTCACTCTGTTTGAAACAGTTGAGCCTGGAACATATTTTTTAAAAAGTATCTCAGAGCCAGGAATTCTGCTTCAAATGTTTCAACCATTTTCAGAATTCTCCCAAATGGAGTGCTATGTGAGTAATACGCATGTTACAGTTCTAAGCACAATGTTTTTGAAACAGCCGTTGCTTTCACAGAACTTTAACCCTGCTGCATAAATACATCACATGGAAAATACTCTGTTGTCTTGGATACAGCCTTCATGCACTGTCCTTTTCCTAGCGAGCTGGTGTCAGCTTTCAGCCTCAGTCACATTCCAGTCTGGCAGCCAGGATCATGGCCTACACTCAGACTTCATCACAGGCCCTGATGAAGGACAGCATTGGAATCTAGGGTAATTATCAGGGCTATATATTACCAGCGTCCATCAACACACCTGATGAGAGAATGGCAAAATTAAGTCTAAAGGGGAAAAATATTAATCAAGATTTCCTGACATACTACACTTTATTTCTTCCTTGTAGAACCACGTTCAGAGCCAGGTGTCTTTCTCCTGATAAATTTAGACCAATTTATTGTCTTAGCTGAAGAGTGTTACATTACAGCTGACATTTGGAAGACTGTTCAAGGTATCATGTAACAAATGCCTGCTGTTAAAGGGCTCATGAAACTTCTCTTGTCTTTGGAGGAAAGATAATACTACCCTAGGGCTTGATTCTGCAAGTACTACAAAGCATAGCGCATGAGTAGTCTCACTTAAGACTGTCAGAGTGTTCCCAGTAGTCAATGCTGCCATCAGCATATAGCTATATACTTACGTTATATAAAATGTGTTGAAATGTAAGTAGGCCCAAAAATCTATTTCCTAAAAATAGGCTTGACAATAGTCAGGTGAAGCCTGGTAACATCTGAGCGAAGTGAGACAGCTCAGAGGCAAGTTAGAGAGAAGTTAGGACATAATCCCAGGTCATATTGTAAACATGATTTGGTCCTAACTGGGTTTTACAAGTGTTTTAGATAAAATGTTAACTTTTGGAAAATGCTATCTATATTAATAGCTTTTGGTATGGCATTTACGCAGATGTCAATTAAAGACGAGCTTAACATTAAATAACCGATGAGAGAGTAGAAGGTATTTTAATTATGGCTGCAGAAATATAGATATGGTAAAAGGCTGGCATAATCCTAATTAGTTAGGGGGTGTTATTGTAACTGATTGTAAAAATGCTAATTTTAGATGAGGTGTGCCTAGGCACAATCAAGTACTGTTAGAGAAAAGATTATTCCCATTCTTCTCATTCAGGGGCTGATCACCCCGGCATGCATTATTTCATCTTAGAATGTGAGTATAAATGCAGAAGCGACAAAGGGTCCTGTGGCACCTTATAGACTAACAGAGGTATTGGAGCATAAGCTTTCGTGGGTGAATACCCACTTCTTCAGATGCATGCAGTGGAAATGTCCAGGGGCAGATATAAATATGCAGGGAAGAGTCAGGCTAGAGATAACGCGTCCGACGAAGTGGGTATTCACCCACGAAAGCTTATGCTCCAATACCTCTGTTAGTCTATAAGGCGCCACGGGACCCTTTGTCGCTTCTACAGATCCAGACTAACATGGCTACCCCTCTGAGTATAAATGCAGTATATGGCTATATTGTAATGCCTGTTTGCACTATTTTATATTAAATAGGCTTTAATTTTATCACTCACTGGGTCATTCACAGCTCTCCACTAAATTAAATGATCTGTAACTACTCTGGAGGCTCAAACCATAAAGAATTCAGTTTGGTTTTATTCTTTATCTTTAAATTTCCAATTGGGAACACATAAATCAAAGATTACAAGTAGTATGTTTGTTTTGAAGCTCAATTCCTACAGCTATATCTGTAAAAAATTAATTGTGAAATGTTATTCAACTTTGGACTATTATTTTTAATCTCCCTTTCCCATATAACAAACAATAAGATTGAAGTAAGTGTGTCCTACACATGAACAAAAGAAGATATTAAATTATACAATTCTCTAGTGTCATCGCAGGCATGTTTTAAAATAACGTACAATCAAAGCCTGAACTTGCAAGGTGCTCAGCATGCTTGATGTCAGTGGGACTTAGGAACACTCAGAACCTTGCAGGAACTACTCATCACTCTGTAGTATCTTGTCCCAAAACCTAATCAGCTATTTTTAATTTAATAATATGCATCAAGTGTATTTTTCCACAAGATTGAATTCTCTACCAACTGTATTTTCTTTAATGTCCTTGTAAATTCTAAATAGCAGTTTATGCTCATCTAAAATGTCATTATTAAAGACTCAATTCGGGAAAGCATTCCTATTCAGGAAACCACTTAAGTATGTGCTTAGCTTTAAGCACGTGCTCAAGTGCTTTCCTGAATCAGGGCCTAAAAGATTAGCTGAGTGGATTTTCAAAAGTTTGTTGAGTAAAAAATTATAGTTGTCTGAGCAAACGCCTGAAGGAGACAAACTGCAACTGCTTTAACAGAACTGATATAAAGTAAAAGGAAGAGGGCCCAATCCTACTGCAAAACTTCCCGTGACTTAAGTGAGAATTTTACCTGATTGAGCAGGACTAAGGATTGCAAGATTAGACCCAAAATAACTTCAGTACTCTTGGAGTAGATAGCATTAAAGGGATGCTGAGATCATAAAAACAGATATGTTTGGCTGTATCTATGTATTGCAAGAAACCATTCCTTGGAGTAGATTGAATATGTGCACAATATACACAACAGCCATCTCACGCATTTTACACACGTTACTTGTAATGGTAGGCTGCAGTACATGGGTGTGTGTCTTTGGCACACGTCCAGTTTAAACTGCACAGTCTACAATGATTTCTCCTTACTATGGACAGGAAGCCAACAGCATAGCAGCTATGCCAGTTCACTGGATCCTACCTAACCTACCACTATATTGCATTCATAATGTGCCTATCATCATGATATCTTATCTAGGTCCCATTAAGAGAAGCCCTTAATCTATCATGCAGTGCAAGTGCTACACATATGAAATTATGCAAAAGCCCCTGCTCCCATCGACAATGTTGGGAATTATGACATAGGTGCTACAGGTGTCCCAAAATACATGACAGCAGTTGTAAAGTGTTCTGTGCGCAACATGCTAGACTGTAGCAAGGCGACCAATCATTTCAAGCAATTGTGCCTCCAACAGTTTCCTTGTTTAGGCTTAGATTGAAACGTTACAATCTGCCGTGACTAAGATGCAGTTGCCCCAGGAGCAGACCAGAGGATGCATTTTGAATCACAATTCCTTCTCAGTTCTTTCCTTGCTCCAAGGAGAGATTACTTCACTCCTTTTAAGGGAGCAGATTACTGCTACTCACCGCTTTTGGTGCTGCCCAACTACTCTACCTATGAGTAATGGAAAATGGCAGCAGGGCTCCTACACATAATATCAGGCATGCAGACCCTGCTCTCCATGTTTTATAACAAATTCACATATTTATGTATGAACTCATCCTGTTACTTCCAGGCATGAAGTCTATCAAAACAGGACTCATACTCTTGGGACTTCAAACTGGCCTAGGAACATGATCTCCAGAAATGAATAGCTAGCATTTTATCTGCTTAGGTGCCTGACCTACAGCCATAACAAAAATGCCCTCTTTTATTCTCTACCTTTGTTAGTTCTCTCATTTCCTTGCTTTTGTCATGGATTCTTAATATTCTATAATAAAGACCATTGGGAACATTTACTTCTCTTGGCATGGGAACAATTCACTTGATGCTCAATCAATCTTCTCTTTTTTCCCTTTGTTTTTTTCACCCTGAGCTCCAGAATGAAAAATGAGTGTTCTGATCTGGCATATTAAACCATAACTAATCATTACATCAATTTTAATTCTTCCTCAGCTAGAATTTCATAGGGAAAAGATTTAAATTTCCAGCTAGACCCATGCTAAGATAAGAAAAAATTCAAACAGATTGTTTAATATGTAGCTCAATCTATAAAATGCTATGTTATTTACTTTTTATTATGTTATTTTTAGCATCATAGGCAAGTGCTCGAATTTTTAAAACTCAGTATGATTCTAAAATACCTTCCACTAAATTATTAGGGTTGGGCAAACAGCATGGGTGGAAAAGTGAATCTTTCTGACCCAGTCTACCAGGCTGAACCTGAACATTGGAAATCTAGTGAGACGGAAACTTGTGATGCTGTGTTATGACACTGTGTTGCATTTAGATGTTTTGTTGTGATGTTACACCACCACTTAGTGATGCAAATGACATTACATAAAGGGAAGCTGGCTGGTCAGTTCCCACAACCACTAGAGATAAGTCCTGCTCTTCAGGAACTAATTACAAGTGCCTGAGTAGGAAACAGCATTCTGTTCTCAGTTTGCTGAACTTTGTGCCCAACAGCAAAACCTCAGCTCAGACCCATAAGTGTGTAAATAGGACAAGCTCCCTCTGAGATAAACTCTTATATTAGCTGATGATTATTCAGGTAGTCATCAGGAATTTCTATTGCAACACTTTGTCCTTGTGCTTAGGACTGTGGACTTATTTCCTGAATTCCTAAAACACCCTCTTGCTGTCTGTCACCTTTGAATTCTGCTGGCATCAGTGAAAATCTTCATTTCCAGCCCTTAGTCCAGAGTTTACTTTCCTCTGTTAGATATAGGAAATTGTCCCATGTTTAAAAGCACAGTAACAGTCTAGTAAGCTCCTCTTTTTATAAACCAAGTAGTACTGGTAACTGCGTAGATGACATTCTTCCCTTTGTTTCAAAACTAAACCAATTCCTGAGCATAGTTTTAAGAGAGCCCTGTGCATAGTGCTTTGGATGACATGAAAAACCAAGGGCATGATCAACACATAGCATTTTTCTCCAAACTAGAAGTGTTAATCCCCCTGCTCTGGCTAAATTCCAAACCAAATAATTATATTCTGCCTGCCTGGCTCCCCTCTGCCATATCAATTGACTATGCTACCCTCCACTTCCTGTCCTGAACTGGTATGCAGTGTGGCTCTGCATTATTAAACAGCTGCAACATTTCCCCCTAGAAATGACTGCATTTCTTGGTTGGTGAAGTCATTCATATATGTAAGATATGTGCTTTTGGATCTTTTGGGATGAAAAGCACAAAATGAATCCACGACATTTTTGTTCATCTTTATCTAAGCTTTCTCCAAAGACTCAACCTTCTCTTAGCACTATGAAGTGGCAAACAAACAAACTTTTTGTAAAGCAATCAGCTGCCCAAGGTAAGAGCCACAAGGCCCATCTAGACACTACTTTGTTTATCATAGTGCTGACTGAAAGACAAGATGTGTGGACATTTAGCAGATTGAGACAGCTCTCTTGGGTGCTTTAGGGAAATGTGGCTTGTTTCAGAGTCAGCTTGTCCACCCCATAGATTTCTAAATTGCTAAAAGGGAGCAGCTTAACTTGAAAGAACAGCTGAGGACTTCACGGCAGCTCTCTGTCAATGGGTACTGTAGAGATTATATAATTATTTAAGGGCACCGTGGGCAGTATTGACTCAAGAAAAATGTCTGTTAAAGTCATTGGGACTTTTGCCAGAGTAAGGTCTGAAGGACCAGGACTTTAGGGAAGAAAATTATGAGAACAGTATTCTGCTGAACAGTCTTCCTGGAGAACCCCATGAGGAAATTCATGTAATTTTGGAAGAGAAAAATTGAATACCATTTTCTGAATCAAGGAGATGCTGGTCTTGATTGTTGCAGTCTGAATGCTGGAAAAAATATAACTTTTCTTCCATCCTCCCTGGACTTGTTAGAGAATTTTGAATACTTGGTTGCAAAGGTTATCTAGGGTTTTGGTCTTGAAATGCACTTACGCCTCTGTTGGTTAGTCTAATGATCAGAGAAAAGAAAAGTTCTTCTCCCACATACTTGGATTCAGACCCATTGATGCAAATCAGGTAATGGAACACACAGATGGCCAGTTACTCTACAGGTCTGTCTGACCATGTGCCTTACTCTGTCATGACTTACATCCCATGCAACTATTTTGACTTCAGTGTGGTTTCAGATTAGAGCAGAATTTGGTCCCCTGGAACAGATTCAGCTCTTGTGGGTGTCTTACAGGTGCAACTCCACTGAAGCCAATAGAGTCACATCAGGGAATAATATGGCCCCTAACCCTAGATTTTCAAAGAGTAAATATGCCCAGCTTAGTTCGGTAAATCCTCTGATGCTGTTGTCATCATGAACAGGTCTGACTACCAAAAGGAGGCTGCCAGACAACTCTCCAATACCAAATTCTACAGGCCACTCTCCTCAGATCCCACTGAGGAATACACTAAGAAACTGCACCATCTACTCAGGACATTCCCTACACTAACACAGGAACAAATCAACATACCCTTAGAGCCTCGACCGGGGTTATTCTACCTACTACCCAAGATCCACAAACCTGGAAATCCTGGACGCCCCATCATCTCGGGCATTGGCACTCTCACTGAAGAACTGTCCGGATATGTGGACTCTCTACTCAGACCCTATGCTACCAGCACTCCCAGCTATTTCCGTGACACCACTGATTTCCTGAGAAAACTACAATGCATTGGTAATCTTCCAGAACACACCATCCAAGCCACCATGGATGTAGAGGCTCTCTACACTAACATCCCACACACAGATGGAATACAAGCTGTCAGGAACAGTATCCCTGATGATGCCACAGCACAACTGGTTGCTGAACTCTGTGATTTTATCCTCACGCACAATTATTTCAAATTTGGTGACAACATATACCTCCAGACCAGTGGCACCGCTATGGGCACCCGCATGGCCCCACAATATGCCAACATTTTTATGGCTGACCTGGAACAACACTTCCTCAGCTCTCGTCCACTCACGCCCCTTCTCTATCTAAGCTACATTGATGACATCTTCATCGTCTGGACCCATGGGAAAGAAACTCTGGAAGAATTCCACCACGATTTCAACAGCTTCCACCCCACCATCAGCCTCAGCCTGGACCAGTCTACACGGGAAGTCCACTTCCTAGACACCACAGTGCAAGTAAGCGATGGTCACATTAACACCACCCTATACCAAAAACCCACCGACCACTATGCCTACCTACATGCCTCCAGCTTCCATCCCGGACACACCACAAGATCCATTGTCTACAGCCAAGTGCTGAGGTACAACCGTATTTGCTCCAACCCCTCAGACAGAGATCAACACCTACAAGATCTTCACCAAGCATTCTCAAAACTATGATACCCGCATGAGGAAATAAGGAAACAGATCAACAGGGCCAGACGTGTACCCAGAAGCCTCTTGCTGCAAGACAAGCCGAAGAAAGAAACCAACAGAACTCCACTGGCCATCACGTACAGTCCTCAGCTAAAACCTCTCCAGCGGATCATCGGTGATCTACAACCCTTCCTGGACAACGACCCCTCACTTTCACAGGCCTTGGGAGGCAGGCCAGTCCTCGCTCACAGACAGCCCGCCAACCTGAAGCATATTCTCACCAGCAACTACACACTGCACAATAATAACTCTAACTCAGGAACCAATCCATGCAACAAACCTCGATGCCAACTTTGCCCACATATCTACACCAGGGATACCATCACAGGACCTAACCAGATCAGCCACACCATCACTGGTTCATTCACCTGCACATCCACCAATGTAATATACGCCATAATGTGCCAGCAATGCCCCTCTGCTATGTACATCGGCCAAACTGGACAGTCCTTACGCAAAAGGATAAATGGACACAAATCAGATATAAGGAATGGCAATATACAAAAGCCTGTAGGAGAACACTTCAACCTCCCTGGATTGCAGATTTAAAGGTAGCCATCCTGCAGCAAAAACACTTCAGGACCAGACTCCAAAGAGAAACAATAGAGCTTCAGTTCATTTGCAAATCTGACACCATCAGCTCAGGACTAAACAAAGATTATGAATGGCTAGCCAACTACAAAAGCAGTTTCTCCTCCCTTGGTATTCACACCTCAGCTGCTGGAAGAGGGCCTCACCCTCCCTGATTGAGCTAACCTCGTTATCTCTAACCTGACTCTTCCCTGCACATTTATATCTGCCTCTGGACATTTCCACTGCTTGCATCCAATGAAGTGGGTATTCACCCACGAAAGCTTATGCTCCAATACCTCTGTTAGTCTATAAGGTGCCACAGGACCCTTTGTCGCCTCTGATACATGCACAAGTTGAGCTTTCATGTACATACATAAGTGTGCAAAGGTTAACAGCATCCAAGGTGAAGTACATAAATAGTCCAACTAAATTAGCCCACAACTGCGTCTGAGGAACTTCAGTGATGACAACAGAGTGACACCACTATAAAACCAGTGTAGTGAGGTGAGGTTCAGTACCATAAGATGTGTATATACATTTAGCTTGCTCTTAACATTGCTCACTGTTGCACGACCACTAGTCAGTTCCCCTGATGGAAGCAACGGTGGCAGTGCTAGTCTAGAGGAGGAGCTAGTGTTCACTGGGGATTTAAACTTTGCTATCTAGACCTGTTCTGAACAAAGTTAGATGAGACAGTGGCAAAACCACAGGTGCTGTATTAACACCATCACTATTCTTACCAGTGGAGCTGCACCGATCATAATGCAACATTGGATAGTTTTAAATAAGAGCTTAATGTATCCACAGCCTAAGGTGACTTCAGTGGAATTCCTCAGATCAGAATCAGGCCTCAAGGCTGTAACATGGATCAGGAACAAAGTTAAAATACAGTGCAATCCTGTCCGCAAAGAGTGAATCATGCTTTTACAATATCAGGGAAACCGGTGGTGTTTGTAGCTGTGCCTTCCAGCGCCTTACTTTTAAATTGAAGGCTAGTCCTGCTGGTAAAATTGCAAGGCCTTAACCGCTGAATGTGTTTGTTATGATTTCAAAACTGAGACCCTGCCCACACTGGGTGATATCAGAGTCACATTAGATATAACTGTATTTAAACGTGTCATGTTATTGCTAGCAAGGTTCTACGTAACTTCACAGGTTGGGCCATTAGTCTGAGTTACTTTGCTTGCTCTTTTGCCTCTGGCTTCACTTACGGTCGATGTCCAATGAAGGCTAGAGCTGGCAATAAAACAATAAAATAAAGCATAGCAGCTGGCTCTGCTATTGTACTAATATGAATTAAGAAAATACCATAAAGTGAATTCCTTCACCTCTTTTCCTCAGGCAATCACTTCTCACATATCCTGGAGTTGCTGACAGACTTCTGTCCTGTTTGTTTAGGCACAACCTACCCAACGGTTGATTAACTCCTTTTTTTCTCTTGAGAACCCAAATGTTGCTCTTTTAGCATAGATTTTGTTAGGTTACAGCCCCACTGTCACCACCAGAAAAAGGGAATCACCAGCCAGTCAGGTGCCCCAAAACAACACCCAAAACAGAAGGGCCTAGTCTGCTGGCAGTTACATACAAGCTTCAAATATTTTTTCTTAACTAGCATTAAATTTTTGTTGAGAGAAGCTGATTGTGTTAGAAAGTGTTCTTTGTAATCTGTTTTTTAAAAACCTGGGAGTTTTGTTGAGTGAAGAGTTTGTTATTACAGTCCTATTGCAAGCCACGTGTTGTGGTATTAGAAAGGTACTGTTGTGTATTTCGCTTTGTTAGTAAGTCTAACCTCTGACTGTGATACAGTGTGAAGATTAAAAATCAAACCAAATCTTGGCTTGCAAGGCATATTGATATGTAAATTGATCAATGACCTCGCACATTTTTTCAGGAGTTGGTTGTTTCTTCTTACCTATTATGACCAACTTTGCTTCATTATGAATAGGAAGCTGCAGTATGACTTAGTCTCTCATGTTAAAGACTGGTCCTCTTTTTTAGCAAAACCTTTGATATTCTAAATTTCCAATTCCAAAAGTGTGTTACAATAAAGGATCAGTATTTTCACCAAAACATTTTTAAAATGGAATGTTTTGATACAAAACCATTATTTCATAACACACACACATACAGCAACATTTTGTGACTATGAAATGGCCTGGAATGAAATTGTAAACATACAGTGGTTTGGTTGTGACATTAATTTGTTTCCCTATGTTAGGAAATGATATATATATAAAATATTTCCTAGCTTTATATTATATTTTGTATACACACACTGAGATATACCACTGTATGGGCATAATTTACACCTAGATTTAAGGGATGTGCTCACATGCTACTGTTCTACTTTTTTGTCCAGCTTGCAGACTTGGCATTTGCCTCACATGGGGGAAAAGTTGGAATCAAATTGCCCAGGTTTAAATTAGTTCACTGTGTGCTAAGTAGTGGTTTTGGAGCTGTGGGTGTAATTATTTTGCAGTGTTTTCTTTGTCTATAGAAAACTAGGAAATTACCTAAAGAAAAGGTGGAAAATATTAACTAAATGCCAGCAACACTTTAAAAGAATGCCTTGAGGTGTTAGATCTTCAATAAATGAATTATGCTGGATTATTAGTTCTGCTGTCTGAGGTGCACCTGTAACTGCAGGTTTTCATTGAGAAGTTGATTTAAAAAATATGTGAATGGCAAATTAGAATATGAACTGTACCTCATATAACCACAAAATTTAACACCTACTGCTAGCTCCATTGCAAATTGCTGACTTGTGTGACTACAAAGATAATTAAAAAAAAAAGATATTCCTAAAGGAAATATTTGTCATATGCTTAGACATTTTATTAATAATTATATGAATGTACCTTCCTGTACTGTATATGGTTTTCTATCACAAACTATTGTTATCATAAAACTAGTACGTCTGAGGTTAAAGAAAGAATGTAGGATTGTTTGACGTCGTTGGCTTTCATGCTATGCTGGCTGGAGTGCAGTAGACACACGGTGGTTGTGGCTCCTCATGAAAAGGCTGAGACCTTTAGCTGTAAATGATCCCACAGCATGAATATAAAGTCTCTGATCTATGACCACGAATAGATCATCCGTCAGGAAATTGCTAAATAATAACAACTCATACCCTGCAGATGAGCCAGCTGGCTCGGTATTTGAGAACCAAGCTGCAAAACATTTTGTTATCTCATGGAAAAGAAAAAAAGGCATCAGTTAAGAGGGACTAAAAGGTTGGTTTTTTAAAACTTTCTTAATTGTACCTTAAAACATTACATGTACAACTAATAAATGGCACAGTCTGACCTTTGTCCAGGCTGCTACTTCAGCTCAGAAGAGGATGATGAAACCTTGTAATTTGCTAGCTTTTGACCTGGCATGACAGGTCAACCTATTACATTATTGTTAAAATATAACACCATATATGTGCATGTCTTGACAGACATAGGCCTCATTCTTTCAGTCTTATTAACAAGTGTGGATGTGTGAACCAGTGTGGTCACACACACACACACACACACACACACACACACACACACACACACACACACACACACACACACACTCTCTCTCTCTCTCTCTCTCTCCCCCTGATTATAGTGCCTAAACAGAACCTATTACAGTGATACCAACTTTGGATCATATACAGTATAAGTCAGAAACAAGTCTCTCCAGATTCACATTTCTGTTTAGACTGCATCAGTTTACCTTGTATAAATGCTAAGCATTACTCATAATTTTGTTACCCTGGACATGTCAGCAAGAATTGTCAACAGCACTGTAAAAATTTGATTTGCTGAACACTTTCTAACTGCTGGGGATGCATCTCTGCTCCTTCAGCTAAATAAATCACTGTCAATCTTCTCTGCCAAAGCAAGCACATTTTCTAGCAGACCGCATTACTATCACTAGATCTCCCTCCTTCTAGAGGGGATGGAAAGTGCAGCTGCTATGGTTCACATTCTGTCATTCACTCTGGATGGGATGACCATCTAAGGACCCTAGATCCTGGTGCCATACCAATCCTGTAGCTGCTCACATCTTCAATCTGATGGGAATCCTTTCAAGTAGGCCCTCTTCCAGGAAGAGGCATGTTATGCTCAGTCACTTTACCCCACACATCCCATTCTTGGTCAGCAGCCAGAACTCCAGTAGAGTCTTCCAAAGCTGAGGAGGGTGCGAGGATCTCTAATATCATGCTTGCAATGTTCCGCCTGTAACCTGAGCTGCAGTATGGAAACCCATATCATGAGAGTCTAAAGATTTCTAGGGAATATGCAAGATCAGTTCCCTTTGATATCACAATACAACAAGCATTCATGTTAAATTGCGTCTCCAGAGAAGGATGTCTGCAGTGCTCTTTGGCATCTTGGCTTTGATCTAATTGTAGAGTAGCTACATGATACTAGCAAAGTCTCACAGTTCTTATTGCAGCTTTACATGCTCCTTGGTAGTGAAGCATCTTGATTACAGTTCGGTAGTTTTTTTTCTTTTCCTTTCTTTTCTTACTGGATGGGATAGCAGTGTGCCTGTCAATTTTGACCTTTGCATACATGGCTGCATAGGAAAACTTGCACTTTTGAAAATAAGTCCCATGATAATAAGTTAAAATTATGATTCATATAGATTTTAATATTTGTGCTTGTGCCATGAGGTATTATGATTGGTGCACTGTATAAAAATTACTGCTCTCTTCATCACTTTCTCACTCGTGTGGCTTTGCCTCTCCTGTCATGCTGTCCCTTGCACTTGGGCCCATCTCCCGCTGCTCTTTTCCAATCTCTGCTTAAAACCCATTGGGTATCTTCCCCTCACCAATCAGCTTGCATGCCGATCCTTTCTTGAACAATAGACCGGTGTCTTATCTTTATTTGGCTCTCTTGTCTATCTTATATCACGAGTTGTTTAGGGCAGAGAGCATCTCTTACTCTATGGTCATGATCCTGCAGGTGATACCATTAGCAGGAACCCCTTCACTTATGCAGAACCTCATTGACTTCCCAGGGCAGTGCAGATCGTGTGTGTGTGTGTGTGTGTGTGTGTGTGTGTGTGTGTGTGTGTGTGTGTGTGTGTGTGTGTGAGAGAGAGAGAGAGAGAGAGAAAGAGAGAGCGAGCACTGGTTCACACATCCACACTGGTTAATAAGATTGAAAGAATGGGGACTATGTCTGTCAAGACGTGCACATATATGGTGTTATATTTTAACAAATGATAATGAACACATTAATAATATTGTAAGTACGTCAACAAGGAAACTTTGATAAACAGTTCTGTCCTCAATTACTTTTTAGACGTGCTGTACCGTTAGTATTACGGATGAACATTGTATCAAATGCTCCAACCTAACATATACTTCTGTATGCCACTGGTGGAGGAGACCCATGGATTCATAAACCTGACATCTGAATCCATGAGGTCATTCATTCCTTCACAGCTCCGGCTTCCTTAGCCCCAGACCACCCACACAGCTTGTCTGCTTTCTCTGTGGTAGTCAGGGAGAGACCTGCTTGTACAATTATTCCAGAGAGAAACAGAGCAAGTTGAATTGTTATACAACAGTCACTGTTGTACACAGGGTTAAGCATTTGTAGATGCAGATTGTGTGAGAATTTATTTTTGTGGCCCCCGTAGCAATTGCATTTGAAGTACAGTTTAAGGTTTGAAAAACCAGAAGGTGAAGTCTATGTTGGTGCTAGTCTGTTTCTAGAAGAGGTTTGAAGGGAGGAATCTGCATTTCTGAAATAATTAACAAAGGCTTTTTGCAGGGAGGGGGTTAATGTGTGAGAGCGTATTAGAGCAGATCTTCAACAGATTTTTGATATAGCTGAATAGAGGATGTCCATGAATAACTGTGTATTATGGATGTTTATCCACTATTTTAATTACCTATGAAGAGATTGAGTGCTTTACACAAACAAGAAAACAAAGATCTGATTCTCTCTCACACCAGTTTTAAACTGTTGTAATTCCAATAACTTCACTGAAATGATTCTTCATTTATAATAGTGTCAATGAGAAGCAAATCAGAGCCCATATGTTATAGTTAGTTTAAATTGCATCTTTTTTAGAAGACATTAATGTGGGGCCCAATTCTGCTCTCTCTGAAATCAGTGGGAAGCTTGCCATTATGATAATTGGGATTAGAATCAGACCCACAATAACCGATGCATTATTCTTTTTGTACTGGGTCATTCTTGCCAATTAGCTGGGGAAGCCCCAGACCCAGTGGAGCTAATTGGTATTCTTTTTTTTAAAAGTGGACAATAAAATCATAGATATTTAAACACACATTTTTGGGGGGATAATATCACATCAATCCGGTTGCATTTAAAAGTTCATTTTATAAACGGAGCAAGATTCTCCGCTCAGATACACTCATGTAAATGAGAAGTAACTTCAAGGAAATCAATGGAATTATGCAGGAGTAAAACCACCCTGAAAAGAGAATCAGACCCTTACTGACTCCGGCAATGCTGGATGCAGAGCTAGATACTGAAGGCATGTATTTCCTAAAATAATTTGGAAGGGTGAGCTTGTCGTTAAGGCACAGGATAGGAAGCCAGGAGATCTGTAATTTGTTTTTTGTTTGTGACACAAACTCCCTGTCTCAGTGCTTCAGTTTTCTGTCTACCTCATGGGAGCATTGTAAGGCTAAGTTCATTCATGGTGATGGAGCACACACATATTTTGATGCGGAGTATCAAAAATGCCTATAAACAAATCAAAAGTAGCAACAATCATTTTATGCCAATTTTCTCACTTTCCATCAAACACTGACACAATGCCTTACAGTAGTACTAGCCATCAATATGTACATCACTAGTCAAAAATGCAATACCCACTTCATATTTTCAAGGTTTTTTCTATGATCATAAGGACTAGAAACATTTTTTTAAAAAAGAACAATAGATTCTAGAGAATTCATTCCATGTGAAAAATATTTGTTGATCAACACTGTGGCCGAACAAAAACATACATGCCAAATATTGCCAAGAAATAAATAAAACCCCCACAAATGTTAAAATTAGCTTTTCCCTTACATACTGCTAAATATAAAAAACAGTCTTTTTTCAGATCTCAAAAATGAGTATTTAATTTGCTACAGGAACCCAAAAAATCATTAGATCCAAAAACGTAAGCTGTCTTAAATTGTCTATTCTTCACTAACCAATTTTTGGAGGTTGTATCATGTAAATTACTGGGAGAGATTTAATTGATATTTATTTATTTAAATGCAAAGAGTTTTTTCAAATTGTTTTCCTGGCTTCTTTAAAGTATATAATTTTTGTTTAAATTGGCCCCGTCTACAAATTGGTCAAAAACAGGGGTAACATTACACAAAAATAAACCAATTTCTTTTTCAATTTCAAAGTTTTAAAGTTTGAAATAGCTTCAAAATTTCAAAATGCTGTATAAATTACCAGATTTACCTGAAAATCCTCAGACTATTCAGTCTTTACTCATAGATTGGATGGTATAATTTGGGAGAAGATACACTGAAGTCAAATTCAAACATCTTAATGAGACTAAATCAGGGGACCTGGATAATCTCCATCCAAGAATATTAAAGGAACTGGCTCAAGAAATTGCAAGTCCCATAGCAAGGATTTTTAATTAATCTGTAAACTCGGGGGTCATACCTTATGACTAGAGAATTGCAAATATAGTTCCCATTTTGAAGAAAGGGAAAAAAAGTGAAGCAGGAAACTACAGGCCTGTTAGTTTGACCTCTATTGTATGCAAGGTCTTGGAACAAATTTTGAAAGAGAAAGTAGCTAAGGACATACAGGTAACAGTAATAGGGCTAAAATATAACATGATTTTACAAAAGGTAGATCATGCCAGATCAACTTGATCTCCTTCTTTGAGAAGATAACTGATTTTGTAGACAAAGGAAATGCAGTAGATCTAATCTACTGTAAGGCATTTGATACAGTTCCACATGAGAAATTATTAGTTAAATTGGAGAAGATGGGGATAAATATGAGAACTGAAAGGTGGATAAGGAACTGGTTAAAGGGGTGACTACAATGGGTCATACCGAAAGGGGGACTGTCAGGCTGGAGGGAGGTTACTAGTGGAATTCCTCAGGGATCGGTCTTGGGACCAATCTTATTTAACATTTTTATTACTGATCTTGGCACAAAAAGTGAGTGTGCACTAATAAAATCTGCAGGTGATACAAAGTTGGGAGGTATTGCCAATACGGAGGAGGACCGGAATACCATACAAGAAAATCTGGATGACCTTGTAAACTGGAGTAATACAAATGGGATGAAATTTAATAGTGCAAAATGCAAGGTCATGCATTTGGGAACTAACAACAAGAATTTTGCTATAAGCTGGGGACTTATCAGTTGGAAGTGTCAGAGGAGAAGAAAGACCTGGGTGTATTGGTTGAGCACAGGATGACTATGAGCTGTGAATGTGATGCGGCCGTGAAAAAGGCTAATGAGGTCCTAGGATGCATCAGGCAAGGTATTTCCAGTAGAGACAGGGAAGAGTTAGTACCATTATACCAGGCACTGGTGAGACCTCATCTGGAATACTGTGTGCAGTTCTGGTCTCATTGTTTAAGAAAGATGAATTCAAACTGGAAAAGGTGCAGAGAAAAGCTACTAGGATGATCTGAGGAATGGAAAATCTACTTTATGAGAGGAGACTCAAAGAGCTTGGCTTGTTTAGCCTAACCAAAAGAAGGCTGAGGGGAGATATGATTGCTCTCTATAAATACATCAGAGGAATAAATACCAGTGAGGGAGTGAAGTTATTTAAGTTAAGCGCCAAAGTGGACAACTGGCCATCAACAAGTTTAGGCTCAAAATTAGGAGAAAGTTTCTAACCATCAAAGAAGTGAAGTTTTGGAACAGCCTTCCAAGGGGAGCAGTGGGGGCAAAAAACTTAACTGGCTTCAAGACTGTGCTTGATAAATTTATGGAGGGGGCGGTATAATTGGACTGCCTACAATGGCATGTGGCCCATAGGCAACTGCCAATAGCAAAAATCCACAATGGCTGGAGATGGGCCACTAGATGGGGAGGGCTCTGAGTTAGTACAGAGAATTCTTTCCCAGGTATCTGCCTGGTGGGTCTTGCCCACATGCTCAGGGTCTAACTGATCACCATATTTGGGGTCGGGAAGGAATTTTCCCCAGGTCAGATTGGCAGAGGCCCTGGGGTTTTTTTTGGCCTTCTTCTGCAGCATGGGGCACTTGCACGTTTAAACTAGTGTAAATCGTGAATTCTCTGTAACTTAAAGTCTTTAAACCATGATTTGAGGACTTCAGTAACTCAGCCAGAGATTAGCGTTCTATTATAGGCATTGTGGCCTGCAATGTGCAAGAGGTCAGACTAGATGATCACAATGGTCCCTTCTGACCTGAAAGTCTATGAATTCTTCATACAAAACTAAGAGGTTGAATTCCTGCTTTAAGTGAAGAAACCCTTAACCGTGGAGCTGCAACAAAGCATCCATAATGAATATATACAAAGGAGTAGCATAAGTATATTACTATTATATTAGTTTATGTATATTAAGAATATGCACACTCACAACATGGTGTTTTTATAAGGGGTTTATCTGTAGAGTCACATCTATATTCAGAATGAAAACAGAACTGAAAGTGGGATAACATTAGGTTCCATAGGTGGGGAAGAGTGAAGATTTTCAGGAACGGATACACTTCTGTTCCAAAGACATGACAATCCTCACAGTGAAGAACCCAGATTCATCTTTTAAGGAAGATTGTTGTATTTTCGTTTGATGTTATATCCTGCAGTGGATGTGAATATAGCTTAATTTCCTGTCCAAAGTGAAGAAAGAAAGAAAGAAAGAAAGTTCTCTGGGGGATGACTTCTGTTGTTCTGTGTATTAACATCTGTCAAATGACTGTTGGAATAAGCACACTGCAGCTTCATGGCTTTTTTCCACATTAACAGCTGGTGAGTCACAGGTGCTGGCAAAGGAAACCACCAGTCCCACTGAAATGTACTGAGGAGCTCTTTGTTATTTTAATACCACATTGGGAGAGTACTTAATTTGCTCTGATTTGAAATGTTCCTTATGGACAAGGTGCTGTGTAAACAGTATTCCAGAAGAGACTCAAGTCAACATAATTTTTATTTGCAAACAGAGAACTTTAAAAAAATGAAACAATTGTGCAGTGTCTCCACACTAGCTGTGCTGTTTTGGCTGCAGGAGACTTGCAGTTTTGCTTCATGTCCACACTAGTGCAGTACTAATGTGAAGAAGTGGCTTTTCAGAGTCTGGAGGACCTCATAGCTCAGGAAAATTGTGGGAGAAGAAGTCAAATTTCCATAATTCCCTGAGGAAACTCCTATAAACCCTCTTATGCCAGTGCCATTTCCTAATTTTTTCCTCAAAATGGCGGCCAGGGTGAAAACTCAGCTCTCACTCTTGGCAAAGCAGGTAAGATTTCTACTGGAGGTCTGGGATACCAATCATGAGATATCTGAGGTGGGTGTGGGCAGATGGTCCCAGCAGTACCTACTGAGAGCCAGATATCACGTTGCCATAGTGGTGTCCCCACCACCACCTCAGTAGATAGCATCATGCTTGTACTTGTGGATAGTCTTCAGTGGGTAGAGTACAATTTTTTGGTCATGACCACAATCACAGACTGGTGGGATGGGCAGCAGTGGTTCCATAATTTCAGGATGAGGAAGGAAAAAATTCTGTACTTCTTTGGTGAGCCAGCCCTGACACCATGGAATCAGATCACCTAGGAGAACGCTGTGGAAAACAGTGGCAATTACCTCATGGAAGCTGGATAGTCACCGTTCAGCGGAGCACCAAGCTGAGGTTGGGAGCACTTATGGTGGAGGTTTGCAAGAAAAATAGGTAGTATGTTGCAGAATCCTGTGGTCAAAGTGGCCAAAATGCCAGAGAACACTGAAGGATTTCATAAATTCACATTTTCTAAGGTCAGAAGGGACCACTGTGATAATCTAGTCTGACCTCTTGTACAGTACAAGCCACAGAACTTCCCTAGAATAATTCCTAGAAGTCATCTTTTATAAAAAACATCCAATCTTGATTTTAAAGTGATCAGCAATGGCGAACCCACCACAACAGTTGCGTTTCTTGAACTATTAAGGAACCAGTGATAAAACCCATGTACTGGTTCTGTATGTCCTACAACAAGCCCAGAAGTATATTAAGAGAAAGGAATACTAGTCAATAGTGATGTAAATTTTAGTGGACACAGTAGATTTACAGTGATTACTGTAATCCTTTGGCAAAGGAAATTCATTAGAATGAGAACCCATTTCCACATTGCAAATCCCCTGTGTTTCCAGATAGCACTAACTGAATATCAGTGTAAATGAACCATTTTGATTCGCTCGCTGCTCAATCAGCAATAATTTTTCTTTTAAAAGATAGAAACTGTGCTAGAAGCAATTTTAAAAGGGCAAATATGTTTGTCCAAAGTAACTAGGTTTTAATCTGAGAGAGACAAAGTAGGTGAGGTAATATTTTTTTCTTGGACCAACTTCTACTGGTGAAAGACAAGATTTGAAGCTCCAGAGAGCTCTTCTTTTATGAAGTTTGAAAGCTTGTCTCTTTCACCGATAGAAGTTGGTCCAGTAAAAAAGATATTACCTCACCCATCTTGTGTCTCTCATATTCAGGGAACACCACATTTACAACACCACAAGTTTTAATCTGCTTACTGGGGAAGCAACAGAAATTATTAAAGGTCTGGAAAACATGATCTATGGGGAAAGATTGAAAAAATTGGGTTTGTTTAGTCTGGAAAAGAGAAGACCAAGAGGGCACATAATACTTTTAAGTACATAAAAGATTGTTACAAGGAGGAGAGAGAAAAAAATGTTTTTCTTAACCTCCAAGGATAGGACAAGAAGCAATGGGCTTAAATTACAGCAAGGGAGGTTTAGGTTGGACATTAGGAAAAACTTCCTGACAGGGTGGTTAAGCACTGGAATAAATTGCCTAGGGAGGTTATGGAATCTCCATCATTGGAGATTTTAAAGAGCAGGTTAGACAAACACCTGTCAGGCAGGGCCGGCTCCAGGCACCAGCTTTCCAATGTGGTGCTTGGAGCGGCAGGCGAGAATGGGGCGGCAGTCCGAGGCCTGCGGCGGCAATTCGGTGGCAGGTCCGCTCTTCCTGCCGCCGAATTGCCGCCAGGGGACTCGGACTGCCGCCCCATTCTCGCCTGCCGCTGCAGCAATGGGGCGGCAGGTCCGCCGCTCTCCCCTTGCCACAGTGGACTGGGGCCCCGCTACATCTGCCTGCATTGGGGGCGGGGCCACCGCCCCTGCTTGGGGCGGCAAAATTGTGAGAGCCACCCCTGCTGTCAGGGATTGTCTAGATCAGTGGTGGGCAACCTGCCGCCTATGGGCCACAGGCAGCCCATCAGGGTAATTTGATTGCAGGCCGTGAGACATTTTGTTGACATTGACCGTCCACAGGCACAGCTCCCCACAGCTCTCAGTGGCCGCGCTTCGCTGTTCCCAGCCAATGGGAGCTGTGGGAAGCAGCAACCAGCACATCCCTGATTACCTTGATGGGCCACATGCAGCCCACAAGTCGCAGGTTGCCCACCACCTGTATAGATAATACTTAGTCCTGCCACGAATGCAGGGGACTAGACTAGACGATCTCTCAAGGTCCCTTCCAGTGTGGAAATATGCTAGCTGTTGGTTGTCCATATTATTCTTAGTTAATAGCCTTGATAGCCCAATTCTGTAAACACAAGGAATTTTATTCACTTGGAATAAGTTATGCTCCTGCTTACTGTTTGCAGGATCAGGACCTATATTTCTTAATTTCTGTAGGCGTTTTTCATTTGCCCTGGTTGTATGTGTAAATGTGATGATTTCTGGTGTTGCTCACATCTTTCTGAGCTGATTCCCAGCCTTTTCCCACCTCTCCTTTTTCAGATCAGATTAAAAAAATAATGGGAGACTTATGTGAGGATGCTGTGGAGGACGAGAGGAGTGTAGCCTTAACCAAGACTTTGTTCCATGTCTCTGAAAAAAAACACATGCAGCAATGTGATATACGAAAATTCCATCTTGAGGTTTGGGTGACAAACCACTCTAATGTGACTCTCAAGGTTTGTGATGACATCAGAAACTTTCAAGAGGATTATAGCCCTACATTACTTGGCTCAGGCTGCCTACCTTTTTTTCTTCCTGTGGCTGTGACCTGACTCAGATTGCTCTGACATAGAAGCAAAAGATTATTATGAAGATATGGGTTTTTTGGCCCCCTAAAATAAACTTGGTGGCCTCTTTTAATTCAGCTTATGGGCTACTACCCATATTATAGAAACCACCAGCTGATATTGTGGTGTGGTTTTTTTCCTCTCCTTTAAGTAATAACTGGATTGAATTTGAATGGCGCTAAATCCATTTTAACATCCCACTAGAAAGCTTCTTCTCTAGGTCATGATGGTGCGCAGACAGAGCCATGGGAGAAGACTGTTTTCACAAGAGGACTGATCTTCAAGGATGCTAAGCGCTCTTAGCTTGCATTTAATACAATCAAGGTTGTGGGTGCTCAGCACATTTGAAAATCAGGCTCCATGTGGCCTGGGGAGAATCCAGTATGTTTAGTGTCTCATTCAGGAGCTTAAAAATGATTGAAAGAGGGAAAAAAACCAACAAACCCAAACTTCATAAATGTTCATTAAAGTCCATCATCAGTGTTTAAGCAGCACGATAGCATAACAATATGTCAATTGTCACTTTGTACCATGCATGTTTTATTCCCAAATTACCCCACTAACGTAAATAAGAAAGGAGAAAATGTACAAAGAATTCATATGGCCATCTGGAATGTATAATGTGGAAAGATCTGGAATGCATTACATGGTCTGGAAAGTGGCTGGTCAAATTCCAGAGAGCTAAGATAGACTTCAAAGTCTGGCCACACATCAGTGAAACTGCTGATCAGCTCAGATATTTAAAGTGGCTGTAGATGAATGAATTTATTACATGTTTTTATCTGTTGCATTCATATGGGAAAACATGACCATAGACAGGTACTCCATTAATTTCATGCTGGATTTTTTGTTTAACTATAAACCATATTTTCAAAATCTTATGTAGTATCATGACTTTAAAAAAAGGTGTTTCCTCGTCCTTCATTATATTGCTGTCTTACAAGGGCAATACAAATTTTCAAAAAAAATGGCATGATGAAAATATGCTTTTTATAATAGAACACGGGTAATAAAAATAATCTTTTCAAGAACAGGGCAAACCAATGTTTTTTATTTGATTTTGAAAAACAAAATCTAAAACAAATCTATCTGAGCTCTTCCAAATGTTAAAATATCACCCTCCAAAATTAACTGCTGGACCTGGATCCTGATGATCCAAATTCCCAACATTTTTTTTATGGTGTTGATGAGAAAAATGGACCCTGCTACTTTTATTAATTTAGCTTCAGAATCGGTATTCAAGGAATATTTTATTCACCACTGAAAAGAGACAACCAATCTGTGGGATTTGATTTTCTATAATGGGGTAAATGAATTCCCCCAACTACCCAACTCTCCTTTTTCCTTCTTTGAAAGTTGAAGTTATGATAGCACTTGATATAAAGAATCCTTCGCTCAGACTGCAAGGCTGAGCTACTGTATCTGAACTACTGCTCTCATGAACTTCACTATGTACTGCAAGCAGTCAAACATCAACCTCAGTTATAAGTAGCAAAAGAAGTATTTCCTCTAATGTGACACAAAAATGCTACTCATAACACAATCTTACCAAAGTAGTTATGGTGTGGTTTTTTTCTACTGAATATTCTTCACTAACCAATTTTTCCTTTTAATTTCCTGCTCCCATTGATTTAAGTGGTTACTGTATCAGGTAAACTACTGGGAGAGATTTAATTAATATTTATACTAATGTAATGCATGCCCCTCGCTTCTATGACCAGAGGCAGCCCCAAGAAGGTAACTTGCTATCTACTACAGATAAGCTCAGGTTACTGTATGTTTGTGTTTTGTTTTTGGCAAAACCCTAATAATCATATTTTACCTGTCAAAAAACACCACCAAACTCCTGCTCTTGGATCATGCACTTAGCCATTACCCAGCAATGGCAGAATACACACAGATGTACACAGCAAGCCATCCCCCAGCACTGCCAGTACCCATATTCTCCAAAAAGAGATAGAAGCATGCAAGAAATCATTCTCTTCTCCTTCAAGACACCAACACACTCCAGCAGCCTCGTTCCCATCTTTTCACCCAGGCAAGTAACTCCTCCTGCCTGGGCAGCTGAATGATCAGTTTAGGTAAGTAATCAGCCAGTCTTGGTTGTTTAGTCCCCTTCCTTTTCCCCCGCAACATTAAGGGACCTTGAAAGTGCTTTTCAAGTCCTAGCTCCTATTGGGCATTACTATGGACCTGATCCAGTTCTCTTTAAAGTCAATGGGAGTTTTGCCCTATGAAATTAAGAGGTGTGGCACCAGAAGTATCATCTGGAACAGCACTGGCTACTTGTGAACACAGGCTCTGGCTGTTTCCCTAAAAGTGGGAAGTTTGTTTAAAAGCAGAAGACATGCAGGACTTGTAGGTGACTTTAAGATGGTTGCATCGGTGTCCTCCCCATCTCTCTGGGAACTGATGCTTTTCTGATCTCCTTCCCTATACTCTTTAAAATTCTTCAGTGGTGAGTCCCCCTCTGAAGTCTCAGAAGTCGAGGTGTTTCATGTCATTATCACCAACAATATTCAAACATGCAATCATCCCATTCCAATGGTAATTTAACACATCAGCTTCTGGTTCCTTCTGAAGCCCAGATGTGGAGGGATACAATGGACAATAATGAAAAAAATAAAAGTTAACTGAACATTTTGGAATCTCCAAGTAGACTCAGTTGTAGAAACAGGCAAGGATCAGGTGCCATTTCACTTACCCTTAATTCACACCTTTAAAAGAGGAGCAAAGTAATTTACATAAATTTAATCAAAGTCCCAACCACACTTCCTAAGCATCTGTGTTTCACAGATGAGACTACTCTAGAGACATTGCAGATTGACTTTAAATCAGCACTGAGTGAAGAGGAACATCTGTTTCATGTAGTAAAAATTTACACTTTTTATCCTAGCTTTTGGCACAACTACGGTCAGCATCATGGAGTCTACAGTAGGGGAAAATAGGACAGTGAGACTACTGGAAATATAGCATCTGGATGGAGGCTGAATTGGCAGATGGAAGAAGACAGTCTGAAAAATCACCAAGAAACCTCACTACTAGATCCTTCATTTAACTTTTACCATGTCTTGGTTGAGTACAGTGAGCAGATGAGAACAGTGACGAGCCAAAACATACTTTCACCACAAAGCCCATATGTCTTAACTAAAGACACATCCAAATCAAATACCTAGGCTTGAACATCTATACATTTTGGAAAGGGTTAAAATATGGATCTGAATTTTCTGTACCAGGCCCATCTCCAGTGTTTTAATCAAATGAATAAAGTTGCCTGAAAAAAACAGTGTTTCTGGACATTCATTAAAATTCCCAATAACTGCTTGATTTGACCATGTTTATAGACCATATTACTTGCTATTTGCAAATATTTCCATGGAGGGATTTTTATTTGAACAGAAGGAATGGCTATTCTTCATATAGATACTTGTATTTGTAAGCAAACTAGGCTATTCATGCTTGAGCTACAGTATTAGCTATTAGTTATTCATTATTTCCCATTGTTATTCTCTTATTTAAAAAAAAAATCATTTATCTAATTAGGGAGCAGAAGCAATACTATCTGTAGGCTTGGAAGGATTAGATTTTTGTTGGTAAACATCAATTTCATTGTACACACACAAACTGATGAGAAATATTTCCATCAGTAATAATCAACATTTACAAATAGGCAAAGAAAGAAAAATGTTGCTTGAGAATGTATTAGAGGGTGATTTAGGGATATTGACTTTGTATATTTTGAAATGTGATGCTGGCAATTAGTTTTAATGGTTATAAAGTTGTAACTTTTTGAATATCAACATCTACTTGTGACACTCTGTATCTCAGGGAAAAACCCTGCACCCCCATATTCATCCTTATAATGATTGTGTGGTATCCAATGCAAAGTTTGTCATGTTGGGTGTCTCCAGAAGACTCATGATGCACTGATCCCGGTTGTTATAGTAATGTTATAGGTGGTAATTTCATGTATATAGTTATGAGGCTTAAAACAAGGCCAGGCAAAACTCTCCAGGAACAGAGAGGAACTCATCAGGGCATGTATGGGCCAAACCCAGCCCAGCCTCACAGGAACAAAGGACACTGGCCTAGGCAGCAACAAAGGATCTGTTGGACTCTCCAGTGAGTCACCCACCTTTCCTTGGTCAGTTTGGGACTATGATGAGGTAATGCTCATCTGACCCTGAAGGGGGAAGAAAGAACATGATAAAAGGGAGAGACGTTTGCCATGCACGTCCTCTCTCTTCCACCTACATCTACAGACACCACCACCAAGCGATTGAAGTGCAGATCAAAGGGGAGAGCCTGGCTGAATGGCAACCAGCCAGCCTGTAGTGAGAAGCATCTAAGTTTGTCAGGGCACTGAAAGTGTTAAGATCAGCTTAGAATGCATTTAGCTTTTATTTCATTTGACCAAATCTGACTTCTTGAGCTTTGACTTATAATCACTAAAAATCTATCTTTTTGTAGTTAATAAGTTTGTTTGTTTATTCTACCTGAAGCAGTGCATTTGGTTTGAAGCATGTCAAAGACTCCCCTTGGGATAACAAGCCTGGTACATATCAATTTCTTTGTTAAATTGAAGAACTCATATAAACTTGCAGCGTTCAGCAGACATAACTGGACACTGCAAGACGGAGGTTCCTAGGGTTGTGTCTGGGACCAGAGATATTGGCTAGTGTCATTCAGTTGAACAATCCAAGCAGCGGCTGACCAAAAGTGCTCACTCACATGCTGGGAGGAGCTTACATGCCAGAGGTTGTTCGTGAACAGCCTGGGACTGAGGGTTCTCACAGCAGAGCAGAGTAAGGCTGGCTCCCAGAGTTGAGGATTGGAGTCACCTAGCAGATCACCAGTCTGGATAACACCATGGGAATGTCACACTACTGCCATCAAATTTTTGTCTGACCCTCTCCCCCATAAATTCCCACTACTGTTAACATTTAAATGGATAAAAATAAAAAAAATGCTTAAAACCCATAATTTTGTGCAACTGTCAAATTTTAAAATGATAAATTTTAAAAGCTGAAAAAGAAACATTGATATTATTTATCAAAATTATATTTTAACTCCCCCCCCCCTCTGAATTCTTAGAAGCCTAACTGTGATTTAGGTGACCGTGAATAACTAAAAATGAACAATCAATGTGAACAATTTGCAAATTCCCCATTTGCTGAAGTTTGCTCATAGATTTCATAGATTATATGGCCAGAAGGGACCACTCTGATAATTTAGTCTGACCTCCTGCATAACACAGGCCATAGAACTTTCCCAAAATAGTTCTTGTTTGAACAAGAACATATCTTTTAGAAAAATATCCAATCCTGATTTTAACAATTCCAGTGATGGCAACTCCACTACAATCCTGAGTAAGTTGTTCCAGTGGTTAATCACCCTCACTTATTTATTTCACTTTATTCTATTTAATTACATTCACTTAAGTTATCCAATGCACATGTGCAAATAATGAATGAATTGAATTTGCAAAAATCAGGATGTTTGGGAATGTTTTCAACTAGCTGTACAAAGGAATAATAGAATTATCACATGGCCTGAGTGTGAATGATATCACAAATGTAGATTTAATAAACTTCTGAACAATCTTAAATGCCCTGGATGTAGCATCTTAGGAAAGTGATCTGGAACTCAGATCAGAGGTCATGGAGGAAGAGAACCAGGCCCTCTAAGAGGTGAGAATTGCTCCCAGTAATCACAAGGGGGTAATCACTCCAAAACCTAATGAGGGATACTTAAAATGTTGACACTAACTATTCCATTGCTGATTATTTTGCAGAACTGTCAAGCTAATGTACTTCTCCATCCTTGAAGAAAGTACTGGCAGATATTAGGACAAGGTGCAGTGTGGCAACTAGTTCTTGCTGGAGTGGGGAATGAGGATTCAGCCACCTTAACTAAAATGTGGGATGGGGTTGACTAGGATGCAGATGTGTTGCTAGAATATGTTAGCTAGCATATTCTAACATTCTAGTGTACACAACTCAAAGCTGTACTTTAGCATGTGCTAAACTGGTCAGTTTAAAGAGTAGGAGATTTAAGGCTTCAACTTGATGCTCTAGTACAAGTTAAAAGTAACACCCTGCCTTGCCTACATTAGAATACTCTAGTTGGAAGCTACCATTTTCTAACGACACACCTTTAAATCCTAGTCAACACAAACCTTACATCACTTCCACCCTTGTCCAAAAGCGGGCTGGGGGGAGAGGGGATACATCCCCCCTCCCTATTACAAAAGCTTCAACTATCTCCTAGCTGCCCCAAACCAAACCTTGTTCCCACATCTTCCTGGGTCCTAAATGGCCCATGCATCCCTTAGCCAAGGGTTACAACTTCTAGTTTTCCTCCAACAACTTCTAAAGCACAAAGAAGCATTTCAGTATAAAAGTCTGTACCATACTGACTGGAGGAGAGAGGATAGTGAAAGAGAGGACTTGGGGGACAGTGTCATGTAATTCTGAGCTAATGGGCTATATAGGGTATGAAGTCTGGTCTGTAACTTAAAATCTTATTTCTCTGTAAGGAGGAGGACATGGAATCATCAGTGAATGTTTACTTCAAGACTGAATACAGAAGGATACTTATTTGTTAGGTTTGGCTTTACCTTTGTGCCTCTCTCATTTCTCTTCATGGTTTGCTTCATGTTCTTCCCATTCGCATATAAGTGTTTTATTTTTTTGAATGGTTTATTTATCCTTTTGGAGCATTTAATTTCCTCTTTGCCAATCTAAGCCAAAACACAGCCAGTTTCCTTTTCCTGATGTTTGACCAGGACCATATATATATTTTTAATCTGTTATGAATTTGAAAACGAGCTTCAACCCAAATTCTGCATGAGATCATGCGTGGACTTTTTAATGGCAAAACTAGGAGTGGCTGTCATGTTCATAATTATCTAATGAGGAAATACAGACGTTGTTTTCAGAGCCACCCATCATCTGGTGTGTCCCCCATTAGAATGCCAAGTTTTTTCTCAGAATCACAGATGAAAAGCCATAGATATTTTGCCATACAAACTGTGATTTAATGTGTACTCCCCTAAGGAACTGACATGGAAAAAAAGACCTTAACACAAGTTTTCTGATCTAATGCCCAGGATATATTGTGGTTTTGTTGCTTTCTACATATTTTTATGAAAAAAATAATTTTAAATTGTGCATATTTAAACATAAAAACCCAAAAAACTAAAATAATTACACTATAAACATTAATTCTACATAAAATGAAGCAGTAAAATATATAGAAGGTACATGGTACATTATCAGGCAAATACCCTTTTTTCAAAGATGCTTTTCAATATGCTTAATAATTTTGGAATGCAAGTCAGGACATCTTTGAAGTGATCATATTTTACTTTCCCCAGACTTAGGTAAGTTGTCATCCCCTTAAGTTACTCTTTGGGTAAATCTTACATAATATATAACCATACTTTCTTTTTATGGTGTATAACACCTTTCATCTGAGGATCTCAGAGTATTTTTCCAATCTCTAATTATCCACTCTGTGTGAATGAGTGGGGGCAGGTAGGTAGGTATTATCTCATAAATGGGTAACCTGAAGCATGGAGAAGTTATGACTATCCACGGTCATAGAATGAGTCAGTGGCACAGCTGGGAAAGGAACCCAGGAAGCCTAAATCATTGTACAGCTCTACCCACTAATAATGCTCTTTCGTTTTGGCCTAGCAGAGCAAGCACTGGCTAGGGTTTCAGGAGATCTGCATTCTGTTCCCATTTCTGGGTGCCCCCCACAGTGCCTCAGTTTCCCTTCTGTAAAATAAGGATAATAATATTGACCTCCTTTGTGAAGCACTTTGTGAACTACTGATGAAAAGTGCTATATAAGAGCTTGGTATTATTATTCCCTTTAAAGTGTATCCAGCATGCCAAAACCAGACAGGAAAATCTAAGGGCAGCAGCTTTAAAGACACAGCAAAGCTCATCAGTCCCAACACTGCATGAGTTTGTTCTGTGACATTGGAATAGGTTGTTACATTGAAATGGATGCTAAACAGAACACATTTGTTCTTGACAGATTCAACTAGTGCAGCCCTGCAGCCAAGCCTTGCACTGAAAGAACTTTTCTCCCAAAGGTTTGACAGGAACCTGAGGTAACTTCAGAGACTTTTATTTCCATCAGTGATGAGGGCTGTCCCCAGTGGTCGGTCAGGGCAGGTGTTACGGCTGCCCCAGACTTTGGAGGGGATTCTCCAGAATCATTCTGATTGCTTCTGTATGGGCAGTGGACAGAATGCAGTGTGTGTAATACAGAAGCTTAATGCAGCTACTCCCAGATTCTGGACAGCTATAGGGAGCAAGTCAGCTGCCTTTAGATCTCCCAGTAAAAGGAGAGGACTAAAGTGGAGAAAGGAAAAGTAGGGGGAAAGCTTAAAAAAACCTACATGGTCCTGTATAAGACACTCTGTATCTTATCCCCAGGAGCCATTAATCTAGGATTCTGTGGTATAAGCCCTTAGCTCCACATTAATTCCATTGTGGAGACCTGCCTCATCGCCGCACAATCTGAGAGGCTGTGCGCAACCAGAGACATGAGGAAGGAATTAACTCCTTATGTTGGATCCAGCACAGAACACCTACGCTCTCTCCAAAGCACATTTAGGTTTGCTGCAGCCCTATGTTTTGTTTAAAAAAAAAACAAAAACAAAAAAACCCACACCCACCCAAAAGTTGAACCACCTTAATTTTGATCTGCTTGGAAACAGAACCCTGCTTGGCAAAATATTTATTTTTTCATTGTTTCATAACCAGCTTCATATAAACACAATGTATGGGGGAACCAAACCAGAGGCTTTTAAATACCAGTAACATGCATCAGTACAGCTGAACACATTTCCATCTCTCTCTAAACATTGGGTTGGCTGATAGTGCCTTTGTCCTGGAGCTCATTTCAGAAAGGCCCAGGGTTCTGCGCTGGAGTCATACTCAAGCGTGGAACTGAGACTTCTCTTTTCAGCTACTTTTCACTTGAATGAATTGAAAATATTGGGCCAATCCTGATCTAAAATGCTCTGTAATCATTGTATCAATTACTCAGGCATTTTAAAAAAGGTTACAGGATGATTTCATTAGGATTGTTTGTAAGATTTCACTTTTTTCTTATTTGCCACTGAAAATTTTAATTGAACATAAAAATGAGCTATTAATGCAATTTTAAATTTAAGATTTAACACCCCCCCCCCAAAAACCCAGGAAATTCAGAGCTCCTGACTCTGTATAGACAAATGTAGTAAAACCAGTGCATTAGTGCAGTGTGAGTGGCAGGCACATTACATGTGTTACCTGCAGCCTATAGAGTTCTGCTCTACAGATTCTTGGATTCTATACACAATCATGTGGATACACCAGCTAGAGAAGAAGGTACTTTTGTGCAGGAGGAAAGAAAAGAAGAGGCTCTCAGCCTAAGTCAGACAAATCCAAGGCTATTATCATTCTCTACTGGAGTGTTTTTTCATGTAAAAAGTAGATATCTTTAAAAATCATCAAAGATATTATACCCTAGAGAATGTCCTCTACTGAGGAAGAGGAACACTTCTCCAAACAAACCATCTCTAAAGAAAAGACATTACTAGAGAATACCTCTAAAAACTTCTGCCAAATAAGCTACTTTCTGGAAGCTACCTCTCCTAGTACAACTCTTGCTAATTCTACTTCCCTAGTGCCCCAACCCCCCCTCCAAATGAGGCTTTTATAATTGCAAGCTGAACCCAAATAGCCCACAGGTGAACTTGCCTCTTAATTTACTCTACCCTAATTGGGGCCAACAGGATCCTTTATCAAACTGGACACAGGTGCCTTAAAAAAAAAAAAAGCTCACAGGTATTTATTCTGCTTTACAGTCTAATTCAGCTGTAGGAGTTCCTGATATTTCCCTTGTGGATTAGTCTAATTATTTAGATGATACACTGGGGGAAAGGATTTGCTCATAGGAAAATAAGATTCATGACAGGGTTGTTCATTGCACTGGACCTGCTATTCAGTGACATGACCTATTAGGATAAAGATCAATTTAACATTCAAGGCTAAAAAGAACAAGCAAAACCACAGTTGTACAGTGGATTAGGCTAGGTGAAAAGAGCTCTTGTTAAAGAGGTCCCTGCTTCTTGCATACCACAACATCCTATGGGTCTAAACTGTGGCCCTCTCTTCTCTCAAAGGGCTGCACAATGGTGGAAATTATTATAGCTTTAGGGTAATCAGCGCAAACTTTAGGCATGGAGTTTGGAAACAGACAGCTCTTAGGTTCAGCCCTTATATTTAATTTTAATTAACTTCCTTACTTTTGGTTGGAGTTATAGGCTGTAATTGTTTTATGAATTTTTATTATGCAATAGTTTTGCCTTTATTCTGCTACTGTGCAGCTGCTTGAAGTAACTACACTAAAGTGCATGTTATGAACAAATAAAGATGTTCAAAGTCTCCCAGAACAACAGCTGTATGAATGGTTTTTGGCTTTTTCCATTCACCTGTTTGCATCCAACATAACACAGAAATTCTCCCACTGAACACTGTTGTAGAGATTTGGGAAATGTAACAACATTTTAAGACAAACTCTTTTAGCTAAAATTGTCTTTGGTGGAGCTCCATTGAGTTAAACATGGTTAAGCTTAAAAGAAAATGAATTACTCATTGTCTAATAAAGTTGAAAGATGACAGTTCCTGTAGCTTTTTAAATTAAAATTAAAAAATACATTGAGTTTTATATTGTTCTGTAATATTTGTATTCGTGTTTATATACACATACATACATGTGAGACTTGAATGTAAAGTAGCATCAAATCTTATTAAAATAATTGGCTCTGATGTTTCTTAAATGATAACTCAAATGAAAATTTTAATTAAGATGATGTAGATATGAATAACTTAGAGACACTTTGGACCTAGTTTTTAAAATACATGTACACAACTACATTCTAATTGGCATGTAAAGTTGTACAGGAACATTGTGTAAATGGACAGGTAGTGCATATCAGTCATATGCACATGCATGCATTTTACACATTAGTTTATAAAAATCAGTTCCTTTATTGCAACTTATATTTTCTATAAAAAGAGAAATCATTAATACAATTAAAAATACATACACAACAGATTTATTAGGGAAAATAATTTCCCTTCACTTTCCACACCACAGATATTTAACAATATCTGAACTCTCAGAGGTATCTGACAGAGTGCTGGACCCATGCAAAATGTCCACTGAGACTAGAAATCTATGGAGCAAACATTTGGAAGGCTGCTGTCATTGGTGTCTTGATGAGCTTGTCTTTTTAACTCCCCCTAAAGCACAATAGGGTGGTGGTGGTGGTGGTTGTTATTATGGTGAGATTTTGTTTTGTGAGTATTGCCCAATGTGGAGAGGAAGAAATTTGTGCACTAAAAGTACAGCAAGCAAAATGTTTCAAAACCCTAGATGACATAAAACACATCTGGTTTCAGGTTTTGTAACAAACTCAGAAATGTGTTCTGATTACTCAAAGGTTTGCAGACGTGGGGCCAGTTTCTAATAAAGCAGTGCCAATTGATGGTATTGTGTTGAAAACCATGCAAAATTTTTGTTTCACTGGCTTTGAGAAACTCAGTGATTTTGACTGAGTTTCACTTTGATATTCTGGTTTCAGTTAATGCAAAACAGAAAGCAAAATTCAGGGTTAGAGAATCCACATGGACTGAAACCATAGAAATTTATCCATACATCTTCATCTTCACATATGCATAATTTTTAAAATTTCATTATTACACAATTAATATCAGAGGCACAAGCCACAACATTTGAATCAGGATTTCAAACTATTAAAAGTTATTTGTCATACCATAGCACCTAGGAGCCCAGGGTCATGAACCAGGACCCCATTGTGCCAGGCGCTGTACAAATACAGAACCAAAAGACTGTCTTTGCCCCAAGTTGCTTACAGGCTAAGTCTGGGGTTTTGATTCAGACCATTTTCCAGACCAGGGTCACTCTGCAAAAGTCAGTTTTTGATTCACTACTTTTTACTCCAGTTTTGCACTGGTGTCATTCCAATGACTTCAATAAGCGCTGTTTCTTTAAATCTGTCACAGGAAGCCAGATAAGAGGGAGATTCTAGGCATTAACTGTTTAGGGAATCTGAGAGAGAGGCAAAGAGGGTAGCTTTAGGGCTAGTACTGTTTATCTTACTATGGAATTTCTCATACAGTATTAGAAGAAAGCACCTTCCTGTCACACAACAGGGTCAGAGGTAAGATGCATCTGGAGTATCTTTACTCTCAGTTCCCATCTGACAGTAGGAAGGTGATCTCAGGAGAGAGGAGGTTGCTCCTCTTAAAGCCCCCATCAGAACCAGAACCCCAAAATGGGCCATGGTCTTTCACTTCTGGTTGAAAATAGACCTGGCTGAATAATGGGGAAAAATCATGCAGTGAAAATGTGCTCAAATTGCAATGACTATTATTCACAATGAGTTATACAATCAGCTCTAGATAGAGCACAAAAGTGGGATATGCAAACCTTCTATGAGAAACAGCAAAATCGCATGTGGTGTGAGGAGGCCTGGGGAAAATGGATCCAAATATAAGCTTTTGGGTTTGACCATTATCTAATTTTGTTTATATGTGTGAGTACTCTGGAAGAAACTATATGGGTCACGTACATTATGGGATGTTTCACACACATCCCAGGTGTCAGTTACCACTGAAAGGAGAGGGAAATCTGTTTGCTTAAGGAAAAGCAACAGTCATTTGCAATTTATGATCTGATAAAATAACAATTAATAATACCATACTTCGTGGTTTTACGCTGCTTCATATCTTCAAACCACTTTACTGACATTAATTAAAATGTTTCTTCTCATGATTTCAAAACAATTCTAGAGAGAAAATGAACCAAAGAGAGGCTGAGGTATATAAAACACACAATCCCCACCGTTAGTTTGCCCAGCTAGGAATTTGCATCTTTAAATTATGAAAATCAAAACTAAACTATGCTGTTGTTTCTGATGTTTGGGCACAACATTAAAAAATACTTGATTTTAATGAAGGTCAGATTCCTTCATAATAGGAAAACATCTGTCCCACATGCAGACGTTTGATTGAACTAAGCAGGCACTTCCCCACCCTCTAAATTGCACTGAGAAAAACAAAAATAGCAAAGGAAGAAAAATATTGAGCTCAGATCTTTGGCCCTGTCTAAGCTACAAAAATAACCAGATCAGGAGGCCCGGTTACAATATGTTTGTCCTCACTGCAACATGGTAAAAATGTGTAGGGCAGAGGGGAGCATTCTGCATGCTTAGGTGTTAGGCATTATCCTATCTTCGCTACAAATACACTACCCTATACAATTTTAAGTGTAAAAGGGTCCTTTAATAAATGTTTTAGACTGAAAGGCTAAACTTTAACTCTCATTATTCACCAGAGTAATCTCATTGAGTTGTGCCAATAGGGTCACTAGCACTTGAAGTAAGTGGGTCTACTTGTGTAAGGGAATCAGAAATAGAAAGTCTTGAAGTCTGTTTTCACTGACAAGCTGTAAGTTGTATTACACTGAAATTATGTTCAGTGATGTCCCCAATCAGAATACAAACATACAAGACACAGCCCTGGCCTTACACAGCTTACAGTCTAAGAAGACATGTGACTTAGGAAGGATATGTATGCAATATACAGACACATATTTGTAAACTTTTACAAATAATTGTAAATTAAGCGCATCTTCTTCTTGAGCCATTATTAATCGGATAATTTCTTGTAGGTATCACCGCAGAGGTGGATCTGGAGGAGGAAAGGGAAATGGCCTAATGGATCACTTCAGACAGGGCATTCCATGTGCAAGAGGAAGTGTGGAAGAAGAGTTGGATGAAAAGCTGAGGCAGGTGGATGAAGCTGGAGGAGGAGAGGAGGCAGAGTGGACATGGAAAGAGGTAGGGAACTTGATACGATGCTTTCAAAGAGGTCTAAGATGGAGTCAAAATAACAGACAAGGAAGTTGAATTTAGGGACTGCATTCTGTATGGACCATTTTATATGGGTTGCTGGAAGTGTTAGGGAGGCCAGGGATGTATATGTTACAGTAATCAAGACAGGTTATAATGAGGACCTGGATGATAGTTTTGTCTTTGTGACAAATGTGGAGGTGCTCTGTCTTAACTATTCATCTGTATCTCAAAATGGGATTTATGTGCTAATATGTGTTAGTCTATCAGAGGGGATCAGACAGTTTCAATACCTTCATCCACAGGTAGATACAGGCACAAGACCAGGCTATGCCTACACTTAAAACACAGCAGTGGCACAGCTGCAGCACTTCAGTGTAGATCCTCACTACAGCCGGGGCAGGGCTCTCCTGTCTTTGTCATTAATCCACCTCCCCGAGAGGTGGTAGCTAGGTCAAGGGAAGAATTCTTCCAGCATCCTACCACTGTCTACACTGGGGGTTAAGTTGGCTTAACTACATTGCTCAGAGGTTTGGATTTTTCATGTACCTGGGTGACGTAGCTGGATTGACCTAATTTTTCAGTGTAGATCAACCCCCAGTGCTTACAAACTGGTAAAACTAAATGGGTTTATCTACCCAAACAATGGAGTTATCATCATGGGGCAGTCTCCTAGACAGCCTGGCTATCTGAGTGAGAAAAACCAGTCCAAGGCAAAAGAAAGACGTCACACCTGGGCCCTGTAACAAAGACACCATGCAGCAATATGGTAATTGGGCCCAGATTCGCACTGGGGATGGGGAGGGGAGGAGAGAAGGCTCTTAAAAAAACCCTGAGAGAGGAGAGATGGTGTCAGGAAGTTAAACTGAAACCAGGCTGGGGCCCAAGAACGTAAGTGGGTTCTGTTCTTGTAACTAAAGGGAGGTGCTAATCTAACTTAGCTTGTAGAGAAGTGTAGTGTTAGATGCAATTAAATAGATCTCTAGCCTATTTGTAGGTTTAAATTCCTGGTTTTTCTAATATTTTGTTCTAACCGCTAAATAAAATACTTTGTTTTAAGAAGGCGGTTGGTCAGTATCACTGCTCACAGGCTCCCAAAAGGAGGAAATGCAGGTGCCCCAACCCGTTTGGGCCTGCAGAGTGAGAAGCCATGGATACCCAGCCATTGATGCTGTATCCAGACCCTGGTCTACAAGTGGAAGAATCGTCTGATTCCATTCTGGGACAGGTAATTGCAAGAGGCTTATCACATGAGGAGGTGCACTCAGGGAGGCCAGAAAGGGGACAGAGGTACAGCTAGCCCTGTAACTGTCTCAGGCTTTCGAGGTGGAAATTAAAAATATAGAGAAAGAGATCTGGACACAGTCAGTGCATGGAGACCAAAGCAAAAGAAGGCTTAAAGTTGACCTCCTGGTTTCGGGCCTAGATGATGAGTGGTAGAGGTGTTATCAACAGTGGCAGAATGGGAGAAGTGGAAAGGGCTTCACCAGAAAGCTGAGGAGTTACTTTTTGACTATGTTTAATTTAAGCTGATAACGAGAGACTGAGATGTGGGAGGGGTGGAGAGAAACCTTTTAGGAGCTAAAGGTAGATGTGTGGTGAGACATTGGTGTAAAGAAGTCATTGAAACTTTGAGCCAATGAGATCACCCAGAAAGATGTTAAAAAGAGAGAAGAAGAGGGGGCCAAAGATGAGTCCAGTGGGATCCTCCAAGAAGGAGGAGGAGGGGCCAGAGGAAGAATGCAATCAGAGAGGGAGGTGGTGGCCCAGGAGAAGATGCAGGCACAAAAGCTAAGGAAAGACAAGATTTCAAGATGTGTGAGCTCAGTAGGGACATTGAAGAGGATGAGGATGAAGTAGAGACCCTAAAATTTAGTGAAATAAAAAAGCTTATTTGAAACCTTAATGGGAGGATCTGTGCATGTTTTCCTTCTATATCTTCCAAGTGCCATAACTACTGGATAACTGCATGGCCCAGAGTACATCCTTCCATTTAATCTCTGATGTGTCGTCATACAGTTGCTAGGTTTGTTTGACTACTGTTTATTTACTTTCCACTTGAACTATTGAATCCATTTCAGATTCCTAGGCATGTGTCTGAAGAATTACTGCTACACACTGGCTACACTGTTCATCATTGAATCCTTGTTGGAAAAAAAAGGCATGTATTTCTTCTGCATATACTTTCCTATCAGGACTGGTTACCAAGATGTATGCTAATCAGAGATGGGTCTATGCTAGAATAATACATTAGCCAAACTGCATCCTCACACCCCCATCAAACTTGGGAGTCCTTTTAAAACAGGGTTAGGCTCTGAATCACCATTGGTTTTGCAAAATGAAAATCCACCCGCCCCTTGCAACTTTGTTCCTATTTAGTGATTGTCAAATCTCAAAAACTTTGGAAATGTAGTTCACTGTGGACAAATGTCCAAAAATATGGTTGATTATCCAACATTTGAGGCTATTGCTGTGTGTTATGACCTTCCCTTAGCTCAGTGATTAGATTGAGATAGGACGGGAGCTGTCCCCACACCAATTAAGGGAGGGGGAGCTTTGGGAACTGCTGATTCTCAAACCAGGGAGAGATGGGGGTGCTCCCCTCTGCCTTTAGCAGAAGAGCAGTAGCTGGGATCCCTTGTTAACCCTTGCTGTAACACCTGCCCTGACTTTCTCCCTCTTTCTTCTCTGGTTCTCCTTGTTCCCTGATTAATTTCCCATTCCTGCTTTCCTGCTTCTCAGTCACATTTTGGGCTCCTGCAGCTGTTTTGTGTTCATGGGAATTCCATGCATGGAGGGGCTGATTGGATCTACAGAGAAAAGCCATAGAGGCTAGCTGGGCTCTCCTTCTGTAAGGAGGAAGGGTGGTCTTGTGGTTAAAGGACAGGAATCAGGAGAGCTGGGGTTCCCTTCTGTCACTGCCACTGTCGTATCCTGGGAGCTCATGCAGATTGCTTAATGTCTCTGTCAAATTCTGTCAAACGGAGATAACAATACTTCCCTATCACTCAGGATATCATGAAGCTAAACTATGCTTGCTCCTATGCAGGTGCACTAGCAGTGGAGAGAGCACAGGGAGCCCTTTACCCAACCCCCACTCCCCACTCCCACACACAGGCCAGGCATAATCTGTCTTTTAGTACTGAGGAGGGGATCAATTAGCATTGCCATGCTCCGGAAGCAGCTTTTCTGGGACAGCATGAGCTGAACCATATCCCTGGATCCCAGGAGTCTTTGATTTGGTTGGAAGGAAAACTTTTAAACGTCTAGATTATGCTTCTTAGGAGAGAGAGCTCTCAGTAAAGGGCAATGTAAAGCCACACGATCCCTGTGGGAGTGTGGGGAAGGCTTGTGCTTCTGGAATCGTCAGCACACTCCCCACTGGCACAGGAGACATGCCTTTCAAAAGCAAAATGCCACAAAGCACTGACATTCGAGTGTGAACCTCCCCAGTGCAACTCAGTGTCTGGAGAGGCATACGTGAGCCCTTAGTGTTTGTAAAGTGGGCTAAGATCCCTGGTGGGAGTCACTATAAATGCAAAATATTATGAAGGTACATTTTACTTAATCATGTGACATTTGGTGGAATGACATGCCTGGAATTCTCACTCACTCTGTTCCAGTTGTTTTGCAAAACCTGCAGGATGATCCATCCACTTCTATTCATATAACCTTTCAGAAGAGTGCCAGCAGAATGATATTTCAGCTACGCCACCACCGCTTTTCCTTACCTCATCATAGGCATTCTTCAGTATATTCTTCCTTAGGTGCCTCATGCGTGCTGCTGTTTGAAGAGTAAAAATTACTTTAAACAGAAAAAGGCCTAAATGTCTAACAGATGCCCTGGTGCACTGTGAGACAAAAATTTTAGAACCATCATTGTGCCCCTCCCAATCACATTTTATTTCTTTCACCTGCTCATGTGGCACACACGTGGCAATACACTTTTTCCAGTTCCATTCTGCAAGTAGAGCAGTCTTTTGATGAAATAAAACATTTCATCTAACCAAGTCAATGGTAACAGGTTAGACAAGTGGGATCCAGCTGCACGTATTTAGGTATATTGTTTGCATGCCGCCCGTCTTGCATTTATCATTTGGTAACAAGTAACTCAATATTGTTCATGAAGCACTTGAAGAGGCCAGGCAGACCAGCCAGCCTAGTGTGCATTCTTTAATTACAAGCAAAACAACATTTTGATATATGCACTTCAAAAATTATAAATTTCAACCAGAGGCCACTGTTAGTGGCGAGTAATTAGCATCCTTGCCTATTTCAGACGTGCAGTGATGCCATTTCACAGACCCAGTGAAAAGTGAAATAAAAAGGGTAAAACATCATGGCCCCATTCAGCCTGTAAACATGTGCTTAAATCCATCCTTATTCAGCAAAGCCCTTAAGCACATGCTTCACTTTAAACATGTGTTTAGGTCCCATTGAAGTCAATGTGAGTTTTGCATATGCCTAAACTTAAACACAAGCTTAAGTGCTTTGCTGAATAGGGACATACTTCTGAATCAAGGCTCTAGTCAGAGCAGGTATTATTATTCTAGTAGGTGATTTGGATCATTTTAGTGGTGAAGCTACTAAAAGCGGGCTGCAGTTGTGTAATTGCTCTAGAGCTGCTGGAGACCAAATACAATGGGTTGTATGGGGAATTTGACTATTATAGTTTAGTACACTCCTTACTCGGCAAGATTTTTCTACTGGTAGCTTCTGAGACATTCTTTTTGTCAGGGACTTCTGGGACCTCTCTGTCACTGTCCAACCAAACTCCTGGGGTACCTTTGTCATTCACACTCCCTTTAACCTTCTGCTCCTGTTTCAGATATTCATGATATTGAGAGGGTGGTTTTTCCCTTTCTAATGGTTGTATATTCACACGAAGAATTTTTCACCCTGGGGGGCAATTGATTTAGACAAATTTAACATATCTGAACAAGTGTTAACTGGAAAAACTGCTCATAGCTCTCTCTGTGTGTTTAGGCCAGAGAAGTAAGGACACACTTTATACTATATGAGTAGAGAACTCACACAATTTCTTTTCAGAAAAAATTACTTTTAAAATCAGGGATTGAAACATTTTATTTCTGTTCAGTGGCCCAGGACCAGTTTACTGGCCCTGAAAGTATTTGCACTGGTTTGCTAAATGTTTTTAGCCCCAGCAGGTCACGAGAAAGTGGATCTTAAAATCATGTAATCCGGATAACCATATTGCTTTTCTTCCCCCCGAACCTCATTTCATTTCTAACATGAATGACTAGTAGAGTTAAAGATGAATATTTTATAGCATTTGAAAGCTGGGATTAAGGTTTTATACCATGATAAAGCATGAGTTTGTCGCTCTAGCAGGCAATTCTTTTGATATTGACTGCTAAAATTGGGTTTCAGTTAAAGTGGGGGGAAAGCAGGATGGCAATTGGAATGAAGGTCCTGTTGGCTGGTGGAAGATGAGCCAGGTGGGGAAGTCTAAATGATACCCAAATGTTTGAGTCAGATTGCACATACCTTGTCTCAGGGCAGGAAGATAAAAAGGCTCCAAGTAACACAAAACTCTGCATAAAGATACCTTTCCACTTTCTGCCATCTGGGATTAGAAAAGGACAGTTCCTTTCCCTACTCAGGTATCAGAGGGGTAGCCGTGTCAGTCTGGATCTGCAAGAGCGACAAAGAGTCCTATAGCACCTTATAGACTAACAGAAATATTGGAGCATAAGCTCATGAGCGAAGACCCACTTCGTCAGACGCATGAGTAGCCCTCAGTAGCTACTCTGGAGAGCTCCTCCTGACTGTGGGTCTCCTCCTACTAGCTGTCTATTTATAGCAAGTATTGCTTGTGACCTGCAATCACATGACTCTTGTTGTTCGCTCCCTGGACTCAATCTTGAGTCTTGATATAAACCATCTCTCATTAGTAGAAGATTTTTCCTTTTGCATATTTTTTTCCCCAAGAGGAGAGGTATTTTCCGAGAATATTCGTCTGGATTGTTTTATATTTTTCTCCCCAGTGGATACAAAATACTGATCTTTCTCTAAAAGCAAAAATATCCTTGGATCTTCCACCAAAGATTAAGAAGAGGGTTCTGACAATATTTTCCACTGACGTATAATTGGAGAAAGATCTTCATGGATCTATTTTGTTTAAATATGAAATGACAGTTCCCAGAAGTTCCTACTCAAAAACAGGCTTCAGCATTTTTATTTTTTTCAAATCTCACATAGCTGTAATAAAGCAAACATTCAGGCTAACAGATGACAACATGACACCTGTGAAAATATAGGACCATGACTGCCACGATGTCATCTTAAACCTACTCTAGTTAAAATGAAATTAAGGAAATTACACTGTTTTTCTTTAAATTATTCACACTGCAAATTACCCACAAGACACTCCTGAAAGAGCTGGTATTGAGTAAATAAATGCACAGCTCAGATGCTTGATGGGATGGGTAGAGTTCACGCCTAAATTGTAAACTATTGTTACACGACAATATGCTGTTAATACTAAAACTATTGAAGTAAACGGAAAGATTCTTATGAACTTCTGTGACTTTGGTTCAGGTCCCAAATACACAGTGGTTAGTGCCATGTTCTGCATATGTCTTATTCAATCTGTTTTAGAGGCTTCTTCAACTAACTTTGCAAGTGGCTATCAGCTCTTCTGCTGAGACAATGCCATAAAGCCTAGCTGGCAGAGTCCTTAAGACTCCAAGGGATGTCTGGATCCTCATTCTGCCATTGGAAAAAAACTTCCAAAACCAAACTCTCAGGCTTACCTAATTTAAGTACTTTCTTACTCACCAGGAAGCTCACTTTGAAATTTAGGAACGCCGCTAACCTTTTTTTTTTTTTTTTTTTTTTTTTTTAAAGAAGCATGCGGGTTTTTATTGTTGTTTTCTTCAGTTTCCTTGAGGCCTGCCGTTTTGAATTGGAACTTTCTGGCAGTCTAGTGAGAACTGGAGGCATTTGGGACCAAATTTTCAAAAGCTGATAGATACCTATGCTCAGGCATACACTCTTTGGATGTGCACTCATTGCATGCATAATCGCCTTCATTTGCAGGAGCAAATGAGCATATTTGCATGTGTAAAATGATCAATACATGCTTAAATACTCGTATTGCTCATGGTTCTCCGCACCCGACTCCTCTGCCCCCACTTTGTATGCACTTCTGGTTTGCATGTGTCCATTTTGCTCACAACATGGCTGAGCATGGCAATATAGCAGGAATAAATTGGGCTCTAACCTTTGACGGTGTAGCCCTCGTGCCTTTTCTAGCTATCTGTGCCCTTGTTGCTCTGGCATCACTTCTGTTTTACAGCTTCTCCTGGGGTTTGGTGGCTTCTGCTGTGCCTGATACATTTGTAGTGAGTAATTTCTTTGTGTCCATCTCTCAGGAGACTGGAGCTTAATTAAATCCTCTCTCACTCTCATGCACTCCAGAGACCTCAGGACTAGGGGAATAGAGCAGGTGAAAATCCATTCTGAACTGCAACACTGAAGAGTAATATTAACAGTAAGTTCAGAATGGAATACTAGAATCCCTGATTCAAAGCAGGCTGATATTCATGCAGATGCATTCTCCATGAATGGCTAAGGCAGCCCTAATTAAGATTTTCTGCTAAATAAATATGCGTAGAAAAAAAAAGAGGGGGGGGAATAATTAGAATACTCTTTTCTTTAGATAAGTGGACTGACTTTGCACTCTTTGTACAAAGCTTCATGCTTCATTCCCTTAGGAGACATTCACATGCTGGTTTACAGGTCTTCTGCTCTTTTCTCAGTAAATATAGTATCAGACTCAACGCCCCTTTTCATCAGGATGCCAGAGAGTTGGGACAAAAAAATTAGCAAATTGTATGAGTACATACATATAGACAAGGAGATTAATTCACAGGGAGGGATATTACTTGGGATAAGATCTGTGGGTAGAAGATCTCTATCTCCATGGCAGCACAAAGTTTACAAATATACCCACTGTAACACAATTGACTCTTTTACTGGCAGAAGCAAGTGTACTGGATGTTGAGAACAACTAGTAGGTTGTCAGACTTGTAGTTTTTAAAGTGTTAAAAAGGCCAGAGGCAGTGTGAGAGAGCTCTTTTTCATGACATTTCTAACAAGCTGAACAAAATCCAGGCCTTGTGTAATGAGCACATATTTTATACAAATAAGCTCTAACGAGCTTACTCATCTCTAATTAAACTAGAAAGGAAGAATTTATCCTAATTGGACTGCATAGCTGAAGAATTAATTTTGAGGCTGTTTAGAATTGCAATCTTATGGCCTAATTCACAGAAAATACCTTTGTGATTGGGCATACTATATGCAAGTTCACACAAGTCTTTTTTTCCCCAACATGCAAACCCATAGGCAATTTTAATGCTTGATTTTATTTTTTTAAACAAAGTCCACTTACACAAACATATACAAGCCTTGGCAGAGATTAAGGCCAGTGTCCCGTTTAGTACAATATTCTAATGTAGCCATGAGAAAATACCTCTCTGGGACCATAATTAAGTAGGATGCTGCCAAGGGTTTAGAAGTTTGCAGTGGAACATCTGGCACATTTAGACGGCATTCATTAAAAGAGGGTTTCCAAGCAGTGACATGCCAGAGGATGGACATTAGATATCTTCTCCCTGTTTGTCTTCCAAGTCCCATCTGCTTATTTTACTGAGAAAAGCAAGTTTCAACTACTGTCCATGTTGCACAGCCAGTAGAGTGAAATGGAATCTATTCTGCCTCAAGCATCATCAACAAAATTGTCAGCTAAGTTCCGATTCCAGAATCTTTATTGATGATGGTTTATGTGCAAGACAGAAAGAGCATAACGTGGCTGTCAGATACAAGCTTGGGCAAGTGGCATTTAGAGAAATTTCATTTTGACTTGTAAAACAAGTATACTTTGTGGACCCTGTCCTGAAATCTTTAATTAAACCTTACCTGGATGGCCAAACTCCCATTAAAATCAATTAATTCTATAATGACATCGAGTGGGGTTTTTAAAGGAGTTTAAGGGATATAGGTGACTGACTGCCATTCAAATTTAATGGATAAAGGGCCCTTTATCCCTATCCCTAGGCTCCTTTGAAAATCCCATATGTAATGATCAGAAAATGGAATCTGTAAAAATGACACTTTGAGATTTCATAGTTATTCTCAAGTGCTGACACTCATATTGGGCCAATGGGAGTTTGGTCTCAGGTAGGATCAAATAAAAACTGAGTCAGGACTTCAGGATTTGGCCTTATATGATTGCCAGTGCTGGAAAATAAACTATGCAACATCAAGGCTTCATTTTTGTATGTTCTCTTTTCTACCATTGTGCTCCATAGAACAGCACTATCATTTTGCAGACTGTACAATCATATGCAGTCTATTAATGCTCGGCTTTTGATTCCATTTGATCTTTCAGTGCATAGACTATTTAGGAAGTTTGTTAGGCCATGTTTCTTCTTCCTGTATCAGGTTTTCATTTAGAAGATCTTTAGTGTCTTTCCTTTTTAGAATGTAACTTTTACTGTTTGTACGAGATCGGTTTCCATTCATTTTTTTAAGTTACTGAGGGAGGAGAGGGAGGATAACATTTTCCAATTTCTCTATAGAAACACAGGGTTGAACAGGATACCGAAGAAAATATTCTGAACATCTCAACCACTATTTCAAATCTCGAGGGGCCAAATTCAGCCCTTTAGGCACAACTCCACAGAGGCGCATGGAATTTTCCCCTCTCGTTCCAGGACTAAATTTGCTCCTTTATTTAAAGGTTTGTCTAAAACAAAAATCAGTTCATTTGTCAAAAATAATCATACACAACAAACATTCTAAACCATCCCAAACTGGGAATAATGAACAGGAACTATACCGCGAACATATATTTACTGCAGACCAAGTTCTGCTCTCAGCCTTTAAGAGTGGCACTCAGTGCTGACATCTAGTCCCCTTGCATCACCACCACCACCACCACATTAAACAAGCATGTTCGTGATTAAATCTGCTATGAAGGTCTGATAGCATTTTATCCTGAGCTAGAGCCAAAGGTTGAAGTCCTTACTGTTTTTATTCCCCCCTGCCTCAACTAAACTTCCACTGGCTTCAATGTGTTACTGTTGACTTCAGGTCTCATTGACTTCAATGGCAGCCTTGCCTGAGTAAGGACTACAGGATTTGGCCCCATCTGTGTGTGTTTGTTAATACCATAAGGCTTCATGTCAAGCTTTTACAGAGCTTCAGAACAAGACTGAATGCCGGCCATTGCTAAGGGTGAAGTAGGGCAAAGGATTAAACAGACATTTCTAGTGTAAAAGGAAGAGACTTTCACCAGCATAACAAGCTTGGTTACAGTATTCTCAGAAGTAAATGTGGATGGTGCAGCCATTCGCCAGGTTAAGATAATTACTGAGTCGTTAACCGGTCCACATGCAGAAGGTGTGATGACAATAACAGAGTAAATAAGTTAAAGTGTTTAGTGGCAGTTTATGGCTTTTCATCCACAGCTTAATGGTTCAAATCCAGCCTGTGCCTTAAAAGAAAAGTACAATTCTCTTCTCAGTCTTCTGTGGTCATGCTGCCAAAAGCTCGATGCATAACTTAGCACAGTTGGTCAGTTTGCTGCGGAGAGAGGCGCAGAAGTGAGCCAGCTTGGAGAGTGAATTGACTGTCAGTGTTAGAGAGGATGGCTGGTGTCTGGAGACAAGAGTCTAGTCTTGGCCTGGCAGAATCTCCTTTCCTTACACAATTAGTCCTGGTACTAGAGGAAAGGACTTTTTACTGATCAGCTATCTGGAGTTCAGTACAGTATCTGTTAATAAATTGTTTTTTCATGTCAGATTCCCCATGCAGGGGATTCTTATCAAGTCAAATCTGCTACAGTGAGGTATTGGATAAAGGGATGCATGTCAGACACAGCCCTTTTCCTTAATACAGCATATTCAGGAGAAAGAATTGTGATATTTATTATTTTTAATTGTCTCTTTCATATTATGTAATATTATTCATTAACTTCATTTCCAATTCAATATGTATGATTTCTTGATACTCTATCACATCTGTCTTCCATATGAGAACGTAGAACCTAATTCTGCTGTCATTCACTTCAGTGTAAATCAGAGATGGTAGAAGCCTGCCTTGAATGGGGGGAGGGCCAAGGTTTGGGGCAGGGTGTGTGCGCGGAGGAGTCCAGGGTGCAGAGGGAGCTCAGGCAGCACTGAGGGTTCTGGCAGTGGTGGGGTGTGTGTGGCGGTGGGGCAGGCACTCACTTTGGCCTCAGAGATGAACAGCAGGTGAGGAAGTGGCATGGTCAGGGTGATTGCCATGATATGGTGTCCCACCTTCTCAGCTCCCTGCTCCCCAACCTGGCTGTTGCTTTTACACAACTTCAGCAGCTCCTGTCCTCGAGGAGAAACAGCCCTCCATTTCATCCCCAAAATGATTCAGCTTTGCCCAGCCACCACCCCTTCCCTGCCTCGAGGTACTCCCTCTCCCTCACACTGAGAGGGTTGGGCCAGAGGAGGAGTTGGGCCCCAGAGAGAGGAAATATTGCTGGGGCAGAAACATATATCAGCCCCCACAATATTTCCATTGCAAGAATGTTAGCCCACACCTCCCTCCCTGGTTCTGCTGCCCTGGTGTAAATGCAAAGTGCTAATGCCTTAATTCAATGAAGCTACTCTGGATTTATACTATTGTAACTGAAAGCAGAATTATTAATGATCATTTATATATTTGTTTAATACCAACAAAGTCCTCAGCTTTATGACACAAATCCCAGTTCTTAATTCTTTGCTAGGGACAAGTTAAAACAATTTACAAATTTTTAAACAGCAGGGTATAATCTATCAAAATCCAGTTATAAAAGCAGCACAAGAGAAAAAAACAATTAGACTAAAGATGGACTAAAGATCCACTGATAACATATACAAAAAAAATCTCAAGGTCAGGTATGGTAAAGTTCTGTCTCTATGAAACCTATTTTTCTTTTTTAGTGGACAAACGATGATAAATTTGTAATGTGTGAAAACTGCTGCCTTTCTCAGGCTTCTGGCATATAAGCAGCGTGAGCTGAAATCTAAAATCACTGAGATTGCCTGAAGGGAGAACAGGCTCAGACTATATTACTTCTCCCACCTTGTCTCTCTCTATTTGGAATGGCATTTCAGCAGTGATTTATGTTTAATATGACAGATACTGAGGAAGAGACAGACTTTTTGTTAAAAGGAATCTCTTATGGAACAACATGTTCTATGTATATCTCTAATGCGGGACAGCTTTGGGGGGTACAGTGTAGATAATCAAGATGCAGCTGCAGGCAACATTGTAATCAGTGTAGACATGTTGATCATTGGCCAATCTCTGCAGAGCCTTAGGTGGTATTTTCTGTGCATATCAATGAGGTCTTGCCTCAGACTGCCAGTGATAACTTGTATTTTGAACCAATTTCACTTTCAGAACAATGTATTGCTTCTGGGACTGCACCTTTCCAAGGAGTATAGTCAATAATCTTTGTGACTCTGGGAACAGATACGGGATACTTTTTTCACATTGTTCACCATCCTTTCAGGAGAGAGGATGTATCCTTATAGTGCAGGATTTTCAGAGGAGCTAGGACAATTTATACCAGCTGAGGACCTGACCCCTCTCTTTATTGAAGCCTCTTCACAAAATCAACTTTCCTTAATATGGAATTGTGATTCCTCACCAAATAAATACGGAAATTTGAAATGGCTTCAAGGCATGGTATCTAGCTCTAGGCCAATTGCACCTGAAAATGTGAGTCTGTGAAGACATGAAACCATGGGCCTGTGGCTGCCCAGAAATACATATTAATCTATCTTCTAATGTAGCCTATAATGCTGTTTCCCTTCCTTTGCACCCCCCAGTTTCTTCTTTACCCATGTGAGTCTGTACTGTACTTCAACATCAACATATCCTGCAGCTTGAGGCATAGAGACAGTCTCCAATTGTTCAACTTAATGGCACCAGCCAACTTGATTCCTTCACTTTTATGAGGCTTTCAAGACTGGTCTTGCAACAACATGACAAGATGGTATCCTCTCTTCTATGGAATCTAATTTGAAATTCTTCATTTTGCTTATTAGTGATTGATGTCCTGATCAAGGAAGGCCTTTCTAAAATAAAGATATTTGATTAGTATTTTCAAATTTGCATACTGGGAAAAGTTGATTCAAAAAGATGAAGGAAATCAGACCCGAAAGGAAATCAGGCTTCAGTCAGATGGCGGAGAAGAAGAAAGAAAACTTTAGCAGAGCTTAAATGAGCCCTTCCTGGTTGAGATAAGGCTTCAATCTTATGCCAAAATATAGGGCTACGCTGATAATATCTTTCATAAGTTTAACTATAAAACATTGAAAAATAAACTTTCAGAACATAAAAATAACTTATTCAGGTCAGTGGAAAACTGGATTAATGCAAGTGCTACTCATTTTTTTCTTATACTGCCAGAACGGAAAGTAAAAGAAATTACTATAATACTTCAGTCACAGCTGCAACATACTGCTGCTTGAAGCAATAGAATATCCCGCTGAAGTATCTTCTCCTTCACACCTGGGTTGCCCTCTAAACTGCATTCCCTTTGTGTAATATGTAAGACATTACTTCATATATATAATATTTTTAATCTCGTCATTAAAGGCCTAGTTGACCCCTTCCTCTGAGTTTTAGGGTGTTAATTGGTTGCGCAGTATAAAACTCTCTCCTATGAAGGTAAAGAGAGTGTTAGATCCCTGGGCATATTTTTCATTCTGTGTCCAATGTGGCTCTGGGGAACAATCATTTGTCCATGTTAACATTGGACAATGTGTGCCACACAGGTGCTTTAGCAGCATCTATTATAATAATTCATTTTTTCTGTATTGCTGCAGCCCCTCGAGGCCCCAGCCCAACTATGCTAGGTACTGAACCAACATATAGCAGTGGGCTATCAGATTAGGAGTGCTTTTAGGATTTTAGGGAACTTGCCTGAGAGGAATGAGTTTGAAACCCCTACAGAATTCCTACCGCCTGTTTGCAGGACAGTTTCCGTGCATCCAGCATTGCTAAAGAACATGGAAGTGACATCAAAAACAGGACAAAAATTATAAATTTTACCCCATTTCAGTTTCATTGAGATATTGATGTGGTATCTTTTTCCTTCCCTGGGCTCTTAATAGTCTCTCTCCTTCCTTTCATCTTTACAGTCCTCTCTTTATGCTCTTCCCCCATCGATGTCCTCTCTTTTCCTCATGCTTCTTGAAGTAATGACTCCTTTCTCACTGCTGGCCCTCCCCAAGGTCCACTTTTAGTCTTTCCCCTAAAGTCTTTATCTGTCTTGCGGTCTCCTAAGAGAGACAGAGACCCCAGAGGAAGGAGGAACCTCTGTTTCTCCCCAACCCATGATCGCTAGTGACCCTCTTGTCTCCATCACTGAATGTAAACCAGAGGGAGGGCCTGATCCTGCTGCTAACTAGAAGCGATAGAAAGTGAGAGTCCCACTGGCTGCCACCTCCTTCTCCTTATTGTTACTTCTATCTCCCATGGCTGCATTTCATTGCAGCTGAGATAAGTACAGAGTTGGCAGGGGAAGTGATGAGTGGGATAGGATGAGAAGCAATGACAGGGTCCTACAGTTCAGGCAGAAAAGCATCCTTTAGCATCCTAAGAACCAAATGATAGGCAGTGCAAGTAGAGCAGCGAAGTAGTCCCACATCTAAATAACTCCAAACTTTTTGGCCATAGTGGAGTTAGACCTGAATACAAATTGTGTGTCTTGAACCCATTTCAGTCTCTCTCTCCTTAATCCACTAATTTCCTGTAACCCTCTTCAGTCTTGAATAATTACTGATATAGTGAATATACTGAAAATAATTACTTAATTATAACTCCTGTCCTTGACTGGACACTTGCCCTGGTTTTCCACGTTGTGGAGTTCTTGGCAAGAAATGTGGAGGGGACACATCAGGATCATCAGCGCATCTTATTCTGCCTCCTGAGGCTTTCTTGTGCTTTGGGTAACTTGTTTTGGCATAACTCATAAATGATCAGCTTAACAGTCCTAAAGCAAAAATCACATGGAAATACCATATTTGAGTGGCTACTACACTTACTTGTGTAAGAAGATCTTTAGCAGTAATTCGTTTCTTTCATGTCAACCACTGCCAACTCTGTGAAATTTGACAGTAAGGGACAAATTCCAATCACCTTATTTAGTCAAATAGCCATGTTAAAGTCATTGGGGCTGCTTGTGTGAGCAAAGGATGGCAGAATGAGTTTTTACTTGGTCTTTTTTCAGTCAAACTCCCACTGATGTCATTCATTAGTGGGAGTTTTACCCTGCTAAGGAGTGAGTGAAAGTTTAGTAAGGACCTCAAGATTGGGCCCAGTGCTCTTTTTAAAATATGATGCAGCATCTTATGTCATGATGCCAGGTGTATACACATTAACATCTTAATATTTTGGGCCTAATTCTGTGGAGCTAATCATAAGACTGAAGCTACTTGTGTGTGAGTGTTTGCAGCATTAAACTAGAACGTACCATTGTGGTGACATGAACCCTTATATCGAATGGAATGCTAGTGTACTTTTCTCAACAGCTTCCAATATAGATAACGATAGAATAATTATCTGGAAGACCACAAGAATATATATAAATGCGGTGTTGCCAACTTTTATGACTTTAGCACAAGTTTCATTATATTTGATGTTTTTATTAAAGCCTCAGCTCCTGGAGTTGTATGATCATGAGAGTCTCATCTTTCATAAAAAATAAGACAGGCAGTTGATATTCACTCCTGTTGTATAGTGATTTTGTTGTTATGCGACAAAGGGTCCTGTGGCACCTTATAGACTAACAGAGGTATTGAAGCATAAGCTTTCGTGGGTGAATACCCACTTCGTCGGATGCAAGCAGTGTCCACTGCTTGCATCCGAAGAAGTGGGTATTCACCCACGAAAGCTTATGCTTCAATACCTCTGTTAGTCTATAAGGTGCCACAGGACCCTTAGTCTGGATCTGTAGAAGCGACAAACACGGCTACCCCTCTGAGATTTGTTGTTATGGTTTTGCTGATTCCCTTTTTTGTAAGTGTTTTTTATGCAGTCAAGTTTTACTGGCACAAACGTTCATGGAATGTGAATTTTGAAAGTGCAGGCATGAGAGTATATGCTGAAGCTTTCTTTTAAATTCATAGGAGCAAGGGGTTCCCTCTCCCCCAGATGTGCTTGCAAGTGTCCAGTTAGAAAAAAAAACAATGCCATTTGACATGTGACCAATCACCACTACTCAGCACAGCTTTGACAGCGAATAGTGAATTCTTACAGAGAACTGTTTGTGACCAACCCAAAATGTTAAAAGTATTTGCAAAAAATTACTTGAATGCTTAAGAAAAATAAATATTCTAGGAAAAGCAGTTCTCACAAACACAAACAGAGGCTAAATTCTTTGGCTACATTATGTGGTAAATAATTTGCTCAGCTCTACTAGAAATTCACCCCTTGCAGGTGCAAGAAGATGCCAAATTGTACCCTTCCTGTATACACAAGAGCAAATGAATGGGAGGCAACACACTTTCAGGGGAGTGCAGAATATGGGGTGGAAAGGGTATTCTGCCAGCAGATAGAAGCTTTAAGCACTATCTTTAAGCTCTGCCAACAAACCTGCCTGGGACATGCTAAATCTCCCAGTCAGCCTGGCCAGCCCCACCCATTTTCTGCACAGTGTGGGACAGCTCTAGGCTATCTTGCAGAGCAGGGGGGTTGTGGATGGTTTATACTGCTGAGCTCTTGCTCCTGGCAAATGTGGTACTGCCAGCAGCCTTGTGCAACCTAGGCAGTGAATCAAACCCACTGTCTCCAGAAACTAGCATGTGGAACAATATAACACAGCTTGGAATTCTCAGTTAAAATTAAGTAGACCAAAACGAAGGCACGGTACCAGCCCTTTATGGTTTTTAAATACAAGGGGCCACATTTTGTTCTCCATTATACTTGGTAATGCTACTGTCCTCAGTAGGCATGCATGACTATAAATGAGAACAAAATTGGAACCACTCACTGCACCAGTCTATAATGTCATACAGACTGATAATTTGCACTGTGCATGTATGCTTGCATTATGTTGGCAGATACCTTTTTACATTGCCAACATTACACCTATTTGGTTATTCTGTTAAATCTCTATGAAATACTGATAGTTTAAAAGTTCACATAAAATCTTTAGGTTTCAGTGTAGTAGCCGTGTTAGTCTGTGTCAGCAAAAAGAAAATAAAAAAGAAATACTTGTGGCACCTTAGAGACTAACAAATTTATTTCAGCATAAGCTTTCGTGGACTACATGCATCCGACGAAGCAGACTGTAGTCCACGAAAGCTTATGCTGAAATAAATTTGTTAGTCTCTAAGGTGCCACAAGTATTTCTTTCTTATTTTCTTTTTGATAAAATCTTTACACACACACACACAGACACACACACACACACACACACGTTATGTTATAACCTACCCTTCATCTTTGCTCTGAACTCCCACTGACATTAGGAGTTTGTTTTTTTTTAAAACAGAATGTGGGTAGAATATGGCCCTAGGAATAGCCCAGGTGATGCTATAGAGATCTAGTGAAATATGTTTGAAATATGTTATGTCAGAATGACTGAGAGCCAGGAAAAGTCCAAGATAACAAACACTCAACAGAATGACAACTTGTTTTTTATGCAGTGTGCTTGAAGCCAGGTTGGTCCCAGCATATTAGAGAGACTAGGAGGGTGAGGTCACATCTTACAGTGGACCAACTTCTGTTGGTGAGAGGAACAAGCTTTTGAGCTTACACAGAGCTCAAGAAGACCCGAAGAGAGCTCTGTGTAAGCTTGAAAGCTTGTCTCTATCATCAACAAAAGTGGTCCAATAAAAGATTTACCTCACCCACCTTGTGTCTCTAACTTGTTTTCTAGTAGAATTTCAACATTCGTAGGAATAATTGCTTCTACTTGATAAAGCAGCAGCTGCACCACTGGTCTGATAGAACCTAATCAACAAAAGGATTGCTTATTCTGGGCCAGCTTGTAACAATATTTATATTACCAACAATCACCTGATTCAGGGCTTCTTCTACAACCAAAAGAAGCTAAAAAGAGAAAGGGGAAAAAAAGTGTTCAGTGAAATGAACATCTGATAGTTCAATTGGTGACACATCACTGATGTTCTGTCAGAGACCAATGAAGATGGGTGGGAGCAATTGCTAGCATTACAGAACTTTAGACAACCCCTAAATAATACGATCAGTTACCTAGTTCTGACTGGGAAATCTCCCAACAGGAAGCCTTTGCCAAATTTTATAGCAATCACAGAATGGAAGAGTCACAGCAATCAAAATGACTATATCCTGGCCCACAGGAAGCAGAGCGAGCTAATTGACCACATATACTATTGCAAACATGTTTGGAGTAATTTTCTCTCTTTTAAAACATTCTTGAAATACAAAATATTTGTTTTAATCAGTGCAAATGATAATTGCCAGATGTACTTTGTCCCAGTTCCTGGATTTTTCAGAACCAAAGTATTGCATGGCAACCAGTATGATGAGACAGATTCTTGACCCCACTCCAGCAGTGGAATAGGGACTGTACGATGCTCTAAATAGGCTGATGAGCATTCCCCCAGTGTGGGTGGTGTTACAACACCAGAGCAGGGGATATATCAGGGAGGGAAGGGGTGTGGCATTCCAGTGATTCTAGGCCACATAATTGCTGTCTGGGGGCTGGAACGATTTAGAGTAGTGACCCAGCAGCCATGGTGACTGGGGAGAGCAAATGTATCATTAAGCTAGCTTTGCCACTTGGGTCCTGTATTGTGCATACAAGGAACAGGGCCAATGTCTTTTCAGTCACAAACAGAATTTTCCAACTCTAAGTGAAACGCATATTGTGGTACCAATGTCATTACTGTGTAAAAGCAAGGAAATAGCAACACACTCACTTTGAAATTTTTCTTCTTTATCCTCCCATATCCTCAGTGCATAGGGTGTCAATCCGTTTCTGCCATTTACTTTGGTCTTGTGCTGGTCTGTTCATGCTTCTGAATGTCACGTTGATAGACTTTACTTCTTTCTCTATTGTTCTATTCACCCTCTTCTTTTCCCAGCTGGGATCCATGTTGTCACTTGACATGGAAGTCAAGTTTGTTGCATCCTTAAAGTGTGTCCTGAATATGTCCATCATCTTCTTACCAAGTTTGAGGCTTTAGGTTAGTTTTGTTCTGCTTAGAATTTGATGAAATTCTAAGCAGAACAAGGAAGTCTTTCCAATGGACTGAAGCTATTTCACAGGCATTTGAATGAGTTTATCTTATCAGTTGCTGTTGTTGATTTCTGTGACTGCTCCATGAAGGAGGACAGACATGATGCTGGTGTGAAATCTAAGTATAGAACTCAAAGCCAGTTTGGGGTTTGTGACCTCCCCTGGTTCCCAACAGTCTGCCCAGAGGCTGGTACTCACGCTTTGGAGTCATTGCAGGCAGTGTTACATAGCATTTTTAGAAACTCCAAGCATGTTTTTTTTGTTTTTAGTACCAGTATGAGACCTCCAATATATGTCTTCCAAACTCACACGAGCCCAAGCAGTGAGAACCCAAATTGGAAACCAAGGGGTTTACCAATGAATATAGAAATCTTTGGATAGTTAGTTAATGAAATCTAAAATAAAATATCAGTTATCATAACTATATAGTTATGTGAGTTAATCTACCCTGATTAGAAACAGCCCTGTTGACAAACCACATGTTTTACCTCTTTAGAAATGGCTACAGTGGAACTAATTCTCAAAACCTCTATTAAAAAAAGGCTAAAACCAAAGAGAAACACTGCTTCGGACTTATAGTTTGCTCCCCAGGGTTGTGAGGGAATGGTGGGAAGAGAAAAAAAGGTTTTGTTTCTCACTCACCCGCCCCCACCCCATTTATTACATTCTAACATTTCTAAAAACTACCAGGGGGACTAAATAAAAACCAGGCACATTTTATCTGTGGTTTTCTACATTAGATCAACTGAAAAAACTGTCCTCCTTTGCTAGGAAGTGTCTGCATTTGCCAACAATTCTTTGTGTCTGACTCATTTCCTTATTACCTCTCCTCCTCTCTCTTTTCCCTTGTGGGATTGACTTTCCCCTACCTCAAACAAAAAATAATTTTGTTGGATTAGGAAGACTGAGGACAGCATTTCTAATAGAATCTATCTGAAGTGCTTGTCCCCATGATATCTAGACTCCTGGACCTCACATAACAGACTCTCCCCCATATTCTCTATTCACCTCTTCCCTTTTGAGGAAGATGAAGTGAAGGAGTTCACATAAAGTGCTCAAGGGAAAAAAAAACCCAAACTCTTTCAATTATCTAGTTCAACTCCAACAACCAAGTCTTGGCAAAACCAGACACCTGGCAGATCCAGCTCCTGGAGGATTCTCCCTGCCTGGGGACATCCTTGAGGGTTAAGAGGCACTTTAGTGACTTAGGGTGATGTCTTCACTGCAATGTAAGCCCACGGTTCAAACTCAGGCTCAAGCCTAAACCCCACTTCCATCTACACACAAATCACACTAATCCAGGGCTTGGATCCAGCGTCCCAGGATGCCACGGGGGTGAGGAGTCAGAGCCTGAGTCAAGCTGGGACCCAAGGTTCAAGTCCTATTGTTTTGCAGTGTACATGCAGCCCCAGTGGACTCGTGCTCTGGGAGTCTGTAAAAGTATTCCACAATCCTATAGGCCAACTTTCTTTGGGCAACAGTCAAGTTTTCCCACACTGCACCAAGAACAAAGAGCTAGAGCGGTCACATTTGGGGAGGGTGCTAGGAAGTGTGGGTTATGGTGGTTGGACTTGAGCCCACATAATGCAGTGTAGATGCTGGACTCCCAGGTTGGGATCCAGGGTTCAACAATTCCTAACCTGAGGTTACAAGAGAGTGTAGATGCTCAAGCCCTAGGTTAACAAATCCAGGGTCTGCTAACTTAAGTTCTACTAACTCTGGGCTTACATTGCAGTGTAGATATACCCTTGCACCACTACTCTCTCCCTGCTCCCAACATAGGGGCATATCCAGGAGAAAGGTGATTCCAGGATGCCAGAACAAACGTTGGGAGCCATTAGAAGCAGTGCAAAATAGTACTCTTTGGAGGCAGCTTTGCATTCCCTCTTCCCAAGCATCATTAAATGCAGCTTGGAGACAGCCCAAAATCTGGAGCCAAATGAACTGCATATACAGAAACTGCATCTGGTACAATCAAGTAGAGCACAGTCTATACCAGGTGTGAGATGGACCAGATGACTTAGAATTACTTTTTCCTAGTACTTCTATGATTTAAACAATATGGGAGTGAGGGATGGAGCACAAATACTGCTCTCTTATTAGCTAAGAAAAACAGATGCCAAACCAATTAATTAAAACAGAACAGAGAAGAGCGGAGAACAGATTAGTGATTATTTGGGGGTAAAAAAAGGGGGCGGGGGAGGCAGTTCCAACATTCTAAAATGAACACTACCTGGGCTCCAAACATTCAATAGCTTCCCAGTCCGAGCATATATTTTCCCCCTCCTCCACATTCTTTGGTTTGCATTATTATTTACCAAATGCATTGAGACATATTATTTATTCACACTGCAGCTTTCAGACTTTTTTCCAGCTCCTCACCCTCTACCCGCTCATAGATAAATCAATTAATTGGCTCAAGACAGAAAGGAGAAATAGAAAGTAGCGTAGCTACAGAGCAGAAAGAGTGTTATGTGATGCATATGTTTTAGTTGACAAACTGGAGATGCTAACTCCTACTTTGTGCCTTTAGTCCACGAGTATATTTCATCTGGTCGTGGGTATCACTAGAACAGCTGACTCCAAAGTGACTAGTGATTTTGGCTGCCCAACCTGAGATGTATTGGAGGCCTGATTTTCAAAAAATGCTGAGCCTCGCTCTCTGAAAGTCTAGAGACTAGACTTAGGTGCGTCTGGTCCAGCACCCAAAAATGGAGACACCCAACATCACTAGTCACTTTTCAACTATAAGCCACAGGGTACGTCTGCATTTGAGCAGACAGGTGTGATTTCCAGCTCCCATAGAGATATCTCTGGTACCTCTATTCAAGCTAGCACACTAAAAATAGCAGTGTAGCTGGCGTAGCAAGGATGGCAGCTCAGGCTAGCTGTCCAAGTATGTACCTGCCTAGACCTGCTGGGTATGTACTTGGAAGGGTAGCCCAAGCCACAGCCTGGGCTACCCCAGCTATACTGCTATCTTTAGCATGCTATTTTGAGCAGAGCTAGCAAGTGTACGTCTACATGAGCTGGGAATCACAGCACTCAGCTCAAATGCAGACATAGCCTCAATATACAGGTAGATTAGAAGTTAAAAAAACTGGTTTCACTCCAGCTGTATTTGTGCCTCTTTTGTGTTCACTTTCCATGAAGATTCTGGCCTGCAAGTTTACTGGCAGGAATATTCAAGGAAACAGTTAAAATGCTAAGTGAGGTTAGGAAAGTTGGCAGAAAGAGATACTGAAGTCATAGAGTATGACTTTCACACTGGAAAGCTGATTCTAAGATTTATGTACATTCAGTCTGGAAACAGAAAACATGACTTGTGATGTGTGTTCAACCAAAACTAATGTCCTTCCAATATTGACCTATACAATGTTTTATTTATTACTCCCAGGGATATGACTGATCCCCAGAATTGTAAAATGGCAGATTATAAATAATTGGATACCTTAGAATGGATTTTCATTGGAACTGTTAGAAATTAGGCCATTATCTTGTGAAGCAGTGTCATTGTTACCACTCCTTAGCCTGGCTCCCCAGCACCTTCAGCTCCTGGTCATGCACACTCCATACTTCTGCCACCTTTTCACTTTAGCCTCTACACCTGTGGTCCTGCAAACATCATCTTCCCATCTTAGCCCCATTCTCTTCCAGCATCCTCCCTGGCATCTCTATCGCTCTTCACTACTGTAAAGGGAGAGTGGTAAGGCACAGAGCTTTGAATTCTGCACAACCTGCAATGCAACCAAAGACATTCAAAGTACCTGGAATTGTGCAGAGGACTATGGAACAAAGTGAGATCCTAAGGTCTACAGAAGGACAATCTATGACTGGCTTGAGGCAGCAGAGCAGAGGAGCATGAAATGGTCCCTAGAGACCAGACGGTGAGTGTGCTGAAGGAGGCAGCAGCTGCATTCTAGGTCTGACAGGGATCCAAGCTCTACCCAAGACTCCTGACATTATGCACTTCTTAAATCCTTTAAAAAACACAATGACAAGAGCTGGTTGGACAACTGGCCTTTCTTCCAAGGAAAATTTTGACAAAAGTGAAAAAAAAAATATTTTCCACATTTATTTTTTTATTTTGGTAAAAAATAATGAAAACCTGAAATATTTTGGCTGAAAACTGAAACATTTCAACTGAAAATGAAAATATTTTGATTCAGAAATGCTACTGTAGTCAGATCAGGCTTCTATTCGCCTTTCTAGACTGGGGTTCTTGTTCACCCTACATCTCCCATGATAAGCCACAGTCTCTCTTCATGGTGATTGGAGGCAGTGGTATCATAGGAGTCTCTGACCATAGTGTATCATGGGAGATGTAGTCTGGCTGGAGAGCACAGCCCATAGAGGAGAATGGGGACATTACGAAATTGAACAACAACTTCATCAGGCACTGTGGCAAGGTATTCAAATCAAACTATTTAAGTTTTGGACAAAAATATTTCAGTTTTTAAACTTTTGGTATTTTTGATGGAAAAACAATTTTCTGGAGAAAACATTTTTTGCAAGAAGTGTTTAGTTGAAAACCTAATTTTCTGTCAAAAACAATGTAGATGGAAAATTGTCCACCAGCCCTACTAAGGACATTCACAAGCAAAAAGCTATGCTAAATTGGAGTTAAAGTTGAGTGTACATATCCAAGAACCTCATCAGATTTTTAAAAAAAAACCAAAAACAAAAAAAACCCCTACATCAATGCTGTAGTCAAACAGACATCCAAACAATTAAAAGCTAAAAGGTTAAATTTTAACTCACTTCTTGGGAAGTATGGAAATGACATCACTAGATTATCATAGGCCACTGCCCCTTTAAATCTGTTAATTTAGATTCACCATAAAATATCCCTAGGGATGATCACTTTTAAATGCAATATTTGCATTTGCTATGTTTTAAAATAACAATCTGGGTAAATTAGTCCCATTTGGACATCTGCTCTTTTACAGTTCTCTGGACACTGGTGTATCAGAAACAAATGTGAATAAAAGATTTTAAAGCCATTTTGTTCCAAAAAAAAGGAACCACTTTACTCTACTTTAAATAAACTATATGATAATAATGCTTTACAAGTATAATTTTGGGCTATAACTTTTTTTCTTGTGACTACAGCACCATGTGTTCTGGATATAAAACTGGCTTTGGTTACCCATATCATTAAACTGGAAAACAAAGCAATGCATGACTCAATTGAGCATGAAAAAAAGATTTCATCGTGTCCTGCAATAAAAATACCATTACAGAAATGCACTGATTTTTTTCCTGGGTTGAGTTCTTTTTCTTTAAGCTGGCAATAAATGAGAAGTGGGGGAAGGTGTTTATGTGAATGCTAGACCAAATTGTGGTGTTAACGCACAGACTTGAATAGTGTAGGGACTATTGTCGAGCTGTGCTGCCCCACGGGGAACTTTAGGAGGCCATCCGAATTTCAGGCACAATGTGTCTAGAACTCCTGGGGAGCACAGCCACTGCTGCCCCATCTCTTAGGCAGGTGCAGCTTGTACACCCCTTCCTGGCCAACCAGCTGTTAGCTAGTGCAAAAGAGGCCGTGGAGAGAACGTTGGCTCTGCCTCCTCCTCACCTCCTTTTGGAGAGGCCAGACACTTTTACTTTTAAAGACAAAGGAATGGCCTTCAGAGTCAATGGCAGCAGGGCTGCAGCTGAGCTGCTGTAGAGCTTGCAGTGTAGACATGGCCTAGAGGATCAAGAGTTCAGCTGTTTGTGAAGCTAGTCTAGTGAACTTCCACTATGAAAATGGAGACTCATGAATATGAAGTAAGATCACCTTTTACAGAAAGGAGCATGGAAAGTAGTAAAAGAAATTAGACAATGTTGCTATAGAAACTTGAGGAAAAGATTCCAAAAAGAGTGAGGGAGTTGGAGACACAAGAAGGGAGTGGGAGTAGAAGATGGAAAAGATTAGCCTATTCGTTTCTACTTCTTGACAGTCTGGGGCGGTGCCATAATTCATACTAGCGTGCAATTATATAAGTAACTGTTTGCACCGTTGATCAAACAAGAATGCCAGGAGCAAAGGAATAATCAGGCAAATTCACAATTTTCAGTTAAAGGAACTTCTATTTCTTGCCATGTCTGCTTGAGTTTCAGTGGGTATGTCTGCACTGCAATAAAACACCCATGGCAGGCCCATGGTAGGTGGCTCAGCCTCACAGCCCAAGCCCTGAGAACCTATAAAACTGAGATGAGGGGGGAGGATTAAAGACCCTGAGCTCCAACCAGAGCCCAAACACCTACACTGCAATTTTATAGCCCTGCAGCCTGAGTCAGCTGACATGGGCCAGCTTCAGGTATTTTATTTCACGGTAGACATACCCATTATGTATAGCGGACTGAAGACCTGGAAGTGTCAGGGGAACTGTGTGCTTCAAGGTGTTCTGTAGAGGCAAGCCAGTGGGAAGTACTGATCCATTGTTATTGGATCAATGCCTCCAGTAAGGAGGACAGGATGCCATTGAGGCTTTGAAGGAAGCTTGCATGAGCTGTTTGCTCAAGGAACTACTGCTTTTTGAATAAGGTGATCAAGAAAGTATCCCTAGGGATGATCAATGGCAAGACAACTCTCAAGGTACAAGCTTCCTCGCATGGCAGCCATTTTGAAAGAGGACAGTTCTTAGTGGAATTCTCTGAAGTGGTACATTATTCTTCAGTCTCTGCCAAAAAAAGAAACTTTCACTTACGAAGAATCCTGGACAAAAATGACCATTAGACCTAAAAAAAGGTCTTCAAATATAGCTAGTGCACGAGATTTCAGTAACTTTTAACTATATGTAAGCTTAAAGAGTCTGTCTGATTCCATTATTAGGGATAAAAGAATGATCTTACCTAAAATTCTTAAATGGCACTTAAAAAAATTAAATTAATAAAATAATTCATAATTAACAGATGTACTTGTAAAATTTCAGGATGTTCATCCTGTGCCCAAAGGGTAAGTGCTGCAATGCTGAGGATGATATACTGAATTCTTCATATGTAACAAACTGGTTGAATACTTATTTAAATGCAAAACTCAGCTCAACCTTAACTATGGAACCACAACTTGCATTTCCATAATTAAGTCCTTCCCCCTGCAGTCCAGTCATTGCAAATTAGTAGTTGGACTCTTAGGGTCCGTCTACATTACAAAAAGAGACCTGTGGCAGAGAGTCTCAAAGCTCAGGTCAACTGACTTGCGCTCGCAGGGCTTGCAATACAGGGCTGAAAATAGCAGTGTAGATATTTGGGCTTGGGCTGGAGCCTGGGTTATGAAACCCAGCAAGAGGGTGGCTCTCAGAGCCTAGGCTCCAGTCTGAGCCTGAACATCCATACTGCTAATGTGAGCCCTGTAGCGTGAGCCCTGTGAGCACCAGTCAGTTTACCTGAGTCCTGAGACTCGCTGGCTCAGATCTATTTTTTCCAGTGTAGACATTTGCTTAAATGTGTTAAGAAGCCAAAGAGCAATTTTTTTCTCCTTGATAATGTGAGCAAAAATGGAACTGACATAACCCTGCCAAAGACTTACGGCTCTATCTGTAGAAGACTTCAGGTTTGGGGAGGATGAGTGACAGCATATTTGAGCTTGTCAAGCTCCACTCTGAAGGAATGGGTTGAGAAGGGGGGGGGGGGGAACAGCAGAAGTCAGCTCTTCCACACTTTGTGCCAAGAGCCTCTTCAAACACTCACTAGAATTCTCTCTTTGGTGGGTTGCAAAAGTATGAACAACTATCAGCAGTATGTATATTTGTACTTGTTTGGATATGAATCAAATGTTTAGCGGTAGCCTAATGAAAAAGAATAAGGATTGTGCTGGGCTGGTTACTGTGCAGCTGTGTGGTACACCTATGGCCCCAACTCAGGAACCCATCCCTATTTAGGGCAGCATTTCAGCATGTGCTTAAGTCTTTTCCTGAACTGTGGCTCATGAGTAAATGGATGGTAGTTGTGTTTCCCTTCCTCTTCATGTTAGTCTCCAACTCTAGCTAGGGATCCCTCCTGGTGGCTCCCTAGCAGATGACTGGGGTGAAGAGTTCCAAGAGATTAGTTACTAAGGACTGAATGTACTGTACAAAAATTAGGCAAAGCTGGGAAGCCTGCATGCTAAAGGCGGTTCTATAATGGTAGACAATTTTCCCTTCCATGCTAGGACCCAAAAATATTTACAAAAGAAACTAGAGATGAAATGTTCATCTTCATGCAAATATATCATGTTCCTTGTCTTTTAACATTCTGAAATAAAAAATAAAATTGATTTAATGCTTCCCCACAACCTTGATTCTCTGTTTTATTCTGCAGGGTTACATCTGATATAATTTTAATACAGTGGTTTAAGCCTCAGTCCAGCAGAGCACTTGCGTTACTTTAAGCACATGAGTAATCATTAATTTCAGTGGACTACTGACATGCATAAAATTGTACATGTTCTTAAGTGCTTTGCTGGACTGGGAATTCAGTGCATGTGATCGCATCTGTGGGGGCAGCCAGAACGAGGGGACTATAACAGCCTACTGCTTTCTCAGAGCTAAAGGAGTTCTCCCATAACTCAGGCAAAGGCCCATGTTGTTGTTTGAAGGTCCTAGGTCTAAAGAACCCTTCTTTGGAATTTCCTCAGAATTCTTCCTTCAGAATAGGAAGGAGAGGTTGCCCCCCATAGAAAAACCAAGAAATTCACTCCAAAAATCCAATGGACCTCAAGAGATCTGCTAGAAGTATAAGGCTATCTAGGTGGAGACCCTGTGCCACCACGCTGTCTTTCGCTATGACTCTCTCCAGTTCCTTTTTAGCATGGCTATGAGCAGTGGTCCATGAAAACCTCGTTAGAGAGATTAAACAGCATAGAGTGGCTCCACTCAAGACTCAATAGAGCCTTAATATTAACTCTTGATTGGATTTCCACTATCTGGGGAGAGATACTTCATGTTCACTTATCATGGCCCTCCTATCCCCTCACACTCCTTAGGTGTAGATCCTACATCTTAAAGAGACCTTGGTCCAGGAAAAGGGGGTGGAGGGTGAGAAATGAGGCCATGGGGGTGGGTGGCCCTCCTTCCTCTGTATGCAGATCTGTTGTGTGAAGGGGAAAATCAGCGCTTTTGTGGTAGTTTGGAGCAGAAAGTACTGAATGTATGGAACTGAACAGTATGATATGTTGGATGAGTATGTACAAAATAAAGTTATGACTACAAAGTCAACACATACAGTTGGGTAACTGATAAAATATGGGAAGTTAACCTGAAGATAAATGGCTATTAATCTTTCGTAGATCACATATGAAACAGACAATAAAAAGGGGTGTGTTTTGTGTCAAATTTACTCACAAAATGTAAGTGTCTAATATAAATTGGTTTTAGGCACCAGTAGTAGATTGAAATATATACACTTACATCTTACGTGCATTATGGCATTTTTTTATTACTTGGCAATTTGTTTAAAACTATCATGTTTGCTTCATTTGTGTTTTCACATTATTTCCTAAGTGCAAGCCATCCCTATTGTATTTTAAAAATTATTTGCATTGCTGCTGGATGCTAAAAGAGAAGAAAAAACATGGCTTAGAGAAAGTTAGAAATTGCTTGTCTTTGGCTACTTTGGAAGTTACAGATGTTTGTGTGTCTCATGCTTCCTTTGCAGACACTGGCATTTAGCATTTGAACTATTTTAGCCCTAGGATCAAAAAATGTGCGCGCTTAGTTGCCAAATGTAAGTGCATCATTGGTTTTTGGAACAGCCTTGTTTTACAGGATTTAAAAAAAAAAAATCCAACAAAAACCCTGGTACCAGTTAGGAACATATTAGTACAACACTAATTATGAACTGGAATGTGTCAGAATTAAATGAGTTATGATCTGGCGAGGACCTGCAAACTATAGTCAGATACTTAATAAAGTTTTGACATGCAGCTGCGAAGACTCCTGGATCCCTGCCACCTTTTATTAGAGTGGCGCCCAGCAACACCGCTGTAGTTAAGGGTCTGTCAGCATTTCCATTATAAGCCTCCCCCTATACCCCCTCTTTCTCTCTCTCTCTCTTTTTTTTTTTTTTTAAAGAGCTTTGTAGCTTGCCCATTTTAAATCACATCAAGCTGAAACTTGACATGAAAATTGTCAGGAATATATTTTTAATAAAAAAAAGTTACTTGAGTTAGTTCTACCTTTTAGACCCAGAGAGATCTGGGGTGTTTTATTATAAACTTCTTTATGTCATTCTTAAAAGACTACAAAAGATGGAATTTCACCCTAACTTCTGAACCTACTTTCTTGAATCAGACTTGTAATTTTTTTAAATTAGTAAAGTGGTTTGAATAAAACTCAAAATGGTTTTCATTACTTGGAAATAGACCTTTCTGAAAAATGGAAGTGAACATTGTTGGGTTTTGTGTTCCAAAAAGTTCACTATCAGAGCCTCAGCGGATATAAATGTGTAGCTGGGAACATGCCAATTTACACCAGTTGAGGGTCTGGTCCTCAGCTGACATTTAAAAAAATATATTTTTCATCTACCTTTAAATCTTTGTGCTCCCTGTTTCTATCTTCATCCAGAAGTGAAAGTGCCAAAATACTGCAAGAAAGACCATTCTTGGGTTATTTCTTGCTTGACTGGAAGCAAAAAGCATAGTACATGTAGCCATGAAACAGTTAAACCTTTTGATTACATTTCTAAGCAGTCTGTGTGCAGAGTTGAGCCATCATTTTTGTTCTATCAGTCCTGTGCAGATTGTCAGAGGGGATAGAAAAAAAAAACAGTTTATAGTTCTCTTGTTATATTGTTCTTTTAGGGTAAATAAAGAAAATCATTCAAACTGGAAGTGTTTGTTCTTTGTGCATGGAACAACCCTAACAAGAACAAACCTAAATCTCATGAGAGCTCACGATTTTCTTCCCAGATTTCCATGCATAAAAAAATTCATCTAGCATTTGAACTGTTTAAAAAGCATTGCTTTATTGATCAGAGTGAGAAAGAACTTCCTTACTCAGATATTTCAGGGACATCAAAAACATCTGAGTATTTGTGTGACTCATTCCCACTATGGTACAGTACATAACTGAGACAGATGCCTACATATAAGAATTAAATAGGATTGTGATGTATTGGATCAAATCCTTTCTTAGCTTACTTAACTGAAATTCAGAAAAAGAAATTCACAAAAATGAAAAGCAGAAACAGTGACCTTAACTGGCCTTGTGCATGTGCAATGTGATTGGTCTGCATATATCTGATATTTGCAATGTAGGCTGGCGGGGCCATCCCTCTGTGTCTCATCTGAAGGGGCCACACCTCCTTGCAATTTGCATCTGCTAATGCCTTCTCTGACAGAACAAGAGTGGGGGAATTAGTGATTCACAAGGGGGCCCCCCTCCTCCAAGCAGGGCAGGCTGTACACAGTCTGGGCTCTGGCTGGTGACCAGGGCGGGGTGCAGCTGCCTATTCACCCAGCCCTTAGGCGGGGCAGGGCAGCCACCAATGTTCCCTCTAATTTGACAGTCCGTGTGCCCAAAAAATGTCTTCTGTGCAAATTGTTGCTTCTGTACAAGTTTTTGTGCACGCGGTGTTTTGCCGTGCGCGCGGCATTTAGGATCTCTGTGCTCACACAGCTTATAGGGAATAGTGGCAGCCACCAGTTAAGGCTCTGGCCTGCAATCAGGCAGAGCTGTCCTACCAGCCTAGTGTAGGGGCTCAGGTAGGGATGAGCACCACATGCTATCTCCGGGGCTCAAGCAAGGGGTTGAGCTGAGGAGCATAGGCCTCCTGGCCTACGGAGGGGGAGTACTGCTGCCCCATGGGGGGACATGGGCCCACCCAACTCCACTGTGTCCCAACCCAGGGCCCTATCAGTGGTGGAGCAGTCCACCACTGGGCCAGCAGGCATCCTGGTTTCAGGCTCGCTCTCCACCAGAACCACTGCCTGGTTCCCCTGGGCTGCTTCCTTCTCTCCCCCTCGGGTGTACCTGGATCCAGGGGTCATCCTCAATCTCCTCTGGGTACACTGCCAAGGGTAGCGATAGCAGCTTCTCTGCATCGAGAAGATCAGGGCTCCCTGAAAGCACACGGTGGTCCCTGGGGCAACAGCGGTTCTCCTTGGTGCTCACCTCCAGTTAGGGTGACCAGATAGCAAGGGTGAAAAATCAGGACAGGGGGCGGGGGGAGGGGGTGTAATAGGCACCTATATAAAACAAAGCCCCAAATATCGGGATTGTCCCTATAAAATCGGGACATCTGGTCACCCTACCTCCAGTGGCTTCTTCCCAACTGACCAGCTGGGACAGCCTTTTATATTTCGGCTTCTTGTCCCACCCCTCTTCTTCCAGCATGCAGGACATGGCCCCGCTGGCTCCTCCCACTAGGTGGCCTGCAGCGTTCCCTCCATGTCTGCATCTGAGGGAGCCATGCCTCCTTGCTACATGTGAGCATATCACTATAAAAATGTGTGCGCACAATTGCACTTGTCTAACTTGAAAATCTGTCCTAAATTAACACAATGTAAAAAAAAAAAAAAAAAGAAAGAAAGAAATGAACTCAACTTTAAGATCTTTAACAAGCTATAATTTCTGAGCTCAAACCAGTTTGGTAAATCATCCAGGATTTTAGCAATGAGCTAAAAAAGTGCTTATCTGAAGAGAATCAAAAGACTACACCTTTGCATATCTGTAGCTCCCTCCATGTAAAAATCTCAAAGTGCTTTATGAAGATTAATAAAGAAAGGCCAATGATGAAGTCCTAACCCCACTGAAGTCAATAACAAAACTCCGATTGACTTCAATGGAGCCAGGATTTCACAATTAGTCACCATAAAGATTTGCCACTGTACTCCAGGAGGAAAGGGGTCTCAAGCTGTGGCAACCTACCAATATGCAAGTGAAGTTGGGGATATCAATAGACCCTGCACTCTGTATCTTACCTTAACAATTCAATGCCAAACATCTTTTTCCTTGTTTTGTTTTCTAAAAGTGATCTTAAGTGGGGATCCCTCCCTTCCCCCTCTTTTGGCCTGTATATCGAAACAGATCAGCTACTGGCCAGTAGCGTAGCCAGGTCTTGAGCACAGGGGAAGCGGCGCTATAAAAAGGCGCCTCCCCGCTCCCCCTGTGCTCACCCTGCGGTGCTTTAAAGGGCCCGGGCTCCAGCCGCTGCGGCTCCCCACAGTGGCAGGAGCTGCAGGCCTTTTAAAGCGCCGCCCCAGCGAGGCTCGGGCAGCACCTTAGTACCGCTTCTCCTCACAGAGGGAGCGGCCGCTCCCCCTGCTCCCCCCCTGGCTACGCTACTGCTACTGGTACTTTCACTGTTAGCACTAAGGGCTTAGATTCTCAGAGGTGCTGCAAGAGGAGTTATGAATGCTTAGCACTTCTGAAAATCAGGCCCTCAGTGCTGGTTTCAGATAAGTGTCATGTCTGAACCAGCTTCAGAAATTAAACAGTAAAGGTGAATACTTATGCAGCTGTGGATCACATGCTGACCAGGTTTAGAACAATGCTCTTAAATTGAGCTTGTGCCAATCCAAGAAGCCTTGGTTTTAGTTTGGCTGCTCAGTCATTCACAGTTAAAGGAGATATGAATCCTTAATTAACGGGCCAACTTCATCGCCATAGTAATGGTAGAACAAGGATCCCGAGCTGTACCCTCATTTTCAGGCCCTTTAAGCTTGGAAAATACCTCTTTTAGCTTGTAAATTGGTAAGCTTGCTTTCAGGTCAGAGAGTAATTGTTTGGCCAAGTTTAAAGGAAATGGATTAAACTATTTTTTGACGCAGAGGCAAATAAAAGCTTAGCCTGGTTTTAAATTTTAACAAAAGTGTAATTTTTTCCATACTCCTAACTCAAAAATGGCATAGAGTTTTGAAAAACAGTGCATAGAACAGACCTGAAAAAAGCCTTATGACTGAATGCTCTTAAGGGTTGAATTCTAACTCACCAGTTCCATGTGAGCAGCTGTGGTGGTGAAATATTTTGTTAATGTTTTGGCAGTTAACCATTTAGATTCTTCCCTCACTTACATCCGGGACAGTCTGTTGTGTCTTTTGCTCTTTGCACAAGGACAAGAACATAAAGAAACCACAGCTGGGTCCCACATAGCTGTGTTCTGGCTCATTTCTGGCAGATTCCAAAATCTAGAACAGGCGAGTGCCACTAGAGGGCTCAAACTATTTAAACTAAAGGGATGCTATCCGATTCTTATACACTACACAATCCCATTCTGCAGCTCCCCAGGGTTTCAAAATGGGCACTGCTACCAAGTCCCTGAGCCAATGTGGCTTCACACTTCTCCTTGGAAAGATGGAATCTCTGTGAAGGCTAATGAGGGGTCATGTTTCCTGCTGGTACACCTAGATAATGAGGAGAAAGCAGCTCGGTGCTTCCTAGAGACAGGAGTCTGGGGCAACAGCTCTCAACCATTTCCTTCCTCAGAATCCCAGGCACTGAACTTCCAAGCCTTCTCCTCACAGCAACAGTCTTGTGTCAACAAGATTCCCTTAGGTGCAACCTGTGCTGCACCTGTCTATTGGTCAACACTCATCCTGGTCACACATACAGACTTGGCAGAATCTTCACACATCCCCTACTAAAGAGCAGGTGTAGATTTTACATGCAGGTGTGTACACACACACACACACACACACACACACACACCCTCTGAAGGGGGCAAAGACAGAATCCTCCTCCTCCGCAAGGAGAGGGATCGTGTGACATCTTCTCCGGCATTGGTACATCTTCAACCTGCATCAAGGTTTGTTAGAAAAAAAGAGAAAGTCAGAAGGCTGGGGAAAAAAAAAAGAAATTAATGAGCCCAGGAACAATGAGGGCCCAGTCCTGAAAAAGGTGTAATCTCAATTAATCTGATGGATTTATTGTGCCTAGAAGGAACAATGTTCTCCTTAGATTGGCTTCTCCCAGCCTTCCATCACTTGCAGGGAGTTTTTGCAGATGAGTCAGAGATAGTGGAAAAGGAGAAACATCCCATGAAGCTCATCTTCTCTACAATTTCTTCTAGCTTTTTTCCATTCATATTGCATGGTGGGACGGAGCACAGGGGCCATAGACTGTGAAGTATTTAAAAGAAGACAATGAACCCTGTTTGATGTTTTATTTATATATAATACATTAGTAAAAAAAGTATTGTGGGCCTGATCCTCATTTACATTAAGGCCCCTTCATATTACTCTGGCAGTGCAAAGTGAGTGTAAAAGTGGGTGTAAATATTTTCACCCTTGTTAAGGCCCCTTTACACTGTCAGAGCAATGTAAATAGGCCTTGGCATAACTGAGAATCAGGCCTGTTATTATGGTCCAGTGATAGCAATAATGAGGTCAGCGGCATTATGGCAGAATAACTTCCCAAATGTATGGACTACGTGACAGTCCGATGTGCTGATCTGTTGATATAATTGAAATAAAAGCGTATGAGGTCACTTAAGATTTTGTATTAGTGTGCAAATTTGATGAAGTGGGGGCACATACACCTCCAATAGATATCAAAAGCAGTAAGTGAAAGCCTCATTGAGCATTGGAGTGTTTAGTCTTGTGGACAATATAAAGGTGGGAAAAAATGCACAAGTCTCTCTCCTTAACTGCTTATTTCCTTATTCTTATTCTTTCAAGTTTTTGGGTGGATGGGGGTGGGGGGTGTCCTGTGGTACCTTAATTGCCACAAAATATAAATTTTCTTTGCTCATTTTTAAAATTCCATTTTAATAATCCCTCAATGTGGTTATAGCTTTATGAAATGGATATGAAGAAAATTGCATCCATTAGTGTCACATGCGTAGAAGTGTAAGTGGCTCAAGTTCTTCAAAACATGAGAAACAGATGAACAGGGAGGTTATTTTTAAGACCCTTTTGTATAGCCTAGCAGTATTGTATTCTCTGTGTGTTGGAATGAAAGTTTTTGCCTCTTTCTTTTATAGAAATTTTTGGAAGCTGATTACCGTTCAAGCCACCCTCTCCTTAGCACATCACCATGCTTCCCAAATAAATTCCTGCACTTAAGTTGTGGCTAATTTAAATGCAAGAAATACAGGATACCAGTATGGAAGAAATTAAAGCTCAGACAATGCTGGGATTGCTTTGAAAATAGATGGGTTATAGAAGATTACTCACTACATGTAAAGAACAAAAAACTTAGGTCCTGTTACACACATTGAAATCAGCCCCAGCCTTCCTGTGACTCATTTATAGGTAGAAATCACACTTCATACTCATTAGTATCTGTCATTAACTTATATATGCAATACCTCTTACTTTCCCATACACTTGTATGCACTAATGGTTTTTTATATATATACATACACACATACACACACCTCTTCTTGCACCAAAGCAAATGCTGTGTATGTGCAACTATTGATTCTTAGCAACTATGCTGGGAATCTGTAATTTATTTTTTTTTAAGTGACTAGCAATTTTCAGTGCCATGGTTTTTGGATGCCCACCCTGAAACACTTTTGGGGGCTGATTTTCAGATGAATGTTCAGTACTTTCTGAAAAAAAATCAGCCCCTCTAATGGGTGTCAAGTCAGGTACCAAAAAAGGTGTCTGCTAAATATGTATCCTAGTTCTATAATAATCAAGTGATAACTAAGGGATTCAGAAGCTCATGTTCCATTGACCTTCAGTGAGACTTGTGGTCCTGCATACCATAGGCACATGTGACATTCTCTCCTCTGAATTTATGTGCCTACTTACCTGTAGATAACATTCAACTGCATATCTATTCCTGAACCCAACTATAGACTTGGGGGTGAAATCCTGGGCCCACTGAAGATGGGTGTTTTGCTATGGTCTTCAGTAGGGCCAAGATTTCACCTTAGATTGTTTAACTATGAGCAACTCCATTAGCTCATAGTTAAACAATCTAACTGGGGGGGAGGGCAGGAGTATAGCTCAGTGTTTGAGCATTGGCCTGCTAAACCCAGGGTTGCGAGTTCAATCCTTGAGGGGGCCATTTAGGGATCTGGGGCAAAAATTGGGGATTGGTCCTGCTTTGAGCAGGGGGTTGGACTAGATGACCTCCTAAGGTCCCTTCCAACCATGATATTCTATGATTCTAATACAATTGACCATTGTAATACAAAGAAGCCATTTTAAGAAACATAAAATCCCATTTTTAAAGACTTATAGGCTTGGATTTTCAAAGCAGCCAAGTGAGTTAGGTACATAACAAATCCCATTGAACTTGGCACATTACTGCTGTAGGCACCTTTAGAAATCCCATCTTTAATCATAACTTATAGTATCAGTCTTGTACTAAATAACAGATCTCTGTGTGTGTCTCTTTAGCTATGTTTTGTACTGCACTCACCACCATGGCATCTTCAAGATATAATCCAGTCACTAGGGTGGAAAGTTTGTATTTTACTATATTTCAGACACTGGCAACTGAGACTTCATTTGATGGAAGCTTAAAATTTTTTAGTTTCTTAATTTCAATAAATCTCTCCCCCCTCCTTCTGTGCTACCCTAGTTACATTGTCCGTATTGGCTCTGTTTCTCTGGCTCTCCGTGGTGTACCACAACTGTCATGGGTAGCACATACAACACATATTTAGATTAAATTTATTGCCTTTTAGAGCTTTAATTGTATGCAGATGATATTTCCAGCTTCTAATTTTGAAAAAGTTAGAAATATTCTTGTGGCTAAAATACCAATGTTTTGCAGTGAATTATTTTCATACTTTTCCCATAACAGACCTTTTTTTGGAGAATCATCTCATAACACCTGGGATAGCCTACTATATTTGCGGAGCAGGTTATTAACCAAACAGCAACTCTTGCCAAGCACCCAGTGTGACAATTTAGTAGGATTGCTCTAATGATTGTTGTAGTAATCAGTGACTAATTGGTGCTTTCTTAATCAGAACAAAAATAAAAAGGCAGATATTTCCAATTCCAGATAAATATTTGGTAACATGAAGTGTACCAAGATGTGAAAATATGTGTCTGAAAAGGGGCTGATATTCCAGGAGAAATTAGAATGAGGTCTGAGGTCCACATAAATTGTGTGCCTACATTCGCACATACATTTATAGTGACCGCTCTATAGCAGGACCTAGTGTTATGCAGCATCTTGCTCCACATAATACTGACCAGGCCGAATAATGCTGCTTAACTAAGGAGATACAATGAGATCAAAACCCATCTTGAGACAGATTAGAAAGAGGACTCCAGTTGGCCTCAAGATGTCAAGGTATCGTTCAGAGCTTTAGGGCTTTTATAGGATATGGTCAGAGGCACAAAGCTTTGACACCTTGAACTTTCATCTGCAATAACTAGGATATCAAATAAAGCAAAACAAGTTGTAAATACTAGTGTCTGAGAGGAGTTGTTGTTCAAATGTCCTTGTAATCTGCTGTATTAATGCTTCCGGGGGGTTGGAGGGGTGGGAGTTGGAGGTAAGCTTACCCACCCTGCAGAATCTATAAGTCCTAGAACCTTAGTGACTCTAGACCTTGTCTCTTAATTGTTTGACAGAACTTTATAAGAAATGACTGCTGCTGGTCTGCACACACCAAAACCTTTGGGTGCAAAAACCTCATTAGGATCTTATTTACATTAACACCAAGACACCTTCATATTGCCAGTGGTGCAAAGAGGATTCAGTATAAATGAGAAATCAGTCCTACTAGAGTCTTGTAAGAACAAAGATGCTGCTCTTTCTGTGCCATGCTGTGTGTAAGTAATAGCCAAACAAATTATGTAGGAGATGCCAAACAGTCACAACCAGTTTTCCCATTTACAGAATATTGGAATCAATGCTATGGGCCTGAGGCTCATTTATATTTGCACCCTCTACACCGCTCTGGCAGTGTAAATGAGTCTTTAGTTCCACTTGGATTCCCTTTGCCCTCCATAGTGTGTAAAATGCAAATGAGCATTAGGGTCTACACATTTGTGTCTCCTCAATTGGAGTTAGATGTACTCATCCTCTCTAAGGACCTGCTCATCATGTTGCAAGATCAGACCCATTTGTATATACTACCATCTAGGCCTCCAGAAAGAACCACCAACAACCCACTCTAGGATGGATCCCATTTAAGAGAAGAATTTTAGAGAACTTTAGAGAACCACCACAGCTTTGACATGTGGTGAATTGAAATAGAGCCCATATTCATTAGTGGAGGGCTGAGAATAAAAGTGATGGAGATATTTGTTTTTCATTTGAGGGTTAAATAGGACTACAATGCATACTTAGGGTATGCTGCAGATTTGTAGATTTTTATTGTAGGGTTTTTTCCACAAGCCTTTTACAGAGATAGAAGAGAAAGATAGAAGTTGAGCTCTTATTTTTGCTCCACTTCCCTGATACAGAGGTATGGGTAATTATATTTAGGTACAGAAAGATTTTCATCTCATTCATATTATTCTCTGAACCTCTGTTTAAATTTATTCAGACCTATAGCATGTACAGACACATAAGACTATACCTAAGTACACCCAGAAAAACCCACCAGGTCCTGTAGTCGCAAGACAACTCCCATCCAGAAGAATACAAAAGTGTGTTCTGGTTGTAGTACTTATTAATTTTTCCCCTTCCCAACTATCTGGTACCTTCTAAAAAAGAGCCAACTATCCCAAGCCTTTGGAAGATGGGACTTACTCATAGGCAAATCCTTACTCCACAAACTCACTTTTACATCTCAAGTAAACAACAACATTTTATAAGATTTTAGGAGTCTTTTCATAGCTATTGAGTTGGGAGTTGTCTTCTTACTCGACACTGAACAACAGCATCCAAAGTCAGAGAGATTCTGAATTTGTCCATGTCCATGCATCTGTCCATGTTGGGAGACCAGAAACTCAAGTTTCCAGTGAAGCAAAAATTTTCCACTCTAATGAACAAAACCAAACTACCTTTCTTAGTAGTTCTACTGTGCTTGAGCAGAGATGCTCTAGCCTTTATGACTGCAACATGTATCCATTGGCCAAATGCCTGTTTTAGGACAACATGGGAGAAAGGCATTGTCCTATAAAAACTCAGTCTGCTTAGGCAATTAAATATTCTCAGCACTGTCACAGTATCCTTCATCACAAATATGGGAAAATACTTTGCCTGCTGCTGTTGAATCGGCTATTGATGGCTATAGCCATTCACATCTTTTCAGAAATATTGCTTGTTTAGAGCAGTAGAAAATACTCTTGAAATAAAATGTAATTCTGGACAGGAAAATATAGATATGTATTTATCGGTTTTACCAAAGTTTGACACCATCAGCCAACTAGAACTCTGGAAACTCCTTTCAGAACTCACCTGTCTATAGAAGTTTGTGCAAATCATCTGCCAGGTGCATGATGGAATGCTGGGTAAAGTCGCTATGGACAGATTCTTACAATTCCATTTGTAATGTCAAATGAAGCCAGCCAGGATATGTTCTGATGCCACATCTTTTCAGACTCATCTTTGCAATGATAAGTATGGCCCAAAAATATCATGCCAAGAAATGGTATTAATTTTTTTAAAAAAAATTGGTCAATTCTTCATCCTGAAGAGATTAAATACCACTAAAAATAGCTAAGTAGGTTAACTATGAACTGCTCTATGCAGAGGATTGTGCCCTTACCAAGCACACTCCAGACAACCTCCAGTGAGTTGGCTAAAAATATTGAAAGCTATAAGTTTGCTGTCAGTCTCTAGGTAACGGTTATGTATCAAGCAGCAATGGGGAAAGCATATGTGATACCTTCACCACCATTCACCAAATGAAACTCCAATATAAAGGACTTCATTTCCAGAACCTTGGAGAAAAGATTTGTTACACGCTGGCATCGCTGACCATTGTCAGAAATCATTGTTACCTGACTTCAGTGGAAGTTTGATTGAACAAGGACTAAATAAAAACTGAAATAGGAAGTTGTGATATAGCTGTGATGTTACACCCCATACCCTTCATAGAAATATTGTTAGGATATGAATATGGCATAATTAAGATATGTTTTATGCAAGGTGGGTCATGTGAGGTATCATTAAAAAGGTTATGATCTACTGAATGTGTTTACTAAATTTGTATGCATGTATCATTTCTGTATCTGAAGTTAGGAATATTGACTATGTAACAATTACAACTGTTTACACTTGGGGGAATGCCCACCAGACAGTAAGCAATCAGTTTGAATGAGCCATTTAAAGACAATAGAACTTTGGAGATACTAATCTCCCACCTTCCTGCGGAGCTTCCTGGGATGTTGCTTTGACACTGCAGGGTCATCTGATGATGTCAGCTGGTACAGAGTACCAGGTTGGACACTACTGGTATTTTTCCACTGGAAACAAAGGGTTGCTGCCTTATGTAAATACTACTTAAGGTTGGCGAATAAGTCAAGCAGGACTCTTGTCCATTGCCTCCCCATCCAAGAAAGAAGGTTAGTAAAAGCACCTGAAGGGAATGGCAAGGACTGAGTCCAGGCTGAGACGGGTCCAGTCTGTAAAGAGAAATAATTGGAACTCTAAGCTACAGAAACTCTGCAACCTGCCTAAAACATCTAGGGTGAGAAATTACATTTTGTAACCTGTTTCTTGAGTGTATTAAGTTTAGTTTGCATGTTTTGTTTTATTTGCTCAGTAATCTGCTTTGTTCTGTTTGCTATCCCTTATAATCACTTTAAATTTACCTTTTGTAGTTAAACTTGTGTCCTGTCTATTTCAAAACCCAGTTTGTGCCATTCATATCTGGGGACAAAAAGCTGAGCATCTCTCTCCACATTGAGAGAGAGGGCAAATTTTCATGAGCTTGCACTGTGCAGATCTTTCTATACAGCACAAGACAATATTATTTTGTGTTTCTACCACAAAGGAGGTGTGCATGTGAGTGCTGGGCAATCCCCAAGCTGATTCTTCCCACACACAGAGCTGACCTCAGTGTCTGTGTCCATTTGCAGCTGGGTGTGTCACTACCTGTGTGTGCTGGAGAAGACCTGAGGGCCTGGCACAGCTAGGACAGGGTGAGGAAACCCAGGCTGGGGGAATGGGTGGAACCAGCGGGACCCCAGCACATCAGGTGGCATCCTGGATGGGGGTTCAACCCATCACAATAGCCCATAATGTTTGCACCTTATCTGAGGCCAGAAACCCCCTTCAACACCATGTCACATTAAGATTGATACAGAGGAGAGGATTTGTCCCATAGAGATGGGCACAGGGAGAGGAAGAATGGTTTGTGTGTGTGAATACACCACCACATCTGTATCTGCAATGCCAGTTGACTTCAATGGGAGTTATGAGTGCTCAGCAGGCACTCAGCTTTCAGGCTTTGTCCTTGTATGTTTAATTATAAAAGCAGTGGAAAAAATTTGTATGGAGAAACAGCAGGTCACTCATATTAGACTAACTCAAAGCTAAAGATGCCCAAAATGGTGCAAACATCCAAATAAATGCAGTGTAAATAACCACCAAGGGAACGTGGGAAGTGTGCCAAGATTATGTTAGTAAACCTGGCTAGTAAGAACAGAGTTAATCCTTGGGACACTCCTCAATATTCAGGGTTACTTTGGATTCCTGAAGCGCTGAAATGCTCATTGTTTCTGCTGAGACTGGTCTTATGGAATGATTACCTAGACTCACCATAATTCACTATATGCATCTACTTGTTATATGCTTTTATTACTTTCCTCTGCAGATGTTGCTGTTTCCAATTAGAGATGCAACTCCTACCCCTGGACTGTTAATAACTATTTTGCCTTGAGACATATCTTATTTGCTAACTGAAAAAGGCACTATGGTATATTATTAGAAGTGAGTTTGTGAAGTAAACTCCCAGTGACTCTAATCTCTGGAATGCTGACTCCTTCTGAGGTCAGTAATGGGGTATTTTGGAATTTGCCATAGCAGCAGGCCTAAGCCTGTCTTCAGCCCCCTTTGAAATTCAGACCCTGGTGTCAGCAAAATAATTGGTTCATTTGAACAGAAAATCAGAGAAGGAAGGTTACACTTTTCTTTCAGTGCCTTCATTTCACTACACCAAGTATTCTGAAATATATTACTGTACTCAAAATATTACAAGACTCAATCTCCTTCCAATTTCATTTCCATAATGGTTCTTGGAAATTTATTCCCAAAAGCCCATCAATATTTATGCAATAATTTCTAAACTGCCAATGGAAAGAAAGCCACATCACTCTGTCAGACTAACAATTGTCCCTTTTACCATTCACTGTATAGAAACAGTCATTATAGCCACATATGTCCTGCTGTAATTTCAATATTTTCCTGTTTTAAATATAATATGGTAAAGTCAAAAGGCCTTGCATTGACTTTTAAAGCCTTGCCTTGGATCCATCTCAAGTCATACCTTTGGCCCCATCTCAAGGCCTACATTTGGCTCTATATCAAGGTTTTGCTTTGCTCTTAAATCTCCCCCGTGCAGAATGTTGATCATGAGTAATGATTATGCCTAAATTTGTGTGTCACAGTGCTGCAATTGGAATTTCTCATTCATATCCACTACTGTATGCTCTAGCACAGGGGTGGGCAAACTACAGGCCATGGGCCAGATCCATCCGGCAAGCAGTTTTAAGCTGGAGCACTCCATCCAGGGTGGGGGCCAGACCACGCTTAGATGCTGGAGAAGGGACATGCCACTGCTTCCAGGAGCCGCTTGAGTTAAGCACCACTCAGAGCCTGCACCCCTGAGCCTCTCCCTATGCCCCAACCCCCTGCCCCAGCCCTGATCCCCCTCCCACTCTCTAAAACCCTTGATCCCAGCATGGAGCACCCTCCTGCACCCCAAACTCCTCATCCCCAGCCCTACTCTAGAGTCCATACCTCCAACCAGAGGTCTCCCACACTCCAGCACCAATTTTGTGAGCATTCATGACCCACCATAGAATTTCTATTCCCCGATGTGGCCTTCAGGCCAAAAATTTTGCCCACCCCTGCTCTAGCACAATGTTACTGTTAGTCATCTAGTACATACCCAGCACAGTAGGGTTAACATATACAGAAATGTAAATATCTATAACCTGAGAATACCTGTGTATCAATCGCCCTCAAAATAATCCATCTACTAGTTGGGATAGCTATATATTTCACACCTGGAAATGCCCTCACACAAACAGTAGTAGAATTCAGTCACAGTATACCATGTCTGCCAGTAATTAAGGCACTGAAGATGGCTCAGCTTATGCTAAGCAACTGCAACCCAGGAGCCCTCATTCTACCCTTAGTGAGGAATGGTGGGAAATAGGTACAAGTAGGATACAATCTTAGGGGTGAAAAACAAGAAATAGTTCAGACACTGTGTGAACAAAAACAAAATATATATGATTTTCCCATTGCTAATTTTTATGGGAGTGTGTGCGTTAGAGTTTAGCAAAATATAATGAGTGAAGAAACCAGTTTGACAAAAAAGTGTTAGATATTGTGATGAGGTGCAACTCATCACTGCAGCACCTCCTACTGGCTGTCTTGGGACTTAGCTCTTCTGGTGGTGTCTCGCCCACCATCACCTCTGCTCCTGGACCCACGTCACTTCCAGAACCACAGCAGCCTCTTCATGACACTTCCCTCCAGCTGTGCCACACTCTGTGTTCTCCCCTTCCGGGGGATCTGTAATCTCCACCCAGCCACTTTCCTCAGTGGCAATTGCAGTCCATTGTCCTGGGGCCACTTCCCATGCAGCTCCAGCACCCTCTTCTGCCCTTAACTCAGGGTCTCAGCCTGCAGGCCCTAGCGGCCAGCCAGGAGCGCTCTCTAGCTCCCCAGTCCCTACTTGCAGCACTAAATTGTCCCAGGTACCTAGGCTTCTCCCCTCAAGTTCCAGTCAGCTACTCTGCTCAGGCTGCAGCCCTTCTTATATGGGCCTGCTGGGCTATGATTGGCTACTCCTCTCAGCCCATTTCTAATTGGCTACCTCCAGCACAGTCTCTCTAGGGCTGTTTTTAACCCCTTTTCTGCCAGTGAGGGGCAGCTGCCCAATCACAGATCTATCTGTTACAGACATGTGTGTTATGATCGGTGCAGCAGAGGGAATCCATGTGTGACTGCTTCTAACAGTGTTATAGTACAGTATAAGTCAATGTTGAGTCAGATTCTGTCCAGCACCCAGCTCTGCTTCACAAGGTAAAGGGGACATCAGGAATCAGCTATGAATCCCTGATCTTGAAGTTCAGACTGCTCCAGCCTTGGTGAGAGTTAGAACAGCTGCTGTAGCTTATGACACCGGTGAGTGGTCCTTAAGGGGGTTAATAGCAATAATAATTATTATTATTTACATTGGTAAGGCCAAATCCTGCTTTCCTTACTTAGATTTTACTTAGTCCTCACTCAGGTAAAACTCTCATATGAGTCATTTATTCGAATGGTATCTCTTGTGATTTAACAAAGTCTTTTTTCACTTATTTTGTCATTGGGTGGTTCTCATTATTAATGTCATCTTCATATGCTACAAATGTTTGTGTATTTAATAGAATGAAAAACTGTTTTGGAGAAGCAAAAGCCATATGCAGTGACAGACAATAGATTTTTTCCATCTTTTTCTCATTTTCCATTGTTTTTGTTTATTTTTCCTGAGTTATTTATTACTTTAAAAACTTTCATTTTCCATAAATTTCCAAGACGTTCCAAAAGTTTCTATTATTGCCAGATTTTCTAGTCTACGGCAGAGCCTGAGTCAGGATCTAAACTTCACTGGGATCTTCATCTTTCACATCTCATCTGCCCTTGGTGATGTAAACTTCTACTTTGAATTGTTAGGCTCCTCATGGTTACAGAACATAAGTCTTCAATTATGAAGCTACTGTAAACCTCTGAGGTAAATGATCAATTTGGGAAGGAAATTAAAAACTACTATGTTCTTAAACATGCTTAAGTTCTTTCAAGTATTACTCCTAATAAAGAAAGGTGTAACAACGCATCTGTATTATCACTTGTTTTCTTTGTCACTAGGATTCCTGGATCTGTATACTCTACTTGTGCATTTTGTCTTAGAAGCTTAGTAATTCAATCAAAGGAAGGAGACAGATTGTGGATCTCTGAAGGAAGAAAGCAACTCCACAGCAGGTGGGTTTTTTCGCAGGAATGTCTATAAAATCCTCACTAGTGAAAGTAACAACAGGATGCCCAGATTGCCAATGCCAGAGATTTGTTATGGCATTCAGCTTTCTGTCAATACCTATTAGCTATAGGATAGAACCAAGAGCCATGGAAGTGTTGTGTACACCCTTCTTATTATTGTAGTATTTGTAGGATGGTAGTTCCTATAGGCTGCAACTGAGATTGGGTCTGAGATGCATTTGGCACAACTCCAGATAGTTGGGGAAAGGTAGCATTAAGGCATCCTGTCCCACACCCCCGACCCTCCCAGTCCTGAGGGATGCTCAACTTTGTGCTGGCTGTCAACAGCACTTAAGGGCTACTCTGGCAGTCAGGGATTGCCAGGGCAGGGAGACATCCTGGAAACGCCTCCTTTCTTGCAGCCATATCCCTTATGCTAGGGTGCTAAAAGGGGTTGGCATGGGAGTTTTTATGGTGGCTATACCATTTAAGGATTATCCTACAGAAGGAAAATCCTTAGGGGATCAAACAAAAAGGGGCCAGAATCTGGTTAACTGGAAGAACAATGTGGGAAAGCATGCACTGCCAGTGGGGTAACTATTTCAGGACAGTTGATTTCATTCTTCAGATCAGTCAAAGCCCTATTGCCCACAAGCACTGAATTCACTTAAAAAGTTTAAAACAAACAGAAACTTATCCAGATCTGCTGGACTATATTGGTAACCATCACTCCTCATTCCTGTGGTGTTAATGATTCCATGGACACATTTTCTGTTTGGTAACCTTTTCCTTGACTCCCTTCTTCAAATAAATCCTCTGCTCTTAACATCTCCATTTCTGCATCGGGTTGACTAAGACTGCTGTGGGAAAGTTCAAAATTTTCTTTTTTTCATTGGCGGAGTTTCACCTTTTTCCCCACCCACTTTTTGGACAGTTTTCATTTCCCAAACAGATGTGTCTCATTTTTGAAAACCACATCTACAAAGATATACTCAGTTTATTACTTATGTTTCTTTGTCTTTCTTTCTTTCCTTCTTTCTTATGTGATTTTCTGTTGATGTTCTGTTTGCAGCTCTCGGCACCTTCTGAGTCATGGTTTATATTGTAGTTTCAACTTGCAAATATGTACTCTGGAGCCCCAAAAATCAACATTTGCAGGCAAAAATGTAGTAATATATAATTAGTGTGTTTGCACACATAAATGCCCAAGAACAGGTGCATGGGCATTTTTAAGGGTGCATTCCTTATATCTTTAAATTCTAGTACTTTCTGGAACCAAACAAATCAGCTGCAGAGTCCTCCTTCTGCTGCTGAAGCAGATGGCACTAATTGAAAAGGTGTACTTCCTGGAAAAATAGCCACAGATTTAGGTACAAAATGCCTGAATTGCCAGGACATACAGTACATCCTTGCAGCTGCCACTACGAATGCATGCTGGGGGCCAAGGGGTTATCATTCAGCTTCTAAGTTTGTACCTGCAGATTTTGTGTGTCCACAAAAACAGGATTTATCCACACACATTATATAGATACCAGATTTTTGCAGGCTGATCTAGCTATTGGGTTTTCTTCTAGCACCTTACATAGTGGTATCCAAGCACTATTACCCAAGCCTAAATTATTTTTTTTTGGGTGGTATTCTCAAATTCTGGCTTTCTGGGTGCAAATGATAGTGTCTGTCAAATTGTTGGTATAAATTAGGGACCTGATGTAAAGAGTTGATCAAATCTGGAGAGAAAGTGTGGTCTAATGGATAGTGCAGAGGCCTTGGCTCTCAAAGAGTTGTGTTCTAGACCCGGCTCTGCTGCTGCTCTGCCCCACAACCCTAAACAAGTTATTTCAGCTCCCACTTATTGTCTGTCCATTTACATTGATCTTTAGGGCACGGACGGTCTCGTACAATTTGTTTGCACAGTGCCTAGCAGAGCCCCAGTCTCCATTAGCACTTCAAGGTGCTACCATAACAGACACAAGATGCTCTCCATGAAATCGTGAATGTTCACACCACCATTTATTTTGATCTGCACACGTTACTGCCCAAAAGTAAAGTGAGAAGCTGCCAAGCTATGGTAAGACATCTAGGCCCTGTTCTTGCAGACGCTGAAGCATGTGTGTAACTTTACTCATGTGAGTGGTGCCATTGCAGTCACATGAAGGTATGCACACACTGAAGAGTTTGCAGGACCATGGCTGCATTTTGAGAACAATAATTTTATTACTTCATGGCTCACTTCTGGTGTTCAACTTATTTCTGAGCTGCTAAAATAGTGACAGGACTATGGAGGAAATTCATGTGTTTATCATTGAGAGGGAAACCAATTCCATATGTTCCACACATACACCTCATTCTGCGTCTGGCCTTCAGACAGGCAGCATCACATTGTGATGTCAAGGAAACAAGGAAAGAGAAACAGCAATCTGCTTTTGCTTAAACCTACTTAAAAGAGAAAATACATTTTGATGACCTATTCAGATGCTATTTAAATTCATTCCAAGTGGCCAACTGCAGAGCTCATGTGTGGAAGGAGCTGCCAATTTTCTTTCCTTCTTGCTTTCTTTCTTAAGAAGTCTTTTCATAAATCTGTGCTCAGAGAGCACGGATGGCACCTTGCAGTTCTTTCAGGTTTGTCTTTGGGAAATGGTATTGAAAACAGCTGTCTGTCCCTGTGTGAGAAAGATAGCCAGGCCTGTCCAGGAAAGGGTAAGGTCAACAAGGTAAATCACCATGGAACTGTAACCAGACATGAAGAGTAAATTTACAATATATTAACAAGTGCACATTGAAAAACAAATGGACCCAGTCAAATGCTTCAATAATTCCACTGCAAATACACAGTGACAGGAAGCGGGAATTACTTTGCACAAAATATTTTTAAGAGGACTCTACTATAGCAAATATATTTTCAGAATTAGGATGACTGTTGTCTTATTCCCTGCCTCTGTTTCCCCAACATGTTCTCATGTGAGCCAAAATGTCAGCATAGCTATCTATCTATCTATCTAGTTGACTTGTCTTAAATTAGTGGGGAAATATTGTTTAAAAATATGTTTAATTAGCAGACAGACCAAACAAAAAACAGTCTACCTATTCAAATTTAACAAGAACATAGTTGCTCTTCTGGAAAGCACAATCCACTTTGACTCCAGTTAAACACAATTTTATTGGTCCTGCTTGTGGTAGATGGTATAAACACTTCGCAATGTTCTCAGCTCCCATTCCCTCCACTCAGTATTTTATAGGATCAGGCTCTAACATCTTGGAACAGGTGGACAGCACTCATACAGGGGAAGATATTTCCCTCTGCTATAAGACTGAAAGGGTAGCATATTCTTCCTCCACTCCTCAAGTAACGATCAGTTCTGTCATCAATCCACACATTAGCACTAATAGGAGTTATATACACAGAACACTGCTAGGTGTTATTACTCTGCATCAGTCTTAAGGAATTCTTTTCTGTGGAGTCAAATTTTCTACATTTATATGTGGATTTTTTTATACCAGTTGAAGAACACAGTTTAACAGTGTGTCACTATATATGTAAGTGCAAAAATGGGTTAATAAGTGCACAATATTATTTCCACAAACAAACCCCTGGTTAATTTGTAGACTATTCCATGTGACATTCATCCCTGTGCGAAGGGACAGCACAAGTGCTATACACCACTCAACTCCCACTTAAGCCCTCAAAATAGGGCATAAGTGGTCCTTAAGCATTGCATAGTCCTGCACAGGAGTGGATTTCTCCCTGTGTAACTGCAAAAACAAACAATAATTGGCCAAAATATCAGTCAAAGCAAAACACATCAGTTCATCAAATTCCTTAGCTCGTGGAAAACAGAACATTTTCTAGATATGGAGAGTCACTCATACTCGTTTTTGTGCCTTGGAAATGCATCCTTAAAAATTCTGTGTTTAGCCCAAACTGCAGTTCTTTCATGTTGTGAACAAGTCTAAATCATTTCAAAGTCCACAGACTCACCAACTGATATCACTAGAGTGTATGACAGCTTTCAAATGTCTGATAGAATTTGATGAAGAAGAGTATTTTGTGCCAAATAAAACCTCATTCTTTACTTGGGAGGAAAAATGTGAAGCGCATAGCAACCAAGTTCAGGCACTGATTACTGAAATAGTTTTCTACAGCAATAAAATATCAAATATCTCCCTCATGCTGTACCTTCTGGATAAAATTACTGGAGCTCTAAGCCCTCTGAGGAGAACAATCAGGGTGTGTATAGGTGTGGAGCTGATGCATACAACAGCAAAAACAGCATCCAAAAATCCAACCAACAATATGGAGACAGTGTGACTCTCTGACTGAAACAACACTATCTGTGGGGAGTCTATTTGCTATTATAATACTGGAAGGCTACACAATAACAGAGCTGTAGGTGCAAGGCGTCCTGACTCTCAAATTTTATTTGGAAATAGAAGATGCCTGTTGCCAGGATCATCAGAGATTGTTATTCTTCATTAAAGCTGTGAGACCTTGGAAAAACCTGCCTGGCTCATTTTTTAAAAACAAATAAACCCTGCAAGAGCCTAAAGGGAGGATAGAGTTACTTATTGTTACTTTAAAATGCATCGACTGCCATGTCAAAGCAGCAGTGGGTATATTTTAAAGTGACAGGTCTAAAAAATATTGTTCTTGCTCCCACCTCTCCCTGAACTCTCCCCATTCCAACAGAAGAATTCTACTTTGGTCCCCAATTAGTGAGCTGAAGTATTTAAAATGCAAACAAGGACCTTCTTTTCTCTCTCATACTCATTAGCTCACTCAAGCCCTCCTTAGCAGAAGGATTTTCTAAAGAGTACGTTTAGGAGTGTTAATAATAGTAATTAGGGGTCGAGAAACCACCCTGGAACTTGACCCAAATCATCACCCAAAACTTGAAATGAGCACAAACCTTTTTTGAGGTTTGAAAAAGTTCTGAACTTTGTTTCCCTATTAAAAATATTGTTTCATCCTTGCACCGCAAGCCCTTACATGGTCATTTGAATGGCAGGGTAAAAAACACTTCTGTTTAGGAAACTTCTCAAAGCATTCGTTCTGCTTTTCCTTTAGGCATATTGTACATTTGTTTGATATTTCTCAGGCTATCATAGATTGTGGATCTCAGTCTCCTCTCACGCCGGTTTTACAGAAGTGTAACTGCAGTGGGCCGTAGTTTGTGCTGTGCTCCTTAGGGGGTGCAGCATAGAATTAGCAGCCCAGGAAGGGGGATGGCAATTGGGGCTGTACCTTCCATATTCAGGGGTGCTCTGGGCTCTAGTTTGACCCCAGAATGAGTTAGAGCAGCCCAGTGGCTGCTTTAATTTACAGCAGCATTGCACGGCCGACTGTGAGCTGCTTTGCAGCCCAGAATATCCAGAGCACAGGGTGCTCCAGCCACTCCCCTTCCTACCCTGATACACCACCTCAGTTATCCTCAGCCATTCTCCCAGCATTCACCACAATACCATTCTGACCTCTTTATAGCCTCTTTGCACTACAGAAGTGACATAAAGGGGCCATAGTGGGAGACAGAATCTGGCCCATTAGCATCAGTGGAGTTACTCCTGATTCATACAATTGGTGTAAGAAGACAATCAAGTCCCTTATCTTCTGATGATGGTTTTTCTTTCTCGATCCTCTAATCACTCTAATCTCTTTTGTATGTAATTGACTCCAGCTACATATAGTAACTGCAGAAACAGAAGAAGAAACCACTTGGGGCTGTGAGTGTTTTCTACTAGTTACCTAGAGTTTTCAGCATTCAAAGCAGGAGAAGTTCATGTCTGAGAATCCTAGAGCTGCATTTACACCAAAGTAACGAGATCAGAATCTACACTCTGTTCTTCTATACAACATTATTAGTGGCTTATAGATAGAAGGCAAGCACTGGGTTTCATTGTGACCTTGCTCTGCCTAAATAGGTTGTCCTATAAATCTTATTTTATGGCTGCACCTTAAAGCTTCTGGCAGATTATTATAAATTCATTATTCTGGCAGAACTCTTGAGAACTAAAGGACTTTATATCTTCTAAAGGCCTTCCAAAGTCATTGGCAAACTTTCTCTTGTAGTATGGACAAAATAGAACTGTCTTGAGCCTTCATGAGTAACTCAAATATGAGCAAAAGCTTTTTTGAGGTTAAAATCATCTTGAATAACTTTACATTTGGTTTGCTATCAGAAGTTGATCTGGTTAAAAATCAGAATTTCTGTCCTTCAGGAAATTTTGATAATCTGGCATTTGTTTTTGTCCCGAATTAAGGCAAAAAAGTGAAAATATAAATTGTTTTTGCTAAATGGAATGTTCAGAAATATTTTGATTATGAAATGGCAAACATCTTGTTTAATCATTTTCCATCAAAATGAAATGTTTCAACATTGAATTGCATCCACCTGAGCTGCCTTGGTGTCTCATGGGAGCTGCAGTTTGGGTGCTTCATTCCCCCATTCTCCTCTTTGGGTTGGGCTCATTGGCCATTCTACATTTCCTCCCATGATACACAGCTGTTTTGGGAGTGCCATGAGGCACTTCTGTGGTTCAACCAAAGCAGATGTCAGAACATTTTGTATCTCTGTTGCTGCATGGGCATAGAACTCTGATAATTTTAGTCTCTGCTGAGAGAATCAGTGCTTCTCAATGGCACATGAACTATGTACTGTTTTTAAAAAATCCCATGTAGGCTCCTAACTGTAATAATACATTTACTTGCAGTATATTACTATCTTTACTGTATAGCGGTCCAGAAAGAATGTGGCTGCTGGTAAACAAGGGAGACAAAGTTGGAACTTGGGCTGTGCAAAAGAAGAGGCTACCCAGAGTCAATCCCAAGTTTTATACTGGAACAAGACTTTTGTACTCAGTCAGTACTGTAATAGACATCCAACCCGGATGCCATATATATATTGTGCTACTTATACATACTTTGTAAAGACAAGGTCTCTGCAAAGTACTATGTACAATCTTATAGAAAACAGACACATGAAGTTCTGTGGCCTGCAATGTGCAGGAGGTCAGACTAGATGATCATGACGGTCCTTTCTGACCTTAAAGTCTATGAGTCTATGCAGGGGAAGACAAAAAATTCTTTAAGAAATAACACATGAAGCTTGGCTAATGCAATTCATGTGCAATATTCAGTAGAGTTGGAAGAAAATTTTCTATAGAAATATTTTTGAAGGAAAATGGTTTTTTGACAAAGTTAATTTTCATGAAAAAAAATCCATTGTTATCAAAATGTTACCTTTTGGAGGTTTCTTTTTAATGAATCCCTCCCCCACAAAACTTGAGGAAATTTTTAAAAAATGGTTTTGTCAAAACATTTTCCAGGAAAAATATAATTTCCTAAACAGCTCTAAAACTCAGGCAAAGCAGAATATTAGTGTTTAGTTGGAAAAAAAAAACACTGAGCAATTGTTCTTCAATCAACTACTTTTAACATATTCAATACAGACATTGGCTGCTCCAGTGTTGAGTATTATTGCTTTGATTCAATAAATTCTTGGGACTGTACAAAAATGGTATTACATGTCTAGTTGGGAGGGAAGTATTTTTTTTTAATACAGGGCTGATTAGGTTGATTCTTCTGAATGACACCCATTACAAAAATGGCACTTGAAATGTGATATGGTTTACATAATAGAAGACATGAGTTTTAAGGGTGAGTAGCCTGGAATCAACTGAGTTTTTAGTTTAGGTTTTATATTTCGTTAAAGTCCAACCTTAAAAGAATCATTATGTGCCTCGTTATACAGCCAATAGCCATTTAGCGAGGACACATACCAGCAGAAGTCATGAAAATATTCTTTCTGAACAGAAAGCTTCGTGGCAGAGATAGCAAATGTCCCTGAGATCTTGAAGAGCTGGGTGAACCTTCACTAGTTTGGAACAGCATCAAGGGAAATGGAGAATGGGCACCTAATTTTTCACATCAGTGCTAGACACTGTCAGATTCTTAACACATTTTGTACACAGAGGGCCTGATTGTGCTCTGACCCACATGACTTTTACCTGATGTAACTCCATTGACTTCAGTATTATCAGCTTTCATGATTTTATTGCTAGTGTAACAATATTTGTTGTTTCTCTTAAAGACTCAGCTCCTGGAGGTCAAGTGATTATGGGAGAATTTCACTACAACAACATTTAAGATTATGAACCCTAAAGGCTCAAAAACCGGAAGGCAAATCAGAAGATAAACAATCTCAGGATGGTATGTTATGAGCTGTTTGGCATGTCAATTGTCTGTGTTTTACAGCACCTAGCACAGGGGTCCTGATCCATGACTGGGGCTCCTAAGCATGATGGTAATACAAATAATAAAAAATACCAATAATGTTCAGAGGCCTGACTCATGATGTCTGAACACTTCTATGTGCCTTCAGGAGAGTCTGAAAAACAGCAGAATAAGACTTACATTTGATAAAGGATTTGGAAATCCTGCTCTTCGGCTGATCTCGCTAAAGGTCTGATTTGCTTTTGAGCAGTGCAGGGCTTTTCCCCCAGTGACTGAGTGTGAACCATCTGGATGCCAGGGGAATGAATTATAATCATATAACTCATGGCCCTACATTTTCACTTCTTCTAAGGAGGACGTTCATCATCTCCCACTCTCCCTTCCAATGACCTACAGTGCCTGGCCCAAACTTAATTAATTTCTCTCAGGATGTATGTTTCTCTTTGTAGTACTGTACACTGGGGTGATAGGGGAAAGGAAATGCTAACCACACAAACATGAGGCCAGGGCAATTTTGAACATTTTGAATATGTTAGGGCTAGCAGTCTCCTCATTAAATTCTGATTAGCAAGTGGACTTGATCCAAGCTAATGCAATGCTGAATGAGATTTTTCTTCTTTTTTTTTACTGCCAATTTATCAGAGGTAGGCAATTAAGAGCTCACACACCTCCAGGTCTGGTAGTATTTTTGAAGCAGAGATCTCATACCCGTCCAGCAAGACCTATTGTCCTTAGAACAATATTCCCTACTAATCTCACTTCTGGCAATTTACTTTTTCTTTCCAAGCAGATTGAGAAACAAAAAAGCTTGAAAGAGCATGGGGGAGGGATACCCTATGAGTATTTAATCCCATCCCCTAAGTGGGAGTTTTCTCATTCCATTCAGTTTTTCTTTTAATGAGCCCTGGATAAATAAACTTTTACTGCATCACTACTTTAATTCAGGAGATCCAATTATGCATCCAGTGGGGAGCAAGGGCATTCTGTTTTTCAAAGCAAACACAATGCTGCAACACAAGCGCCTTGTAATTATTGCTTCACTACAAATATACAAACCCAAAGGTGAGATTTGCTTTGGTTGATTGTCTAAATGTAATTATTACCTTTCTTTCACTTTCAGCTTGCAAGAAGGCTTCCCAAAGGCAGTGCTTGGTGTTATTCTTCATAAGCCCTAGGATCCGAAAGGTTGAACGGGAAACCAATCCTCTGGCCTCTGATTCACTGAATGAATTCCCTCACACAGTCAGGGCTGGCCAAAGATTTTAACTCAAGAGCCAGAAAGTATGAGAGGCACCTGCTGAGGGCCACATCCTAATCAGACGAGAGAAAGAGAGCGATGAAGATGAAAAGAACAAGCAGGAGACAGATGGAGATACAAAAATAAAAAGCAGGAAAATGAGAAGCAGCAGTGGAATGACAAAGGAGCTCAGCAAAAGCTTCCCCCTCGACCAGACCTTTGTGAATTGCTAGTGGTATTTGTATTTGTGTTGTGCTGACTAGGGGACACGAGCATAAAGACCCACCCTGCCCCAGAGAGCTTGCTGACTAAATCTACCATGTAACATGTTGTTAAAAAAAACAACTAAAAAATTCCTCCCAGGTTTTAGGGACTGTGAACAGATTCTGACGGCGCACGGGGGCCACAGGGCAGGTGTAAGGGCAGCCAAAAGGCCAGCTCTGGGTTTTCTTCTCTGAAGCCACTGATACAGAGGATGGGGTGGGCCAGAGGAGAGTGAGGGGGCACGTTGGGGGCAATAGAAAGTATGGCTGTAGCTGTGATTCTCTAGTGGTGATTCCCTACTGCTGCAAGCCAGGGCGCCCACTAGGCGACCCTAGGCGGTCGCCTAAGATGCCGGGGGGTGGCTGGCCGCGGCTGCCGCCCGCCCTCCCGGCTCAGCCGTGGAGCCAGGAGCCAGGGGGACGCCTGGCCGCAGCTGCCATCCGCCCTCCCGGGGTGGGAGGGCAGCACCTGGCCGCAGCTGCCTCCCGCCCTTCTGGGGGGGCGCCTGGCCGCGGCTGCCTCCCAGGGGGACGGCTGGCCACGGCTGCCGCCCACCCTCCCTCCTGGCTGAGCCGGGAGCCGGGGGGCTGCCTGGCCGCAGCTGCCGCCCGCCCTCCTGGCTCCGCGGCTGAGCCGGGAGCTTTGGGGGCACTGCTGGCAGGGGGAGGCTGCCGCGGGTGGGGGGCTGAGCTGCCGGCCTGCAGGGAGCCGCCGCGGGGGGGACTGGCTGCCGCAGGGAGGGGCATGTTAGCTGCGGGGGTGGGGAGGGCGCAGAGCTGGTGCAAGAAAGTTTCGCCTAGGGTGCGACCATGGCAGCAGGGAGACATAAATAAGGGCAGCCATGAAGGGTGTCCAACCCAATACCAGATGATGAACTTTACCCAGTTATCCCTTTAATAAAGGGAGGCACAAAGCTCAATACAGGAGTGCATTGATCCCAAGAAATTGTGTTGCTCCATGGTTTCCTCCTCCCATCATTAACTCCCTTTTATTTCCCTCATTCATTCTTTTTTACTGCTTTCCCTCCCTCTTGTTTCTTTTCTTCCTGTTCTTTCTCCTTCTCACTGTCAGCTGCTGCTATGTTTTTCACCTTTACAGACATTAACTCTCACCCCACTGCTTAGAGACAGCTCAGTACATTTTAATATCCCCATTTCACAGGTAGAGAAACAGAGGTAGAAAGGTTAAGTGTGTTGCCAAAGGCCATACAGCAAGTCAATAGTAGAACCAGTGCATAGCACTCAGAACCTTCTGGCTAATAGCCATTCATAGACCATTGATAGACCATTGATAGATATAATATCAATAATATCATTAATAGCCATTGATAGACCTATCCTCCATGAATTTATCTAGTTCTCTTTTGAACCCTGTTATAGTCCAGCACCCCACCACATCAGCACCCACCAAACCTATATGCTGGTTTTGAGTTACTTTAACAAGCAAAGAAACAAAAAAGCACCTGAAGAATGTTTCACCTGGCAACAGATGAGTTAACTCATTTCCATTTAATATAGCATTCTAAAGTTACTTCCCTCCTCCAGAGCTACTATCCAGATCCTTTAGTTTAGGGCTTACCCAAGTGAAGGCTGGATCACCACACAAATAGGAAGTACAGCTGGTTCCCCAGCTCCAATCCTGCAAGAAAATTTGACCGGAAACTCTGGCTTCACTAACCATGCTGCTGAGATGAGTAACATGTATGTGTGGTGGCATGGGATGTACTGTATGCAATTTTTCTTCAGGTCTCATGGGATCTGATTAGAGATGAAGGAAGTCTAGAGTGACTGATCAGCCAGCTAACTGAAGGGATAGGTTTTACCTTGTTGCAAGGCTGGCCTTATCATGAGGCAAACTGAGGCGGCCACCTCAGGTGCCAGACTCTGGCGGAGTGCCACTAGGACCCATAGTGTAGAAAATTGTGTCTGCTGCTGGTGTATATGTATTCTCTCTGCTCTAGATGCACAGAAATGGTGGAGTGCTGTGCTGGAGGAAGGAGGGCACAAGAGACATAGGCAGGCAGGAGAAAAAGTGAGAGGGAATAACAGAAAGCAGCAGGAGCTGCAGGGAGAGAGAGGAGGAGGAGCCTCTTATGTACCTCTCTAGCACCCACAGGAGCCTGGACTGATTAACACCAGCTTCTCAGGGAACTTCCTGTTTCCTGCTGCTTCCCTGAACTCACTTGAGGAGAACAGGCAGTCAGCTGAAGTAGTAGGAGCCAGTTAGGCCCTTAAGACGCTGATATCTTCCCTCACTCAGGCCCTGCTCCCAGCCTGCTTATTTTTCCCCTTCAATAGAGAGTTGAGAGCCACTATAGCTGGCACAGAACAGCAGTCATGAGTGAAAGAAGAAAACACCCCTCTGGGGCAGTATTCAGAAAAAGAAAGAAAGCAAAGGAAGCTTTTCTATCTAAGCAGGAAGGCGCTCTCCTGAGATACATAGACACAAATGTTCACAATGAGCCTTCCAGCACCAGTAAGGATGTGAGTGGTGAGGAGATGCCCGATCTTCCAGTTAGTCAAAGTGCAGGTGACCTGGCAGCTACTACAGCATCCATATCTCCATCTCAAATGGATGTAACCATGCACATTCCTGAAGAAAAGTGTAGATCAGAGAAGAGTGTGTGGTGGAGGTGCAAGAAACAGCTGCTGCTGAGTTTAGTTCCTTAAGTCTAGATGATCCAAGACTGTGGACCCACTTGAGCAGTAGCCTGAGGGACTTCCTTGTACTGCATGGGCCACAGCATGTGAAAAACTTCATGTTCCCCAAAGACAATAAAAATAGAAGTTTCCATCCAACACATTACTGGTGTGAGATCCCCAATGGTGACAAAGTGGAGAGGCCATGGCTTATGTACTCAAAAACCCAGAAATGCTGCATACTGTTTTTGTTGCAAACTCTTCCAGTCTAATGTTCCAGCCACATTGGGTTCTACAGGAGCAAAGGACTGGAAAAATCTGGCTAGAAATTTGGCATGCCATGAGAAGGCAGCAAATCACCAGAGAGCATTCCATAGGTGGAAAGAGCTTGAGAGGAGACTGAGGTTAAAGGCCACCATAGATGATCAGCATCAAGAGAAGATTGCATCAGAGTCTCTTTACTGGCAAAATGTTCTGAAAAGACTCATTGCCATTGTGAGAATGCTTGCTACCCAAAACCTAGCACTGCGTGGCACTTCAGATCAGCTGTATGTGCCAAACAATGGAAACTTCCTTAAAATTGTGGAGCTGATGGCTGAGTTTGATGCTGTACTCCAGGAGCATCTAAGAAGAATCACCACCCAAGTAATGTACACACACCACTACCTTGGAAAAACAATTCAAAATGAGATCATACAGTTACTGGCAACAAAAGTCAAACAGAAGATTGGGGCAGATCTGAAGTCAGCAAGATATTACTCTGTTATTCTGTACTGCACACCTGACATCAGCCGTACAGAACAAATGACTTTAATGGTGCGTTTTGTAACAACAACAGAACCTAGTGAAAATGTCCCTGCAATGGTGACTGTCAGAGAGCATTTTCTAGAATTGATTGATGATACTACAGGAGCTGGTATGACAAATGTGCTTCTTAAAAAGCTGAAAGATATGGGAAGTGCGATAGCTGACATGAGAGGTCAGGGCTACGATAATGGTGCCAACATGAAAGGAAAGAACAGAGGAGTGCAGACACGGATCCGAGAGTTAAACCCTCTAGCTTTTTTTGTCCCATGCTGTTCTTATTCATTGAACTTGGTGGTCAGTGATGCAGCATCAGCTTCTAGTGAGGCTGCTGAATTTTTTAATGTAATTCAAAGCATCTATGTATTTTTCTCTGCATCAACTCATTGATGGCAAATTTTGAAGCAACATCTGGGAACATCCTCTCTGACACAGAAACCACTGAGTGCCACACAATGGGAAAGTTGAGTGGAGGCGAGAAAGCCTATCAAACACCAAATTGAGAAAATAGATGATGCCATAGTTTCCATTATGGAGGATAATGCTATGACAGGAACTGTGCATGGGAGAACAGTGGCAGAGGGAAATGGAATCACCAGAAACATACATAACTTCAAATTTCTGTGTGGCTTAGTGTTGTGGCATGACATACTGTTTGAAATGAATGATGTAAGCAAGAGACTCCAAGGTGTTGACCTTGATATATCTGGAGCAATGGAACAACTGGACAAAGCAAAGTCATACCTACAGTCTTACCGGTCAGATGAGGGATTTCAAAATGTTCTAAAGAGTGCACAGAAGTTGGCAGAGGAACTTCACACTGAAGCTATTTTCCCACCCATTCAAGAATACAAGAGTCACCGAAGATGATATTTTGATTATGAAGCACGGGATAATCCCATAAAAGAATGCAGTTTAGCTTTTTGTAGGGTTCTATTGTTATTTGAAACTGATCTTTACTAATGACTCTTTGGGTTGGAAGCTTGGCATTATATGGTCATCTGCCATAAACGTATTAGGAATGGGAAAAACTAGATCATAGACGCATCAGTTTTAAGGCCAGCAGAGACCATTGTGATCATCCAATATGACCTAACCCTGATCACAGCATTTCACTCAGATCAGATTCAGGCATTGTAAACATAAACTGGTATAATTTGTGCCGATTAACCAGTTTGGCAAATCAGTGTAGTTCAGGGTGTAACAGGGAGAAATTTGAAATGTATATACACAGTGACCATATTGAGCTTGCTCAGAGAAACCTCCCCAGTCCCAAGGTAAACACTGAAATGCACCCAACTGGAGATGGACAAAGGACAGCACGTTGAAATTTGAATAATTTTTAGGCCAGGGTTTGGTTCAAAGTTGAATCCAGACAAGGTTTTATATTTGCTTTCAAACATTCAAAATCTCAAAGGCTAGTCTCACAATATTTTGGCTGAAAATGGTGGACATTTTTTGAAATCAGCTGGTTTTGTGAGATTTCCTCCATCTTGACTCACAGAAATCTTGCTAAATCAGCTGTTCTCACAAGAGTTAAAAGAACTTGAATAGCAAATCCTGCAAGAATGGGAACCTGGTAATTTTCAAATAAGAATCAGAACAAACCACTTCTGGTTTGGGCTTAAACCTGTAGGGACAGATTTTGATCCACCCATTTGACTTTGAACCATCAGCCACCACTCTTAAAATCCTAAGGCATCCAGAATCTGGTTTTGACTCATCTCTATGTACAACATGATGACTAACATAGCAAGTAGATTTAGATACACAACCTGATTTTCAGAAATACTAGGCACTCATAACTCCAGTTGAAGTCAGTGAGCTCCTGGGGTATTAAGTATCTCTGAAAATCAGGTCGTAAATGTCTACTATTTACAGCAGTCTTTTCAAAGATCACTCTCCAATTAAAATTCACATATTTTTAAAAGTACCTCCAAAAATATATTTCTTTTCCTGTGCTACAAAAACACCTTAGATTATTGAAATAAGCAGACTATTAAAAATCTAATTTACTTCTCATGCTTTATGCTGGTTGTTTAGTATTTGCAATTCTCTAAACTTGCATTATGCATTTTCTAGTCAATTTTGCTGTCAGAGTCTCCTGCATTAACAATTTGCAGGGTGCCAAATGCTACAAGGGAACATTTTATTTAAAAACTAAATGAATAAACAATCTGTTTCCATTGGAATTGAAAAAATAAAAATCTTGGAAACAGTTCTGTTGGTCTTATGCTTGGTAAAAACTTTTTTGTTTTGATCATATTTAAAGTTTCGGCCTAATTTGCCCTTTCCCTTTAATAGAAAGCCCCATGAATGTTAGGACGCACTCAAGATACAACTTCATTCTACCCACCCAGTTCCTAACAGCCCCCTTTTTGTGTTTCCCTCGGACACACCATGCACTCCAAAGTGATGTCAGAGTGGAGGGGAAGACAGTCAGTGGGAGTAGCCTGCCGAAGCTGACACTCCAAAGGGCAGCATGAGGAAAACCAGAACAAATGACTGGAAACTGGTTTTCTTTCTACTAGTTATCATGGGATGCCTGCCATTCTGTCTGGTAACCATAAATTAGCCTTCCACCATAAAAAGAGGCAGCTGAGAAAGCCGTAATCAAAAGCAAAACACAAGAAAAAAATTTCAACAAGTGGAGAAAAACATTTTTAAACTAGCTGAGTTTATGCAGAGAATTCTTTGGGCACTATTCATAAAAATGTTATGCTCCATTAATGTGGCGTTTCATAAAGTGCATTCATATAAAATAAGTGACGACGACTGTAGTTTCCCACTCAACAAAGCCCTCCTATCACAAGGGCAGGAGCTACACTGCTGTTACACCTGAAGGGAGGGCACTGACTTAGCCATCTATTCATTACCGGAGCACAATGATGATTGCACAGAAGTAGTCATGTGACACAGTAACATGGTTCCCCTCTGAAATGAAATGCAGCACACATGATGCATTGTAACAAAGTGTTACTATTAAAATGTGTAATGTTTAATATCGCCATCAACACAAGCACAATTCACTTGCCCGAATTGCATAACTGTGATTCAAATTGACCTTCTAAATGTAGGAGCAGCAAGGGCGTTAGAGCTTGACCCAGGGCTGTCAATCTGGCACCCTTAATGAGCACTAAATTCACACACTATCTTGAGGGACAAATGATGGCTGCACTAGCATATGTCCTTAGGGTGCAGGGAGTGTTCACTGAAACCTATTTTCCTTTAGCATTCCCATATGAAAGGCAACCATAATTTGGATGCTTTTGCTCTAGGAATACACAGGGGGAAACAGGACTACACTACCACAGCCAAAGGAGTATGTCTGGGTTGGGCGAGGGCATATGTACACTGACCAATGTAGTGTACTCTTCACCTGTAACATGGTGGTGTTCTGACCCATCTAGTGGCAGAGAGAGAGAGAGATTAATGAGTCTGCTCTGCAGTTCAGTTCCCAGCTTATCCTCAAATTCAGTGTGTGACTTCGGGTAAATCACTTAATCTACCCTGTGCTTCAGTTCCCTGTCTGTAAAATGGGGCTAATTCTTCCCTATTTTGCAAGGGTGTTCTGAGGATAAAATCCGTTCATGATTGTTATGTGTTCAGAGACTGTGATGAAGGCCATAAAAGTACCTACATAAATGCCATAACACTAAATAAATGCCATAACATTGCAGGTATTTTGCAGAACAGGACATTACTGCCAATTGATTTCAGTGCGAATTTGCCTGAGTAAGGCTGGAATAAAAACTGAGTAAGAAGTTGAGGGTTTGATCCAAGATATGTACAAAGTTATGGTATTTACTTACAGTGGGGAAAAAAAATCAGGAAACTCTGTGGTCTGTCCAGGCATTATGTTGACTGATGTACAAGGAGGCATATATGACCTGGGGCACCTTGACAATTCATATCATAAAAGGATATTATTATAGCTCCCCTGATTGTCCCTAAATCATAAGAACTGCTATTTGGGGGAATATATTATAAACAAGATTATTCAAATGATAATTTCATCTTTCTAATTCTGCTGTAATACCTATGATGGTGTAAAAGGAGACTTGTAAGTGTGAAGCACTGGGAGTACCAAGGGTGGAATTTTCAAACATACCTAAAGGAGTTAGGCCCCCAACTCCCATTGATTTTCCACAGGAGCTCAGTACCAAACTCCCTTAAGTGTTTTAAAAAACCCTTCTTAAAAAGGAAACCAAAGCGTGGTTTGATGTACATTGTGTGAGTGCATTTGTAAGTCTGAGCCACTATGGATTTTCCTTGAACTCTCAAGAATGAGGCAGATCTGCAGCTGCATTGTGGAGGAAGAAAATGTCTGAGATTCTCCCGCTTCTCACTCCCATCTCTCGTGCACACTCCCAAAAAATAAGCTATTGCAAATGCCATGGAAAACCAATTTGATGAAGACACAAGAGAGCCCCTTCAAAAACCTCATGCTTTTACTTACACTGGCTTGAAGTGTAAAGATATCCTAGACATTCCCCTTACCCGTTTCCCCCACCACAGAAGGGTCAGAGTTAGACAGGTTGAGATTTTATTGTCTGTATCTGTAGTACATAAGGACATATTTCCATGAAGAGTTTGAAATTCAAAATCTGCATTCTTCAGTGGCAAGGATTAATCATTTACCAGTAGAGATGTGCAAATAACACATTTTTTTGTTTGCTGGCTGAGCTAAAAAGTTAAAAAAAATAATTTTGAGTCAAATGAAACATTTTGTTTCATCTTTTTAGGGTTCTTGGTTTTTTTACCATTTTTTAATGGTCAATAAAATTGAAGTAAAATTCAGACCAAAAAGTCAAAATGTTTCATTTTGAGTTTTGCGAGTTTTATTTCTGTTTTGTTTTTCTGACCAAAACAATTTGGCAAATTCGACCAAAAAAAAAATCACCAAATGTTCCAGTCGACCCAAATCTACGTTTCTCAGTGAAAAAATGTTTCATTCGAAAAAACTGCCCCAGTTCTACTGCTGAATCCTTGTGTGTGTGTTTGGAGCACTGTATTTTCTCAAGCTTTTTGACTGGCTCTTGCTTAAGAGGAAACGAACCATTTCAATTAGATTCTGAAATCCTCTACCATGGAAGCATTTAGAAGCTTTTAGGTATTTTTCCATCAATGAATTGACAAAAGGTGAAGCAGTCTGGATTCCTCCCAAAACCAAATATTCACCAAACACCCAATTATATCAACCAGTTGGAGTTTGCATTTGTGTTTCAGAGAGAAGCAGAAACAGAGAAAGAGAGACTGAGTGTGGTGTTGGGGGAGGGGGAGATGTGGCAAAGGGGCTTGTTACTATTCCATAGGGTTCCTGAGCCACATCTGTACTGTGCCTCCTAATCATTTGTATTCATACAGACTCTGGGATTCTGTGTGTTCATAGGTGTTTTCATTTTTTACACACATTTGAAAAGTAGTCTCAATAAGATTAATTTTGAGTCTTGAACAAGCAGCCAAAAAATTCAAACATCATGGTCACTCCCACAACATGGGGAATACAGCTCAGGAACATCAGGTCCAAGAGAAAGAGAACCACTCAGGAAAAATCTCATCTCAGTGGGTGAATGTCATCCCTGTGCAGGGTCCAGCAACACGTCCCCTAGGTACCACTTAAGTTCTAATTAAGATCCTCAACGATATTAGTGATGCCTCGGCCTTGTGCAGAGATGAATTTCTCCCAGTATGACAGGAGTTATCTGTCTAGCAGAAGACAGTGGTTCACACATAAGTACCAGCAAGATGAAAGTATGCACCATCAAGAAAAGATGAAAAACATGGGATTGGTTTGGAGTCCATTATGCTTAAATCCCAAATTGTCCTTTAGCATCTATAAAATATGTCTAAAAACTATATATAATAAAAAAGTAATAATAATAAATAAGTATGTATAGAGCAGTTTGTACCTTCTGAGTGCTTTACAAACACAAGCTAATTCATTCTCAAATAGAAGCTTTCCTTTTTAAGGCAAGAAAAGCAAAGGATGGTAATGTAGTAGTAGAAAGGAGGCTAGACTTGCTTGCTTACCATTATTTTAGGAGGTATGAAAACAGATTAGTAACTTTAATAAAGATTAAGGGTAGAATCCTGGGATACGTGAAGTCAATGGCAGATTATCATAGAATCATAGAATCTCAGGGTTGGAAGGGACCTCAGGAGGTCATCTAGTCCAACCCCCTGCTCAAAGCAGGACCAACCCCAACTAAATCATCCCAGCCAGGGCTTTGTCAAGCCTGACCTTAAAAACCTCTAAGGAAGGAGATTCCACCACCTCCCTAGGTAACCCATTCCAGTGCTTCACCACCCTACTAGTGAAAAAGTTTTTCCTAATATCCAACCTAAACCTCCCCCTCTGCAACTTGAGACCATTACTCCTTGTTTTGTCATCTTCTACCACTGAGAACAGTCTAGATCCATCCTCTTTGGAACCCCCTTTCAGGTAGTTGAAAGCAGCTATCAAATCCCCCCTCATTCTTCTCTTCTGCAGGCTAAACAATCCCAGTTCCCTCAGCCTCTCCTCATAAGTCATGTGCTCCAGCCCCCTAATCATTTTTGTTGCCCTCCGCTGGACTCTTTCCAATTTATCCACATCCTTCTTCTAGTGTGGGGCCCAAAACTGGACACAGAACTCCAAATGAGGCCTCACCAGTGCCGAATAGAGGGGAATAATCACGTCCCTCGATCTGCTGGAAATGCCCCTACTTATACAGCCCAAAATGCCGTTAGCCTTCTTGGCAACAAGGGCACACTGTTGACTCACATTCAGCTTTTCGTCCACCGTAACCCCTAGGTCCTTTTCTGCAGAACCGCTGCCCAGCCATTCGGTCCCTAGTCTATAGCAGTGCATGGGATTCTTCCGTCCTAAGTGCAGGACTCTGCACTTGTCCTTGTTGAACCTCATCAGATTTCTTTTGGCCCAATCCTCTAATTTGTCTAGGTCCCTCTGTATCCTATCCCTACCCTCCAGCTTATCAACCACTCCTCCCAGTTTAGTGTCATCCTCAAACTTGCTAAGGGTTCAGTCCACACCATCCTCCAGATCGTTGATGAAGATATTGAACAAAACCGGCCCCAGCACCGACCCTTGGGGCACTCCACTTGATACCAGCTGCCATCTAGACATGGAGCCATTGATCACTACCCGTTGAGCGCAACCATCCAGCCAGTTTTCTATCCACCTTACTGTCCATTCATCCAGCCCATACTTCTTTAACTTGCTGGCAAGAACACTGTGGGAGACTGTATCAAAAGCTTTGCTAAAGTCAAGGAACAGCACATCCACTGCTTTCCCCTCATCCACAGAGCCAGTTATCTCATCATAGAAGGCAATTAGGTTAGTCAGGCATGACTTGCCCTTGGTGAATCCATGCTGACTGTTCCTGATCACTTTCCCCTCCTTTGAGTGGTTCAGAATTGATTCCTTGAGGACCTGTTCCATGATTTTTCCAGGGACTGAGGTGAGACTGACTGGCCTGTAGTTCCCCGGATCTTCCTTCTTCCCTTTTTTAAAGATGGGCACTACACTAGCTTTTTTCCAGTCATCCGGGACCTCCCCCGATTGCCATGATTTGTCAAAGATAATGGCCAATGGCTCTGCAATCACATCGGCCAACTCCTTTAGCACCCTCGAATGCAATGCATCCGGCCCCATGGACTTGTGCTCGTCCAACTTTTCTAAATAGTCCCGAACTACTTCTTTCTCCACAGAGGGCTGGTCACCGCCTCCCCATACCGTGCTGCGGAGTGCAGCCGTCTGGGAGCTGACCTTGTCTGTGAAGACAGAGGCAAAAAAAGCATTGAGTACACTAGCTTTCTCCACATCCTCTGTCACTAGGTTCCCTCCCTCATTCAGCAAGGGGCCCACACTTTCCGTGACTTTCTTGTTGTTGCTCACATACCTGAAGAAACCCTTCTTGTTACTCCTAACATCTCCGGCTAGCTGCAACTCCAAGTGTGATTTGGCCTTCCTAATTTCACTCCTGCATGCCTGAACAATATTTTTATACTCCTCCCTAGTCATTTGTCCAATCTTCCACTTCTTGTAAGCTGCTTTTTTGTGTTTAAGACGAGCAAGGATTTCACTGTTAAGCCAAGCTGGTCACCTGCCATATTTACTTTTCTTTCTACACATCGGGATGGTTTGTTCCTGCAACCTCAATAAGGATTCTTTAAAATACAGCCAGCTTTCCTCGACTCCTTTCCCCCTCATGTTATGCTCCCAGGGGACCTTGCCCATCAGTTCCCTGAGGGAGTCAAAGTCTGCTTTTCTGAGGTCCAGGGTCTCTGCTCTACTGCTCTCCTTTTTTCCTTGTGTCAGGATCCTGAACTCTACCATCTCATGGTCACTGCCTCCCAGGTTCCCATCCACTATTGCCTCCTCTACTATTTCTTCCCTGTTTGTGAGCAGCAGGTCAAGAAGAGCTTTTCCCCTAGTTGGTTCCTCCAGCACTTGCACCAGGAAATTGTCCCCTACACTTTCCAAAAACTTCCTGGATTGTCTGTGCCCCGCTGTATTGCTCTCCCAGCAGATATCGGGGTGATTAAAGTCACCCATGAGTGTGACTCCAATTACTGTGGACTTAAAGGGAATCAGGATTTCATTCTACAAAGTCTCTTTATTAGTTATACTTCTTTAAATAAAAAAATTGTGTCCAACTTTCCTTCAAGCACCTTTGTTCTTTCTCCCATGATGCCTCTTATGCATGGGAGGAGCTCCTCATAAAAATCAACAAAGCCACCATTTTGTTCTTCAAATCTCTTGCTGAAACTCACCTCTACCATGCACAACATTTGACAATGGCTAGGCAGTGGGTGCATTGTGCCTGCCCCTTATTATACCAAACACAAGTGTTTCACTGATACCTCTGGGGGTGGGGGTTGGGGAAACAGGCCATTTTTATTTTAGGGGCCTAGTTATGGATTTATATGCCTAACTGTAGAACATTGTTGCCTAAATAACTGGCCACAGATCACAACTAAAGTGATACACAAATTCTGCTCTCAGTTGCAGAAAGCATGGTGGAATTATTCTGGATTTATGCCAGTTTAAAATAGTGCACAATTGATTCACTATATTCTCACAATATGCCTGGTTCTGCTTCTGTGTTGTCGGTGGCAACTCTGTCAGAACCCTGGCTAAGGCAAGATATGTACTGCCTATGTGCGCACACTACATTTCTAGCAGATAAATTTAAACTTTGTTGATCCTCTTTTTTTTTTAGGAAATATTTAAATCATTATAAAAAGCATTTTTTCATCCCAGGAGGTTAGATTGTCTGTGACTTTTGAGAGAGGTGCAGCTAATAGTGCACTTTGAGCCTCATATTACATTTTGATTATAAGGAAGCGTGGGTTTCTGTTATTAAAATATGCATACAAATTTCTACAACCTTTAAAGCCATTTGGCTCTGTGTGTGTGTGTGTGTGTGTGTGTGTGTGTATGTTGACAGCACTGAGATATCTGTCAGTAACTTTGCTGTAGACAAGGACCAGATCGATCTCCAGAGCAGTTTTTGACAGTTTCCAGCCTTCACTATTGAAACACAAGTCGTTGCTGAATGTGGGAAAGACTAAAGCTATGCTGTTTGGCTCAAAGCCCAGGACTGAAAGATTTGGGTCCACTTTACCAGCTAAAAACATGTAACATGGTTACTTTTAAAACTTTAACGGCCAGAATCTCAGCTGGTGAAAATAGGTTTAGCTCCACTGAAGTCAATGGAACTGCACCCAATTATACCAGCTAAGGATCTGATGTCTATATCTTCCAGGAACTAGTTGGACTATAATTCACTAAAGATGTGTCAAACATATGAGTACCCACAATCAAAGAGAAGAATAGGCATTTTTCACTGCCAGTCTTCTGTTAACCTGCTCATATTACTGTATAGGGCAGTACATGATTTTCCCAATCTGTGAGAATTTTTTACATTTTAAGTTTTTTCCATCCCTGAGCCAGAACAAAAAAATCTCAAATCACAACATTTTTGGGGAACCAAAAATCTGATTTTTTTTCAGTTCAGGTCAATCAAACTATTTTGTTTCAGTCATTTTGAATCATTTTGTTTTGATTGTTTACGTTTTTTTCTTTTTAAACTTTTTTCCCCAGTGTATATTTAGTAAAATTTTGAAACCAGGTGGTCATTTTGACTCAAAAAACCCAAGACTTTCCACTTTGACAACATTGAAATGGGACATCTGATAACCTCAGACCTCTTTTTAACCAACCTTTTTTTGAGCCTGGTGTTCTGTGGAACCTGACACTGTTCCATGAACAGTTGATGGTTTTGATGAATCAGCATTTTTAGTGAAACAATTGTTCCAATGACAATTCCCAGTCACCTTTACGGTATAGCTATTGTCTGGACACTTGGGGCCTGGACACTCATTGTCCTGGATACTGTTGACCCACATAAGAAGGGATTTCTACTGCTATTGCCACTTATGCTGTGCTTTCTCTGTTGATGAAGATAGGGCCTCGGCTTCTCTGGCTGTCTACCAACACCTTTCACAAGCACTACATCAAGTTCAGTATCACAAGCTGTCCCAAAATTAGAGCCATCTTCTCAACAGCGTGTAAGGCAATAAAGAAGAAATATAATTTCTCTTGTTGCTCAAATGCAGTACTTTCATTAAAAACCAAGGTATCTCAATAAAAATAAGTGGCTCATGGGTTAACCTATCTTTCAGTTCTCCCATTTTTTTCTGATGTGTTTTAGATATCTAAGTGAACTCTTATTTCCAAAATGCCCAGCCACGGGTTACTATGGATTTGTGAAAGCTGGGCTTTGACAGGTAAGCCTGCACTATTAATCATCAGCTACTAGCCCATGTGGGTTGCAATAGGTCAGCCTCCGTACAGATTTAGACCTTGATCCAACAAGTCCTTGTAGGGTATGCAGCAGGAAGTGCCAGGTTTCGCACCCCACAACAAACCTGAGTGCAGTTTATGCATGGGCACAATAAAGTTCATAACTAGGTACAGGTTACCACACTGCCTGGAAGTAAATCTCAAGCTTCTTGGCTGCCCACTCCTCTAGTCAATAGAGCGCAGGGCAAGAGAAGAGTGAGGTCTGAGCAGACAGTAAGTATATCTATGGAAACACGGGATTAAGTGGGATCCTTCCTTATCGTGCAAGTGAAGTGCTTAGCTACACACTCCCCTTTTGGCTTTATTCCTGCTGCTAGGCGGGAATAACTTGGTGGCAGCACAGCAGCCTCCTCATGGAAGCATGATTTTGTTCCTCTCTGCTGCCTGCCTTCTTCATCACTTTTTACCCTGCACTTACCACAGTCATTTTTTATAGCCCCCTCTCTCAGACTTTTGGGGTTCTGCTGGTTTATCAACTGTTCTTCATGTAGGCTCAGGTACATGCTACTGTAGCACTGGCAGCACATTCAGCTATATTACGCTGTTTCATACGTCGCCTGATGTTTTTTCACGTTCTGAACACCATTGCTATATGGAGAATGGAGGAAGCAGACCTGGTTAAGGCTCCTGAGAGGCAAGAGCCAGAAGGCTGGAAACCAGGGCAGCTGCTCTGTCTGACTGCATTGGATAAAATGGTCCAGGAGTCATTTGTTAAGTGTATCGTGTAATGTTATTGCAAACGTTTCAGAGGAGGAGAATGTAATACTACTCTTGCTGCTCTGTCTAGTGTCACCACTATTAACAAAAACATGTCTTGTTAGAATGACATGGTGTTAGTTCTGGCTGCCAGCCCTAAAAATGCAGTCATACTTTTGGAGTAATTCAAATGCCCACTCATCCTTCCCTCCTCTACTGCTAAGCTAGCCAGGTAAGGACAAAGAGCTGTTATAGCCATAAGACTGCAGGTGTTATGCATGGAGGCACTTAAGTCCATTAAATTGCAGCCAAAACAATCACCCACCTCATTATAAAGAACATTAAAAGAGTCTGAGGGTAGGAGTCAAGAAGGGAAAGTGAGATTAAGGGCTCAGTCATCGAGTCTAGAGGTGAGAAAGGAGATAGTGATGAGAGAGATGCTTTTAAAACTGCATGTAAAGAGGAGTATGTGTCAGAAACAGAAGGGACTTTTTTCAGTAGTTATTGGACAGGGAACTGGATGTTTTAGGGAACTCTTAAGGGTCTATAAAGTCTTTGGCCTCTCCAGACTGCCCTAGTTGTCATTATTGATGGCCAAAGCTCAGATTTCTTGCAGGTTCCATTTGGAGACGCATTGAAAAGTAACAAGACTATCCCAACATCTTTGTTCCAGCAACCAGGCCAGAAATCTAGCCATAGTAGATTCTTGAGATCTGCGGAAATGATTGGCTCCAGCCTGGCTGGAAATACCCAATCATTTTTCTCACGTTATGTTTTGGAACAGCCACTTCCACACCAGGGTTAAAATAAGAGGCATGCGATATTGTTTGTTTGAAAAGTGAATTGGACTGTGTCATACTTCAGAAAAGATTCCCTTAGAATTTAGGGAAAGTTTGGCTAAGTTCTTACTTTATACATATCACTCACCCATCCCTAGTGAGAAACTGACTTCACTGACCACAAAACACAAGGAATCACTGTAGCTGGGGCTGTTATTGATAAAAAAGGAACAGGGATCATCTATATTGCTTCTGAGTCCTGGAAGATTATTTACAAGTTTTTTCCACAGCTGCCCCCATTCATTACACGTTACCATAGAAATCCTGTTGTTGTGGCACTTTAAAAAGCCACACAGAATCTTCTCCAAAATATGATCCAAGCTTAATGATAATTTATACTGGCCTTGAAATGTGAGAAAATGGAATTACACATCTGCACAAGCTCGGAATGAAAATCATGAAGAGATAACATGTTGCCAGTTAATGTGGCTTCAGTAAACCTTTTATTTCATGGATTCAGTTGTTCTCTTGTTTGTTTGTTTTTATAAAGGATGAGCAGGTATTTCAGTCTCTATGCAGTTCTTAGTCTCTTCAATGAAACTGTATGTAAAAGTGCCATTTAGTTCCAATTATAGTGGTAGGTCTTGTGAGGTGGACACTTTGGAACTGGACTGAAACTAATCATGTAGAAGACTGGATTTCTTAAGGGATTGATAATGGTGTAGAGATCCTTTCATCTCCAGGTCATTGCTTTAAATACAACCAAGTTCAATAGCAACTGAAACGAATTATTTATGTGATGGCAGGTTAGTGGTTTATGTGAAATGAGAAATAATGTATGAAATAATAATAATAATAATAATAATAATAATGATGTATGAAAAGTCCTCTTTCAAATGGCATTAATTTTCACCAGTATTGGTGGACTCCTCAGAGAGGCTATGGATTAAATAGGCATGAATTAAATATAACCCATGATTTTCAATATATACATACACACACACACACATATATATATATATATATATATATATACACACATACACACCTGAGTATCATTAGTGGATTAGCTTGCACTGCTGTTGCCCAGGCTGTACTTTCTCTGTTAATGAAGAGAGACCCTCAGTTTCCAGGGCTGTTCATCCTACTTCGTTCACAAGCACTGTATTTAAAAACACAAAAGACTAAATTCATTTTACACAGGCCATTGAACAGCCATCAGATGGTAACAACTTTTGGTCACCACCTTCCCTGGGTGGATTCTATTTCCAACCAGTGATGGCCCAGAGATGATACTGTCTATATTCCATTACTTGTGCCATCCCATCCTCTTGGATGTCTCTTCTTTTGTTTCTCACTTAATGTTTTTGTCCAAAGTGACGGCTTGTTTCTTTTTGCATATGCCACAGTACTGGTTTTGTTCCATTTGAAACTGTCATTCTAAAGTTTAATACTCTCAGAGCAGCGTGATTCTTGAGTAGGACACTCCTCTAAAAGTGAGTCAGACCGACATAGCTAATATGAAGAGACAATGTTTATTCTCCTCTTCACAGTGCTTGCATTGTTATAAGAGGTTTCCTTTAACTCTAGAAGTGTAACCTAAAGTGGGGTAATCACTCCACCAGCATAAGAACATAAGAACAGCCATATTGGGTCAGACCAAAGGTCCATCTAGCCCAGCATCCTGTCTTCTGACAGTGGCCAATGCCAGGTGCCCTAGAGGGAATGAACAGAACAGGTAATCATCAAGTTATCCATCCCCTGTATTTAAATGAGCCCATTCCCAGCTTTTGGCATTATATTATTCAGTCAGATACATCAGCAACTTTTGCCAGCACTTACCATACAGTATTGTGTACTACTGTGTTCCTTGTGGTTAGAATAGTAACCACATTTATACATTCTGTCTATCTATCTTTTAGGCATTTATACTATAGTCATCACCATGGTACCTGAGCATGTTAACCACTGTGTAGTATCTATGCAACAGATTGTGACTTTGCTTATTTCAGTCTATTTATTGGATGTTAAAAAAAAGACTCTCAGTAGTTACATCAGAAAAAAAAAAGTTGACTCCTTAGTGTTGGCCATTCACTATACAACAATGACAAACTTGTGTAATATTTTAGTAACTGCATTTCATCCAAATATTTGTTTATATGAGAATACTGTGTAATAATAGGGGTTCACACAGTGGGCCTAATTCAATATTCCTTGTCCATGAGACTCTCCCACTATTATTATCAACAGGATATTTTCTTGTCCAAGGAGTACAGATATGGAGCCACTCTCAAATTTTAACTAGAAATATTGTTTCAACTATCACACTTGCAGCTTTCACATGGTAGATATTGAATGGTTGCTTGTCACAGCTGTATATTCTGGTACCTAGTTATTTGTTATGAGCCATTCGAGAGCACTTTAGCGGGCAAATCATTTCAAGAACTCTATTCTTGATTCAATCAGATACAACATTCCAGTAATTCTTCACAGCAGACCTGGTAATGAATCACTCACTTTGTGCACCACTATCACCTGGTAATGAATCACTCACTTTGTGCACCACTATCAAATGATATCTTGATTCTTATCTAACAATAAGAGACACAATATTGTCCACTATCATCTGTCTTTTATGTATACCTGCCCTGGGGATGACAAGATCTATATTTGGCCAGTTTTTCTTCTCTCCCTCTGTCAGGATCTCTTGTTGTTAAAAGAAAATATCTGCAAACCAGAAGAAACAACAAAAGGAAGGCTTTAGGCACAAAGTACATGTATTTCACTTCAAAGGAAAGATACAAATAGCAGCTCTTCTTATCACATAAGCTGGTAGAAAGATGTATTATTATTAGGATCACTGACATACAAACAGGATTCTAGAAGCTCAGTAGGAACCACTAGAAGATATTGTACATTTAAAAAAACAACAGTACAAAATATACAAAAGAGTTGGGGGCGAAGGAAGGTGGGGAAGAGGTTGAAGAGGTGACATGAGGAAAAAAAACAGGATAGGATGGAAGAGTGCTTGTGAAGAAAGGTGGCAGGGTGATTCAGTGGATAATAACTGAGAGCTAGAAGACTGGGGTTCTAATGCCAACTTTGCTACTGATCTGTGACCTTGGGCAAGTCATTATATGTCTCTGGATCCCTCCCTCACCCTTTATATGTCTTGTCTATTAGATTGTAAGCTCTTCAGGGTAAGGACTCTAGGTGCTGCTCCAATACACATAGTGATAAGATGATCTTTTTCTAGGTAGCCAATATAGATTTTATCCTTATTTTAAAATGAGTGAAAATTGTTGTACAATATGCATGTGTATTCAGGGCCGGCGCTTCCACTAGGCGACCCTAGGCGGTCGCCTAGGGCGGCAGGATTGGGGGGTAGCATTTGACCGCCCTCGGCGGCATTTTGGCAGAGACTCATTTCCCGGCGGCGTTTCGGTGGCAAAAAAAGCGGCCGCCGAAACGCCGCTGAGAACGCAGCTTCAGAGGAGCTGCCACCAAAGTGCCACCGATTACGGCGGAGGAGCGCTGCCGCCTGGGGTGGCAAAAACCCTGGTGCTGCTACTGTGTGTATTGATCATTTTTCACTATGAGGTTAGGTAATTACAAGTTTTTTCTATAAGGATAATATCACACTCATGTAGCCACCCTGATTAAAATTACACAGGCGTTTCTGGGCCTCATTCTAGTTTTCCACCCGTACAAGTCCATAGACTTAGTGGAGTTGCTCCTAATTTATACAAACCTGAATAGAGATTCAGTCACTATGAAGTGTGTTTTAAAATAAAATGTACAGCTGTGAATTGTCTCAAACTTTGTCCTATAGCACTGAAGTGGTGCACCCTTTGTGATTCTCTTCCAGTTTGTCTTTAAAAGGCCGAGGATACTGGAGAGAGGGAAATGCTGAAATGGATCTAGCTGTAGAATCCCATTACAATCTCATTTTGTACAGTATCAGAGAGGTAGCCGTGTTTGTCGCTTCTACAGATCCAGACTAAGAGTCCTGTGGCACCTTATAGACTAACAGACATACCGCGAAAGCTTATGCTCCAATACGTCTGTTAGTCTATAAGGTGCCACAGGACTCTGTCGCTTCATTTTGTACAGTCTGAAGTGCATAAACTAGCTAGATAGCCATTAAAGCTGTACACTTTAAGGAAATTGACTGATAGGCTACAGTTTCTGGTCTCATGATTTCAGTATTACCATTCCCAAGCCTTCAAAAATCATGCATTGGGCCTCTAAATCATGAGATGGCTTAAAAATCATGAGATTTTAAGAAAATGCTATATTGGAGGGCGTTATTTGCCTTTTGTGTTTTTAAGTCTTGAGTGCGCACTCAGGTCACATTTTCAAGCTTTTCTTTTCAAACATAAAGGCTATAAACTCACTTTTTAAAAACAAAAACTGAGATTCTCACCGAATCACATGCCTCCAGGAGCTGGAAAGTTAAAAAAAAACACAGAACATCGGGAGACTTGTGATAAAATTGTTAGAGCTGGCAACGCTGGCTTTGCTTAGCCAGACTGTATTCTTTAACAAGCCACCTGGTGAAATGAACTGAATAAAATAGTACAAGAACTTTAACAGCAGAAAGATGGAAATATGTTAAGGGGTAGAGGGGTTGTCTCTGACTTAGCACTTGTTGGAAAAGACTAATGGGAAGTAATGAAGTGGTGAGGGGACGAGGGGGTGGAGATTATGGAATGGGTGAACCAACTCTTGTAAAATTTATGGCCAATTAATGTTTGCCATACTTCTGAATCAAACGTTTAGCAAGCATTTTTCTATATTAAGGGCAGTTCTTTGAACAATAGGGCCCTTTTTCTGCAATTCACAGCTGTCAGAGATCATTTCACTCCCTATATAATTAAAAAAAGTGATGCTTTTAATTGACAGCATAAACACTGTTGAGCTAGTGTGCACTGAGCTTGGATTTAAATGTCGAGTAGTTGGGCATAGTTTGCATCTGTCTGAATTTTTAAGGAAATGTGGCATAAATAATGTGAGACCTACATTTGAAGATGAAAAAAAAAGTAGGATTCTGAAATGCTATGGGGGTGCTTTGAGCCCATAAGAGCCAGGAAACCAAGTGTTAAAGGTTAAAATCTTTCCTGAAGCCCCTTTCAAAATAGTCACTTCCCATGTGAAGTGCGGCATCTACCCAGAAATGGAATGAGTTAAAGATAGACTGGCAGCCCTAATTCTGCATTTCCTGGCTTTTGTTAGTTTAATAGGACCCTTAATATTTTAACACAGTTTATATTTAATTTCCTAATTGGTGGTTGTTGGTTTGTTTGTTTGTTAGTTTTATGAGAAGCTGTAAAAACAATCACACAAGAACCACAGGCCTCTGTGTTATTCTTCCCACACTTACTAATCTTACTGTTCAGAGGCCCACTGAAACCAATGGTGTAAGTGTCCTATTCATTACACCAAGGCTCTGCAACGTACGCATACAAAATGCTACTAGTAAAGAACATGAAACTGCCACCTAAACAGCTTAGCAACACTGTGTCTGCAAGTGTCCTTCATCCCAGGTGATGTTCATTTGAACTCCAAGTAAAATCTAGGGTTTATGAAACCTTGCAAATTGAAAAAGATACTCCCTGGGGGCGGGGAACACATTGCATTTTGACCAGCTTTAGTAGTAGTGACAAAGCTACTGATGGCTCATAAATAAAGCTCTATTCAAGGTGTATGACTGAGAGCTCACCTAAATACTTTTTGTTTGGGAATGTACTACAACTAAAGTCATGGAGTCAAATCCTCATCTGGAATCAATCAGCATCGCTCTATTGAAGTCCATGGAACAATGCCCATTTACATCAGTTGAAGAGTCGAACCATTCATCCAACATCACTTTATACTTACCTCCCTACGGCATTTTTGAGCCCCACATTGTAATCTTGCAAATTCAAACAACTCATCCTCAGTTTCAAGGTTCACCTTCTCTTGTTTAGACATTTCTGAACTGAATTGTTTTGGAAAATGTCATTGCAGGAAAAAAAATTGATATTTTGATTTTTCCTTCTGTTTCAGGTTTTAAACATATGATGGAATATCAGAATTTCCCCCAGGATGGAAACACTGTTTTCCAACAAGCTCTAGTGTAGAGTCAGCATGTGGTAGGCAGGAGGGAGTATGGCCAGAGTGGCTTGTGCCCCAGTCAGTGGCCTCCCCAGGAATTGAAATTGAGGGGGAGTGTTAGAATTTACTGGGGGGGGGGGGGGTGTCACTAAATTGGCATGTAACTAGTTCACAAAACTGGGGGGGTGTTGGGGAAATTCAGGGAGCGGGGGGTGTAGGGAAATCACTGGCCCCAGTGCTCCTGGGATAGCAGAACAGTTCCTGGGGACTGTTCATGTCAGCATATGTTAGAATACCCCTGAGGCTGCTCTAACTTGCACTGGATACTGAACTGGCTCCTGGTTCAGGGGAACAAGATCTTTCTGGGGACCAGAAGAGCACAAAGATGGCTTTAAACCATGTTATCTCCCCCACTCCCTTCTCGAAGCTTAGCTTAGCTAGAGCTGAGGCGCTCCTGGCCCTGTGCCTTTTCTCACACTCTTCCCTGTACCTGAAAACCTCCCTGATCTTGTATAACACACAACTAGGTGGGAATTCCCCACACTTCTTTGAAGTAACTAAAGGCATCTTACTTGGCTTCCAATTTAATCACATCACTCTCCTCTTTGAATCTTTCACCCTCCCCATATACTTACACATCACATCTAAACTGCTGTTCACCTCTTTTAATGTTCTATATTAATCTGCCCCTCACGCTCTTCCCTTGTCTAGCTTTGCATTGTCCTCTACCGCCTCTGCTCTGCCCATGTTCCTTCCTGTGTCAGTCTCTTGAATAATCCCCTCCATGCCGTCTTCTACATGGTCCTCTATGCATGGTTTAACCTTCCTGGATTCATCCAGAAGAGCCCAACCCATGGTCCCTCTTAAAAACTCACTTCTGCTGTCGTGCCTATAGTGGATCCTGTTGATTAGTATAGAATATCCCTTTTGTTGTTCCTCTTCCCTGATCTTTGTCTACCTGTCTGTCCATACTTGAACTCTGAGCTCCTCGGGGCAGAGACCATACCTTCTCGTATGTCTCGAAAATGGTGGTCATATTGTTTGTGCTATAATCACCATCAACATCATGCTGCTCTCCTACACATCCCTCCTTAACACTCACTTCTTTCAGGTAACTTTCCAGTGCGGTCTTAAATTAATCTTTTGATTTCTTACATTCTCAAAATTCTTTAATCCACAAATGCCACTTCAGCCTTTCTTGAGTCTACTTTTACGTTTATACAGCACCTAGCCCAATAGGGTTCTGGTGCGGTTGGGGCATGGGTGCGACCATAATACCCCATGACTGAAATGTGAATTAGCATATTTTAATACAAATGTAAAAATGGGCCTGTTTCCTCTTTTGCATACACCAGTTTCACACTGGTCTGTAACTCCATTGATTCCAACAGAGTTGCTTCAATTTATACTGGCACATGAGTAGATTCTGTATGTGTTTAAGTAAGCTTGAAAATATCCATTGTGTACACCTTTGAATTTTTTTAAGGGAGGCTATAAGACAAACTCAGTAATTGTCAGGCATTTTTCACTCACAGGCACATTCCTGACATTTGGCCATCAGGCCTTTTTGCAGGGAAATGTCAGGAATGTATGTGCCTGTGAGTAATAAATGCCTCACAATTACTAAGCTTATCTCTCAGCCTTTTTATGTGAAGTTGTGCACTTGATACTCTGATACTTATATACACACGCATGTTAACTTCCTATTACTGTTGCATATGTCAAATATGACACATTCACATACAGATAAAAATAATTTTAAACATAGCCGGCAGGGAAGTGAGGTGCATTTACAGTTGTGTACACATCCCCAACCACTCTCTGATGAGGCCAGATTAGGGCCCTTTAAATCAATTACAATGTATAAAGATCTGATCATTTAAAAGATGTACATGGGACTCTGGAAACTTTGTCTACCTGAGAGTACTTTATTGAAATATTATCTTTATGTATAGCCTACTAAGCAGGGTTCATATTGGGTCCAAGGTGCTAAGCACCTCCTGAGAGATGCTCAGCACTCTCAGCTCCATTCTCAGGAGGCATTCAGTATCTCACAGAATCAAGCCATAAGGATCAAAGCTTGGTCCCAATAGAGTCAAGTGGAGTGTTGCCACTAACTTAATATCATCAGGATTTGGTCTTAAACAAAACAATGAGTGGTACTGATTATTTTAAGAAAAATGGACCAAATTCGGACCTGTCATAATAGGTATCATTCCATCAAAACCATCTCAGTTGCACCTGCTTACTCCAAGCAATAGAGGAGACAAAACAATAACATTGCTTTTGCAAGCTTATCAAACATGGGAAGGCAACTTCACTGAACCAAGCTGTCTATTGTAAAAGCTATTCCAGTGCCATGATTTCTATTCTTGCCCCATGAGGCAATATAGTCTTCCGTTCAATACCCCTGGATTTCTATTTTATATTATTGTAGATTTTATCGATTCTGCTCTCAGTTAAACTGGTGTAAATGCAGAGTACAGCCTCTAATGAAGTCAATAGCTTTAGTCCAGATGTAGAAGGGTGTGACTTGGAGCAGAACAACGGCCTAGGAAGCGATCAGCATTTGTATGGTCCTATTGTTTTGGACTTTCTAGTGTCAGTGATGACAAAGGCACCTTACTTGAATGGCTGCACAGCTGGGGTAAACCAGCCATTAGCTGGCTAGGGCATGTCTTAAAAGTGATTAGTTGTTCAAAGGAGTGGTTTCAAAATAAATAACTGTCAAGTGTGTGCAAAAGAGGAATGTGACAGAAAAATGCAGTGTTAGTATGTATTTCAGTATAGCCTGTGTAGAAGAGTTTCTGTGGAACGAGTTAGAAAAAGCCTTACAACACAACTCCATTGGAGACAAGATTCTTAATTTTTGCAACCCCATGCCCTCATCCTTAATATTTCTCTTCAATAATACCTGCACATAACATTTATCCATCTACAGATCTCAGTCTTTTGATTAGAAATATCAGTGGACTCTCCAGTCAAAAAGCTCCTTTGCTGGAGCACTGGCAGAAAAATGTTCACATTCACTTAACGCTGAAATCCTAGCTGAGGATAAATCTCACAATGACAACACAATGGAAAGGATCTGTTGACAATATTAAACTCCCTAACTCGCCACAATCTTTCATTCGATAGCTCTCATTCTTACACCCACAATATCAAACAGGTGGGCTCATGCTGCAGAGGAATTTTTCTTTGATGAGGCTAAATAAACCTCTTACAACAATGAAGGCTTCCTAAACAAAGGATTAAGAACAAGTGGAAAGGAAATGAAGTCTTGTACTGCCACTCATCATTCATGCCAGTGCAAACCAAGAGAGTTGGTTTATTTAAACTAAGGCTCTGTTGCATATAATTGCCTTAAATCTGATTGAGATACTTTTGGCTTTTCTAATTACAGCAGTTTCAGAAAGTCCCACGCAGTATCTGTTTACCTATGAGTTTTCTTCTCTATTTCCTCTTTCTACACACAGTATAATGTGATGTCTTTTACTTGCCAGAAGAACAGAGGCAAAGATAATGCTTTCTGTCCCTGAATAAGAAGCGGCAAGACCAGTAACAATATTTCATTGTCTTTGCATGGTAGTGTCACTTTCAGAATAGGGCTGTGAACTTGCAGAGTGTTTGCTCCAAAGATGAGTGTAGACAGGCGGCTGTGGTCAGAGTTGCTGAGCCAGGGCTGGCTGCAGTTACACACAGCCACTCAGCGTTACAAGGTTAAGAGGTGACAACCCCTTACTGGTCAGGATTGCATTCAATTCACTCACGTTGTATTCTTTATTTCATATTGAATCTTTTAATGTTTGATGCTACTTTCCAAAAATTCAGAGGTCGGTAAGGACAAATATAAGTAACATCAGTTTCAGGGTGAGTCAGATGTTCCATGTGTTAGAACACTAATGATAACAGTATGTTTCTTTCTCATCACAAGGCAGAAAATTCCAGTTCTCCAAAGCTCCTCAGTGGCAGCCTGACCTCTTACAGTGGATTCAGATGAACCTCTCTATTAAGACCCAGGCATCAGACTTTTGAGGGCATGAGAACGCTTCACAAAACTGAAGAGAATTCTTGAGATAAAGTATCTTCCTCTGATTCAGATAAGAAAACCAGAGCGCCAATACTTTGATGTTGTCAGATTTGGCTCTGTCTCTTTTACCGCTTCTGGAGATAATCCAACTTCCTCTGGACTGCATCGGACAGAGGTTTGGAACTAAGGTTTGGAAACCAAACTTTTATTTTATTTGGACACTACACTTTATGCAGCACTATGGAGAAGAAGTAGCCAAGATAACTTTATCATAGAAATGTAAACAAAGGGGATCCAGAGTCACTGGTCTGAGTGGGTTCCAGTCCTCATGAACCAGATTCAAACCTCATTAAGCCTTTTTTCATAAAATCCCATCCACATACTGTGCAAGTAATTTGTGTTACTCCTGCTGCATACTCATATAATCAGTTAAAAATTACTTTGTGTGCTATTCTTTCTTTCTAGAACAAAATATTTGTAACAAATCCCTCAAATCAGACAAAATTCTGCAGGTTTTGTTAGAAACTCAAACTTTGTCCCCGGTTTGTTGGAAGATTTCCTAAGATTTGCACACCCTTTGGAGTTTGCTTGTAAGTAAATTTGGACTGATTTATGATTATGTGTCATAATCAGCTGAAATGTAGCATTTTCATTGGTATTTCAATTCAGAGAATTATGAATCCATGAAAAGCAAAAGCATAAACAAGATTCAAACAAATCCCCATGTTTTGCACATCTTTACATATTTCCTCATGAAGAATTTCAAAGTAATCAATTTGTTAAGGTAATATACTTTTGATGGAGGGAATTACAATTTGTATTTGTGGGACTGGGCCCTCAGTTGATGTAAATTGGTGTGGCTACATTGACTTTAGTGGCATTGTGCTGATTTACACAAGCTGAGGAACTAGCCAACAATTTATAATATTTAATTCCATATCAGTAAGAGATGGTCCCAAGCCACAAAGATTTGATATGTTTCAATATCAGAATTTTCTCAAAATTTAAGAGAGTGCTCAAACTTGGGGTTTTGGCTCATCCCATTATAGAAATATGGCCAACAATAGTCAAATACAAATCCAGATCCAAATGTCCCCAAAGTGCAGGAACATTCAGATCTAGAGTTTAAGTTTGGGTACATCTCTAGAGACTAGCGGTTCTTTCTGCCTCTATTATAAATCATGCCCAGAAATCCCATGTAAAAACAATCTTGTTACAGTGAAAATTCAGAGGCAGTCTGGGGCCCATTTTCTCTCCCTTACACTGGTTTTATATTGATGTAGCTCTGTTCATTTAAATGGAGTTAATTCTGAATTACATCAGCGTAAGTGAGAGGAGAATCATATTGACTAATCCTCATGTCACCAGAAAGGCTCATTCACTTTGGGATGTATTTTTCCAAGTGACATTTTAAAGTTTGGTGGGAGGAGGGAGGAGTACCTTTCTCTTTTTAAATCCTTCCCAAAACCTCAAAACATCTGAAAAGGATGAAGAGCGAAAGTTTGGGTGACTGGTGATCCTTTTTTAGATAACTTATCTCCAAGACAGTGGAAGTTTTTGATGTCTTACACCCTGTGAGTAGGAATTGGCTCCCAGATACAAGAGATTAGTAGAGATTTTAATGACAAAGAAACATAAACCAAACAGAATTTAAAGAAAACAAGAGTCTTTATCCAGCTCACATTGATGTTAATTTTCTCAGTTCTTTATTTTTTATTGTAAACAAACATTTTAAAAACATAAATTAAGTATATTGTTAAATTGATGTGATCGGTTATAGAGTTAATCACTTTCTCAATATTTGATAGCTTACAATTATCTTCTCAAAGTGATTAAATAACACTTGGCTTCTTGACAACAAAAAGATGATGTCAGGGAGACAAATTTATTCTCAGTCACCCTCCCTTCTGCAAGATAAATCGTGAGAAATAAAGTAATAAAATAGGATTGTAATCAGCCCTCCATAGTCACAAAAGTTCATAAAAATCATTCTGGACTACAATTTTAAGTCATTGCACCAGTTAATGAGGCCATTGTTCCTACACTAAGCCCAGGTCTACACTGGGGGGGTGGGGGATTGACCTAAGATATGCTTCAGGTACGGTAATAGCGTAGCTGAAGTTGACGTATCTTAGGCCTTGGCTACACTTACGAGTTACAGCGCAATAAAGCCTCCCAGAGCGCTGTACCTCACTCACTGGCTACACTGGCAAGGCACGTACAGTGCTGTATCTCCGTGGCTTCAGCGCTGCTGGTACTCCACCTCCCCGAGAGGAATAACAGCTGTTGCGTAGTGGCTGAGATGCTGCTGTTGAAATGTAGTCGTTGGAGTACATACTTACTGACCTCCGGAAGTTCCCTTTGTTTTGAAATGGCACTTCCGGGTTGGAGTTCAGAGCTCTGTTCTGGGGGCTACTTATCAAAAAAACAAACACAGCTACTGTTTGCTTTGAATGAGTGAGAGTCAGGCAGGGGGGCTCTGTTAGGAGTGCCGACAGCAAACGGTAGTTTGAAGAGAGAGGCGGCGCGGGGGGGGGGGGGGCGTTCCATGAGTGGCTGCTTATCTGCTCTTAAAAAAAAAAAGGAAAAAAAAGCCCCTGCTGCTTGCTTTCAATGACAGAGAGTGGCGGGGGAGGTGGGGGTGTGTAAACTTAGGAGATAATGAGCTGACACTCTATGGATACCCCAAAAACCCGCTCTCTCCCCCCACACGCTCCCTGTCACACTCCACTTCACCCCCCCCAACCCCATTTGAAAAGCACGTTGCAGCCACTTGAGCACTGGGATAGCTGCCCATAATGCACCGCTCCCAATACAGCTGCAAATGTCTCAAATGTGGCCACGACAGTGCACTGGCAGTTGCCAGTGTGGACAGACTGCAGCGCTTTCCCTACTCAGCTTTACGAAGGTGGGTTTAACTCTCAGTGCTGTACAGCTGCAAGTGTAGCTTTAGCCTTTGGTCAACTTACCTTGGAGTCCTCACAGCGGCGAGTCGACCACTGCCGCTCCCCCCTCGATTCCGCTTCCACCTCTCGCGGCGGTGGAGTTCCAGAGTCGACGGGGAGAGTGCTCGGGGATAGATTTATCGCATCTAGAATAGATGCAATAAATCGACCCCCAAAAGATTGATCGCTACCCGCCAATCTGGCGGGTAGTGTAGACCTGCCCTAAGAGACCACACATTGGGATAGATTCACAAAGGAACATGGGCATGTTCATTGTTACCCACCTAACTTTTAGGCAACCAGAATATCACTGGGATTCACAAATCCTGAGTTCAGTACCTAGGCTGCTATATAATAAATCGGGAGAGATAAGCACCTTAGAATGGGATTCACAAAACTAAGCACACTAGGCAGTGCCTCTCCTAAATTAGCCAATGGAAGGTGCCAAGAACACCCCTCTCTCAGAGGTGGGTACATAAATTCAGTCTGCTTTTCTCTGCTTGGGATTCTCAGCTGCAAACCTTTTCTGGGTGTTAGGCACCAATGCCATTTAGCGAGTGGAAAAGCCAGGCAGCTAAGGCACCCATCTGAGAGGTAGCAGATCCCTGTGCAAGTCCCCTCTCCCTCTCAGGTGGAAGGAGGACTTTAACTGAGGGTCTCCCATAACCCCAGTGAATATCCTAACCACTGGACTAGAAGTTATAAGGGAGTACTGCTGCCATTTTGTGTAAACGTATCTATATGGGCCCAATCCAGTAGGCGAGCTCTGAGCACACTTACCAGAGTGGGCCCCATAGGTGGGATAGGTGGATGAATGCCTATTGTTCCCCAGTTCATGAATCTCAGATATAGAAACAGAGGCGCCTAGGAATTTCTACGGCAAAAATTGAGATGTTGAATGAGTTTAAATGCCTACCAGGGTTCAGGGAGAGCTGAGTGTGAGTTTTCAGAATCCCTGTGGGGCTTGATTCTGGAGTTTAAGGGCAGGCAGGCACCTAACTCCTTTTTGTGAATCTAGCCCATGGTGTTTCTGACCAGAACAAACTTGTACAGAAAGGTATACATCAGTGCAGGTGGTTAATGGAGCATAATATTTTACACCAGAAAGTGCATCTGAAAGTGAAGCAGCTCAGACCAGCTGCTTTACATTGCCTCATTAAACCAGCCGTTTGACAGAGAGCAGCTAGCCTGATGCAAACATTCAGGGTGGCAGGTTGTGGCTGTATACCAGCAGTAGTAGTATAGCAGTAGAGCCAAATGAATAGCTTGATATTTTTTCTCCAGAAACATTAACTCAAATTAAAAAGCTGAATTCACTTCTGCTGTGCTTGAACTCCTTTTTTGTTTGCTTTTCTCAAACATTCTGGTGAATGATTCTAGCAGGAATGTTCATAGGAACAGCAAATTTTATGTGAATATTAGGGAATATTTATAGACGCCACATTTTTAACTCACAAACACGAGCATTCGTATTGGACACTTGATTTTAAGTGTTATGTTCATCCAATCAGGAAACAAGAACATGCCATGGGATCAGTGTCCAATAAAAACTAATCGTCACAGTTCAAATTTTGATTATTGAATACTCACAACCAGCAGCTCATAAAGCATCTACAGGCCAAGAATTATTCATACAAATTATTGGGCAAATAATTTTGAACAACAAATAAATTCTGCAAAGAATCATAATCTGCATACAACCTGTGAACATAAAAAGGTTTTATTTATTCAATATATTATCTGCTAAATGTTCACTCAGTTATGCATGATGGAAATGTGCTTGAGGCTCACACTTTTGTCAACCTTGAGCTCAATGAAAAGGACCACAGAGCTTTAAGCAACACACAGCCTGCCTATATCCATACAACAGGATTTACAACCTAGGCTAAGTATTAACTTCTTTGATTTGCCACAGGAGGAAGTCTTTCCAAGACACAGATCTGATACCCAGGCTATATGGAACCTGTACAAAGAGTTATGAGAAAATCTGACAGCCCAAACACACAGGAGCCACAGTAGACACCATAGGCCTCAGAGCCAGAGAGACCATTTGGGCCTTGACCCAACCACTTTTTGAACCAACACAACCCAGCTTGGGGCAGGCAATCCAGCAGTGCCAGGGCCAGGAAGCAGTGGGTGGGGCATCACATCACAGGGGAGAGTCCCATCTGAAAGCTGTGATGAAAACCAACAGGCCAGAGAGTGCTGCTAAGAGCTGAGCCATCCTCACAGGACAGGAGACGCTCTAGGGTGAATACAGGGTAGGCTTGCTCTTCAAACCACCACCACCACCCTGGGCCTCATACCACCCCCAGGGGCAAGACCCTGATAACATTATTTAATTGGATAACATTAGGCATATATATCCTGTTTTCCTGACTACTTATTCACTTGTGTACCTTCCGGTAATTATCCCCTTGAAACACAAGAAAAGATTACAAAAAAAATAAAGACATCGCTCATGATTCCTGTTTCAAACCCAGAATCGCGGAGAAGAAAATTATAATGCTAGCCACCAGATCCATCACTGAAAGAATTTTTGACTTCTTGGAAAAGAGATCCAGGTACCTAGAGGACATAGTTCTGGGATGTTACATTTTATATAATGTAGCCATGATGTATGAATGCACTCCATGTGACTCATTAAAAACTCATATGTAGGCCCAGAATCAGACTGAGTATGAACCAGAAAGACACTTGTGAGTGAAACCAAACACTTCAGCCCAACATGCCAGAAACAACAGATAAAAACAGGTTCAACACAGTTTCTGAGGTGAGTATTATCAAGATGCGTTCTTGCCAATCTATCCCAAAATCATGCTCAGGGGGGATGATGTGATGTAGTGGGCAAAAATAAAGAAATGAAAGAGACACTTAAAAATACAGTGATTTCTTGAGGTAAATTAATGAATGACTGGCACAGGGTAAAATACCACAGGCTACTAAATATAATTAAGTTTGTCTCAATTTTAAAGTCAAAGACCACAGGCAACCACACTAAATACCACAAGTTCACATTGGTAGCAATGCAAACACAAGTTAAAATGTTATGCTAATTCAATTGGCCATATTCACAAAGGACACCAAGGATTTTTTTATTTTATTTCCAGACCCTCTTAGCGTTATTATTTTAAGAATTTAAGAATTAAAGAATTATAAATTAAACGGACAAGCACATATTTTAAAAAGTCACTCTTTATGTGATATTTACTTTTTTTTGCCCTTGTTTCCTTCCCAGCATACAGGCATGGGCAAGAGATCCCTTCAGTTGTGGGTCTCTGCAGCCAGCCACTGTGATGTGTGGCACAGTATACTGTGGTGGCTCTAGAGAATCAGCCTCCAACCTGTGGTAAATAGACAGTAGGGACTTACCAGTCTGTGCTGAAGTTCTGGTCACCTCAACTTTGGGAGATGTGTCTGTGACAGATATGACAATTTTCTGCAATATCCTGGACAAACCTTGCTGAATGAAGTTAAACCTTATTTAATTAAGTATCTTAGACGTTCATTGTATGAAAAATGCAAAGATTTATGTATTACTGTGGGATTGTATGTCTCAGGGAGGAGGCCTGACTGATGGAAACCCTAGGAAGTGTTATAAGCTTCAAAGGACGATTTGAAGTAATGTGAACATTTAAAAGTTAAGTGGGTTTCTAGGAAATATCTAGGGGGAAGTGTATGCAAATGTAATTCCTCCAGTTATGCAAAAACTCAGGCTTTTGAAGCTTTAGCCTGAGGAGGGGACATTTTGTCTGCACATCACCTGTTACTTGAGGATAGATCTAAGTCCCAAACTGTATAAAGAAATGACTAAGATTCTTGGATACACTTGTTCCAGGCAAAGGTGGTTATAAATTTGTAACCACAGAAAACCCCCTGGCTAGGAGGGGGATTTGAAGGACAGTTCACCTTCTAAGGCCCTTGTTGGAGCTGGGGTGATCTCTGGTAAACTTATCGGCATGATGTAGGTTCTTTTACTGTTTCAATATGTTTTCTCTGTAATGCTTTCATTTTAAGAATAAAAGTGCTTGCTTAGAAAGACCTGTGTGGTAGCTTAACTGTGATCAATTACTCTGTTTATAACTTCTGAGGAAGGAAGGCCAAGCAGGTTGGCTTAGGCAGTCTGCCTTACTGGGGAATTCAGAGTGTAAGCATGGAACTGCAGCTTGGAAATATTCCAGTCAGGAGAAAGAGAGACACGTGTCTCCACGCAAGAGAGCTGTGGAGTCAGAAACCTTGCTGGACCACAGCACAGGAATACAGACCCAGTTGAACTGTGACAGGGTCTTGGAGAGACAAATGCCTGAGAGGAGGCACCATGGAAATCCTAGAAGCAACAGATGCAGACAATGAAATCATCCTCTCCAGCCCCACAGCAGCTCCAGAAATAGACCCACAGTATTCTTCTGACTTGCAGCTTGATGAAGGTGTTGCTCCTGGCAATGTTCCCTCTAATTTTTGACAGGCCGTGTGTGCAAAACATTTCTTCTGTGCAAATTTTTGTGCTCGCGGTGTTTCCCCATATGCGCGGGGTTTAGGATCTGTGTGCGTGTGCACATGCACACAGCTTAGAGGGAAACAGTGGCTCCTGGTACCACAGGCTTCTGTTTCCCTACATTAGAGGGCTTTGAAGCGGTCCCTGTAAGGGAATGGAGCCATGACCTGAGGACAAATCCAAAAGCCTGGCTCATAGTGCCTCCATCATGAAGAAGACTACTATCTGAGTGTCCTGTTAGGCCTGAGTTGTAAAGGCCCAGCATGCTGAACTGTGATCTAGGGAATGGCCATCCAAGACACATTAGGCAGAAAGTATGTGCATCCAATTCTGAAAAGGTGGAGAGGACACAAAACTTACTGCTGGAATCTACTCTTCTGTCTCCTGGCATAAAGGCTCAGAACCAAATTACATAAAATTATCTAGCTAGCTAGCTAAAATACCTAAACTACAACCAGTTAACATGAGATTTGGGTTAAAACCAAGACATGCTCTCCTGGAATGGAGTGGAGTATATACACACAGCTAAGCATAGAAAGGAAGGAATTGAGGCAGCTGTGGATTGCATGACCTTCTATAACCTCAACTCCAAATATTCACTGCCATCAAGTGGTCCTTGCAGCCTCAATGGGTATTGCTAGGTTTTCAGAGTTCAGCCATGCCAGGAGACCCATCCTGCAAGTGGGAATATATAGAGGCTGCCTCGAACCAAAAAAATACACATTTCGCTAGAGGCGTTCTTTTAGTTATAGACATCCATGACCATTTTTTATTGACAATGAGACTCACAATCATCATGGCAGTGTGGAGGTTAATTATGGAAGCAAGAAATATTGGTGGTATACAACAACTGGATGCTGAGTTTCCTGAACACCCAAGGATAATACCACAGTTCATTCCAGGAACATCTTAGCAACTGTTGACTGGTAAAAAGTAAACAGATTTAAGTGTCAGCATGCCATTCCAACATGAGCATTGGTCCTAAACATACTTCCTGTGAGTAGAGAAGTAAAACAATCTAATTTCAAAAAATTAACAGAAATGTACAAGTATATTTTTTTTAAAGCCATTGTTTTATTATAGATATCCTGAACAAATAAAATCATCATATAATTTGCGACAGCTTAGATTTTTAGTAACTCCTTTGTCCTCTGGATATACCAAATACACCCATTTGCTCTCCTTCAGTTTCTCACAACACACTATATGAACACACAAATGTAAGAAATCCACACAATTGGTGAGGTTTCTGGGACTCATCAAAATGACCATATGCTTTCATGGTTCTAGTTACTGTCAATAGAATGAAGTGCTTTGCCATATTATGAAAAACAGTTCAGTGTGCATATCACTTGTTACTCTATAACACCCCCCTCCCCGCCCCCCCAAAAAATCTTTCTTTAATATTTGCTGTTAACAGTGCAATAAGGTTGTCTGTTCTGTTCAGTAATTAGAAACCATCTACAGAGCTTCAGGTCAACTGGAACTAATACTCTTGATTGACAGCTAATTTTTAAAGGCATAGTATTTTAATGAGACAAGGTGGATGAGGTTATATCTTAATATTTTAATGGTTACCTAAAACCCACTACACATGACCCTCTGTCATATCAGCTACTAGGCCTGTGGATGGATCTAAAGCCGATGGTATTATTTCTGCTTCCTGATTGGACAACAAAGACATTGTTAAACAGGAAGAGGCTTTGGATAAGTGTGAATATTTGAGCAAACTTCTTTTTGCACCAGTGTTTACAAAGATTTCAATTTTTGCAATTAGTCTTATGACTAAATACTCACTCAAAGATATTCACAGACACCTAATTAAAAGAGTTACAAATGCCAGTGAAGCCACTTTGCAGTTTTTACTTGAATGTTTTTTGTTTGTATTTGCCCATTGGGGATGATGGCACAAGAGGCTCTGAGAATGAGGCACTGTGTCTTTTACCTATTTGACTATCAGGCAATCACAGAGTCTGCATGAGGCCTTGTGGCTCAAAAAAGGAACTCCCAGCTGACAGCTCAGAAATGCAGCTACCTGGCATGGGGGGGAAAAGTACATCAGGGAAAAGATGGGGGAGGAAAAACAGGAACAGAAAATTCTCACCTTCCCCAAGAAACTGTAGGTACTATAATTTCATCTTCTTCTGTCCCATTCTTAAGAGCCATGCAGAGCTTACTGCTACCCATGACTTCATTCCCACAAGACAGCTCCACACCGTCCAACCATGTCAGGTGCATTTCCCTGCTGCCCTGCCCATACGTGGAGTGGATTAAAGGGTCTCCAAAAACTGAGCTAGTACCTCAGCTGGTGTATATTGATGTAGTTCCATTGACATCAGTGGGGCTAATTTAATTTACACCAGCTGAAGATCTGATCCATTATGAAACAAATTTTCATAGATGCACACACGCTTAATTTGTGCTTGCCGTTCCCATGATTGTGTGCAGAATCATGATAATTGCATATGGAAATGACCAGTTAGAAGGACTGTATGTATACCAAGATTTTGCACAGCCATGGTAATTGTGTGTGCAAATTTATACAAATACAGTGTTGAGCACACAACTATGAAAATTTGACCCTCTTGTTATTGGAGTGGATTCTCGTAATATTCAGCAAGCATAGGAAGCAGGCTGTTTGGATGGAATGTTGGAATTCCCTTTGAGATACTCCCATCACTAGTAATAGCTAAAAGGTAATAAATGTTTCAGGTGGTATATTTGTCTCTGAGATGTTCTGGATATCACCACACAAAGATACTGCAGTTATTGAGTCTCTGCCCATTGAAAGTGAGAAGATAGTTCCTTAACAAGGACATGTCAAATATTAAGTTGTTGTTACCCTTAATCTTAGCCTAGGGGCCAAGATTCCATCTGGCAGCTGTCACTCTGTGAATCTGTAAAGACTGGTAGTTCTGTGACACATCAGTCCTGGAAAATTCTCAAACAGATACAGAGAATATGATAAGGAGTAGATTTCCAGTTATAACCCGCAGTGCTGGGATGGATAATGCAAGCCTGTTTTTGACTAATGCTTTTCAGGGATTGGCTCATGTCAGGTATGAAATGAATCAATGACATTACAGGTTTTAATGCAGCAGCTAAGCTTTTCACCAGCATTTGCAGGTACAGTACTGGAACTTTAATATTTTCTTTTGATGTGTATGTTATTGAGCCCTGACCTTCACTGTGTTTTCAGTTACAGACAGCAAGATGGAATTCCTCAACATTAGACAGGCAGCACACTAACTCTTTAATGATTGCTCTGTCCTGTACAAGCTTTTCACTCTACTATACAAGAGGTACTTATGCTGAGCCAGAAACCCATTTCCCTCTTCTCCCCTCTTTCCTCCCTCCCACTAGATTGAACAATTCAAGGAAAGAAAGGAAGAAAGAAATCTGGAAGCCCTATGAACAAAGAAAACCTGCATTCAAGGCTGCAATCATTGATGGTGGAAAGCACTAGACACCAATATCTTTCTTTACCTGTCAGGCAAATAAGTTGAAAGTGGAGTGTAGAAACAACTGTACTTCCTGAAAAGGAAGATTATGTGAAGTGCTTGTTATACTAACAAGAGCAACAAAGGGTTAAGCGATTTGCATTACTGTACTTATGTGCATGCCTAGTGTGACTGCAGGCCGCCCCTGAGCTGTGCTTGGGTGGTCTACTACAAATTCTTATGTGGCAATCTATTAGTGGTATCTAGCGGTGATTTATGCAGCTGTCAAGCTGCCTTCATCAGTACAAGTGAATTGTGGGCACCATCAGCTAACGCAGACTCCTTCATAGCATTTAAAGTAAACGAGGGCCAAAGTAAAAGAAAAACAGCCCAAGGTACCACCCACTCATCTTCTCAGTTCTTTAATGACAAGTTCCCTCTATAGAAAAAACATACAGCTGCTCATATGAGACCACACTTACAGAGACCCTACTGTCTAATCACAGACAGCCTGTGAAAGTTAGCTTTCAGGGCCTCAGCTGGAGCAAGTAGAACAGGAAGGATTGGCAGAGTTCCACCAAAAACTAAAGTAATATTGATGGCAAATAAAAACTGACACAGGACCAAATCAGTTGGCTTTCATAATAAATACTGATGCATTATTTTGTCACAGAATATTATAAACCATCTGACGACAATTTAATATACCCATGCACAGCGTGGCTGTTTCTTTTCTTTTCAATATACAATCTTACTGTACTGGTACATATGGTATGTCTTGGTCTAAGCCACAAAATCAATGGCAGCAACCTATGGTTTGCCATTTTGTTCACACAAACATACCAGCATGTTGAAAAATATGGGAACAGCACAGCACTCCTGGGACAATGTATAATTAAAATGTTGATCCTATTAATAATTCTTGACCAGTTTACGTAGAGGAGGACTGAGAGATACTCCTTGCCCTGAATTATTCTGATGCACAGGTGGATGATAAAAACTATTCAGCCACTTGCAGGCATTGTTTATTCACACACACTTTTTCAGAGTAGATTTGCTTGATTAAATTTGCTTCTGAGCTTGGAAAAAACCCTCTCTTCAAGACTGTCGTCATGAGCACTCTTGGGACAAACTTCATCTAAGGCCATTTTAAACCAAGGGGAAATATTTATGCAACAAAAATGCATTGTTTGCTTCATAATTATATATGAACCCTTTCTCTTAACAACCCCCCTTTTCCCAAACTAACAAGTAAAGCAACTTGCAAGTGGCATGCTCTGTGTATGATTCAGCATTTCCAGGCACTTTTTTAATGTAGGTAGGCAGAGTGGAGGAATCAATCATCATTTTTGAAGAGTCAGAGAGCTGTCTATTAACAAAACACTCTTAGTAGTCTCATTCTGCACCATGATCTAAGTCAGACCCAATAGTCTCATTTTCTACTTTTTCCAAAAGACCTGATCCAAGTCCTAATGAAGTCAATTTGAAGATTACCATTGACTCAGTTTGACTTGGATCAGACCATGTGTCATTATTCTAATCTCTACCCTCTTCAAAAAGAGAGGGCAGCTTTATCCAGCATCAAATGGGCACCTGATGCAAACCTTGATCTTGGCTGTGTAATAGTCCTTGTCTTTGATCTTTTAACAATTCACTCAAAAGCGGAGGAAAGGGGCAATGTGCCTTGGTGTTGTTCATTAGCATCCCTGGTGATTCACTTAAGATAGGATAGGTACCACCAGTACTGTATAGTGGAAGGAGCATAGCAAAATGGTGCTTATGGAGTCTATACTCTTTGAGCCAAAGTCAAGGAGTGGCCACTGGAAACAATTGGAACTACACCCACTTACAGCAACAGTGAATTTGTCCTTCAGTCTTCTGTTGCGAAATACAGGAAATAGACTTGATCTTGACTTTCACATCACTGTTTTAATTATTTAACAAATCCCATTGAGCTATTTCAGGACATTTGCTTGCCAAATGCAAGCGGCCTTACACGTGTAGTGCTAAGACATTTAGGACATTTTCTTTATCTCGGGCACTGGTCACAGTGTGAACAGCTGCAGTGGCAGTAAAAGTCATAACGGGGATTGTGGCCAACTTTCCCTTTTGTGATTTCCCCCTTTTTTAATTATTGTTGAGTCTTGAAATACCAAGCTTTATTCCAGACTCAAAATCACAAGTATTTCTCCTCTCTTCTCTCTCTCTGGCAGGTCTCAGATGTAATCACACAAAGGAACTCTCCGAGCCCTACTGATTTTAGAAGGAGCTCTTTTGCTGGACAGTTCCCTAGTGACCCTACACAGAAAGCAATTGTTTCAGAAAGAAAGAAAGAAAGAAAGAAAGAAAGAAAGAAAGAAAGAAAGAAAGAAAGAAAGAAAGAAAGTTTCTGCATTTTGAAGACAAAAATGCACTTACTGATCATTTTTGGTGTGTGTCTAATGTACTAATATGGGAGAGAGGGAGACAAAGTGCAGCACAAAAGCCAAATGCAAAAGTCTCTTACAGTGCAGGCTGCAATCGACCCATCTTTGTTACTGCATGGTGAGGACAAAGCTGAGGAACTGCAAGTTTTTCACTCATGAATTGAAACCGCAAACAATTTCCTCTATTGAAAGGAATTATAATAATTGTGTCTTTTGACTTTTTTCATGTTCAGATGTATTTAAATTGATGTACCAATCGAGTATTGCGCTTGTGATCCTGCCAAGTTAGTAATGCTGCCCTCGGATTTGCAAAGTCTGGGTGACTCCTGCACTAAAACAAAACAAAAATAGCGTGGTGGTTGATCCTGCAAGGTTTTAAGCACTTTGGTCCTGATCCAACAATGCACTTAAACACATGTAATCCTTCTGCCATGTGTTTTGGCTGTTGCAAGGGCCAGCTTCAGATAACATGGGGTCTCTCTTAAGACTGACAACCAACACCCAGAAAAACTAAATACCTTCCCAGGGTGCCCTTAATAGGCAATGTTTTCCTACTCACAAGCAGTGAGTCTTTCCATGAAACAAGAACAAGTTTATTAGGGGGAAAGAGAATGGTAAAAGGGTGACTTGTGCCATGGACTGGAGACCCTGAGGCTAAGATAGCCCTGATTACAGGATGAGCCACACCTGGATTGGATCAGGTGCTGTCAGGATATAAATGTGACACTGCACTCCCATATTCTTCACAGTGATATTATCATTGGAAAGATTATGATTTACTGAATATGATTATACTATTTGTATTACAAATGTGTTTACACCTGGGGAATGCACATTAGGCAAAAAACTTTCTAGATGGCTGGTTGGGAATGGCCCATTCAGGTTAATAAGCCATTAGGAAAACAATAGGCCTTAGAAGAAGCTTGTTTCCCACGTGGGGGCCTTCCTGAGGACACTACAAACAGCCTCCAACTCATGGCTGCTGCAACACTACAGGTCACCTGGTGCTGGTCTCCATCTTGGGATACCAGTGTTTTTCCACCACCTGGTGTGGGAACCAAGATTTGAAACAAAGGGTTCCCACCATATGCAAAAGCTATTTAAGGCAGGGGAGTGACATCATCAAGGTTCTTCACTGACTCCCCACCCAAAGAAACTCCTGAAAACACCTAAGGAACAGAGAGTCTGAATGGGGGGGAAGTTCTGGACCCAGGCTAAAGGGATTTTTAGCCCGTGAATGGAACACCTGTGGTTTCTAAGCTGTTAGCCAGTGCATTTTGCCCCTTAAGAATCTGCAGCCTGCTGGTATCGTCACTTAGGGTGGGGATCGGCTCTTCATATCCAATCTCTTTAGTATATTAAGCTTAGTTTGTGTGTTTTGTTTATTTGCTAAGTAATCTGCTTTACTATCCCTTATAATCACTTAACATCTATCTTTTATAGTTAATAAACTTGTTTTTGCTTTGTCTAAAACCACTGTTTTTGGAAATCATAACTCAGGGCAGAAAGCAGTTGTATATTTCCTCTCCACATTTGGGAGGAGGGTGAATTTCATGAGCTTACCCTGTACAGTTCCCTGTGCAGTACAAGATGGTATAATTTTGGGTTTACACTCCAGAGAGGGGTGCGTGCCTGACTAGCTGGGAATTTCCTTTCTGGAGCCTCCGCATGCAGAGCTGATCACAGCGGCTGCATGTAACTGCAGCTGGGTGTGTCCCTACCTGCAAGTGTGCTGGTAAAAGTGCAGGCTGGAGCCTGGGAGAGGGCTTGGCAGGCTGGACATAGTAGTACAGTGTAAAGGGAGCCCAGGCAGGTGGGTCACGGTGGCTCAGTGGTACCCCAGTTCCAGGTGGCACCCCGGGGGGGAACCCATCACAATAAAGTCCTGGAAGTTACAGCGAAGGGGGAAGTGCAGACAGTTGAAGTTATGTCTTCAGAGAGCAAGAAGGCTCCTGAGTCAGCTGGGAAACAGCTGAAGAAGCAAGAGAGAGTGTGACAAATTTGAGTAGTCCTATTGCTTAACCTTAAATGTGTGTTTAAGGACTTTATTGGATTGGGGCCAGAGTGCTCAGCATCTTGCAGGATCAAGTTTATGGAGGGCAAGACCATGATTAAGTGAGCTCATCTAGAAAACTACCCTGGAGTCCTGTCAACCTGCAGGATCCTGCATTTTGAAAAGTTTGGATTTTTAACTGGCTCTAAGATGCAATTTTTTATATCGCTAGAGACAGTGAAGGACCTTGGGGGCAGGCTGGGCAGAGAAACATTAGCCAGATGGAACATAAAAAGAATCTCTCAGTTTGGGGAGGGTGGTGGGAAAGAAAGAAGGAGGTGGGCCTGGACCATATTTAAAAGCAGCATATATTCTTTAGGGGTCATGTTTGTGTGAATGACTCTACCAAAATTACTAAATTCGTGGACAAAACTGGCTCCACTTCAGGGAACTATCCCATCTCCAATAGCAAGAACCTGTGTGACATACAATGTGTAGGACTTCTGCTAGACAATGGTAACCTGAAGGTCTGGGGATGGGAGAGTGAGGCAGTTGGGTGCATAAGGAGTGCTTGTTACTGTGAAAATATGGGAGGGTGGTCAAGGTCCTTCTCAATGGGTGAATTAGAAGGGTGTAATCAACTAGAAGGGACTAGTGATAGTGGAAGAAAGAGCAGGTTTAGGCAATAGGGAAGGAGATTGGGCCTTGCGATTCTCCCCTTGCAACACGTGTGGTGGTAGTGGCATTGATTGTTCCACTACCCAATGGCCAACTGAGTGAATGTTGGAAGGGTTGTTGATAAAGCAGAGTTCTGCAGTAGCAGATCTAACACAGCACCTTTGACCCATGCCTAAAGCTTATTCTGACAGTCTGGAGCAGCACAGCATGCAGCCATTCAGAGTCACACATATACAGTAATGCAAACTCTTTCATGTTTGCTACTTAAATAAAAATGAAAATAATAACTTTAAAAATAAATTATTTCACCCTCACTGAGTACCTTACTCAGCAAGTAGTTAACTTCCATCACTAACTCCAATGATGGCAAAATCTGACCATTCATCATTTTGTTTTTCCTTTAACAGTGGTAATGCAACTCACTTTCACTCGGCATGGGTATATTCACTGTATCATTTTATGTCTTTATAAAAGTGAATTGTTCATATGTGCCAGCTCTGAAATACAGCATGCAGCTTTGGGAGGCAGTCAGAATTGCTCAGTCTCCTGAACACAGTGTTTTTTTAAATTTAAGTTTACAGTTATTGGGGTTATCGTATATAATGTAACCCAGCATGACCACATTGAGAAAAGACTAACACCGTATGGCTTTCTCCTTCACCAGGGATGCTATAGCTTGAACCCAGGTAGGCTCTGATTCTGCATATGCATAGATGTAAGTACATACTTAAGTACCCTACTGGGACTACTCGTATGCTTAGGATTAGGCCTGCATTTCAGTACCTTGCTGAAGCAGGTCCTTAAGTAACATGGATTCTAATTTATATGATGGAACCAAATTTGTGCTGTGTGCAACATTTAAAGCTATCCTTGTACGGCTGGGTGTAGGGTGACCAGATGCGAGGACCCAAAAATCAGGATTTATCCCCTCCCACCAGACTTGTTCAGCAAAAAAAAAAAAAAAAAAAAATCCCGCCGGAATGGAAGAAGCCCAGATATTGGGACAAATGGCATCCCGACCATGCATTGGTTGGGACGCGGGATAAAAGAAGAAAAATCGGGACGTCTGGTCACCCTAGCTGGGTGAAGTGTGGTGGGATGAGAGTTTGAATGATAGTTCTGAATAAGTTAACTGTGCCCCCTGTATCTGACAAGCATATAGTATTAGAATAAGAACAGGAAGGAAGAAAACAACTAGTAGGAGTAGCAAAGAAACTATGAATTGGGCCTCTTGAGGACTGAGGTTGAGCACTAAATGGTGCCAATGGTCAGAGGTAACATTGGTGAATTGTAGTGGTAGGTGTGGAAGGAGAAGGTGGCCTTCAAGAGACAGAGAGCCTTAAACAGAGTGAAATGAGATCTCTCAGAAAAGGTACACACAGATTATAATGCTTGAAGCAAAGAGCAAGAGGGCTTGTCACAGAAATAGGGCAGGGAGAGTAAAAGAATGGAGCTTGGAGCCCAGAGAGAAGGGTCTTAGTCTTTAAGCAGAGACCCATGTGACAGGCAGAGTTGATAGCTGAAAGAGTGCCTAACAAGACAGATAGAAAGTTAATCCTCTTCTTAAAGAGAGAACAAGCACCTTGGAATCAAAGAGTGAAACAGCACAAGAAGAACAGAACATGAACAGAGAGAGTGCTCACAGAGACAGCGATTAAAGGCCTGGAGAGAGAAACAAGGCTAGAAAGGATTGTCAAAGTTTCCAACCCCAAGTAATTTGTTCAGCCAACAGAACTGTAAATCAGATTTTATTTTTGGCAGAAGATATAAATGAACCCTTTTTAGTCAGGAAAGTGTTTTTCATTGTGTTCTGTGTAATTTCCCATAAGCAGAGGCATCTTTTAATTTAAAAATAAAAACTTGTCTAGAATGTATTGCAAAACATCCTGACTTTCTTCACATTCTTCTACAAGTCTGCTGGCAGCTCATCTTCCCTGGATTCTTTTATCCCTGTTTTGTTTCCCACAATATCATGCTCAAATGGCAGAAGAGCTGTTTGGCTGAACTCCAGTGAATGGGGCCTACAAAAAGCATATTTTTATAATTTATTTTCTTTTAAATGGTCTTTGCTAATGTGTTGCAAAGGGATAGAAAAATCAGCCTGGGTTTCCTGGTTGTTTTGTTGTGTTTTTTGTTTGTTTGTTTTAATTTGCATCAGAGTGTAAGACAGTTTCGTCTAAGGACTAATTGTATTCTAAAAGACACATAAAACAAAATGAGGCCCCTGTGAAAAAGCTTTATGAGTTCATTCAAAAGTAGCAACAGCATTAGAACACCAAAAATATTCAAAGCTTCAAGTACTGTTGGACGCAATTTAAATCTTCAATGTGTTTGCTATTTGAGCTGCACCACTCACATAAAATAATAAATTAATCCTTAATTTAAGACATATTGTTCTTATTGGAGTATGTTTTGCCTGGTGCTTAACATTAGTTTCTCTCTCTATTTAAATACATATACCCTCTCTCTAAGGATGGCTTACTGGGTAAGGCATTGGGAGTCAGGAGAGTTGGATTCAGTTCCCACAGACCTCCAGTGTGATCTGGGGCAAGTTACGAGCCTCAAGATGCAAGTATGTGCTTAACTTTAGGCACTAAAAGGCTCACAGTTTGTTAAATTAAGCACCGGCATGAGTCCTTCAGGGCAGGCTCAGGGCTTTAATTTTTCAGTACCTCCTCTGTAAAATGTGTAAGCTCTTTGAGATGGAGACTGTCTTACTGTGGCGTGGTCTACTGAAAAGTTTTGCTGGCATACCTATATCAGTCAGGGGGGTGATTTTTGTTTCACTCACCATTTGACCCTCCTCCCTCTCCCTGCCCTGGACTTACATAGCTATGCCGACAAAAGCCCTAGTATAGATGCTGTTATACTGTAGCTTATTTTGTTCAGGGAACTGGTTTAAGCTATACTGGCAAAAGCATTCTTTTATTGTTAAATATGGTCTCTGCTAGGGGAGGTTGTATGGTATGCCAGAAAATATTTTCAAGTGTAGACAAGGCCTCTGTGTGTGTGTGTGTGTGTATATATATATATATATATATATATATATATATGATGTAGCAAAATGGAAGCCAGTCTCAAGTGGGGCCTCAAGGTGCTACTACAATATGAATAATAAAACATAATACTTGCATATCCATGTATGTATATTGAGCCCTTACCTAGAAAGGGGCAATGTTCCTTTCTAGGTATGAGCTCAATGATCAGACTCAACAGTTGAAATGACTCATTCAGTTACAAGCACTGCAAGGTCTAACCTTTCTGAAAAAGAACTTGTCATGAAATTCAGACTTCCTTATCAGGCTCTTCAGAGAAATGATGTGGGGAGGGAAAACTTAGCCTTGCAAGTAAAAAGATTAATTGTTCAATGGTTTTTGGCCTCCTCTTAGATGACCGGGCGGGAAATGTGGGAGGAAATAATCCACCCTGCAGCTGGTGCTGGAGGTGTGTTTATTGTTAGCAATTAACCACTTTTCACACTTCTAAATCAATCTATTATCAAAAACATAAGTAAACTGCTTCTGCTAATGTTTTAGGGCTGGACTCTTTCCCTTCTAATCCTAAAATAAGAGTGTTGCAGCAAAAAAAAAAAAAAAAGTAGCAGTTATGTTATTCTTATGAAATATTACTACCGCACTGTGCCCTTAAGTCACAGTCCCATATTGAGGTGCAGTACCCCCTCAGGAGTGCCAGGTCAGGTCTTCAGACTGAAGGATTGCACAGGGATGCTGGCATTGCCACCGCCTATAACATAACATTCCTCTAGACAGAGGGCTGCAAGCCCTAAGGCTTTGTGAGCACTAGTCACTGTGGGCGGGAAATTAGTTGTTGATTCTTATTTTTAAGAGATGTCCCTAAATGTACATGACTTGAGGTCAATCCCTTAGCACAGCAGTTCTGTATAATTTTAAAAAAATTAGGTTAAAACCCATGATGTAAACATCCCAATTAAAGCCTATTTTGACATTGACCATATTGTAATGTGAAGGATGGCATTGGTTTGGGGTAGCTAATGACCCCAGAATGCTGAGGCTAATTTGAGGTTTTATTTTAAGAAGAAAACAGCTCATTTATTTCATGTAGAGCTAAAAATTAAAGTAAATTTAGCATCTTTATCTGGGCCTGATCAATAGTCTATTTACATGGAAAGACGCCCTCTGATTCAATGGGCTTTAGATCAAGCCTTTCACAAAAAGAGGGTGCTGGCTCTTCAAAAGTGATGAGATAGGCAATGAAGATTAATTCTTACTAGTAACATCAATTATTTACCCAGTGACAAGGACGTGGTCCTTGCCTGTAAGTGCTTTACACTCTAAAACCAGTGAATTACAGCTACAAAGGGAGATTGGAAGACAATAGTAGCATTGATAAGAGGATTTAGTTATTTAATTAAGTTTAGTCCTGACTCCCCTGAGAGCTGAGAGAGGAGCAACAGCAATCTCCAATGCTCTTCCGCATGGCCCCACAGCATGCCAACATTTTTATGACTGACCTAGAACAACGCTTCCTCAGCTCTCGCATCCCCTAGTGCCCCTCCTCTACTTACGCTACATTGATGACATCTTCATCATATGGACCCACGGGAAGGAGGCCCTTGAAGAATTCCACCTGGATTTCAACAATTTCCACCCCACCATCAACCTCAGCCTGGACCAGTCCACACAAGAGATCCACTTCCTGGACACTACAGTGCAAATAAGTGATGGTCACAAACACCACCCTATACCGGAAACCTACTGACCACTATACTTACCTACAAGCCTCCAGCTTCCATCCAGGACACATCACATGATCCATTGTCTACAGCCAAGCCTTCAGATACAACTACAGGATCTCTATCAAGCATTCTTAAAACTACAATACCCACCTGGGGAAGTGAGGAAACAGATTGACAGAGCGAGATGTGTACCCAAAAATCACCTACTACAGGACAGGCCCAACAAAGAAAATAACAGAACACCATTGGCCATTGCGTACAGCCCCCAGCTAAAACCTCTCCAGAGCATCATCAACAATCTACAACCTATCCTGGAAAACAAACCCTCACTCTCACAAGCCTTGGGAGGCAGGCCAGTCCTCACTTACAGACAGCCCCCCCACCTGAAGCAAATACTCACCAACAACTACACACCACGCCACACCACAGAAACACTAACCCAGGAACCAATCCCTGTAACAAACCCCGTTGCCTTCTCTGTCCCCATATCTACTCTAACGACACCATCATAGGACCCAACCACACCATCAGAGGCTCATTCACTTGCACATCTACTAATGAGATATATGCCATCATGTGCCAGTAATGCCCCTCTGCCATGTACATTGGCCAAACCGGACAGTCTCTACGTAAAAGGATAAATGGACACAAATCAGATATCAGGAATGGTAACATACAAAAGCCAGTAGCAGAACACTACAATCTCGCTGGACACTCAATAACAGATTTAAAAGTAGCCATACTTCAACAAAAAAAAACCTCAAAAACAGACTTCAAAGAGAAACTGCAGAGCTACAATTCATTTGAAAACTTAACAGTATCAATTTGGGCTTTTATAGGGACTGGGAGTGGCTGGCTCACTACAAAAGCAATTTTCCCTCTCTTGGTATTGACACCTCCTCATCAATTATTGGGAGTGGATTACATCCACCCTGACTAAATTGGCCATCTACATTGGTTCTCCACTTGCAAGGTAACTCCCTTCTCTTCATGTGCCAATATATATTTATGCCTGTATCTGTAATTTTCACTCCATGCTTCTGAAGAAGTGGGTTTTTTACCCACAAAGTTTATGCTCAAATAAATCTGTTAGTCTTTAAGGTGTCACTGGACTCCTCGTTTTTGTGGATACAGACTAACATGGCTACCCCTCTGATACTTGTTGCCAAATCTAATATCTTATAGATATTGAATATCTAAAACTATAACAAAGGCAAAGAGATACTGATACCTCATATGCAGTGCCACTTTTACCACTGATAGCACTGTGACAGTGCAGTCACTTTATAGGCTCTTGTTTATTTCCCCTTTGATCTTTATAAATGGTCACTTATAATATTTCCCCACTAAAAATCATTGGTCACAACCTCTGCTGGTGTAAACTGATACAGCATGGAGATTTAACTCCATGCTGTATCAACTGATACAGCTTATTTACACCAATAGAGAATCTGGCCCCACACATCTCCTTTATAGATAAAGTAGTGCACTTTAGGATAAATATATCGGAGAACTGTCGTCTCATCTTCACAATCACCATTTCTTTTCCCCATGTAGCTAACACTTACAGCACATCAGCAGGACATTTGCCAGTGTGGAGGACTTGCCTGATCAATTGCAGCATAGTTTAGTTGGCATCTCTTTTCAGTTTTAATTTCTCTGGTTCAGGGTTAGCCATTGCAACATGTTGATAACTCAGTGAACCAAAAGAATAGGGAATTTTAAAGATTCTTGCATGTTTTGAATTAAAACCCAGATACAGAAAAGCACCTAAACATGTACTTCAGAGCCTTGCTGAGCCAGATTGGTCTCACATGATGGTGATTGAGGTTCTCCAGCTTTGTGCATGCTATAAAGATTTTTCACAGTTCAAGTTTGACTGACCATTTTAACAGGATTCTGTTGAACTTCTGTACCTTGGCAAGGCTGAAGCAGCAGCAATGATGAACAGATTGTCCATGTTGCTCTTAAAACAACAAAGACCCAACGTTCACAAATGCTTGTTATGTTAAAGTTATTGGTCTCTTCTTTAAATTTAATGTTTTCATTGACTCTCTCTCATCATTCTGGCAATTCTGAAAGCCACTCAATGATCCCAAAATGTGACCTTTTGCAATTATTTTGTCAGCCAACTTAAAAAAAAAGGAGTATGTAGTCTCTAGCATTATGGTGTAAGAACAGTTGTTTTGCCAAACATTTCATTCTGATTCAGTAGGAAAATATTTCCCTTAATAGTCAGGACATACACCCAGGCCAAATTTCCAAAGGTATTTTGACACCTAAAGATGCAGATAAGCACCAAGTAGGATTTTCAAAAGTTAAAAATTCAGAAGTTTCTAAATGAATTTCAATGGAAGTTAGGACCTAATAGGGTTGCCAACTTTCTAATCACAGAAAACCGAACACCCCTGTCCTGCCCCCTGCCTTGCTGCTTCCCCGAGGCTGGACCCCCACTTGCTCCATCCCCACTCCCTCTGTCGCTCATTCTCCCCCAACCTTACTCACTGTCACCAGGCTGGGGCAGGTGGGTGGAGTGTTAGAGGGGGATGAGGACTCCGGCTGGGGGTGCAGGCCCTGGGGTGGGACTGGGGATGAGGGGTGTGGGGTGTGGGAGAGGGCTCCAGGCTGGGGCAGGAGGTTTGGATGTGGGGGGTGGGTGAGGACTCCGGCTGGGCATGCACGTTCTGGGGTGGGGCCAGGGATGAGGGAGCTGGGGTGCAGGAGGGAGCTGGGGTAGGGTGTTGGGAGGGGTGCGGGCTCTGGGGGGAAGTTTGGGTGTGGGAGGGGACACCAGGCTGGGGCAGGGAATTAGAGTGTGGGAGAGGGTTTGGGGTGCTGAGTCCTGGCGGCGCTTACCGCAGCTTCTGGGAAGTGGCCGCCAGGTCCCTGCAGCCCCTGGACCCATGGGCAGCCAGGGAAGCTCCACATGCTGCCCTTGCACCCACAGGCGCCACTCCCGCAGCTCCCATTGGTCATGGTTCCCAGCCAATGGAAGCTGCAGAGACAGCCCTCGGGGTGGGGGCAGTGCATCAAGCCTCCCTGGCTGCCCATGCGTCTAGGGGCCGTAAGGAGTTGGCAGACGCTTCTGGGATCTGCGTGGAGCTCAGGCAGGCAGGGAGCCTGCCTTAGCCCCAGGCCCCTGCTGCGCCACTGACCAGACTTTTAATGGCCAAGTTGGTGACGCCGACAGGAACTGCCAGGGTCCCTTTTCAACTGGCTGTTACGGTCGAAAACCAGAAACCTGGCACCCCTAGCACCTAACTGCTTACATGTTTTTTAAAATCCCAGTAGAGGCCTATCTGCATCTTTTGGCACCTAAATACCTTTGAAAATCTTGCCCCAAGTGTGTCTACTGGCATTTAAAGCTATGACAATGTTTCTGTATCTAACCCATTTAAAAATATCAAAAGGATTCACTGTCTGCAGAGACTATCAGCCATTTAGTTTGAGTTCAATACATACTGTTACAAAGGAGGCACGCACACACTGTGTGCTCATTCATGGAGATTTTAATTTTGGTCTTCCTTGCTTGTTGTTCTCAATCTAAAAATCAAAGTTATTCAAACTCAGGTATCTAGCCAAAATTTGGTATGGAGAAACATAAGGATAACTGATAAAACAGACTTAATGTACCGGTTTATTACAAATATTTTGCTTTTGTACTTTAACAATTACCCACTGTCTTGATCATGTGAAGTAATCTGACATCACTGTCCTCTGTTACTGAGTATTTTGAATAGCAGGATTTGTAAAGACTGAAGTTCAGGCCATGAGGGGAAAATATATACCCAGAGTCTGCAAGAAATTGCATTATACATAACTCTCAAACATTTTCATAGACAACTGTATTTTTAGTATCAGTGCTTGATAACTAATAACATGGAACCTATCTTCACTTTATAATTGATTTTGGTGGGTTCTGCTGCTCTGGTTTTATATTTTAAAAAAAGGATTTTAAGAAACAGAAGTCGGTTTTGGGGGTTTTTTTGGCAGGATAATATGCTGTTGAATGCCATATGTATTTATAAACCTTCATACAAGGCATCTCAGAACAGAGTCATAGAGAAATAAAAAAAGCAAAGCTCTCCTTTGAAGCCCAGATCCTCAAAGGTATTTTGGTGCTTAACTCCCATTGGAAAATATGGGCCTTAGTGCTTTGAGAAGTAGTTCCAATTTGTCAGAAGTAGGGTCTGGTCCTGAGAGACTGAGCATCAGCTACTACCATTGAATGACTTAAGTCAGCACAGCAGGTGATCAGCACTTTTGAAAAACAAGTCCGTAATCACCAGAATCTCCACAGAAAGCAACAGTACGGAAGAGCTTGCACCATTACATGGACAAATAGCTGTTGTTGTCCAGCTTCTTTCCTCACAATTATGCCGTCCTGTAATAGGACTTTTGTTTTTTAAAGAGGTAATGACTATAGTTAAACAAGGCTTAATTTTATGGCACTAGTATAAAGAAGAAGTGTACATGCTATTAAACAAGGTGACTGAGGTCATCATTTATTGCTGTGATATTTTAGCAGCAGGCTTTAGCGTTTACCAGCACTCTAGCTTGTACATCCCTAATCAAGTTGGTCTAGAAAAAAAAAGTGTGTGTGTGTGGGGGGGGAGAGTTTTGATAAATCCACATACAACTGTAGCAAGGCAGTGGTGCTTTATTTTTCTTTTGGAATAGAAACCCTAAAGTGTTGTATATAGCCACTCCAAACAAACACAATAGAGGGTTGCAAGAATGAGCTTTGAGTTAGTGACAAAAATCTTACTGGAGAGAGATTTTCTGCTGAGCTGAGGATACACCATTATTTATATCCAGTTTAGAAATTTTCTCTGTTAAATGTTGTTGAAATGTAAAGAGTCTGGGATTTATTTGTTGTTTTGAAGTTGTTTCCCCCCCACCCTCTATTTTGGATGCTGTTAGGTATTTTTCCATTAATAAATGTGTTTCTTTTCCAGATTATAGAAGAAGGGTTTGTTTTCATTTTCAAGGGAAGAGCTGGTATGTCTTCAATTTTAACATAACTATAAAAGCCTGGTATTGAACTTTCTTTTCTGTATTAATATTGATGGCATTTGCAAGCTGAGCCCTTTCCATAAACAAAAAGAAATAGCTCACTAGGAGCATTTATCCACTGGAGATGGCGGGTGGGCAGGGGAGAGCCATCTAGGTCATGGCCTGTCCACTTTTCTGCCTAGGGTGGCAGATTTCTTGGAGGAGTGTCAGACTGACCTAAGGCTGTTGTGCAACTGTAGCACCCTAATGTGTAGCACCCTAAGGGCTTGTCTCCACTTACCGAGGGATTGACGCATTGCGATTGATCCACCGGGGTTCGATTTAGCGGGTCTAGTGAAGACCCTCTAAATCAACTGCTGATTGCTCTCCTGTTGACTCCAGTACTCCACCAGAATGAGAATCATAAGGTAAATCGACAGGAGAGTTACACCCTGCAAAAGGTCGACCTAAGCTATGTCGACTCCAGCTACGTTATTCACATAGCTAGAGTTGCGTAACTTAGGTTGACTGAGCCCTGTAGTGTAGACCTGCCCTAACTGTCCTGTGTAGACACTGCTGGTGCAAGCTAAAAGTTACCTACTGCATGCTGATGTAGTCCAATTTGAAACTGGACTACATCAATGTACACTAGGTGCCTCTTTTGTTCATGCCAGTAGGGTTTATATAAGGTAGTTAGTGCCACACCTTAGAGTGCTCCCCATACTCACCCCCAAGGCGAGTCTGCAGTGATGCACAGAAAAGCCCTGTGGGGTAGGAGCAGAAAGCCCATCCCCTTGCCTGCCTCTTTAGCCTTGGATGGAAGGGGAAGAAGTCCTGTTTTCCCCAGTGGGAGCAGAGGGGAATGGTCATGGCTGGTCCTGTTTTTTCCCCCCCAGTGTTTACTAAATGCACACACAACTTGCAAGACCTAGCTACATATGCACTCTGTTGCACAGTTGGCTTCTGGCAGCATCTTAAACATAAAATATGGAGTGCCATTAAAGGGCTCACACCCTATTTAGGGATGCCACCCTATTTCTAAACACCACACTGATGATTTGTACTGCTTTCCTAAAAGAGAGACTGAATAAACAAGCATATTCCTCAGGAGAGAGAAAATCTGATGCTGCTTGTTCTCTTACTGTAATTAGGATGAGTGAATGTTCTGTTTCTTATCAGAGCTCTGCTATCTGTTACTCCTTTCAGAGAGCTCATCCAGCTGGCCTATGGATTTCATAGTTCAGCCAAGAGATTGGCTGGGGGAAGAGGGAAGAGATTATCCCAATAGTTGGAATAAAATTACTCACATTTATCAGTCACCTTCAGTTCTACACTCAGGGCCTTGCCTTTTATGACAGACCCAACTACAATGATCTAATAGCATGCCATACTACATCTGTGTGTAGGGAGCCTGGGATGTAATTTATGTCTTTACATGTCTTGTTTTGCAATCTTTTTTCCAATGGGAAAATTCAGTCAAACTGGGTGTGTGTAACTTGGATATATCAGTGAACGCAGAATTCAGTATTTGTCAGGACATGGGTAAAGTATATGCTACTGGCAAGTTAACAACCTAAACAACATCACTTTCCCCTCCTCCCCCACCACGCACCCCCCACCCCAAATACATACAATAGGTTCTAATTATTCTTTCACTCATTACATGACTTAGCTTTCTGAAACAAATTCACTGGAATTCATTACCAAAATTAGTGGTTCTTCAAACTCCTTCCAATGATGATCTTCCTGTGACAGGGTATATATAGCCTGTACCTGCCAGGAAGCAATTAAGAAGTTGCTATGGGCTCAAATAGTGCCCTCCCCCGCTACACACACCTTCAAGGCATATCAGGACTGAAGGAAGAGTTCAAAAGGGGAGAAGCCAAGCTCATAAGAGGTATCTCTGAGAGGAAGATGGATCTCTAGTCACCCTAGCTCCTAGGGTAAGGCCTGACAGATGGCAGAATCTGCTTCAAAGCCTGCAGAGAGTTCAAGCACCCTGAGAGAGAAAGGTGGTCTGGACTATAAACAATTACCAAGATACTTTGGGGTGGTTGACCAGAGGACATTGAGCCAGACTGCACCTCACACAAGGCCTGGCTGAAGGAAAGAGGCTGTTTTGGGATTGGTTGGATGTTTCTTTTATTCTCCTTCACCTTGCTTTTTGTTCCCTCTGAACCCTGGAACTGAAACTTTCCATCCTCTGACTGGTGATGCTAAATGCCCCAACTCAGATGACAAAAGTCTGACTGAGGAAATGACCCTACCAGACTCCATGGGGGGTGCTATGAAAGGACTCAGCCCTTGATACTTTCTTAAACGTTTTTCTTCCAGCTATGCTCTTCATTTTAGGCCAAATCTTGTACGAGGTGAACCTGTGCAAACATGCACAAGCCCATTGAATCTGAGCCTTGCCTATGGATTCACAACAAGGTTTGGCTCAGGGAAATATGAATTTGTTCAAATCTGTACATTTTCATGCTTCAGGGCCTGCACATCCACATAAACGGATTCTGATGCAAAGTTGACAAACCTGTTCCAGAGTGAATTTGGAAGGGCTCACACAACTCAGACATCTAACCCCCCCTTTGTCTACACCTTAATACGTGAAATTTTCATTGTGTCTCCTGAACTCTGAAAACATGACTCAGTTATAACTGAAGTCAGCTCAGCATGGCCATCCTTTACTAAATCTATTTGAGGTTTTCCACAAATAATTTGTTTTTCCCTAGTTTGCCTCAACCCTACTAAAGTACCCGGTAACCAAGGAGGAAAAAATAAATGAGAGGGCCACTTAAAATGGCCAATCAAAGCTTTAAAGCAGGAAACCATGGGCTGGGTTTAAATTCTGGTGGTTTCTCTTTGGAATAATGTTTCTTATCTCTGATAGAGAAATTGCTCCCACCAAAGGTCTCTAATGCCTAGTGAAATGTCACTGAGAAAAACTGAAAAGGTCAAGACTTCCTGGAAGACTGCTGAGGGTGCAGTTGCAACAGATGAGGAAACAGTTACACTGTATATCACAACCTTCCGTTACTGAGTCAGAAAAGAAAACAGCCCTCTTCAGAGATTTATACTTCATGTGAGTAGTTTACTGCTATGCTGAAATAAATAATCTAACCCAGAAGAGGGCAACTGAAGAGAACCAGGCATTGCTCAGAAATTCTGACCGAAGTACTTGGAATGGAGAATAGGGGAAAGACCCTGCACCATCTCACTTTCAAAAAAGCTGCTGCATTTGGAGGAGGGGATGATAAGAGTTCTGTTTGGAAATCTCCTTTCAGAGTTGTGATGGATAATCTTTGAAGAATTATAGCTTCCTTATGAGGTTTTACTTAGATTATTTGCATTGCATCCAGGACCCATGCAATGCTAATTGGAACACTGAGATTTATCCTACTGAAAACAAAATTTCTGGCACCTTTAGCCATAGTCAATCCTGGAGGTGTAAAGTTAGGAAGGAAAGTAGGGGACTCAGGATGGAAACAAGTAAGGCTGATGCTGTCTCGCATGACCTTCCCATAAGCAAAGTAGGGAAATACAACCTAGATGGAGCTACTATAAGGTGGGTGCATAACTGGTTGGAAAATCATGCTGGACGGGCATAACGAGTGGGGTCCCACAAGGATTGGTTCTGGGTCCAGTTCTGTTCAATATCTTCATAAATGATTTAGAGAATGGCATACAGAGTACACTTATAAAGTTTTTGGACGATATCAAGATGGGAGGGGTTGCAAGTGCTTTGGAGGATAGGATTAAAATTCAAAATGATCTGGACAAACTGGAGAAATGGTCTGAAATAAATAGGATGAAATTCAATAAGGACAAATGCAAAGTATTCTTCTTAAGAAGGAACAATCAGTTGCACACATACAAAATGGGAAATGAGTGCCTAAGAAGGAGTACTGCAGAAAGGGTCATAGTGGATCACAAGCTAACTCTGAATCAACAGTGTAACGCTGTTGCAAAAAAAACAAACATCGTTCTGGGATGTATTAACAAGAGTATTGTAAGCAAGACATGAGAAGTGATTTTTCCACTCTACTCCATGCTGATTAGTCCTCAACTGGAGTATTGTGTCCAGTTCTGGGTGCCACATTTCAGGAAAGATGTGGACAAATTGGAGAAAGTGCAGAGAAGAGCAGCAAAAATTATTAAAGGTCTAGAAAACATGACCTATGAGGGAAGATTGAAAAAAATTGGGTTTGTTTAGTCTGGAGAAGAGAAGACTGAGAGGGGACATAACAGTTTTCAAGTACATAAAAGGTGGTTACAAGGAGGAGGGAGAAAAATTGTTCTTCTTAACCTCTGAAGATAGGACAAGAAGCAATGGGCTTAAATTGCAGCAAGGGCGGTTTAGGTTGGACATTAGGAAAAACTTCCTATCAGAGTGGTTAAGCACTGGAATAAATTGCCTAGGGAGGTTGTGGAATCTCCATCATTGGAGATTTTTAACAGCAGGTTGGACAAACACCTGTCAGGGATGGTCTAGATCATACTTAGTCCTGCCTTGAGTGCAGGGGAGTGGACTAGATGACCTCTCAAGGTTCCTTCCAGTTCTATGATTCTATAAGGCTATCCAATATTGCATTTCCCATGTTGCCTGGGGATTAAAAATGGTAAAGCTTGAATAAAATCTGAATATTGTACAGATTTCTTCCTTCTACCAGTGAATACCTGTCTTACAGAATCCAACTGAATGGTTTCCATCCAAACTTCATGAAATCCTAGCACCTCCAGATAGCTAAGAGGATGAAATGTGGTTCATATAATAGATTAAGCTTTCTAGCAGTACAGAAGTGAATAAGGAAAAGGTAGAGAAAAAGCCAAGACGACATCAAGAAATTCAATCATCATCGTTTCATATGGGTTGGAAACGGACTTCTCTCCCTTCAGAGATATGGGATTGATTTAATTAATCCCAAACCAACCCTAATACATGGGTATCTAGTCTGAAGACTAGACTTCCATGAAGGCTCAACTAAACACCCATCTTTTAGAGATTGGGTAGGCATAAATTAAATTAGTCCTATCCTGAGCAAAGTGCTCTTAATGAGATGGCATTTCCCAGGGAGGAGCAGTTCAGTAGGAGCAAATTTAGTTACCAACTCACTTAGGAGGCAGACATTTAATTCTTGTCACCTTCATAACATCCTGAATTCTATTTTTAGGGTAAGCAAATATTAGAGTATATTAATATTAAAATATTATGAATGTATTATTATAATAATGCCCCTTCTTCCAATACCAGTATCCCATTCAGACACCATTTTTGCACTTCTGACAAGTGGTAGCACATGTCTGAGCTTGCAGATTGGCTTAGTGTAACTTGTTTTATTATAAGTATTCACCAGTCCTGGAACAGAGATGGGCAGACAGCATCTAGGCAAACCCTCTTTCAGGAGTATCAATCCCACACCAATGCCCAGGGAGCAACTCTGCTTCAAGAATTGAGTCCAATTAGATATCAAGTCAGCTCACACAGGTCCCTTGTTATACCAATAAAATAAAAACCAGCAGGATCTTATTAAAGGGGATAAGACAAAATGTCACATTTATTGTGACTACAAAAAGAATTATAGTAAGCAGTCAGTTATAGCTGATTATTCATACACACACACAGGTTCTGCATAGATGTCATAGTTACCAGCCTAGAAGTTGCTCATGCCAAGTTACTGGCCAGGTAACCTGGGTATGAGGGTGGAGCCGAGTCCTTGTCAGGTGCACACCTGATGCTCCTGGAGGGTTGTAGCAGAACCAGACTCAAAGTTCTTAGTCTTTTGGTTCTGTACTTATAGGAATTTATTCCTATGCCAGTCTATGGGAATTACTTCATCATGCTGTTGCTGAATCAGTTAGCAGATGGCACATTCCTGATGGCTCCATGCTGTCAGATGTTATCTTGTTTTTCCCATCCTTTGAGATGGTCAGGTGGATTCCAGTTTGCCCTCCGGGGCGGGGGGGTGTCATCTGGTTGTTCCCACTTGACGCCTTCTTCAGCGATGGTCACTGAATTCCTAGGCTGGCACCTCCCTAACCATTCATGTACACCAAGCATTCATTCACATACATTCTCTACCTTAATCATATTACTTTACTGTCTCCTACACTTTCGGGGTGTTTACATTGTATCAATTACAAAGCATGCTTAAAGAACAAAGTCAATTAACTTGTTAGCAAGTTTCTCATTGCATCATAGCAATGAAGTATCTTTCTGAGAACAGATACAATCAATGGTTTACACAGACAGTAGCTTGCAAGTTTAACAAGAGACCCAAGAGATCTTTTACTTGGTGATGCTATGGGATTTAAATTGTGGGGGACAAATTATGGAGAATCACTTTCAGTACCTTCTGTAATATCCCTACACCCTCTCTATACAAGTTGCCTCTACACAGAAATTTAAATAGCCCAAATTCTAACAGTAACATAGCATGTCTTCTTAAGCCAGAGTATTTGCTTGCATGTTAAGAAAAAGGTATAATAGTATGTGCAATGGTACCACTTGCTGATGCCTGCCATAACAAAAACCAACAATTCATTGCTTTAGATGCTCTGCAAACATGTAGTAAACAAGTGAGTGTAACAAAAAATGGGGGAGGGAAGACAAGGGTCACAGTGATCACAACCTATGGCTACTTATTTGTACAATTAGCTGTTTTTGAGTAATTTTTGGTTTAATTTTTTGGTTAGTGATAAGATATAAATAATCACTGCAGGCCACCTGCCTAGCCCCTACAGACAGAACAAAATTGCAGGAAGTTGCAGAGCTCTATGGGCAGCTTCTGTATTGGCCATAAAATGATGGCCCTGTAATGGGGTCGAGACTCACCACACAGCGCCTCCTGCTGGTCATCCAGGGAATTAACTCATCCAGCCTCCGGAGCGCCCTCTGCAGGCCGGTGTCCCGCCTGTCTCGCTGGCCCCATGTCCCTCCCAGACCCCGGTACCCCCTTTCACACCGGGGTGCTGCCACCTGCAGTACCCCCATATCTGGGTCTCCCCACCCAGGGGAACCCCCACCCACTATCCCCACCTCACCTCAGTATATGGCTACTGCCAGTCACCACCAAGCCCCCGTTCACTGGGGTGGACTGCAGTGTATAAGCCAATCATCACTGGTAAGGGGTTTTTTGATGTGCTGCCTTTGCCTACCCCTTGGGCTGCCCCCTGTAACCCCCAGTACCTGTTTGGCCTTAGTCTAGGCCCCGCAGCCTGGGGGTTTCTCAGGCTGGAGCTCCCCAGCTCCTCTGGCCTCTCCCCAGCCCTGCTCCAGTCTAGGTACCCCCTTAGGTCTAGCAGCCAGGTCCCTCCCTCTCTGGAAGCAGAGAGAGTCTGTCTTTCCTCCTGGCTCAAACTTTTATAGAGCCAGCGGGGGCCTGATTGGGGCTTGTCCCAGCTGCGGCTGCTTCCCCAATCAGCCCCATAGCTGCTTTCTCCCAGCCACAGCCCTCTCCCAGGGCTATTCCAACCCTGTCAGGGCTGGAGCGTGTAACCACCCCCTACAGACCCTTAATTCAGAAGGAAATAACATCATTTCAATTTATATTCATAGCTTTGTGGGATACCTTCTCATCCATACTTTGAAAATGTTCTCTGTGAATATTTTGCATATTCAGTTAACTTTTCAGAATTATTCATGAGTTACATTAAGATGTCTCAAATTCAAATATGTGAGAGCTGTTTGGTGGACTCCTGTGAGTTCAGGATGTTAAAGTTCATAGATCATGCATGAAGTATCTGAAGCCCAATTCAAGCTGAGGGAAACAGCAGAACAGCAGATTTGTTACATACATGCTGACTAGTTAGAAACATGATCACATGAGGTTAGGGTAGTCATCATAACTGATGTTAAAGTCTGTGACAAAGTTCCTCCTCTACCTTGGTGAGTCCTGCGCTTATTGGCAGATTTTGATCGCCTCAGAGATCTTCCCCTCTAGTAGAACCCACAGTCAAATTCCTCCTGTGTCTGATCAGGAGTTGGGAGGTTTGGGGGGAACCCGGGCCCACCCTTTACTCCGGGTTCCAGCCCAGGGCCCTGTGGATTGCAGTTGTCTATAGGGTTTCCTGTAACAGCTGCGTGACAGCTACAACTCCCTGGGCTACTTCCCCACGGCCTCCTCCCAACACCTTCTTTACGCTTACTGCAGGACCTTCCTCCTGATGGTCTGCTGATGCTTGTACTCCTCAGTCCTTCAACTCTTCTCCCTCTCAACTCCTTGTGTGCCTCTTGCTCCCAGCTCCTCGCATGCCACACCACAAACTAAAGTGAGCTCCTTTTTAAACCCAGGTGCCCTGATTAGCCTGCCTGTCTTAATTGATTCTAGCAGGTTCTTCTTAATTGGCTCCAGGTGTCCTAATTAGCCTGCCTGCCTAAAATTAGTTCCAGAAAGTTCCTGCTTGTTCTAGTGCAACCCCTGCTCTCAGGGCCGGCCCAAGCTTTTTGGCCGCCCCAAGCAAAAAAAAACAAAACTCACAAGCGCTGCCCCCCCCCCCGCAACGCTGGCCAAAACGCCCACTCCCAACAACGCCACCCCACCAAAACGCCGGGGGGGGGGCAGCGGGGAGGGCGGCATACCCGCCGCCCTGCTCCCCCTGCCAGTGGGGAGCGCGGAACGCCGGCCGCCCCGCTGCCCCGGCAGGGAGCGGAGCACGCCGGCCGCCCTGCTGCCCCGGCGGGGAGCGGAGCACGCCGGCCACCCCGCTGCCCCGGCCGGGGCGCCGGCGGGGAGCGGAGCACGCCTGCAGCCCCGCTGCCCCGGCTGGGGCGCCGGCGGGGAGCGGAGCACGCCTGCCACCCCGCTGGGGAGCGGAGCACGCCTGCCGCCCGGCTCCCCAGGCCGGGGCACCAGAGGAAAATTAGTTTTTTTTGTAAATTTAAAAAAAAACCAACAAAAACCTTGAGTGCCGCCCCAAGCACGTGCTTGGTAGGCTGGTGCCTGGAGCCGGCCCTGCCTGCTCTGGTCACTCAGGGAACAGAGAACTATTAATCCAATGGCCAGTATATTTGCCTTCTATGAAATTTCTGTATCCCACTTGTCTGGGTCTGTCACAAGTCATATCTTGCTTCTAATGAGATTCAGCTGGTCTTGGTCTGAAAATATTCAGCAGCTGACTTTTTAAGTCCCATAACATGTTGCCTGTATAACATCTACTGAATTCTGGAATAATTTTACCTAGAAAGTCTGATAAGCCTCACATGCCACAGATCCCTTTAGTTACCTTTCTACCACATTTATTAAGTTGGCAAAGTAGGCCAGAAGCACAAAAATCCATAGATTTTTAAGGCCAAAGGGACCATTATGATCCTCTAGTCTGATCTTCTGTATAACATAGGCCATAGGACCTCACCCAAATATTTCTGCAAGAAGTTTATAACTTGTTCCTGAGCTAGAGAAAATCTTTTAGAAAGAATACGCAGTCTTGAATTAAAGACTTTGAATGATGGAGTTCTGGTCACCCCAACTCAAAAAATATATATTACAATTGGAAAGCGTACAGAGAAGGGCAACAAAAATGGTTAAGGATATGGAATAGCTTCCGTCTGAGGAGAGATTAAAAAGACTTGGACTTTTCAGTTTGGAAAAGAGATGACTAAGAGGGGATATGATAGAGGTCTATAAAGTTGTGGAGAAAGTGAATAAGAGAGTTATTTTCTCCTTCACATAACACAAGAACCAAGGGTCACCCAATGAAATTAATAGGCAGCAGGTTTAAAACAAACAACGCACAGTCAACCTGTGGAATTCATTGCCAGGGCATGTTGTGAAAGCCAAACCTATAACAAGTTTCAAAAAAGAACTAAAAAAGTTCATGGAGGATAGGTCCATCAATGCCCTGGGTACCTCTAGCCCAGGGGTAGGCAACCTATGGTACACATGCCAAAGGCGACACATGAGCTGCTTTTCAGTGGCACTCACACTGCCCGGGTCCTGGCCACCAGTATGGGGGGCTCTGCATTTTAATTGCATTTTAAATGAAGCTTCTTAAAACATTTTAAAAACCTTATTTACTTTACATACAACAATAGTTTAGTTATACATTATAGACTTATAGAAAGAGACCCTCTAAAAATGTTAAAATGTATTACCGGCAAGCGAAACCTTAAATTAGAGTGAATAAATGAAGACTCGGCACACCACTTCTGAAAGGTTGCCAATCCCTGCTCTAGGCTCTGATTGCCAGAAGTTAGGAGTGGACGACAGGCATTCAATAATTTCCTGTTCTGTTCATTCCCTCTGACGCATCTGGCATTGGCCACTGTTGGAAAACAGGATACTGGTGTAGATGAACTATTAATCTGGCCCAGTATGGCGGTTCTTATGTTCTCATGGAGAATCCACCATATCCCTTGGTAAGTTTTTGCAAAGATTAATTACTTTCCTTGTTAAAAATTTATGCCTTATTTATAGTCTGAATTTGTCTAGCTTCATCTTTTAGCCATTTTGATCTCATTATGACTTTTTTTCTGCTAGATTAAAGAGCCCTCTACTATCAGAAATCTCTTTCACCATGCAAATACTTATAGACTATGATCAAATTATCTCTAAACCTTCTCTTGGATAAACTAAATAGACTGAGCTTCTTAAAATCAATCCTATAGATTAAGCTTCTTATAGATGAAGACTTCTAGTCTTAAATCTCTCCATATAAGGCATGTTTTCAAGACCTTGAATCATTCTTTTTTTTTTTTTTCCCCTGAACCCTTTCCAATTTTTCATCATCCTTTTTGAAGTGTGGACACGAGAACTATATTCTAGTACTGGTCTTACTAATGTGGTATACAGAGGTAATACCACATTCCTATTCCTACTTGATAATCACTTGTGCACCCAAGGATCACATTCACTAACTTAACAAATGCATTCCCCTGGGAACTCATGTTCCATTGGTTATCTGCCATGACCCTCAAGTATTTTTCAGAGTCACTGCTTCCCAGGATAAAGTCTGCAAATTCTTTGTTCTTAGATGTGTGACCTTATCTTTGGCTGAGTTAACATGCATATTGTTCAAATAAACCCGCCTTACCAAGCAATCCACACTGATCCCATATAACTGACCTGTCCCTATCATTTACTATTTTACCAATTTTGCAAATTTTTACCAACAATGATTTTACATTTTTCTCCAGTTCATTGATAAAGATATTGAATAGCATTTGGCAGAGAGCAGATCCCTGCAAGTACCTATTATAAGCACCCTCCATAGGGTATTAATTTTCCATTTAAAATTACTTTTGAGTTTTATCTGTTAAACAGCTTTTAATCCATTCTTAATAGAGGCTTAATTGATTTTTGTGTAGTGCTAATTTTTTATTCAAAAACCATATGGGAGTAAGTCAAATGCCTCACTATTGTGTCTTTGCTCTCTACACAATATTAAGGATATGAGTAAACCACATGGACACCGTTGAGTTCCCAGTTACTGTGTTTTCTAGCTATGTACTAATATACAAGGATTAGCTCCATATATATGTTTGCTATGTTAGGCTCTACAGGTTTCTGCAACAGAATACAGGGAGGTCCACTAGAGGGCTTCCAAACTATTTAAAGGGATATTACCCAATTCCTATACATTGCACTTACAGAAGTCTAAGGGCATGTCCACACTTACCAGGCATCGACGCTGTGGCGATTGATGCCCTGGGGATCAATTTAGCGGGTCTAGTGAAGACCTGCTAAATCAACCACAGATCGCTCTCCCGTCGAATCCAGTACTCCACCTGTGTTCATTTTTTTGATGAAAAGTCAAAATTTTCTGCAGGAAGTAAACACTATTCATCAACTATTTTGTTTAATCAAAAAATTTTCCATGGAAAAAGAGTTGCAATGAAAAATTTTTGACCAGTCCTAACACTGACTTTCTGAGACCCCATCTACACTTGTGTTAAAATTGTTTTTGCTGAAAAGATTTTAAACACTGTTGAAAAACACTTCATCTTAAAGCGGTTCAACGTGATTTAGCCAGTCAGTGTGGAACAATGGTTTGCCCCATCAATAGTGGTCAGCTCAACCACATTAAAACTCTTTTAGCCTGAAGTGGTTTTAAAATTACAGTCTGGTTAGTCTGTTTCTGGAAACAGAGTTCATGGCCCAATATGAATAAAGGTGCAACTCCATGGTGCAATTATAAACCCACAACTTTGCCCCAGTACATCCCAGTCAAAAATTGGTGTTTAAAATGCATTATCCACCTCAGTAATGTGAGTATGTCAAAAGCTGTTCACAAGTAACATCACTGCCATGCAGATGTGATGACTAACAACCTCAGATATGGTTCAAAGTTCACTTTCATCTAAATTTTGGATGAACATTTTTACTGAATAATATTCTGAACAAGTTTTCAAGTATCCCTGATTCCCAGCCCCCCAAACTGCATTCCATAATTTGTCTAAGGCCTTATTTACACAGGGATTTTTGCACTAGTGCTGTTACACTGATGTAGCTGTGCCAGCACAACCTCCTAGAGTAGAAACACTGCACCAACAGAAGCAGGGTAAACTGCATTGGCAGAAGTAGGGTGACCAGATGTCCCGATTTTATAGGGACAGTCCTGATTTTTGGGTCTTTTTCTTATATAGGCTCCTATTACCCTCCACCCCCTGTCCCTATTTTTCACACTTGCTGTCTGGTCACCCTAGGCAGAAGTCACAGTTTGTACTGATGTAGTGAATCTACACTAGGGCTAGGGGTTTGCACCAGTATACCTACACTGGTGAAAATGAAGTCAGTGTAGAAAAGACCTAAGAAGTCCACCCTTTTTATAGATATGCTGTGCATATTTCTGCAAGCTCCAAGTCCTTTTGTGGTGAGAAGAAATCTTTCCCATGACCAGTACACAGTATTTTAATTCATTTTTGGTCTTGCCTGAACTTCACCAGGGGTCTACTGTGAAAATTTTGTTCCCCAAACCAATTAATCAACCACTTACAGTAAACGTATTTTTTAATACCTTTGTGTTAAAAACACCCACATTAATAGAGTATATAATTATCAGATGGCATATATTACATCTGTTATCAAGCTCAAAGCTCAGGTGACAGGGGATGGTTACCTTGATGATTACCTGTTCTGTTCATTCCCTTTGGGGCACCTGGCATTGGCCACTGTCGGAGGACAGGATATTGAGCTAGATGGACCTTTGGTCTGACTCAGTATGGCTGTTCTTATGATTATTAGACATGGTTATAGAAAGAATTGGGCTGGGACTGAAGTACTGATCCATAACCAGTTAACCAATCCCATGTGGTACTCCTACCTCCAAAGTGTAAGTTGGCCTGTTTGCTATGCACAAGAAATTACCTGAAACACACACACACAAAATAGGAATGAAAAGACAAACGTACTTCTTTGGAACTGCACTATTTGCTAACTGTACATTGGACGTTCACTCCAAAAGTCTTCCCCATATGCCCTAACTCAAGCCACAAGCATATCTGCTATGTTTGATATGTAGAGGGGTCAGCAGTTATATCAGATATCTGTGTGAATCTTGTACATAGTGTTCTTGTTTCAAGTTCCCTCTCCCCCCCCAAAAACCAACTACATACAAGAAAATAACCCAGATAAAAACTACGAATAGTTTAAACTCTCCATTTAAATTTCTAACAAGGACAGGAAGCTCTGCTTGTGATATACTGACATGAAATCTGAGTTTGCTGACCTGACCAACTCTTGAAGAGGAGACCTCATATTAGAATGATTCTTCTGGCTCCCAGTGAGACTTGACAACGAAAATGAGACGCAAACCAGACAGAGAGTAACAGGCAGCCGGGGCTGTTCAGGAGAAGGGAACCTGGTAGTGATTGCAAAGAGGTTGGGGGAATCTGGGGACAATAAAGATAGTTACCCAATTATTTTTGGATACCTATCCATACTGAACATCTAAACTTTTGGAGGCTCACCCATTGTAAGTGCAAATTGTACCAATGTGGCTTGAGAGTACAGGCAGGGCAAAGATGCTGCAGACACAAGAGACACATACTTAGATTCACAAACACTAAACTGTCTGAAAAGTAAAAATTGAATCCTTTTTCAGACAAAATCATACTTTGAGAAGATATTTTTAATGTTTTTCAGGGTTTGCTCGTTGGGTATGACTCTGTCCCATGTTTGGTGGGAAAGGAGTTAAAAACACCATCCCTAGTACACAGATTTATGGGTGTCAGCCATTGGTGTAAGGATTTCAGAGGAACTTTGCCATGATGGGAATGGAACTGAGGTCACTTCGTGTTGATTTCTCTCATTAAAATGGAGGAAACAAATATCAGATCAAGAGCATTTGGGAAGCAGCGTTGGGGGAATACAACAAAAAAGCATTTGTGGATATTTTTGCAAACTGAACCTGTCAGTTTCCTCTGCTGGGAATTACAATCTCTTTCATTCATGTACATTCAAGTGAGTGAATTTTTATTCACAAGAATGCACAGAGAAAAAACAACAGAGTTGCATATATCCCAGGGGAAAAAAAACATTTTAAGAGTTTTCGCACCGGAGTGTTTTCACAGCCATTTGGAATTTTATTTTGATAAGGTTTATTTTTTATTTATTTTTTATTTTTTTTAAGGAGCTTAGCTCTTGTAATCAGGGAACAGAAAAAATACCTTGTGACTTAGACGACCAATCACAGGCCTGCACAGTGAATACTGAATAGCAAATGCTCCTTGTAACCACTTCATAAATAAATAATAGATTAAAATATTTTAATAGACACTGAAAAGGCTACTGTTGTCACTCTGGCAGGGGGCTGAGCTGCTACAGTTTTGGGACTTGTCAAGGACTGATGAGCAATTTTGGAGGACTGTACTGTGAGGCATTCCAGGAACTAGCTTGAGGAAGGAAAGACCTGGGTATAAGGAGACTTTTACCTGAGAGAGCACACCTTCCCTCTAGGCTTCAAAGGGGAAAAAAGGAGGCTCAGGGGATCCAGCCTGGGAAAAGTGAGGCCTGAATAAAGACCCAAACAGTGTGTGCAATAGCTGCTATTCTGGTGTAAGGATCTGGGTATGGCTGCAGAGACCAAAGGCCATCTTCCATCTTGGTAAGCAGGAATCACAGCTGCAGGCAACACCAGGATTTAGTTGCTATTGTGTTAGAGTTACGTAAAATGAATGCAGGTGTTAAATGCAAGTTCTCTGTGGCTTAGTAAGGAACACGATGCAGGAAGAAATAGCCCAGGAAAAGTAATCTGAAAAAGGAGCATGCCAAGGACATCGCTGGGAAGCTAGTTAACAACCAGAGGTAGCTCTGGGGCTGAGTTAGGACTCAGCAAGGCTTGGTGGCCCAAGAAGGGGAACCTCAGCCACAGGACAGTAACAGGGACCACATTAGCATTCCAACCTGCAAAGGACAGAGCTTTGTAGATCATTAGAATTGTTAATTGTGTTATGCCTTAATAATGTTCTCTATTGTTGTTTAGTGTAACCACTTTTATTGAAATACCCTGTTCCCTAACCTGGGTCTAAGTTTGTCCCAGACAACCTGGAAGTTAAGTTCCTTTTTTGTTTTGTGACCCCTGCATGCGAGTTTCATTCCTGCATCATGCCACTGAGTGTTAGATGTCCACATGACTCTAATAGTTGGAGTGCCTACATTGCTTGCCTCCTCATGGTGTGGTGGTCACAGCTATCCAGTCTAACTAACTTCAGTGCACTACTCTCACATAGGTTAGGCCTATCGGAGACAAGAAGGGCTCAGTTAAAATAGGTTTGCATAAATTGTTCAACAAACAGTTACAAATAACAAAGACATTTGCATACCAACCCAATCATGAATGATTCATAAAGAGAAAAAAGGCTAAATTCTTCAGTTTAATTATTCTAGTTTAATAATTTGACTAGATCAATTAGGGAGTCTGCTGCCTTAGGAGGCAAAGTTGAGTAGACTTTCTGAGACGTGAAAACAGCAAAGGACTGGCTTCAATTTCAAGACAAGCAGCTTTGTTCTTTTGTGTGTGTTTAAACTCTGGGTATAGGAAGCCATTTATTTTGTGTTTGATCATGGTGAGCATAGTCCTGTCAATTGCCGCCAGGGAGCAATGGTAGGCTGGCTATGTCCCTATAGCTGGTTTTCCACCTGCTGAGACAGACCTGATGTTGTTTGTCTCATGGGCAGAGACTAGACCAACATAATTATTCATAGTGCTAGGAAGCGACAGACAGATCAGGGGGTTGCTGAGGCAAGAGGAGCCTTCCATAACTACTTAAAGGCTGCTTTGGAGAACTAAGCAGTATAATGCAAACTTTCTGTCTTATCAGTTGCATATAGATAGTGTGTGAGCAGTAAATTGCCAGCTATACCAATACTGAGTACTAAGCATGTCAGTATTCAGACACACCTGAATTGGTTTGATCCATCTATAACTTATAACACCATTCTAAATACGCTTTGTTTTGTTTTAAGGCTGATTTTGAGCTCTCTTTAGAGTTAATAGACTCCCATTGACCCTATTAAAAGTTGGGTCAGAATCTAAGTGAATATGGGAGATGCAATATGTTGTTCAGCAAGCAGTTTTTGAGTTTTAAAGGATTTTTTCCCCCTAGTTAAGCAGAACTGATGCATGTCAAAAATAGTTATCACACACTGCATTAATCACCTATCTAGGGAGTATAATTACCGTATAGATAATTCTTCTTGTCTGTATCTGTCTGGATATAGTCAAACATTACTACTGTCTCTCCCCCAAATCCTTAGGCTCAGTTGGATTTAGAGAAGCAAGCAGTCAACCCATCACCATAACATTCTGCAAAGTGCAGCACTATTAATGTATTGTTAACATAATTTATCCAATTCAGCTTTGCATCTATTGTACATGGCACTTCTTAGGTTAGATTATGTTCTTCAAATGACTAATTTGGAAAACTTGTGGTTTGTTTCACTGCTTGGTTTTAGGTTTTTGTTTGTTTGTTTGTTTTTTTAAAAGAGTTTTACAACAATCAGAGCTACTTATGCAAAAGTTAGAGAATTAGTGTTCTTTAGATATAATAATTGTGGATGAGACACTGGAAACTCAATTTCTTCCCCCAAGCCCCACCGTTCTACAGCAGATGACAGCAGAAAAGAATGTCCAAATAGGCTCACCTCTGCTTTACATATTGTAGTAGAGTGTTCAAAGATTAGTAAAGTCTTTTAGTATTTAATATTTGTATAACACTATAGTAGTCAATCATTAGTAGGGTCCCATTGTAGTAGGTACTGTATAAATGCATGGAAAGACATGGTTCCTGCTGTGAGGAGCTTACAATTTAAGATTACATACAAAGGGCAGGAGGAGAGAGATATACAATCAAATTATAAAATTTTAATTTACATTTGCAACAGTAATAAAAATATTTTAACTAGATAAATTAAGTGCCAACTAACCCATCTGTTCCTGAAGATATCATTAATTGATTGATTGATTTTGGTCACTGTGGCAGAGGCTGTTCTTGAGAAGAGATCTGAATTAAAGGTAGTAGCCTAATGAAACCCTTCCAAGGGCATTCCATGCATAAGGGTCAGGATGGAGGCAGCTACGGAGAAGTTTGTGTAAGAAGCTGACAGACAAGTGAACAAGGCAGATTTTAGTGGAGCAAATTAGGCCAAGTAATGACACAGTAAGAGACAAAATTGAACAAGCAGTTGAGCAGAGTTATGTAGGGCTTTGAAAGTGAAGGCACAAAGCATTTGAGACAGTAACATAGTGGGACATAGTGAAGAGATTCAAAGCATAGAGTGATGTGACAGAAAGACAGCAAGGAACTGAATCTCAGCAGCTACATCTTGCATAAACCCGAGGGAGGCATTATAGGTAGGAGGTAAGGAGATTACAGTAAACAACACAGGAGTTGGTATGGGCCTGAACAACAGCCCTGGCTTTGTGGAGAGAAAGATGATGAATCTAAAAATACTATGGCGTGCCAAGTGAACATAACCTGGATCGACAGGATAAAGCAGAAGGAGGAGTCAAAGATTACCACTCAGGTCCATGACGTGTAGGTTAAGAAAATGTGGCAACGTCAATAGTGACAGAGAATGAGAGGAACAGAGAAGGGTGGAAGTCCGTGTGAGAGCCAAACTAGAATGGCAGAGGACAATTGTTCTTTTATGCCTAGCAAACTGGACTATGCAGTATCTCCTAATATCCAAAGACCAGAGAAAATAGTTTAACTGGTCGCAGTAAACTGGGAAAGAGTTTTCAAAAGGTCTGCCAACAATAGCGGCACACTAGATATTTCTCCGCAGTCACAAGTTCGGGGATCTCTTCTAAACCATGGGATTCACTGCCATGAGCTTCTTGGGTCCCAAAGACCATAGGCAGCAAGTTATATGGGCCTGTGGTGCCCGTGCTCTACCAATATTCAGGAACATGGGCCCAGCTCCACCAATGTTTGGGCTTATATTTAATCAGAGCCATCCTGTCCATAGGATGGACTGGGACAACCACCCCGGGCTCTACACTTTGTGGGGGCCCCACACATCAGGGGGATGTGTGGTCCACGGCAGCCTGGGGGGTTAGCAGGGGGCCTAGTGCCAGCAGCAGCGAGCGGCCCAGCCCAGCCCACCCTGCCCCTACTCCACCCCTTTCCCCAAGCCCCTGCCCTGCCTCTTCCCACCCCTGGTCCGCCCCCTCCCTGCCCCCATTCCACCTCTTCTCCCAAGCCCCCGCCCTGACTCTTTCCAGCTTCCACCCCCTCCCACAAGGGATGCTGGTAGGGTGACCAAATGTCCTGATTTTATAGGGACAGTCCTGATTTGTGGGTCTTTTTCTTATATAGACTCCTATTACCCCCCACCCCCTGTCCCGATTTTTCACAATTGCTCTCTGGTCACCCTAAATGCTGGAGCCAGTGGAGTGAGGCAGAGTGGGGTGGACTGGGGCTGGGTCATTCACTGCTGCTGACACCAGGTCCCCCGCTAACCTCCAGGCTGCCCTGGACCCCATGCCCCCTGAAGCTCGGGGCCCCCAAAGCAAGGGGCCCAGGGCAGTTGCCCCAGTCCGCCCTATGGACGGGACGGCTCTGCTTGGACCCGTTCCGGGCACCACTAAAAATTATACAAACCTGGCACCCATGCCAAAGACTAGCCATGGTCAGCTGTTTGATGGGGGTAGAGGGGAGAGACATGCTGATAAACTAGTTTTGTTTGTTTTTTTAATCACTAAGAAACTTTAATTCCTAAAAATACATTTGCATTCTCAACGCTTGTTCTGGAACAAAAAGGACAAGAGACTTTCTTTGAAAGTAAAGTAGAGTTGAGATTAGTCATGATATTTATAGCATCCTAAAAGTAAGGAAGGGCAAGTACATATATAGGCTTTGCAGAGCTTAAAGGCCCTCTGTGAACATAAGTAATGACTAGTATAAATAGCCATCGTATATTAAGCCAGCCTGTGACTTGTACATAGACTCATTAATATGTGATTATGAATGTATAGAATGAAGGTTTTATACCTTGAAGCATATGAAACACTGAAAAGTTATATTTCTTCAGAATTTACACTTCCAATTTTCAAGCTGCAGGAGTGGGTGGGTGCATCTCCTGGGCACACCCTGGTCTAGTAAATTGAGTGAGTACTGGTCTGGGAGTCACAAATTTCTCTGTTCTATTCTTATGTCCTGTCTCAGACTATGGTTCTGTTAGCGGTCTCTCAAAATGTTGACAGAAAATTTTGCAAGTGCCATCAAAAATATTTTCAAATGAATATTTTGCACAACTATAACAAACGTGCACACTTCACATTTTGATTTTTACACCTAAAAATTCATGACACATGATTTACTCATGAAAGAGTTAACACAAAACTTGCCTCTTTCTTAATTCCATTCAAATGTTAATCCTTTAATTATACAGTATGTTCAACTGACAAAATGACTTTCTTGGTGTTGAAAAGTACCTTGTTATATGAAGGCTCTTGACAAATCTTTACCACAGGGCAAACTGATAGGTTTGCTATTGAGACAATTGTTATATAATAATATATTGTGGAAAATATGATCCTTTTTTAAAGGACTAGTACGTAGCCACGATTACCCACCAAGCAATGCTAACTTCCTGCCTGATTTAGTTGAATTGTAAAGACCAATGCTATGCAAACATTGCTGCCACAGCTTCCAGGGGAATTTTCAAAGTAATGTGTAGAGAATTTAGCTTCATGTCTCTCATGCATTGTTGCAATGAATCTCCCTAGTACCAGGATACTAAAGTTATATTATGGCCCTGATTCAGGAAGGCAAGCCTATTAAGGACAGCACTTAAGCAGGTGTTTAAGTGCTGTGCTGAACTGGGGTCTATGTGAGCTATTAAAAAAATACTGCTCTTACATACTTCTTACATAGGAGTGTACTACTAAGTAGTCATTGTTTAAAGAAATTTTGAAAGAGGTTACATTTAAAACAAATTATACAGGTGAGAGGAGATTCATCTTGGAGTCATCAGTGTCTTGCCTGACAGAACAGGTAGAGCTCCACAGGACAATTTCATTTTGTAGGCTGTGTACTTTCTGACTAAAAATGGTCAATAGACCACAAAGGATTTTTTAAATAATTATGACTGGAAAAAAATAATATTTTAGATTCTGTGTATCTTTTTGCTTTCAAGAAATAATGATTTTCTTAATAATAACCTACAACTTCAGTTTCTAGGAAGAAAGATACTGTATGATTGGAAAATCTTACGGAAATCTTATGAGATCAAAAATGAAGGTCCAGTGGGAAAGATGGAGAAAATTAGACCATTTACAAGAATGATTTACAGTGACTCACTTGGCAAAATTTCCTGTTGGAAATACAGGGTCTGAACCTAAGCCAATTGAAGCCAATGGGTGTCTTTCCATTGCTTTCAGTCAGACCCATTGGAGGAATTATTGTCTTCATCTGAAGCCCACTCGCTAATTTCAGTCCTGTATATTGGATAATCAGATCAGACTTTTCCCATCACAGGATCTCACTAAATCTTATTCAAGAATGTCCTTCAACTGTTCAAGCTTTATTATCCACTTAGTCTTAAGAAACCAGATCTGTGGGGAGCAGCACAGAAATGTAAACTACATCATATTTTTCTTGAGACTAATCAGTTTTGTGAAAAATAATGATGACTTCCATAATGTGCATGAACAGATACTAAGTCTACCAACTCTCATTATATGTTCTAGTTGGTGGAAAATTGATTAGAAATTTGCATTGAGTTCACCTTCTATTGCCTAATCTTATTACATAAGGATGATTGTGTTTCACACTAATTAGCTAAGAGGTTAGGACATTAATCCCCTGTAAGTGAAATGCTCCTATGTGATGTGATAGAAAAGGCAGTCTGAAACTTGCTTGATTACATTTGGATTGACCCCAAATGTGTTATGTACCATGTTGACTAATGCGTATTGAACTGTAGCCCAGAGTATTTGTGCTTTTACATTGTTGTTAATCCCTGCTAACTTTTCTTACAAGCTTTACCGTCATATTATTCAGAATACAAGCAATGTCAGTGGAGGGGAATACAAACTTTATACCTCACTGAAATATTTCATGTAGAGTTATGACAGAAACACCCTTCTTGATTAAGTTTTGTAGTGGTTAGGTTAGAGTATGGAGCAACCTGTAAGTATTGCTGGCATTTGGTTTCACAGTGGGAATGTGGATACTCACTTCTTAGGTGGACATCAGACTTCACACTGAATTAGATCTGAATTGGTTACCATGCAGGGGAGCCAATGCACTGGTACTATGTTGTCTGAGCCTTAAAGGTAAAATCTGTTGATTCATGTAAATTGTCTCAATCTTGTCAATCACCTGGATACCCAAGTTATAACAAAAGGTTTTATATGGTGCTCATTGTATCTGCCTGTTACAGTATATGATAGATGATTGCTTTTAAAACTTTTAAACTCCTTCTTAGCCACTAGATAAACAAGTCATGGACTATATTATCCATGGCAGAAGGGAACAGGATGGCTAGTGGCTAATCTTAGCATGAAACTTCATGCTTGTGGTGTATAGAAAACAAGGTATGTGGTCTCAGACTGTCAATCAGAATGTTGGTGTACAACATCCACATAAGATGTAAATCTGTTCTGGAATCATTAATGGCCAAACAGTTGTTGAAGGCCTATGAATAAGGAAGGTTCCAATGAACAGGATGTTACTGAACAGCATCAACATTAAACCAGGCTTCAAATATATTCAACACCAAAATGCTAAGGAATGTATTTTCTGCCACCTAGTGGAATCAAGCAAGGGTTTCCCTTTACTATAGGATATTCTCAGCTGCCCAATATATTTTTTTTTTTTTTTTGTCTTTTAAAGACATGCTAGTCCTCTGTGTGCAGAGATCTCCTCTACCACCACTGGTGACAGGAATATTGCCAGATTCCTCTCACAAAAGCCTTTCGAAATCAAACAGCTCAACTATGTCTATAAAGTACAGAGCTGCAACTTTCCAGTCACCAGAGCATTCCTAACCTCACCAACAGTGCCAGGAATCAAAACATAAATCCAAGATAATTAAGTTTACAAGAAATAGCCTGCCTGTGAAAAAAAAAATTAAACACTGCTTACAAGGCTTGCATAGAGATTCTCTTGTGCTTTATGATGGATTAGAATCCAACCAAAGAGGCCTGCAAAATAAACTTACTTTAGTTATCATTCAATAATAAATGTTAACTTTAGGCCAAGTGCACCTGCTCATCTCCTGTGCAGAGCCAGTCTAAATTGGCTTTCTGAAAGGTACAAAGGTGGCAGATACCACAAAGCACCTAGACAGACTTCTGGTGAGTGCCAGGGAAGAGCCTGTGTGGTTGTGGTACATGTTGATATCAGTGATGTAGGGAGACATATGAGAGAGGTCCTGGAATATACATTTACTCTGCTAAGTAGAAAGCTTAGGCCCAGGGCCTCCATGGTAGCTTTCTCTGAAATGTTTCTGGTTCCAGGGGCAGGTCTAGGGTTGCCAACTTTGTATTTGCAGAAAACCGAACACCTTTGCCTCGCATCCTGCCCCGCCCCTTCCTGCGCCCCTGCCTGCACCACCAATCGGACTTTTAATCGCCCTGCCCAGTCAGCAGAGCTGACTGGAGCCGCCAGGGTCCCTTTTCGACCGGGCATTCTCGTAAAAAAACGGACACTTGGCAACCTTAGGCAGGTTCAGTTAGGCAGTGGAAACTTACAAGTGTGTTTGAGAAGATGGTGCAAAGAAAAGGAGTTTAAGTCTATTAGGCCCACACTTTGGGGAAGAGGGATCCTGCACAGAAGGAATAGATTCCACCAAAATGGAACCAGATTGCTGTCATGTAAAGTAAATAAGGTTCTGAAGGAATATTTAAACTAAGAGCAGGGGGAATGCAGGCTGGAGCTATTGAAGGAGCGCACACATCAGAGAGACACATCTGTTAAAGACTGTAATAAAACAGTATTTGTGTACACAGTAAATGGTTGGAAGCAAAGTACAACTGAACTCGAGCAGGGACAGGATAAGAAGAACACAAATTAAATTCTGTAAAATCAGCAACATGTCAGATTAAGGAATTAAATAAAAACAGGCACCTAGTAAAAAATTATACATGTCTATGTGCAAGAAGCTTATAAGCAAAAATAGGTTATTGCCTTGTGGTGGAGAAGGGCCTTAATATTATTGCCATTGTAGAAATGTGGTGGAATGAGAAAAAAAAAAAAGATCTTCTTGAATCCTTGGTTACAAACTATACAGGAAAGACAGACTAAACCGAAAAGTAGGGGAGTTGTGCTGTATTTAAAGGATGCTCTAGAATCTAGCATGATAAAAATTTTGATTGGAAAGGCCCTAAATTATCAGAATGTAAATATTAGTAGGGCTAGCTGCTGGACTCTGGATCAAGGAATGGAAATTGAACACATAATGTTGAGAGAAATCAAAGAGGCAACAAAATCTAACAAATGAATAATAATGGAGGACTTCAACGACCCAAATATAAACTAGTCAAATAGCACAATGAGACAAAAAGTTAGAGAAATAATTTCTTGACATTTTAAGTGGTTACTTTTTGGAACAGCTTGTTCTAGAGCACAGAAAGGAGAGGCTATTCTTGACTTAATATCAAGTAATAAACAGGAGCTCATTCAAGAAGTGACATTAGCTGAGCCATTGAGCAATAATGACCACAATATAATTTGTTTCAACATCGAAGGGGCAGCTAAGGTCTCAAAAATAGACACAGTAAGATGAAATTTTACAAAGGGAGACTTAATGAAATAAGGTTAATCAAAAAGTCCCTAATTTTAAAAGTAAAGCAAGTAAAATCCTTACAGGACATGAATGTTACTTAATAATAGAGTCTCAGAAAACACGTGTACCACTGAACAATAAGGGAGCCAGGAAGGCAAGGAGTTAAACCAATATGGCTAAATGGCAAGGTCTGAGAGGCTAGCTGAGCCAGAGATCCTTCAGAATTGGAAATCTGACCTAGGCAAGCCAATAAACAGGAGCATAATTTAGAGCAGGCAGTAAGTAAAGGGGATCTGAGAAAGGTCAAAATGGATTTCAATAAGCAAATAGCTAAAGGCATAAAAATAAACTACAAAAGATTCTCTAAGTATATCAAAAATAAGAAACCTGAGAAAGAACTAGTGGGTCTGCTGGATCTCCAGGATTTAAAGGGAGCAATTAAAGGTGATAAGGACATTACTGAGAAACTAAAGGATTTCTCTGTGTCAGTTTTCATCGTCAAGGGTGTTGGGGAGCTACCTGCTTTCCTCTGGTAATAAAGATGAATTACTCAGAGATTGACATGTCAGAAGAAGTAGTGTAGAAGCAAAAGATGGTGATCTGAGAAATTATAGACCAGTAAGTCATACATCTGTGTCTGGCAAATTGGTTGAAATGCTCATTTAAGAGCAGAATAAGAACACATATAAAGAACAGTAGTGAATAAAGGGAAAACGGTTGACATAACTTATTTAGACTTTAAATGAGGCTTCTAGAGAAGCTGAGGATTTGTCTCCATGAACATTTAGTGTGCCGCAATCTATCCCATGTTAGCTTCCTGTGGACTGTCTACGTGGACCCAGCTGATGCACATTAACAGTTCATTAGTTTCCTGGGTTTGTAATGCTTGGGGATAATTGGGTTAATTACAATGCCCCTATAAATTTTTTCACCATTAAGTTACTAATACATACACTCTGTCCATTTTAATGCAGTTTTATTGTCTGGGAATACATTAACTGTCAATAGTAAAATTTGTACGTATCTGGAATGCAGTATTTAGATACCAGGACATTAAAGTTAAATTGAAATGCAAAAAGAGAGAAAACTGGTTAACAGAGAAATGTCAGAGGTAATGCAATGCTTTTGCTATCTAAGAGTTGGATGCTTCAGAGAGGACAGCCCTAGTGATAACTAATGTCTGTTGGCTTATGGTGTAAAGCTAGTGTGTGTGTGAATCCAAAAGTCCTTAGTGTGACTGCAAGTAGAAGTAGTTTGCCTAGATGGATCAGTGCTTAATGGTATGTGACTATTTCAAGGTAATGTGCTTTAAATTTGTTTCTAGGGACGTCTACACTTACAGCGGATCGATGCTGCTGCGATCGATGCAGTGGGGGTCGATTTAGCGGATCTAGTGAAGACCCACGAAATCGACCACAGAGAGCTCTCCGATAGACGCCAGTACTCCACCGAAATGAGAAGATTAAGGTAAGTCAATGGGAGAGCATCTCCTATCGACGCAGCATAGCAAAGACACACAGTAAGTCAACCTAAGCTACATCGACTCCAGCAACGTTATAAATGTAGCTGGAATAGCATAACTTATGTCGACTTACCGCGATACTGTAGACAAGGCCAAGCCAGGGGAAGGGTTGTATTTAAGGAGGGACTTGAAGTTTATCAGGAAAATGTAAAATGACAGTACAACCAGCTCAAACACAACTAATTTAGACTGCCCAGGTGTTTTCATATCTTTATTTCCATGTTTGCTAATTACTGCTATTACATGAATGCAATTTATAAAGGGATTAATCCCAGCATATGCCAACCAGAAGAAGGTGATCCTGCAGTGAGGTCACAGAGTACACTTATAACTCTATGAACCACAGCCTAGGTGGGTGTGGGAAGGGGGAGCACAGCATAGCCACAGGGCCCTGAAGGCATTACACCTATGCAGAGAAGGTCACGCATAATTCCTCTGAGTGCTCGAGGGAGCATGCTTAGGAGCAGCAGCTGCTACTCTTGTTCTACAAGCATAGCCTGTGCTCCTAACAGCACTGCTCTGCAGCTGCAGGGGCCAGTGGCGCAGTGACCACACCCCCATCTTTCCCAAAATGCCGCTGCTGACCCATTTACTAGTATCTGTAGTACTGGCTAACCTCCTTGCTTATTGCTCTGGAAACACAAATTATGGATTCCTTCTACATAGTTGTGCTAAGGGGAAAGGAGCTGTCTTGTCTCCTTCCCTTTCCTCCCAGAGCACCTATAAAAGGTGGCCATAATTGAGTCCATAATGTGGAATTTTTGACATCATAATCATCATCAAGACAACAGTCTGTAACATCACTAGCAAAGTATCATAACATCCGTGCTGATGCATACAGAAGGGAAGGCTGGGAAGCAAGGAAAATACTCCCTTGTTAAAATACAATTGGGAAGCAGGACACAGTGTAAGAGGGGCTGGCGGGAAGATGGTCATGGGTCCCTAATTCTCTGTCCAGCCCTTGGGGTGCAAATAAGAGTAGCCTAGAGGCTGATGGAATATGCATTCTCTGGCAAGGTCCTCAAGGGACCATGAGACAGCTGGGGACTACTGGGTGAAGCACCCTCTGATCACTCCTCCTTCACCTCTCTGTGCCCCTGACATGACCTTGACCCCCAGGTAGCTGTGGGCTGGGTGGCATAGAAGCTGGTTTTGCTGTGAAGAAGGATTGTCCTCATAGCAAGGGAATCCCCAGTGAGGATTTGAAGCCAGCCTTGGCTCCCTTTGCACTGTCTGAACTATCTTCACTAATAGCAAAGGGGACTCAGTAAAAAATCTTGACCATGTACCATTGATACATTCTGTCTCAATGTATATTTGTTGCAAGTTTCCTCTTTTTTAAAAGGTGATGAGCAAATCAGAAAAGGTTAGGTTGTTCCATATGGATGAGCACCCAAATGTTCTGGTGCTTTTCTGTGTTCTGCAAAACTGAACTGGTTATCTCACGAAGACAAGCTTTCTCAGCAGTTCAGACAAGCCTTGTGCAGTGCAGCATTATGAGAACCTCACAAACTATTTGGAGGTTTCTAGAACTAATCTGAGTGTTAGAACCTGTTCTTCCTGTTGTTTAAACCCTTTTGGTCCAATGGTGATTTCATTTGGAAAGAAAACAGGTTTTTCTTCCTAAAGGAAGTCAAGAATAGAAGAATCCCCCCCAAAGCTAGTCTGGCACAAACAGAAGCCTATATACATTATATGGATTAGTAATTTTTAATTCAACTCTTTTCCCCTTTGCCCCCTCTTAACCACTTTTTTCACAGTCTAAGTTTTTGTTTTGCACTCTGCCTCCTCTGCTCCATCATTCACACTGTTTTTTTCCAACGGACTTTGTCTTCTCAGCCCCTCTCTTCTCCTTCCCCTGCCCAGTTTCTCCAAAGGAAAATGTGATACAATGCTTAAGGAGGTCTATACTAATTTCCATGTACAAGAGATTACATATTTAAAAGCCTGCATATTGACACAGGAATGCACCTTTGAACTACATGCAATGAAACTGTTCTAAGATTTCCAAGATTTCAGTGGGGAGCAAAGTTGCATCATAACAGATCTATTTTTCCTTCTATGTATGGAGTAACATTGCTGTAAATCTTTGTTTCTTTCCCACAAGTTTTATTAAAGAATTTAAACCCCCTGCAAAGCTGGCTGTATGAAAGGAAAAGATGCAGATTTTTGCTTTGCATAATATACTGTAACTATATTTAAAAGAATATATTTCTAACACAAATTAATCCGTAATTACTGAGTTTTACTGATTTTTACTGTCTATAATCCACTCCCAGTACTTATTTTTTCCTTTTTAAAGAAATACATTCGGTTTGCTATCCATGGATGACAAATTCAGATGTTAAATTATTTTCTTGTTGAATGAATTTCACTTAAATCTCCAGCATAACTGTTTATTATATTGAAGGAATCTGGATAATATAGTTTGAGCAGAAAATGTTTCCATCACCAAGACACTTTCTCTTTACAAAGTCTGGGATAGTAATAAATTGACAATTGATAAAATAGACTCGGCTGTCAATTCTTAGATTCACTAAGCATTCCAGGACACACATCATTCAACAGTTCATTATTACAAGATTATTCCACTTCAGCCTCTGTTCCATGACTTTCCACAGCACAATGTTCCATTTTTTTTTTTTTTTAAGATTCACATTCTGTGCCTTTCACCTTAGTTTCTGGCTTAGTTTCTCCTCAGCTAAACTACTGCACATGCTGTTTATCTTCACAGACCCTCCCTCAGTTCTTTCTCTGCTTCTCAGATGCGATCCACACTAATAAATTGCCCTCACTGCAGTTCACTACTTGACATTGTTACAGTAGAAGCTCAACTTTTACGAAGTCCTCCTGCACCAATATGTCTGCACACTCTGGATCTGATTCTCATTTACATGAAAGCCCCCTTGCACTACCAGAAGCAGTGTGGGCTTAGTGTAACTGAGAACCATGCCCTTTGTGTTCACTAATTATGTTATTGTCCTCTCTCCTATCTGACTGGGCACGGTACACCCTGTCTTAGGTTCATCACAGTTCTGTAGCTGAGCTAATGCCAGTTCTGCAATCTAATAGGAGAAGAAGTGGGTGAGAGCTGGAGAGACAGTGCCTCCAAAAACCTCCTTGTAGCGACAGATCTGGCCCTGTCTATATTGGCACTTACAGTGTTGCTACCACTAGTGCAACGGCCTCATTGCTTGAAGTTGCTCTAACGTGTTCTAATTCTTCCAGTGTATACAAGGTCTGAATGCTCACAGGTGTCTTTTTTAATGTCACCCCAAAGCTGTTCTTAAGGCATGATCCTCCTCTCTGCTAGCTTACCACAAAGCCCGGGCTTTGACTTTGCATCTTTCAAATAAGTTTGTTCAGCTGTTACTATTCCATCCAGTCATGCACTCCCATGCAAAATCCCAAAATATCAATGGGACAAAAAAGTACAAACTGTAAGAACCTTCTCAGGTCATCACCCCAAGCATGCAGCTCCCATTCACACCTTGGATTGGTAAACTCTCTGAAAATCTCCTTTTTACATTTCAAACCACGGTGTGTGTTTTTTAATGGCTAACACTAAAGGAGAGCCCATTTTTGTTGGATGAGACTAATGACTGATAGTTTGGAAGGTGTTATATTTAAGTCGGCCAAACTATCACTATTTTTATTCACCCACATGCTATTAGGAGCCAGCAAATGAGGCGGCTGCTGCTGTAATGCCGCCAGACTGGCACCACAGCCTTCTTAGATGGAACTCACAGGTAGAAACAAGAAAAGCATAACTCATGTTTGTGTCTTAGAACAAATTGAGTCAAACAGTTCTGACAACCTCGGCAAAATTTCCTTGAGGCTATCAGTATATTTATTTGCTGAATTAGAAATACACTTTTTCCTGGCATTAGGAGAGAGAGCTCCATATGAAGTCAAACCTAATAAGACATGCCAAGCCCTGATATTTGTTTCAATACATAAAATATTTCTACCACCTTCACAGAAATGCGGGCAAATTACTCAATATGATGTTTTTCTTTTAAAAAAGCTTTTATTTTTAATACTTTTTCTCCTTCTTTTAGTCTGGCCAGTTTCATTGTGGGTTGTTGGGTTATCTTTAGGGGGTTTAATGTATATTGAAAATATTTGTTCTCTGCACCTTTTCTGGGCCAGAATCACCAGCACATTCCAGCAAGGCAAAGCAGCACAGCCAAAAATCTGCCTTGGATTACAACAGCTTCACATCAATAGGGTGGTGCAAACATGGCAGAATGTATTGTTGAATCTGGCCCTCCAAGGCCCTAATTCAGGAAAGCATCTCTATTCAGCAAAGCTCTTAAGCATGTGCTCAAAGTTAAGCACATGCTTAAGTCCCATTAACTTCAAGGAGATTTATGCACATGCTTAAATTTAAGATTATGTGCTTTCCTGATTAAGGATAGATTAAAGCATATGAGTAAGTGCTATCTTGAATCAGGACCAAAGTTTGTCAAGGCCACACTGCTCTTAGTGCTGTAGCGGTCCACAGACAATCCAGGAAGTTTTTGGAAAGTGTAGGGGACAATTTCCTGGTGCAATTGCTGGAGGAACCAACTAGGGGAAAAGCTCTTCTTGACCTGCTGCTCACAAACAGGGAGGAAATAGCAGAGGAAGCAATAGTGGATGGGAACCTGGGAGGCAGTGACCATGAGATGGTAGAGTTCAGGATCCTGACACAAGGAAAAAAGGAGAGCAGTAGAACAGAGACCCTGGACCTCAGAAAAGCAGACTTTGACTCCCTCAGGGAACTGATGGGCAAGGTCCCCTGGGAGCATAACATGAGGGGGAAAGGAGTCGAGGAAAGCTGGCTGTATTTTAAAGAATCCTTATTGAGGTTGCAGGAACAAACCATCCCGATGTGTAGAAAGAAAAGTAAATATGGCAGGTGACCAGCTTGGCTTAACAGTGAAATCCTTGCTCGTCTTAAACACAAAAAAGCAGCTTACAAGAAGTGGAAGATTGGACAAATGACCAGGGAGGAGTATAAAAATATTGTTCAGGCATGCAGGAGTGAAATTAGGAAGGCCAAATCACACTTGGAGTTGCAGCTAGCCGGAGATGTTAGGAGTAACAAGAAGGGTTTCTTCAGGTATGTGAGCAACAAGAAGAAAGTCAAGGAAAGTGTGGGCCCCTTGCTGAATGAGGGAGGGAACCTAGTGACAGAGGATGTGGAGAAAGCTAGTGTACTCAATGCTTTTTTTGCCTCTGTCTTCACAGACAAGGTCAGCTCCCAGACGGCTGCACTCCGCAGCACGGTATGGGGAGGAGGTGACCAGCCCTCTGTGGAGAAAGAAGTAGTTCGGGACTATTTAGAAAAGCTGGACGAACACAAGTCCTTGGGGCCGGATGCACTGCATCCGAGGGTGCTAAAGGAGTTGGCCGATGTGATTGCAGAGCCATTGGCCATTATCTTTGACAAATCATGGCAATCGGGGGAGGTCCCGGATGACTGGAAAAAAGCTAATGTAGTGCCCATCTTTAAAAAAGGGAAGAAGGAAGATCCGGGGAACTACAGGCCAGTCAGTCTCACCTCAGTCCCTGGAAAAATCATGGAACAGGTCCTCAAGGAATCAATTCTGAACCACTTAAAGGAGGGGAAAGTGATCAGGAACAGTCAGCATGGATTCACCAAGGGCAAGTCATGCCTGACTAACCTAATTGCCTTCTATGATGAGATAACTGGCTCTGTGGATGAGGGGAAAGCAGGGGATGTGCTATTTCTTGACTTTAGCAAAGCTTTTGATACAGTCTCCCACAGTGTTCTTGCCAGCAAGTTAAAGAAGTATGGGCTGGATGAATGGACGGTAAGGTGGATAGAAAACTGGCTGGATGGTCGTGCTCAACGGGTAGTGATCAATGGCTCCATGTCTAGTTGGCAGCCGGTATCAAGTGGAGTGCCCCAAGGGTCGGTGCTGGGGCCGGTTTTGTTCAATATCTTCATCAACGATCTGGAGGATGGTGTGGACTGCACCCTCAGCAAGTTTGCAGATGACACTAAATTGGGAGGAGTGGTTGATACGCTGGAGGGTAGGGATAGGATACAGAGGGACCTAGACAAATTAGAGGATTGGGCCAAAAGAAATCTGATGAGGTTCAACAAGGACAAGTGCAGAGTCCTGCACTTAGGACGGAAGAATCCCATGCACTGCTACAGACTAGGGACCGAATGGCTGGGCAGCAGTTCTGCAGAAAAGGACCTAGGGGTTACGGTGGACGAAAAGCTGAATATGAGTCAACAGTGTGCCCTTGTTGCCAAGAAGGCTAACGCCATTTTGGGCTGTATAAGTAGGGGCATTTCCAGCAGATCGAGGGACGTGATTATTCCCCTCTATTCGGCACTGGTGAGGCCTCATTTGGAGTACTGTGTCCAGTTTTGGGCCCCACACTAGAAGAAGGATGTGGATAAATTGGAAAGAGTCCAACGGAGGGCAACAAAAATGATTAGGGGGCTGGAGCACATGACTTATGAGGAGAGGCTGAGGGAACTGGGATTGTTTAGCCTGCAGAAGAGAAGAGTGAGGGGGGATTTGATAGCTGCTTTCAACTACCTAAAAGGGGGTTCCAAAGAGGATGGATCTAGACTGTTCTCAGTGGTAGAAGATGACAGAACAAGGAGTAATGGTCTCAAGTTGTGGAGGGGGAGGAAAAACTTTTTCACTAGTAGGGTGGCGAAGCACTGGAATGGGTTACCTAGGGAGGTGGTGGAATCTCCTTCCTTAGAGGTTTTTAAGGTCAGGCTTGACAAAGCCCTGGCTGGGATGATCTAGTTGGGGTTGGTCCTGCTTTGAGCAGGGGGTTGGACTAGATGACCTCCTGAGGTCCCTTCCAACCCTGAGATTCTATGATTCTATGATAAGAAATAGTAATGTTGAAATGTACAACTTACACGAAGAGCAATAACCCTCAGACATTATTTTATCCACCCATTTTCTTTCCTCTTGGCTAATTAAATGGAAACACCAAAAAACCCCAACCAACCATAATTTTCACTAAAGATTTTGTTGCATATGACTCACCTGGTTTTTCTTTCTTCATGAATATAGTTGAGTTGTTTCTGGTTAGGGTATTTTAAGTAACTGGACAATGGGAAACAATTTAGCAAGGTTTCTCCTAGGAACTTAAAGATTGGAACTTGACTTTTTTTAAATGGCTTTAAAAGGAGAATTTCTAGATATCCATCACACAGACATTTGTTTCTGGTGGGGAGCTTTGATAGTTCATAAGGTTCCAATTTGTCTTAAATAACATCTTCAAGAATCACACAGCTAGGTGATTTGGAACTGGTGATGTCTACTCTATAGAATTAGTTTTCCTGGAGAATGTTTTAGTTAAGCTGGCCAACTAAAAAACATGGAGAGAAGGGGAAAAAAAAGATTTTTAACTTGGTTTCTAAGTTCATACACTGTACAATACCAACAAAACATAAACCTCAAACTGGTGCCACTAATGAATGGGGCTTGAAGAGGTTTAATAGCATATTTTGGATGGATTCCTTTACAAACTATTGCAATGTGCAGAAACCGGAGCAGATTGTGTGATCCAGACTCTCAGCTGCATTAAATAGGCATAGCTCCAGTGAAACAAATGAAGCTACACCAAGTCCCTGCAGCTGAAGATCTGGCCTTGTATAGCAAAAAGATGAAATTCAAGTTTGTTTGAAGTCAACATTTCAAAACAATGAATGAGGGGTAGAGAGTTTTAGAGAAGAAGCTGGAGAATACTCAAAGAGGAAGCTCTTAAAAACCCCAGGGGTTAGGCATCCTCCCTGCAGTTTGAAGTCTGTTCCTCATCTCTACCCATATAGAATGGAGGGAGTGCCACCTTGATAACTCCCCTAGAGTCCTGCAGGTGCCCCATTGCTGGAGTTTGTATGGTCGGGGATGGGATAGTGCTGCAGGGAGCAGCCGGTCCTTTGCTTATATTGCATGTAACACCATTGACTTCGAAAGAGCCACTCCTGATTTACAACAGTGTGAGAGGAGAGCTGGGTCCAAAGATTTCTTATTTTATTTAAAACAAGACAATACAACATTCAGGGAACACCGATGGACAAACTGTTCATATGGATTATGAAACTTTGCTTAAAAAACAGGTCTATGTTACATATTTGATCTGAAAAGAAAAATGAACACTCCAGGTGCTTCTCTCCCATTCATTCCAGCAAGGAGCTTAGGTAAGCAAGGAACAGTACTAAGAGTCTACCAGACGTGTTCCCAGGAATGTAGATAACAAGGTGAAACCTGCCAACATAACTTTTCTGCCCAAGTGCCCAGTGCTTTTTATTGTTTTCTTTATACAAAATTATGGGTTTTAGTCATTTTTACATTTCCATTTGGATACTGATCATCTACTGTTGCCCATGGAAAGATTTCCATTGATGTCACTGAGCACTGGATCAGCCCCTCAATTAGGTGCCAAGGAAGAAAAATTCAGGGGAAGGGGGTGGGAAATCTCAGGTTCTTTTTTTTCCCTAGAGATTTGATTAAAACAATGCTAAACTTAACCTCATGAACAGGTTTTTTTCTATTTTCAAAATAAAAACAAAAAATTGGGTCAGCAGCAGCAGAACTAAAGCCTTGGATAAAGCAGTACTGTGTAACAAAGCTAACTGAAAAGTTGACTGAGGAGTTCTGTTCACATGGTATGTGATTGAAAGAACTCAAACCAATAGAATGGCAAACGACAGACTTGCACATCTTATGTAGATGGCCTTTAATAAAAACAAAGGAAGGTGGGACTTGGATTGGTCCGGGGGGGGGTGGGAGCAGGGGGGGAATAATAGTAAAATAAAAAATATTTTGAGACAGAAAAAGAGGCCATGTGGCCCATCCACATGATTCCTGTCTCACTTATCAGTTTAGCAGTATGATATGAGTAGAAAATTCACTGAAAAATCAAAAGTGGAAAATTTTCATCTGAATCTTTCAGCTGAAAACTGAACATTTTGATCTGGAAATGCCTCTGTGGTGCCTCAGAGAAGGTGTAGTTCAGGTGTCTCATTTCTCCATTCTCCTGTATGAGATAGCTCCCTCGCCAGGCTACATCTCCTGGGATGGGTGACAGCCCACCTCCTGCTGATCTGCCAAAATTCATCACGGGAGTCCCTGGGCTGTGATGCACCATAGGAGAAGGGGACCCTGGCCCATAGAGCTAAATGGAGTTTTTGGGCACCTGAACTACAATTCCCATGTATGGCAGCATTTCTGAATCAAAACATTTTAATTTCCAACTGAAAACTTTTCAGATATTCAGTTTTTGACAGGTCAAAAATGTCTGTGTAAAGCAGACACTTTTTGTAATGATAAATAAATACATTAAAATATTTAATCAATCTCAGTTTCCATCAAAAAACAGTTTTGATAGAACATTTTCCACCAGCTTTGTATTTGAGATCCGTCACTTTTCTTAGTTCTCTTTTTATATCTTAGCTAGAACAATGAGGTGAATCAAAGTTGGAATATTTGGTATCTCTGATTGAGTAAGCTCTTTCAAATAACTTAAACACAACTGTTTTGTATACCTCACCTGGGTTTATCTGCTGGGGTCCCCCCTCACCATAGAGCTCTGCCACTTTTGTTACAGTAATAACTGTCTGGTTTTTATTCTCTGGTTCTCTTTTCTGAAATGTGTTAAGATACAATCAATATGTAGATAGGAATATGGGGGTAAAATAATGGATATGGTATATCCTCTTTGAGAAAAATAAAAAGCTTCTTACAGACAATGGACCATTCTCTCCTGGCAAATTTTCTGGCCCAGTCACCATCAAAGGAACTTTCCCCATGAAGAAAGAGAATGAGAATTCAATAAACTCTGTACAGAAAGCCCAAGATACATCAAAATAACTAAAAAGACCAAGAACTAGGCAGCAATGAAAATATCTCCCCTCCAACACAGGTCTGCCAGTTCTAAAGGCCTTAAAGAGTTAACCTTGACTCTGTCTTTTTGAAAGTCATTGTATCCATTCATTAATTTTAAATTGTATTTTAGCTTTAATGGGACCTGCTCTCATTTCCTGACTGAGAGCAAGGTCATCTGGGAAGAGTTTAGCAATGACATAGGGAAGCAGCAGCAGCTATGCACAGGCTATGCAGAGGACTGCTACAGTTAAGAAAACTCGTCCTCTTCAAAGAATCCAGCACCCTAACCAGGAAGATTTTTTCCCCTTGGGCTCTAATAGTCATGGATTTGCTGTCGTGTCACCTCTCTCGAAGTCCTAGGAAATGCTCCAGTTAGTCTGAAGACAGAGCAGCTTTGGGAGTTACAATTTCAGTGACCCTCTAGCATCTTATCTATACTCCAATGTTTGCATTGATTAGTGGCACAGTAGGCTCTAAGCGTGGTCCATGTCCGCACCTCATATAGTTAATATTCGATTTGTAACCCTAGCAGTGTATCCCATTTGGCAATGGGGGAAACACTACAGAGTTTATTTCCTGTAACTGGTTTGGCACTTTGTTTGCAATGTAGACAGAACTGTGCCTGTGTAATAAGTTTGGCATGTCTTCCTTCATCTCAGTTATCTGTGAGGCAGGATACTCCAGAGTGCATTGCTCCTCAAGCTGCAGTGTCATCCCTTGTGCATGCCCTCTACGTATTCTGTCACCTGCTGAGGTAGTATGGGCCAGCTACCCAAACTTTCCCAAAATACATTGATACAAACATGGTGAGGCAATGCGGTGAGTGTGGATGCACAAACACAGGTCAGCCAAGATTGTGGGGCAGATAGGCTATTGTGTGGACGCCATTCAAACCATGTTTGATGTAACCGTTATGCACTGGTTACAAAAATATTATTGTATTTGTAACGTGAACAGGGCTTGAAAGTGTGTGAACCATTTACTCCCTTAAATTCACCTGCACATCAGGAGTTAAAAAAAACAAACAGTTGCTGAAACCTAAGAGGACTCTGAATTAAGTCACCCAGAGTACAGACAGAAGCCTTAATGGGGAGCCAAGATCTGGGCAGGAGCCTTTAGTGGTGTTTACTGACCAGTTAAATATTTTTCTGCTGACAATTAAGCCTTCATGATCTTCATGAAATAAAAGGGCACCTTAGTTTTAAAAGTTGAGTTGTTACTGCTTTATAGCATCTAATCTCCTTAACCATCAATGTAATATTCTTTCACTTGTGCATCAAAATAACTTTCAGATTAAACCAGTACATTCAGTGAAAATTTGAGACAGTAGCAGGCACTACACTTGTAGCTAATTAAGGGAACCTGGATGGAGCCCAGATGTGGATTGTGAAAAGTGATTGTTCTTTAATAGCTGGTAATTTTGAAAACATTTCCTTGTTTGTTCACTTTTCCCACCATACCAAGAAAAAATAGCTTTTGAGATGAAGAAAACTGTCTGCCAGGAAGCTTAACTGTCAATGGCAGTTATTCCCATCAGATCAAACTGACAGGTAAGGTAGTTAACAGAGTGAGTGAGTGCCATCCTTTGAGGCGATACTTGCCATTTAACGATAATCCAAAACAGGTACAGCAAAAAGTTGTCCACTATGGAATGAAATTAGAAGTTAGAAAACACACCTCATTATGACTGTAATGTGAATAATCTGTAAAATAGTGCTACTTCATTTTTGCTCGGGGCGGGGGGGGGGGGGGTAATATACAGAGAGTGATGACTGTTAATTGTTAAGGGCCCGGTTATGCTACTTTTACTCTTGTTGAGTAGCCCCAAACTCTAAGTAGCCCCATTGATATTAATGGAGCTACTTACGGAGTCAGGTGCTACTCACAATGAGAAAGGGAGGTAGGATAAGACGTAGTAGTACGTTGCCAACAGTGTTCTAGGAACTTTGATACAAAATCATATAATAAAAGATCTGTCTCCTACATGAAAATGTATTTGCTAATCCCCTTTTTAAACATAACATGATGACAATGAGGCTCACGATTGTTTGGTATCATATTAAATTATGAATGGAACGTTGATGGAGAAACTTCCAACTCTAATTTTTTTATTATTATTTTTTTATTTAGGAATGAAATGGTGCTTAGAGAGATATTTATGCTGATTTTGCAGTGGGAAACATGCCCATATGCTTGACTTTACAAAGCTGAGAAGCTGTGGTTTGGCAGAACAGTAGATTCAACTCAATTCTTTTCTTCTTTTTTTCTTTTGGTAGAACAAGTAGTCTTATTGTTAAGCACTAGCAATTCAACATAAGTGCAAGCTCAGACATAGCGAGGGAACATTTTAAACACAAAGGTTGACATTTTTGTGCTGCCCTCATTACAAATAAGCATGCTTTCCCCAAAATAACACCCCCGCCCCCTGTTTTCTTTTTTAAAAAAATCACTTGTTGAATTGATCTTCTCTATTTGTTATAATTATGTTGACAAACATTGCAAGATAAGCGAAGAACAGTTTTGGGGATGAAGCAGAGCACATGTTCCGCTTCTCTCTGCTTAAATGAACTTAATTTGATACTAGAAGAAATGGAAAATATGAAAGTAAAGATAACTACACTGATCAAATTAATCTGAATGGAGGGGAATTTTCACTCCTTTTGAAGGCCCCAATTAAGCAAGGTACTTTAAAGCACATTGCCTAACTTTAAGCATGTCCCACTGAAGTCATGCTTTAGAAATGTGCTTAAGTCCCTTGCTGAATCAGTGCTTAAAAGATGTGATGTTTTAAGCAGCAGGGCAAAAGATAATCATGATCTGTTTGTATTACCATCGCACCTCAGAGCCCTAGTCATGGCCCAGGACCTTATTGTACAAATCAGAACAAAAAAGACTGTTCCTGCCCACAACGAACTTACAGTCTAAGTATAAGACAGATGCAGGCAGACAGGGAAGTACAAAGAAACACTATTGGTCAGCATGACAAGTGGTGGTCTCAGCACACTACCAACCTAACCATGATCAAGTTTTTTGTAGGCATCACAGCAAAGGAGAGTTTTAAGGACAGTTTTGAAGGAGGATAATGAAGTAGCTTTGCGGACATTAACGGGGAGCTCCCCTCAAGCATGAGGGAGGCCATGGGAGAAAGCACAAAGGTGCTTGTTCGAAATGTTCTAAGGAAAATGATAGAAGTCCCATCAGTTGGGGAATTTATAATTAGACAGGATAAGGTATGTAAATGTGTTGTAGAGTTTGATCTTACAGAAGCAGGATAATAGATGGCTCTGTTTGGTCCCTTTCTTTTCTAATTTCTTTGATTCTGTGAATGTAATAACAATGGGTATGAATTACACACAGTAGGCATTTGTTAACATTTGGAGCAAAATCGTATTGGATTAAACTTTTGTAAGCAAAAGACATGTTGTTTAAAGCCACAAATTGAAGCTCGGGAAGAAAAACAGTGGGAGTTGAACAAACATTGGGACAGAATCCTGCAAACATTCCATGTGCAGAACTGTTATTTAGGATCTCATACCTAATCAAAGTGAGTCAACTGTGGAGAATCAGAGCTTTGGTGGGATTAGCTGCCAAACGTGGCCATAACGGGTGCAACTGAAAACGTGCACTGCATGACAAAATAGGGAAGCTGTATATGCCATTGGGTAGTTTGGTATGTAGTTATCCAAGTTACACTCAGTTAAGTATGTCAGTGTGCCCATGCACATTGGGCACATTTGCTCTGTTCTTCACTGAAATTTTGGCCCAATCTGAATAGAAATGGTTGTTGTTTTTTTACTTCAGTAAAAACAGCTTTTCACATTTCAGTATTCCCCAAACACTGCAGAAATATGCCAGTGTAGAAGATACAGAAAATGAACCAGGTTGTAAAGAGAATACTATATTCTGTTTACATTATTATAACCACAATTGTAAATGAGCTCACCAATTTTCATTGCTCATGATGTGTGAAATGCTAAAAGCAAGCAAAAAGTATAGATTGTTAAAAGTAAGGTTGATTTTAAAACCTTTCAGTTTAAATAATTGGAAGTATTAAAAACATAATTAAGGAAATTTTAGACACAGGGACAAATTGTACTGAATTACACCCAGGCAACACCAGAATTTAGCCCATAATTTTTATCTTGACATCATCCCTATAGATTTAGTTTTAGATCATGGAGTCTAAATAGTACCAATAATTGGCTTCTCTCTCTATTACATCTAAAAAAGTTTGCAAAATTTAATGATGTTTTCAACTGTATTCCCTGTGTTATTGCTCAGAACTCCACACTCAAGCAGACATCCTGGCTAATAATTAAATTTTTCAATTTTTTTTTTTGTATATTTTCATCAGAAGGAGTGTCTGACTACTCAGACATTTCTAATATAACCTTTGTGGCTATTCAGTTCCTTAATCAGACAAAAACTTCTTAAGTAAAATAAGGTTATACTTATTTCCATTGGGCTTGAGACATTAACATAAATCTAACAACAACAAAGACAATGAAATTCACCACAGACTTTAAATAGTCTTTAAACATTTCCGGGCTCTTCCCCTTTCCTCCCAGTTTTCTAGCAAGAGACCTACAATATGGCACCTGAGCACTCCAAGGGATTTCATGTGAGTTCTCCAATACTCTCCTGGGGTTGATATTTGTAGGGTCACTCTGAAGGTTCCATTCTCCCCTACACAGCAGTGCCTGTACTGCCAATATTTTAACAAGAGGCTCCCTAAAGATATTCTACTTCATTTAGCACGTGGTATGTGTGATGTTCCCTGAGTAAACTACTATTTCATTCCACCAAGAGAACCATCAGTTCTATACTCTTTCTCACCTTCTGCCCAACAATCCTTCCACACTCCCACTTGTCCCCTCAATCCACCTCACTTCCTTCTCCCTACCACCTCATGGAAACTTCTCTAGATGGGTCTCTTCTATGACAGCTGTTCTTCACAGAAAGAGCAATGGAGCAGGTGAATGTCCTGCTGCCGTTACCAGCTATGGTAACAGGTCAATTTTCCTGCAACGTCTGGCCATTTGGATGAGAAGGAGGTCCACCGTTATGGTGGGCTGGGAGGTTGTGATGGGGTGTGCATATCCCACACTGGACAAGAGAGGGTTAACCCCACATTATAGGTGGTGGAAGTCCCACCCCTCAGACCATGCTGGGCATGCTCCAACTACTGCCTCAGTATAAAAGAGAGCAGTCCAGCTCATTCTAGGCTGACCACTGGAGGGGAAGGACTTTGGGCGGAGGCTCCAACTGAAGAGCCATCACAGCCTTTGCCTGCGGGAACTGGAGACCTGAGAGCTAGACTGGAGGGCTGCGGCCGATGGAGCCGCAGGGAATCACCCGCACTGAGGAGCCTGGAAACCCCGATGCTCAATGGACTACAGCGTCTGGAAGTGTGGTAGGAAGTGACCCAGGGAGGGTGCGCGAGTGGTACCTCCCACCTGAGTGAGGTCAGTGTGTTTTGGTGGGAGTCCCCACTGACCCAGGGGTGGACTGCTCCGCCACTGCCAGGGCCCTGGGTTGAGGCCCGGTGGAGTTGGGTGGGCCCAGGCCTCCCTACCTGGGCTGCCATCCCCCTAGTGGCAGCCCCTTCCTCCTTCCCAGGTACTGGCCATTGGGCCACACTTCCCTGTGTCTAGGGGCTGCAATATTGACTCTGGCCATTAGGCAGCACTACCCTGTACCAGAGGGCTGTTATATGGACCCTGGCCACTATGCCATATTGCCCTATACCTCCGGGTGGTTATGTTGACTCTGGCCGCTAGGCCACGCTGCCCTGAACGCAAGGGCCACTTGCTGTCTCTAGCCTCTGGGCCGCGCTGCTTTCGGCCTAAAGACGGTCAGGGATACTGTAATGGTGGTGGTATCACAACCTGCCCTGCCCCAAAAGGGGGACTGGGTATGCGTATCCCGCAACAGAGGTCAGTTGGAAAATGGGTCCCCTTTGGTCCTTGAGGTGGGTAGGTCTCCTTTGATTGTTGGCAGCCTTTCTTACTTGGTGTATGAGAAATCTGGTAGGGAAGCAGGTAATCCCAGGAGTGAGGCTCCAAATTCCCTCCCACAACTGGCTTTGAGCAGCTTGGGCAGGCAGGTCTGAGAGGCAGAGAAGGAAGCTGCACCAGCTTCAAGATTCTCACTCATTGCACAGCAGCATGATCTGCCCTTTCATTCTGGTACCCTAGTGGAACACCTGTTGGTTCACTCCTAATGGCACTGGTCTGGGATGGAGGACAGATGTTCCCATTGTAGCAACTGACATGGCTGTGACAAAAGCAATTGGATAGAACCCATAGCTTAGCAGGTGCCTGAGTGAGCAGCAGTTAGCTCCATACCAACCTCACAGTGAGCTGAAAATATTAATCAGCAGAACTGGCCTTCCCATTTGGATGGGAAAGGAGAGCAGCTTCAAAATCAATTTCCTTCCCCAAAATGTAGCTGATTCCAGTCCACCCTAATCACACATTGCACACAGGGCCAATCTGAAGATCTGGAGAAGGGTCAGCGAGATGATTTGGGGGATTTGCCCCAAACGTAATCGATGCATAAACAATAATTGTGTGCACAAAGCTTATTTGAATCTGCCAGTTTTCATCTCAGTCCATGCCAAAGTGCACATTTTGCATTGTTTCAACTTGAAACCATGTATCAGTTCAGATTTGCTTGAAACTGGGCTCTGGCCTGGTTTGACTTTCTTACACAACCTGAAACCACATGTTCTACACATGCCTTGGGGTTTTATTATGAACATTTCATATGGCTCTTGAAGGATAACCTTTTCTTGTGGGTTTTATGCATTTCCTATTCCAGCAAAAAGCAAAGGCTGGAAAAGATGAAAAGTGCAGCTATGTGAAAAAAGTGGGCTTCACTTTTTGAACCTCGGACAAAGTTTGGAGTGAAGTTGGAGTCAATTCTTATTTTACCTTGTGTAGGTGCACTAATGAGAAATCACTTCCCCTCTAATATAAAATCATGGAGCTTGCTAGTCATGGAAATTACAAACCCTTCAGAGTGACTTATGAGATGGGTATCAGCTTTTGCAGCAGCATAAAAGCCGATATTTATAGTACATCATGCTTCACTTAATTTCTAAATTATATTCCTTCTTTTTGGAATAATCTGTATTCCAGAAGCAGATCACTGCTAATGCCAATTCCATCCGCAGCAGTTCCCTTTTAGCTTCTGAAGGCACTTTTTTTCTTCCCACTTTCCTGTACTTAGAATTTGTGGTTTGAGCATGGGAACCCAGGAAATCCTTAGCTTTATACCAGATTTGCCACTGACTCAGTCTGTGGCCTTGGGCAATTTTATTTAACCTCTCTGTGCCTCGGTTTCCCTTTTACAAAATGAGGATAACAATACCTACCTACCTCAAAGCAGTATTAATTAGTTCGTGTCTGTAAAGGTAGTTGAAATATAAAGGGGTATATAAATGGTAATTAGTGGTATTATAATTGCTTGCTTGGAGCTTTAAAATGCCAAAGCAGGCATTATTTGCAGATTACTTAACCTGATACTAAAATGGTCTTTCTCTGATCTCAGCAAGCAATACTATGATATGAATAGGGGGCAAATAATTACATATGCTATTTTTTCTCTCTGATAAAAATCTGCAGTAAAAGTATAGTAACCTGGCTTTGCATTTACAATAGCTAAAGCCATCTGTGTACATGGAAAACCTTTGTTGGCAGGTTTCCACATGTGGTTCACGCATTCCTTTGCCTGTGCAATTTCAAGCTGTCAAAAACTAATTAAATAATTACGTGGTTGTTACTGCAGCTGTGTGTATTTTTCATTACGTTATAGGACTGCGGTTTGAGGAACTTTCCTGTTCTAGGTTTCAAAATATCAGTAATGGAAGATGTGCTGTTGGTGCATGTTTAACTGTTAAAAAAAGGAAAGGGAACTTCTTTAATTTCAGTTTCACTTGCTGCACTCTGTACTATATCTTCCCTCTATACATCAGATGTGCAGACACTAACATACTACATGCTGCCTTCTGCTGTTGGCCAGAGTCAAATACTGCTAGGGTGACCAAATGTCTGGATTTTATAGGGACAGTCACGATTTTGGGTCTTTTTCTTGTATAGGCTCCTATTACCCCCAACCCCTTGTCCTGATTTTTCACCCTTGCTGTCTGGTCACCCTAAATACTGCCTACAAGTATAACCAATCAAAGTGTAGGGATACAGAAAATCGAGTGGAGGTGATATCCTGCAATGGGAATATGTTCTGCAAGGTGTAAACTCAGTTTTGTAGCACTTATGATTTTGTGACGATACTTTGAGTCTATACGTAAAACAAAAAAGCAGCAATCCAGGTGTGGGGAACTCTCTGCAGAGACCATATTGTGTATTGTGGTTAAGACATTTAATGTGGAGTCAAGAAATTTGGTTGCTATTCCCAGCACTGCCACTGACTCTCTGTGACCTCAGGCAAGTCACTTCATCACTCTGTGCCTCAGTTTCTCTATAAGTAAGATGTGGATGATGTTTACCCATTGCACTGGGTTGTAATAGGATGATTCCATTAATGTCTGAAATGCTCTTTTAGATACTGAGACAAACTGCTATACAAATGCAGCAAGTTGTTGTTGAAGCCCATGTTTGGCCAAATCATTAACTTTTGCCAGCAGCAGAATTAGTTTGTTTTTCAGTAGAAAAACAAAGATATCACTCCAGAATATTTCCCACTCCTTCCTAGCAGGAATTTATAAAATTATAGCAAATACAAAGTATCATAATGCCACTATATAAATCCATGGTACATCCACACCTGGAATACTGCCAGTAGCGTAGCCGGGGGGGGAGCAAGGGGAGCGGCCGCTCCCCCTTGAGCAGAAGCGGCGGAAGCAGCGCCTTTTTTTAGGCAGCACTAAAAAAAGGCGCCGCTTCTTTTTAAGCGCTGCTTCTTACACTCACCCGGCGGCGCTCCGGGTCTTTGGTGGCATTTCGGCAGCAGGTACCACCGAAGACCCAGAGTGAGCTGCCGAAGTGCTGCCGAAGACACGGAGCGCTGCCGGGTGAGTACAGGGGGAGGCGCCTTTTTATAGCGCTGCTCCCCCTGTGCTCCAGACCTGGCTGCGCTACTGAATACTGCATGCAGTTCTGGTTGCCCAGTCTCAAAAAACTATATTAGAATTGGAAAAGGTGAAGAGAAGGGCAACAAAAATGAGTAGGGGTATGGAACGGCTTCCATATGAGGCAAGTTTAAAAAGACTGGAACTATTCATTTTAGAAGAGAGATTATTAAAGGGGAATATGATAGAGGTCTATAAAATAATGAATGGTGTGGAGAAAGTGAATAAGGAAGTCTTATTTACCCCTTCACATAACACAAGAACTAGAGGTCACCTGATGAAATTAATAGGCAGCAGATTTAAAACAAACACAAGGAAGTACTTCTTCACACAACACAGTCAACCTGTGGAACTCATTGCCAGGATATGTGATGAAGGCCAAAAGTATAAATGGGTTAAAAAAGAATTGGATAAATTCATGGAGGACAAGTCCATCAATGGCTATTAGCCAAGATTTCAGGGACGCAACCCCCTCCTCAGGGTGTCCATAAACTTCTGACCACCAGAAGCTGGGACTGGACAACAGGGATGGATCACTCAATTGCACTGTTCTGTTCATTCCCTGTGAAGCATCTGGCACTGGCCACTGTCAGAAGACAGAATGCTGCACTAGATGGACCATTGGTCTGACCCAGTAAGGCCATTCTTGTGTTCATATAAATTCATAGGTGTTTCTTCACATTTTGTGCATCTTGCACATCACTTGCACTGAGGCAGAGACATTGGGATAGACCTGAACCAGCCAGGCCTGCTGAATAAGAGGGTGAGATTCACCGCAGGGAGGGTGAATGGCATTACTATCTGGGGGAGGGCATCTCTGATCTCTGCCAGGAACTCCATAGGCACCCCATTTGCTAAGATTGCTTAATGAATCCACTGAATAAGCACATCTCTCGACAGTTCTAGACATCATCAGAGCAAGATGGCAGGGTAGCAGATCTTGAAGATACTTCCCATTGAAACTGCACTAAAACCTTGATTCCACATGGAGTCAGCATTTTACATGTGAAGCAGCTGATGGATGGAAAGGAAGTTATTACAGCAGCAAAGCTATATGCTACATAACGTCTCCCACTTAATGAGCTTTATGGAGCAATTTCAATTTTAATAGAATTTTCCTCTAATTTATGAAACTCTTTCATCACATCTGCAGTTGCCCACTTGGCTAGTAGATCAAAAATGATAAATGAGAAATATCAAATGCTAAATTAATTTTAGATTTCTACAGCAGGCTCACACTATAATGCACTGCTGCCGGTGCTTTTCCCCAAAGGTCTCCATCTGATTTTTATGACCATCAGTCTAAAGATTTTTAGCCACCTCTCAGAACACCGGGCACCTATGATACAGTAGTTTAAATTCACCTATTACTATTGTAGCGTAGCCTTTTTGTTTAAGGCTTTTGGGGTATTTCCTTCCCTCCTCCTACCCCCCGCAGAGTTTACAAGTCGTCATTGTTTAATTCCCAGCTAACTAAAATTAAAAAAACAAACTACTCTTTAAAAAAGCACACCCTGGGAAAACATTGCTTTTCAGCAGCTCCTATGTACTGTAAAGATATGTCATGTTTGCCTCTACTGGCTTTGCAGCAGCAAGCTAACATAACCACCATACATACACTCACACAGACACATAAATCCACCACACAAAAAACGTGGATAATTTGCATTTAAGCTTTTTCAAGTACATTTCTCATTAATACAACCACCAAAAGTCTAGAATTATAATTTAGGGCCGGATTCTGATACCTGTATTCATGAGGAATTGTACCTCACTCCACAAAGAGTCCCATTAAAGTCAACATGACTTCTTATGAGCAAGGTGCTACCCAGCACGAGTAAAGATATCAGAGCATGGCCTTATTCTGTTACTGCTTCACACAACTTCTGAGTGTCCAGCTGGTAATCCAGGGGATTTGGGAGCTCCACATCCTAAAGACAGTCACAGGGATTGAAGCACAGTGGGCTTTGATTGGTTTCTTTGCTTGGGACATTATATTTCTGTTTTGGTTTCCCACGATGGACTTCAGGTTAATAGTTGAAACATTATAAATATAGGTTTGATTGTAATTAAGAATCCCATGGTGTCTCTCTCTTTGCATTCAAGATGCTATCTATTTTTAGTATAGAATTCATTTATTTTTGCTCATTGTTCTTATTAATCACAAAAGGTTTGTTAAAGGCAGAAAGGTTCTGCTCCATGGCGGAGGCAAATACACTAGTTCTTATACTGAATGAACCTGCAGGGTTGTGGCTAACAACTTGAACCTCCACTGTATTAATTTCTGAGTCACCCACACACTTTCTTCACAACCACACATAATAATACACATCCACATTTCCATCCTAAACCTCACCATAACATATTCCCTTCCAACATAAACCCGTTCTCACACATAAGCCACATATCTAAGGACCCAACATCAAACACACAGATTTAACTCAAAATTTTGGTTTGAGTTTACATTTTTGACATTCACAATAGCCAATTTCTCCATCTCTGAAATATCTTTTCCCAAAATCTCATATGCCATTTTATACTTATAAATAGATAAATTAACATAACATTTCCAACATTGGATATACAGTACTATGATGATCATTGTTGTATTTTAACATGTATGCCTAAAACAATCACTTGTTTGTCTATTGTAAGTAATTGGTTTTCTGCTGGGTTCTGGTCCTTTAGTAGAGAGTTTTTCACAAAGGAATCATGCACATTCAACATTTGGAAAAAACATTAAATAATGGTGTTAAAATTTCCTTAAAAGCCAATGCCATGTGTTTAATGCTCACTGGGACTAAATCCAATTTTTCTGATGTCAACTACTCTCCTGAGAATACATGGGCTAGAAAGGGAAAATTCAGCCAAAAACGACTTTGCTCACCAATGTTCCATATGCCTTTTTTAATCTCTGCTTCCAGGTCCCTTTTTTCTTTCTTGAGTTCTCCTTCTGTATTGTCAGGATCCAACTCCCTGCTCTCTCTAATTCAAGTACCAGCCCGCTTTCTTCTGCTCCAAAGGCCTTGTACCTCACTTTGCATGTTTCCTGGGGCTCCATCTCTCTTGTCTTGCTTTCTGTTTGCTGCAGACACAAAGCCTTTGGTGACCTCTCCAATATATTTTGTGCCCTTTTCTCTTGCCCAGCATTATCATCTTCTTTATAGACCAATAGTATTATACAGCCACATAAGGCCTTACTCCATTGCACAGGCTACAGGTAACCAATTGCAGAGCAGTTACTTTACGCCATCTTTTCAGCCCCCAGATTCTGGAACTAGCTGTGGTCTAGTCTGAGCCTTAGGAGAAATCAGAGCATCCTTGAGGTAGTCTTGCTTACATTTATCTGCATATGCCCCCAGAGTCATTATGGCTATTGCTAGCTGCCAAAGCTATGCCCTCTTATTCTCAGCCATGCCCCCTACTCCAAGGGTTGAGCCACTACACTGCTAAATTAAAAAGCCTTTAACTTCTATAAGTCTCTTCCCCATGATTTAAGTCACCTCTTCACTTGGATAAACTAAATAGACTGAGCTTCATTTTTAATGATTAAGAATGATTTACAGACTGGAAAACATGCTTTTAGCTCTTTTCTGAACCCTGTCCATTTTGCAGCATCTTTTTAAAAATGTGGACACCAGAACTGGATACAGTATTCATTAATGGTCTCAATAATCCTGTACACAGAAATAATACCCCCTACCTCTACCCCTACTTTATATTCCCCTGCTTATAGGTTCAAGGATTTTGTTAGCTCTTTCAGCAACTGCATCACATGGGGTGCTCATGTTCAATTGGTTATCCACAGGGCTGCTGACAGCAGGTTCAGGCACCCCAGCAAGGGTGGCCCGGCTAAAAATCTTTGCATAGTCAGGCCCCGGGCCCCCTTCCGGACCGCCGGGCCCCCTTCTGGACACCAGGCCCTGGTAAATTGTACCAGTTTTCCACCCCCTCTCGTCAGCCCTGGTTATCCATCATGCTATCTAAGATAAGACAGGACACACTGGGAGATCCAGTGGGCTACTTTTTGTTTTTTAATGAAGCCAAAGATTCATACAGCCCTACAAAATACAGTGGTGACACTACTGGAAGTGGAAGGGCTAAATTCACATGTCAGCCCCCCCTTGACTAGCTGGATAAGGAGGAGAGGATTCTTCCCCACAGGGTATAAAGGGGCTACAGAGCAGCTTACACCAGAGGATCCTCTTCTCCAATGGACTTGTGTCCTGAATTGTTTGGTAGTGTCTCTCCACCACGGACATCACCAGCTCCATCAGCTGAGGATCTGGCCCATTATATTTATCTCTAGATAGATACACACAATATATATTGTGGCAAATTGCCGGCACTACTATAATGGGTCCTGCACTTTCTCTTCTTGTGGGGGCGGTTTCAGGGTGCCATTTCTTGCCCTGAACTGGGGTAACAGCTCCTACTAGTATCCCAGGGAAGGGGAGTAGAGAGGGAGGGACCCAGGCCCGCACTCTACTCCAGGTCCCAGCCCAGGGGCCCTATGATAGCAGGTGAACCACTTGTACCAGTGATTCTTTCCCCTGGGCTACTTCCCTCTCCTGACCTTCAGCTTGTGGGGCTTCCTGCCTTCCCTCTGCACAAGCCAGGTGTCCCTTTACCTAGGATCTTGGTCTTCTTAGCCCGCTGCAGCACTTCTCAAAATTCTCTTCCGCTTTCCTTCGAACTGCTCTTTGTTCCACCACCAAACCACTCTGATTCAGCTCCTTCAAACTGCTCTCTGCTCCACCACCAAACCACTCTGCTCTAACTCCTCCTCACTCTGCTCCAGCTCCTCCTCTGGCTGATTGAAGCAGGGGGATTTTATCAGGTGACTGGCTTCAGGTGCTCTAATTGGTTTCAGGTGCTTTTAATTAATCTACAGGGAAAAAGGCTTCTCATCCTAGATCACTCTCCTGCTGCCTTCTGGCTATGCTGTATCACATATCCTCCCCCCCTGCTCAACACCATGGGGTTGGGCAACTTGGGACAAGAGGCAATGCTTTCGTGACAAGCCACCTGCGTTGCCGTGTTGGCTTCCGGCCCTATGCTGTACTTGGAAATGAAAAGGTTGCAGAGATAGGAACCATCTAGTCACTCTTGCATTCTTCTCGTTTCTGTGCATCCACTGGAGCGGGGCATGGTCTGTCACCAGGGTAAATCGCCGCCCCAGTAGGTAGTAACGGAGAGTTTCCATGGCCCATTTTATCGCCAGACATTCCTTTTCAACGACGGCGTACTTTTGTTCCCTGGGGAGGAGCTTCCGGCTGAGGTACAGGATCGGGTGTTCCTCCTCCCCTACCATCTGCGAAAGGACAACTCCTAGCCCTACCTCCGAGGCATCTGTTTGTAGAACGAATTCTTTCTTGAAGTCTGGGGCTATAAGTACAGGATGGCAGCAAAGGGCTGTCCTTAAATCTGCGAATGCCCCTTCTGCTGCATCAGACCACTTTACTATCTCGGGGCCCCGAGCCTTTATCAGGTCAGTCAATGGCCCTGCTCTTGTGGCAAAATGAGGGATGAATCTCCGATAGTACCCTGCTAACCCGAGAAATGCTCTGACCTGCTTTTTACAGATTGGCCGAGGCCAATCTTGTATTGCCTCCACTTTGTTCCATTGGAGTTTTACCAAACCTCTCCCTACTACATACCCAAGGTATCTGGCTTCAGCTAGTCCTATCACGCACTTGAGAGGGTTGGCAGTGAGGCCAGCCTTCCTCAGGGTGTCTAGTACTGCTTCTACTTTTACTAGGTGCGTTTCCCAGTCAGGGCTATGGATGACTATATCGTCTAAATAGGCAGCGGCATACCTGGCATGGGGTCGCAACAATTTATCCATAAGTCGTTGGAATGTTGCTGGGGCCCCATGGAGTCCGAAAGGGAGGACAGTGTATTGGAACAGGCCATCAGGTGTAGAGAAAGCTGTCTTCTCCTTGGCGTTCTTGGCCAGGGGGATTTGCCAATATCCTTTAGTCAGGTCCAGAGTGGTTAGGTATCGGGCCTTGCCTAACTGATCAACTAGCTCGTCGACACGTGGTATTGGATAGGCATCGAATTGGGATACTTCATTCAACTTCCGGAAGTCATTACAAAACCTCCAGGTGCCGTCAGGCTTGGGTACTAAGATGATAGGACTGGACCACTGGCTGTGGGATTCTTCAATAACCCCAAGTTCCAACATCATCTTCACTTCTGTCCTAATTTCCTCTTTTAGCTTCTGGTATGCTCTTATCGTCACCCTTATTCTGGGCCTGGTGACGATATGATGTTGGACCAGTGTCGTACGGCCCGGCTGTGTACAGAACACATCTTGGTTCCATTGGATCATATCAATGACCTCTGTTCGTTGTTCTGGGGCTAACTCAGGGGATATCCTCACCTGCCCCTGTCGGTCGTCCGTCTGGGATGGAGCTCTCCGAATGACCAGGCACGTCTCTCGGTCACGCCCGGGCTTCAGCAAGTTTACATGGTAGATCTGCTCTGGTCTTCGGCGGTCTGGTTGTCTGACCTTATAGTCCACTTCCCCAATGGCTTCCACTATCTCATACGGCCCATGCCAGCTGGCTAAGAGTTTGCTTTCTGCTGTCGGCACTAGCACCATCACCCGTTCTCCTGGTTGAAATTTCCGTACTTTCGCCTGGCGGTTGTAATATGTCTGCTGGGTCTCTTGTGCTTTTTCCAAATGTTCCCGTACTATAGGGGTTACTCGAGCTATTCGCTCTCTCATGTGTGTCACGGGCTCAATGACATTCTTTCCTGGGTTGGGTTGTTCTTCCAAATCCTCCTTGGCGATGTCTAATATTCCGCGTGGGTGGCGTCCGCATAGTAGCTCAAAGGGAGAGAAACCGGTGGACGCCTGGGGGACTTCCCGTATTGCAAACATTAGGTATGGTAGAAGGGTATCCCAGTCTTTTCCATCCTGTGCTACCACCTTCCAGATCATACCTTTAAGGCTGCGGTTAAACCGCTCGACCAGGCCGTCTGTTTGAGGATGGTAGACTGAGGTCCTTATGGCATGGATGTGGGCGGAGCAGGGTACATAAGTCCTTCATTAATTTTGACATGAAAGGGGTTCCTTGGTCAGTCAGGATCTCCTTAGGGATGCCCACTCTGGCAAAAACCTGGAGTAGTTCTTTTGCTATTGCCTTGGATGTGGGGTTTCTTAAAGGAACGGCTTCTGGATACCGTGTGGCATAGTCAAGGATGACTAGTACGTTTCGGTGACCCCGTGCTGATCTTTCCAGCGGGCCCACAAGGTCCATGGCTATCCTTTCAAACGGGACTTCAATAATAGGCAAAGGTACTAATGGGGCCCGCAAGTGAGGTCGAGGGCTATGCAACTGACATTCTGGGCAGGAGGCACAATAGCGTTGGACCTCCGCACATATTCCTGGCCAATAAAACCTTCTTAGGACTCTATCCAGTGTCTTGTCTATTCCTAGATGTCCCCCAAATAAATGACTGAGCTAGCTCTAGTACTGCCCTTGTGTGTTTCCGTGGGACTAAGAGCTGCTCTACTTCTTCCCCTCAGATCTGCACTATTCGGTACAACAGATCACGTTTGATCACATAATACGGCCCTGGGCCTTTGGTCTTTCCTTCTACCGGTATGCCATTTACTTCTACTACCTCCTCCCTCACATTCGCATATAGCGGGTCATTGGCTTGGTCCTGCCTGAAATTCTCATGGGCGGTACCGATCTGACCTAATTCCAGGGGGCCTATTTCTACTCCGCCCCCTGGGTTGCCCCTACTTGGGCTAGGAACTGCCTCTGAGTCCTCACTGGCCTGAATTGTCTCCTGGCCTCCTGAACGGGTTCGCTTACCAACAAGGGAGGCTTTCTGGTTCTCTGCTAGAATCCTGGTCCCTAGCCTTTTATCTGCCCTCCTTTCCCACCTAGACTTTCAGGGTTTCCCAGGGGATGAGAATAGCTCTGGGGCAAATTCAGCAAAAATTGGGGTGAAGCTATCTGTAGGTGCCTCCATTTCAGCCCGGGGGTTGCTACCCTCCCTTGGCTCTACTGGGGGGAGTAAGTTCTCAAACCCAGGGAAGTCCCTACCAATTAAGACCAGGTAGGGGAGCCTAGGGACCACCGCTGCAGTTACCCTGGTAGTGTTCCCCTGGATCTCAATCCGTACTGGGATTGTGGGGTAGAAATTTACGGTGCCATGAACGCACGTTACCCCTGTGGTTTTGGCCTGGGTTAGTTGGTCTTGCCCCACCAACTTCCCCGAGACCAGCGTGACAGCACTCCTGGAATCTACTAATGCTGTGGTCACAATACCATTCATTTTTACTGACCTTGTATACCCATGTGGGGTCATTGCAACCCCTACCAGGCCAATTAGGCCACATTGTTCCCCAGGATCCCCCAGATTGCACTGCATAGGCTCTTCCCTGTTGGGGCATTGGGCTGCTACATGCCCCAATTCCCCACACTCGTAACACCGACCCCTTATCCTGGTTGCCGCCCTCTGCCTGGGGCTATTTGGTCAGCCCCCCGAGCCCTCTCTTCCCAAACCCCCAGGTCCCTTCTTGGACTCGGGCCATTCCTCAATGTCTTTCCTCCCAGTTATAGTTCTCGGCAGTCCGGGACCTTGGGTTTGGGGCTGGCTTCCTGGATTGCCGTGTTTCACCCCCTGGGGTCTGGAACAGTTCATGGGCTGCTAGCTGTCTTTCCACGAGGGAGACCAACTCATAGGTGGAGGGGTCATTCTGGCCAACCCAAGCCCGGAGGCCTGGTGGTAGCCCCCTCATATACCGGTCCAGTACCAGGAGCTCCATCATCTTCTCAGAGCTGAGGCCCTCAGGGCGCAGCCATTTCTGGGTCAGGTGGATCAGGTCAAACAATTGCAATCTGGGTGTCTTGTCCTCTGTATACTGCCACTCATGGAACCTCTGGGCTCACAATGCCGTAGTTACTCCGGATCTGGCCAGGATCTCTGCCTTCAGCTGGGGGTAATCTGCTGCAGTCTCTGCGGCCATATCGTAGTATACCTTCTGGGCCTCCCCACACAGGAACGGGGCAAGGATACCGGACCACTGGTCTCTGGGCCAGGCCTCCCGCAGGGCTGCTCTCTCAAAAGCCAGGAGGTATGCCTCCACATCATCCTCCCGTGTCATTTTCTGTAGGCAGTGGCTGGCCCGTATAGTCCGGGTCCCATTGCAGTTCTGGCTTCACTCCATAAGGGCCTTCATCTGGTTCACCAGCTCCTGAAGCAGAGCTCAGTCCTGGGCAGCCTGACTCATCAACAGACGATTAGTCTCTTGCTGTACCCTAGTCACCTCCTGTTGGGTGGTTGCTTGGACCCGGGTAGCCTCCTGCTGGGCCGCGGTGGCTTGTATTAGGGCCTTGATTACGTCGTCCATCTTAAGGACTGGATTGTTTTGGCTAACCCTGGTTTAAGTCCCCAGCGCGGAGATCCCACCCCTGACAACACGTGTGGCAAATTGCCGGCACTACTATAATGGGTCCCGCACTTTCTCTTCTTGTGGGGGGGGTTTCAGGGTGCCATTTCTTGTCCCTGAACTGGGGTAACAGCTATCCTACTAGTATCCCAGGGAAGGGGAGTGGAGAGGGAGGGACCCAGGCCCGCCCTCTACTCCAGGTCCCAGCCCACAGGCCCTATGATAGCAGGTGAACCACTTGTACCAGTGATTCTTTCCCCTGGGCTACTTCCCTCTCCTGACCTTCAGCTTGTGGGGCTTCCTGCCTTCCCTCTGCACAAGCCAGGTGTCCCTTTACCTAGGATCTTGGTCTTCTTAGCCCGCTGCAGCACTTCTCAAAATTCTCCTCCGCTTTCCTTCGAACTGCTCTTTGTTCCACCACCAATCCACTCTGCTTCACTCCTCCTCACTCTGCTCCAGCTCCTCCTCTGGCTGATTGAAGCAGGGGGATCTTATCAGGTGACTGGCTTCAGGTGCTCTAATTGATTTCAGGTGCTTTTAATTAATCTACAGGGAATAAGGCTTCTCCTCATCCTAGATCACTCTCCTGCTGCCTTCTGGCCATGCTGCATCACAATATATATAAAATATATTTATAATTTACATTTTGTTTTAATGCTTTTTACAATTTTAAGTTTTCTGAAAGCTAAAAATCAGTCAATAGTAAAATTATATATTCTCCTCCTACAACCATTAAAGTGATTAGCTGTTATATTCTGCATTTCTAATTTAGGCTGATGGTGTTTGAGAAATTAGATGACCTAGCAAATGGAGCACACGTGGGGATTGTAAAACTATCTAATATAATTAACAGTAATAAAATGTTCCAGTTAGCTAGTTAGGAATCAGTGGGGTGCGGGAGATTATTTTTTAATATTTTCCATAACATCAGCAACCTCATCAAAACCTTCTGGTTGCTGTAAGAGTAGGAGAGGTAGATTTTAGAAGGTGAGCACATGTCCTGGATTGCTGCCCCAGAATACTGTCACACCCAGAATTCATTATTGTATTACAGGGGAATGCAGAGACTGGGGGCTGGTCTATGCTTAAAAGATTTGCTGGCATAGGTATGTCAGTTAGGAGCTAACTGACATAGCTATATCAGCAAAAGCATTCTAAGCTGTGTCCCCACTGAGGGAGGGGGAAGGTTTGCAACTATAACTCTAGCAGTATAGCATAGACAAGGCCTGGGATGGAGATTTTGGGTGTGATGCTCCACTGCTTTGCACCTTGTGTGGTCATTTACACCTGAGCAAAATGAGTCCAAAGTGGATGTAAAGAGTTGCAGCTCAGAATGATAGCATTACACACTCACTTTGCACAGATGTAAATGTGCAACAGAAGGTGCAAGAAAGTAGAGAATCAGGCCTCTAGTGTTCTGGTGCCTGAGTGTAGGATTTAGAGGGCCAGTTTTGTCTTCTCATACCAGTTTTACAGCATTTGTCAAGAATCAGGCCCTGTTTCCAGACTGGCTCTACCTCAGGCCATGCAGCAGAGCCAATCTCTGGGTTACCTAACAAGCCCAGCTGGTGTGTAATTGGCTGCCTGATCAGCTATGCTGACTGACTGGATTGAACATTCAGCAGACCAGCTCTTAAGCCCAGTAGCACGCATGTCTTGGTCACTGACAAGTGTAATGTCTCTGACTTTATTGGCGTTGCCCCTGACTTACACTGATGTAAGTTTTTAATCAACCCACAGCAGCTCTTTGTTGTCTTATGTGTGAAAAATATTCTGCCTGCCTCTGAACATAGCTACTCTTGTAGAAAAATTAAATGGGGAAAAGAAGAGTAAGAAAAGATGAAGTGTAGATGCTCAAAAGTATAGGTACTTCAAAGTAGTTTGGTTACTCCAGTGTTACACCAGAGTAACTCCACAGATTTTGGGGGAGTTTGTCCTCATTTATACCAGTATGAGTGAGATTAGTGTGAGGCCACTTATTTCCAAAGTGATTTAACTTACAATGTTGCTGTAGATACAAGACATTTCAGGGTCCAACAGTTTTCCAGTTCTCAAGAAAATATCAAGTGAAGCTGTAGGGTTCTTTTTAAGGGAATGAAGGTAATCAGCTACAGTACTGCTAATTTCTCGGTCAAGAAAATAGATAGTGGCTTCTGTGTCTAGGATGTATGAAGAGGAAGAGTAAACAGAAATTTCGCAAGACATGAGAACTTCTTTGTAAAGAGAAACTTTTATGACCGCTCTGATGGACCAGTTCTTTGGGTAATTTTTTTTTCCAAATGTATTATTTTGAATCTGCTGCCATCTAGTGAGAATAACTAATTTCTCAAATTCAGTTATAAATATGAATCAAGCTATACTTCACAAGCAGCAGGGCCAGTGAGCTACTATGAAAAGTGATAGGTTTCAGTGTAGTAGCCGTGTTAGTCTGTGTCAGCAAAATGAAAATAAGAAAGAAAAACTTGTAGCACCTTAGAGACTAACAAATTTATTTCAGCATAAGCTTTCGTGGGTTAGTACCCACTTCATCGGATGCATGGAATGAAACATACAGTAGACAGATATTTATACAGTCAGAGAAACATGATAAGGTGGAGGTGCATAGACCAACCTGAAGAGGCTAATTAATTGAGAGGAACCATAACAGCAGGGGAAGAAAAACCTTTGAAGTGATAAACAAGATGGTCACACAGGTGTGAATGAGGATCGTTAACTTAAGGGAAATAGATTCAATTAACGTAATGGCCGAGCCATTCGAGGTCCTTATTTAATCCTGAGGTAATGCAATCTAGTTTGCATATCAATTTGAGTTCAACAGGAATTCCACCATGATTTCAACAATTTCCATCCCACCATCAACCTCAGCCTAGACCAGTCCACACAAGCGGTCCATTTCCTAGACACCACTGTGCTAATAAGTGATGGTCACATAAACACCACCCTATACCGGAAACCTACTGACCGCTATACTTACCTACATGCTTCCAGCTTCCATCCCGGACACACCACACGATCCATTGTTTACAGCCAAGCTCTAAGATACAACCGCATTTGCTCCAATCCCTCAGACAGAGACAAACACCTACAAGATCTCTATCAAGCATTCTTACAACTACAATACCCACCTGCTGAAGTGAAAAAACAGATTGACAGAGCCAGAAGAGTACCCAGGAGTCACCTACTACAAGACAGGCCCAAAAAAGAAAACAACAGAACACCACTAGCCGTCACCTTTAGCCCCCAACTAAAACCTCTCCAGCGCATCATCAAAGATCTACAACCTATCCTAAAAGATGATCCCTCACTCTCACAGATCTTGGAGGACAGACCAATCCTCGCTTACAGACAGCCCCCCAACCTGAAGCAAATACTCACCAGCGACCACACACCATACAACAAAAACACTAACCCAGGAACCTATCCTTGCAACAAAGCCCGATGCCAACTCTGTCCACATATCGATTCAAGTGATACCATCACAGGGCCTAATCACATCCGCCACACCATCAGGGGCTCATTCACCTGCACATCTACCAATGTGATATATGCCATCATGTGCCAGCAATGCCCCTCTGCCATGTACATTGGCCAAACCGGACAGTCTCTACGCAAAAGAATAAATGGACATAAATCTGATATCAGGAATCATAACATTCAAAAACCAGTAGGAGAACACTTCAACCTCCCTAATCACTCACTGACAGACTTGAGGGTAGCAGTGTTGCGACAGATTAACTCGAAAAGCAGACTTCAAAGAGAAACTGTTGAACTCGAATTGATATGCAAACTAGATTGCATTACCTCAGGATTAAATAAGGACCTCGAATGGCTCGGCCATTACGTTAATTGAATCTATTTCCCTTAAGTTAACGATCCTCATTCACACCTGTGTGACCATCTTGTTTATCACTTCAAAGGTTTTTCTTCCCCTGCTGTTATGGTTCCTCTCAATTAATTAGCCTCTTCAGGTTGGTCTATGCACCTCCACCTTATCATGTTTCTCTGACTGTATAAATATCTGTCTACTGTATGTTTCATTCCATGCATCCGATGAAGTGGGTACTAACCCACGAAAGCTTATGCTGAAATAAATTTGTTAGTCTCTAAGGTGCTACAAGTTTTTCTTTCTTATTTTCATTATGAAAAGTGAGACTTGCAGAATCCTGTCCAGCTCTCTGCCCACCTGTAAGTGGCCCTGCGGTGCTGTAGCTGGTGGGTTAGGTGTGGGCAACTTTGGTACTCATGTGGTGGACCCCTGGATATGTAGCTGGGATCAGCCTAAAGCCACCACTGGAAAATAGTAGCATCTTGCTAATTATTAGTCACAGCAATGCCACTTGCTGATTAAACTATTAGATATCACTTTGTTTCCAACATTTAGAGATGTGTAATTTAGCTTGGATCTGTGGATAATCTATCTACAGGCTGAAAGCAAAACAATTCTTAGACAAGATGGATGAGGTAATGTCTCTTATAGGATCAACTTCTGTTGGTGAAAGACACAAGCTTTTGAGCTCACACAGAGTTCTTCTTGGTCTGGGAAAGGTACTCTAAGAGTCACAGCTAAATTCAAGGTGAAAAATTGTTTAGCGTAAGGAGTTAACGTGTTGTAAGAGATCATTCGAGGTGAAGTGGGCAGTCCACAGCTCTGCAGTCATAGGACAAAGGAAGATTAGCGGGTTATAGACTGTTGTACTTGATACCAAGTACTCATGCTTGTAGTTTTAGTGTTTACAGTCTAAAGTGGAGTCTTGTCTAATATCTATAATTTGTGTATCTGGTACACCCCATGTGATCTAGTGCTGTTAGTCTACACAAAACATCCGTGTCCTTCAGTATTTCTTGGATCTTGTGATGTCTCTTGCCTTCCTTTATTCTAGATCAAACTAGTTAAATTACTTTAATTTCCTAATTCCCTTCAAAATAGTTGTGACCAGATGAACAAATTAATTTACAATTTCTCACAAAATGCTTAGTGAATCTCTTTCCAAGATACCGTACCTCTACCCCACCCACCCACCCAGAGCAAATTCCAGCAAATCAAAAGTTTTGGTTTGCCATATATCACTTTCACTTAGGTCATTTTTTTTGGGAGGGGGGGGTTAACCCTTTTGGTATATACTATAAGTCTTCTGAAATATTTATTTGCCTGACGTTCTTAGAAATGTTAGTGTTTAAACAGGCAAGTAGTCTGCTCTACCACACATTTATAAATTAATCTATCAAGTTCTGTGAATCAAAAGAAAATGTGAATTTCAGAACTTGTATCAACATTCCAGAAAGCAGCATCCTGAATAAACAATACTTCACCACCATTGACCTTGAATTGACATAACATGACAGACGTTTTAAGCCTGCATCAGTTAAAAATAAAACAGATGTGTACCCCTAAACAGGAGGGTGCTTGGGACGCTTTATGTATTGTGCATCCTGTGCACATTTGCCTATGTCAATGGCTAGATTAAATTATCATATTAGCTTAAACCAGCTATGGAGGATGTTGTGACAAATGTGGCAGCCACATGCAGTGTCTTTGGGGACTATCATATGCAGGGGCGGCTCTAGGCACCAGCAAACCAAGCACATGCTTGGGGCAGCACATTTTCAGGGGCAGCATTCTGGCCTTTTTTTTTTTTTTTTTTTTTTTTTTGCTTGGGGCAGCAAAAGGACTGGATAAGGGCTGGGGGCCACCCCGCAGGGCACACAGAGCTGCCCGCAGGTGCTGCAGGGCAGCCGCCCCCCCAGCACCACAGCTGGGGCTGGGTGAAGCGCCTGAGCCACTCAGGGGCTGCGGCAGGGTGGCCAGGAGCAGCAGCAGCAGCGGGGCCATAGAGGGAACCGGTGCCCGGGGTGCTGCCATGCAGGGCCTGCGTCCCGCTCTCCGGGGCTCTGCTCCCTCTGGGGCTGTCCTGCTGTGGCTCCTCAGCCTCCCCCCGGCTCTGCCCTCCCAGGTCCCAGCCAGCCCTGGAGGCGGGAACCCCGGCTGGAGGGACCCTGGGCTGAGGCATGGCCCGGGAGCCCCGCTGCTTACCCTGACCCTGCCAGCACCAGACAGGCTGGAGGTGACGGGGAAGCAGGCAGAGTCAGTACTGATGTGCGGGGGGGGGGGAGCCCAGGGCTGGAGCGGCAGGGGGGAGAGCCCAGTGCTGGGGCAGCAGGGAGTGCAGGTGAGGAAGGGCACTGGTGGGTGGTGGGGTGAGAGCCATGGGCTGGTGTGGCAGGGGCTGCCAAATTTTTTTTTGCTTGGGGCGGAAAAAACCTAGAGCCGGCCCTGATCATATGAACTTTGTAAAGATTCTGTGTATTGTGGTGGGCTAGGGCTTGTATACTACTCCCTAGGGGAGAGTTACCACAACTCCTCCAGGAGCTAAAAACAATGAAGTGGGGGTAATTTCTGCAGTTCCTGGAACTGTAAACAGCCCCAGAGAATTGCAGCCACAAGGGGCATTTGGCATATACTGGTTCAGGCTGGGTTTCAAGAGACATGGGGATAAAGAGAACTGGAGGTATAAAGGTCCACCATGAACTGACACGGGGGCCTTCTTTATGATTCAACAAATGGACAAGGATTGAGGGATTAGGCCAAAAGAAATCTGAGGTTCAACAAGGACAAGTGCAGAGTCCTGCACGTAGGACAGAAGAATCCCATGCACTGCTACAGGCTGGGGACCTACTGGCTAAGCAGCAGTTCTGCAGAAGAGGACCTGGGGATTACAGTGAACGAGAAGCTGGATATGAGACAGCAGCGTGCCCTTGTTGTCAAGAAGTCTAACAGCATATTGGGCAGCATTATTAGGAGCATTTCCAGCAGATCGAGGGAAGTGATTATTCCCCTCTATTTGGCACTGGTGAGGCCACATCTGGAGTATTGTGTCCAGTTTTGAGCCCCGCACTACAGAAAGGCTGTGGACAAACTGGAGAGAGTCCAGCAGAGGGCAACAAAAATGATTAGGGGGCTGGGGCATATGACTTATGAGGAAAGGCTGAGGGAACTGGGTTTATTTACTCTGCAGAAGAGAAAAGAGAGGGGATTTGATAGCAGCTTTCAACTACCTGAAGGGGACTTCCAAAGAGGATGGAGCTAGGCTCTTTCTCAGTGGTGGCAGATAACAGAACAAGGAGCAATGGTCTCAAGTTGCTGTCAGGGAGGTCTAGGTTGGATATTAGGAAAAACTATTTCACCGAGAGGGCGGTGAAGCACTGGAATGGGTTACCTAGGGAGGTGGTGGAATCTCCTTCCTTAGAGGTTTTTAAGGTCCGGCTTGAGAGAGCCTTGGCTGGGATGATTTAGTTGGGGTTGGTCCTACTTTGAGCAGGGGATTGGACTAGATGAGCTCCTGAGGTCTCTTCCAACCATAATCTTCTTTGATTCTAAGGCCTTTTATCCAAGGGGCAGACTCAACTCTGTTGATGGGTTGGAAGGACTGGAACCTGCTAGGATCTCCATACGACTGATGGGGGAGCTACTAGTAAAGTGTTTAGATCCTTTATTGGTTTATATGTTTTCTCGGTGTTGCTTTTGTCCTCCAATAAATGTAGTCTTCTTTGAAAAAGCAGGGCAATGACTTGTAACTGCTGGCATTCACTGCTCATAGGCCTTGGAGAGAAGCAAACTGCAGGGGCTGGACTCTGGGTCGGACCTGCCGGGAGAACAGGGAATTGCAGGGGAGCTGTAGCCTAAACCCCCAATCAAAAGGTAGTGGGACATGGGTCCTTGCCCACAGCAAGGCAACAGCTAAGGCTTTCCTTACTCCCTCCATGGTCTGGTTATCTAGATTTCTATACCATCTCTTACCTTTCAAGCCCTGGAAAACATACAGAAAAATATATACACATATGAACAGTATTGCTTAAGATAGTAGCATCACCAATACACAATATAATTACAAACTATTTAAATACATGTAATACACCATTAGCAGGTTTAAAATATGGACTTGCAGGGAGAAGATTCCTGTGTTGAAAGAAAGGGTTTGGAAATTTGCTGCCACCCTGTGGCAGGCATCTGTACATGCTTGTAATATGAAAGAACTAAAACTTTGAACCAGTGAAGAGGTAAGGAAAGTGAGGTAAAGGAAAATCACTTGGTATCTAGATTTCAAACATAAGCACTTTAAAAGGAAGCCCAAATCTCATACTATATAATTAAACATTTCCAGGGAGGAGTTTACCAGCTTTATACATTGGTATATGGACAGGTCACATTTGGTTGATGATTACCTGTTAATTATCCATTTGAACTTCAATTAGGATAGGGTTTTTGTTTTGTTGGAGTTATTTCAATTTTCCTCCCAAATATCAAATGGAGGATTTTTCATTCCCTTTTATTTATCTGAGATAAAACAAAGGATGAAATTCATCCTGGTGTGGAAGGCCAGTTCAAGAACCTCAAACTCATAACCCAATGGCACAGTTGTGTGTGGGCATGATGGATGGACTACTTTACACTGTGCTCATTTGCAAGGTGGCTTCATGTCAGCTCTCACAATTTAGTGAATTCCCTCTCCTCTATTGCTGTTAACTAGGCACTGAGTTCCCCAAATGCCAGGAACTTTGAGTGTCTCTAGGTCTAATTTTTATTTTATTAAGGAAACCAAAACAGAAGTGATTGCCAAACATACTGTGTTTCTCTTATATAATTAATATATACACACACACACACTTCTATACAATAGTATTTTTAGTCTGGTTAGAGCCAGTCTCTATATTTCTGATTCAGCAAAATGTAAACATTCTACTAGAACATATTGATGAAAAATTAACAAAACATTTCATTCCAATAAAGTAAAAATGTTTCATGTCTGTGACGTTGCACCCCATAATGCTTTATAGAAATATGCTTAAGTGTAAATGACGTAACTGGAATATGTTTTGCTAGATGTGCCGTGTAACATGTCTTTGCAAAGGTTATGATCTACTGAATATATTCATCCTATTTGTATGCATGTATCATTTTTACATCTGAAGTTATGAACGTTGGCTCCAAGCTTGTATATAAAGTGTTTGCTGTAGGAAGCACATAAGGCTGATTTGGTCAACAAGGGGTTATTCAAGTAATTGGGAGTACTTAACTAACAATGGACTTTGGGAGATGCCAATCCACATCTGAGCTTTCCTGGGAATGTTCAAACTAACATGTGTAAACAATGGCGTTGGCCTGCAAAAAGCTGTATCATCCATCGACATGTGACTTGCCCAGGTGGCTACAGACTCCATCTTGTTGTGATTTTGCACAGGAGAACAAAGGGGTTTCCACCCACAAGAGAGAATATAAAAGGCCCCAGAAACCCCTCTATTTTGTCTTCAGCTGACTCAAAAGATAGTCTCTCTGCCCCAAAGAGATGCCTGAAAGAAACTGGAACAAAGGATAGTAACTATGGGGTTGTGAGTGATTGCTGGACCCAGACTAGGAAGGAGTCTAGTCTGTGAAAGAAGCTTATTGGAACATCTCTGAGGGTGAGATTTACCTGCATTTAGTTTCCTACTATATTAGGCTTAGACTTGCATGTTTTTTGTTTTATTTTGCTTGGTAATTAACTTTGTTCTGTCTGTTATTACTTAGAACTACTTAAATCCTACTTTTTATATTTAATAAAATCACTTTTTACTTAATTAACCCAGAGCAAGTAATTAATACCTGGGGGAGCAAACAGCTCTCTCCATCAGTCTTCTAGAGGGAGAACAATTTGAGTTTATCTTGTATAAGCTTTATACAGAGTAAAATGGATTTATTTGGGGTTTGGACCCCATTGCAAACTGGGTATCTGGGTGCTGGAGACAGGAGCACTTAAGCTGTTTTCGGTTAAGCCTGCAGCTTGTGGGCAACGTGGTTCAGACCTGGGTCTGGTTGTAGCAGGCTAGTGTGTCTGGCTCAACAAGACAGGGTACTGAAGTCCCAAGCTGCCAGGGAAAACTGGCTCAGAAGCAGTCTCAGCACATCAGGTGGTAGTTCACAAAGGGGTTTCTGTGACCCAACCCATCACATTGTCATTGTCACTTCACCTTCTCTGCTCTATATAATAGAAATGTTTCCACTATACTATGACAGTATAATAATAGAAACATTTTGACTGTTATAACAAATTGAGTCAATAAAATAATGAAATTTCAACATTAAAACAAGATACCAATTTTTCTATAATTGTTCCATAGGAAATTTCAAATTTTTCATCTGATTCAGAATGAAGGGGGGGGGAGAAAAATCACATTTTTGCAATTTTCTGTGGAATGGGAATTTTCTGACCAACTCTAATTTTGATACATGCCAGATACTAACAAACTAGGAGATACAAAGTTAACTCAGAGCACTGAGGAAGGGTTTACTGTAGCTGTTCAGTGCACCCAGTGAAAAAGCGAACTTTGTTATATTATATCCATAGATCCTAATTCTACTCAACTGTTTATCTTTCCCTCTCCCCATATAAATGTTGCATATACCTCCTTCATCATTCAGCTTCCACCATTCCCTTTCCAGCTGCTAACTGACTGAACCCAACAAGAGTGCAGGGGTGCTGGAATAATTTGTATAGTAGAGGTGCTGAAAGCCGCTGAACCAAAGTGTAAACCCTGTATAGGATGGAAACCACTTCAAGCAAGGGGGTGCTGCTGCAGCCCCAGCACCCCTAGTTCCAGCACCACTGCAAATGCTCCAACTCCCATACAACTTACCTCTCCTCTCATTGACCCCACAGCTGTCCACCACCTCCCTGCATCTGGGGCCAAAGTTAGGATCAGATGTTGGGTGCAAGTGAGGATACCAGAAAGATTTTACAAAGACTGGGCTGCTAGCCCGGGAAGTTGGAGAAGGTCTCCAGCAGTTGAAGCAGGGCAGGCTGAGATTCTGCAAAAGGAAAAGGTTCTTGCCTGCCTGACCCTCTGCACTAGCACTACCTGCCCCTGAACACTTACAAGGCTCAGTTCACAGGTGTCACACTGCTGAGAGCAGGTATTGATGACACAGTAGCATTTTCACTATTACTAGCATCAACAGGGAAATTTCTGAAAATGTTCTATGCAGACCCGGCCAGAGTGAAGTGGAGAGAAAGTCTGGAACTAGTTCAGATCAGTGGAATTTCAACTCCACTGTGGTAATCCCCTTGAAATTTGGCACTTAATGCAAATAGGTGTTTAAAGTTGCATTCCAGCAGGATTATCACATTCCATTACTCATTTACCTGCTGAAAATGGACTGATGCTTTTGGCTCCCAAACTTGGTCAAGAGATTCTGTTGCTAGCCTGCTATCTTCATATACTGACATATTAACTATATAAGTGGCAGCAGATGCATCTCCTGCTTTAGGTAAAGAGTCAGTAATTGGTTATCTAATGGCTTTCAACATTAAAGATGATTAAAGTTCCAGTGTTATGTTATGCAAAGAATCTTTCCTCCCTTGCCCTTCCATTACAACTTTTCACAATGACAATGCTCAGTTGCAGCCTCCTGAGCTCAGTGACTGCTCCTTCCTAGTTCTGGTCACTCCCAAAGAAGGTAAGGCCCTTGCTGTGCCCTCCCCTGTACTGGCTAGTGAAGCTGGCTGACCATCCTCTTGAGAATACATTGGAGCCTACTAAGAACCAAGGCAAAAGAAGAAGTTATTCACCCTGTGCAGTAACAATGGTTCTTCTACATGTGCCTCTACCGATCACACTAGACTACATACTGGAACTCAAGGAAGCAGAATTATCCATGAGCTCAATCAAGGTATACCTAGCAGCCATTACAGCCTTCTACCACAAGGTGGAGGGAATGTCAGTTTTCGCTCACCCAACCACTAAACGCTTCCTTCTTGGTATACAGAACATGGATCCGGAATAGGGTGACCAGAGAGCAAGTGTGAAAAATTGGGATGGGGGGGCGGGGGTGGAAATAGGAGCCCATATAAAAAAAAAAGCCCCAAATATCAGGACTGTCCCTATAAAATTGGGACATCTGGTCACCCTAAGCTGGAAGTCTGACAACCTGCACCCCCATGGGACTTGAATCTTGTACTTAAATGTCTTACCTGAGTACCTTGTGAACCATTGGTGATTTGTTTACTCCTTCGTATGTCTATGAAAGTCGCATTTTTGATAGCGATCACCTCAGCTAGACGAGTCAGCGAAATTGGAGCACTTATGGCCGAGCCCCCTTAATAGTGGTCACAAAAGACAAGATCATGTTGTGGCCAGACCCCAAACTTTTACCTAAAGTAGTGACATCTTTCCATGTAAACCAAACCATACCCCTACCTCCATTTTACCCAAAACCACGTGGAAATCCACAAGAGGCCATCCTACATACACTCAATGTCAAACATGCAATAGCATTCTATTTAGACAGAACCAAACCCTTCCACAAGTCCCCAAGACTGTTTATCTCCACAACAGAACATTCCAAGGGCTGTGCAATATCGACTCAGACTATCCAAATGCATCTCTACTTGTATCCAACTTTGCTATCAGTTGCACAATAAGGAACCTCCACCAGGCATCCGATCCCATCTACCTGTGCCATGTCTACATCTATACCCTTCCTGAACAATGGCCCTCTATTCGATATATACAGGGCTGCCACCTGGGCATCAGAGCACACCTTTGCAAAACACTATGCCATTATTCAATGCTCTGTCAGATGCTATAATAGGTCTTACCATGCTCTCTGCCACCACATGTACAACTCAGAAGCCCCTACCATCCACAGGAGGGCACTGCTCTACAGACACAAAGTGGAGCACCCACAGGGACACAACTCGAAGAGGAAGTTACTCACCCTGTGCAGTGACGATGGTTCTTGGAGATGTGTCCCCCTGTGGATGCTCTACTACCCACCCTCTTCCCCTCTACTTTGGAATTCATTCACCAAGCTCTGCGGTAGAGACTGAACTGAAGGGTAGGGTTATGCGCACTACATGAGGCGCCAATGGCGCTGCGAGACGACTACTGTGCATGTGCGCCCTGACCGAGCACTGCTACTGAAAATCTCTGATCTGCAGCGCAGGGACACAACGACATCTAAAGTGGACACCCACAGGGACACTACTCGAAGAAAAATCTCTTTTCCCAGAGCTTCCCCTGGGGTAGTGACATTTCTGCAATGACTAATAGACTTTTATTAATCAGGGCAATACAGCTACAGAATGCAATTGAGAGGAAGGAGAATTTGAAGTCCGAATCTGTAGCTTCCACTCTTCCTTGTATACATCACACAAAAATCACTGCATGTGTCTTAATTTGCACATTAGGACTCAAATTTAGCTCAGTTACTATCAGATTATTACAATAGGATTTCTCAATGTATGCAATGGTATAAGCCATCATAGCACACACTAGACAAAAGAACAATGCAAAAGCTAGAGTTCAAATTTCTAAGAGTTACAAAACTCGCAAATACTATATTCCATGGAGTACAAGGAATAGAATTCATAGAAAAATAGAATATCACGGTTGGAAGGGACCTTAGGAGGTCATCTAGTCCAACCCCCTGCTCAAAGCAGGACCAATCCCCAATTTTTTGCCCCAGATCCCTAAATGGCCCCCTCAAGGATTGAACTCACAACCCCGGGTTTAACAGGCCAATGCTCAAACCACTGAGCTATCCCTCCCCCCAAATTCCATGAAACGTTTTCTTTGAGAACATGTCTATGACGAATAATGATTGCTAAGCACCCAAATCACCAAAATACAGAAACTCCATTAAAAACCACTTGGTCTTTACCCATCGCTAACCAATATGCCTTGTACATTGGTTTCAAAACTGAGTTTTAAAATCTAATCCCATTAAAGTCAAACTGTAACAGCAAAAACATGTTTACTGTTTCTTTGTTATTGTAAGCAGAGTCAGGATGAGCTCTACCCTGACATCTGGTGGTGAGTTGTGGAAAGGGATGTCAGGGATGTCAGGGGCTAATCTTGTTTGCATGGACACACCCACCCTGCAAAGCATGATGGACCACTTGCCCAAATGGTCACTTTGACTGCTGTGGGAGCCCCAGTCTCTCTGTTATTGGGGCAGGAAGAATAAAGTGTTGTTACCCTGATTATGGGAATCAAGGACAGTGGGCTTTTGTTATGATGAAGGGCCTCACCATTAGCTGAGCAGCACTTGCTAGGTGAGGGACATGGATTCCAAAACCCAGTGAATTGAGAGAGGGTGGGGACAGGTATTTAGATCTGGTGACATGGGCCTCTTCTGAGGATCCTAAATGTCAATTGCACTTCCTTCTCTCTCTCCACTGTGGAATATCAGAGCTAATTTTGAGTTCCTTAGGAGTCTAATCACAGGCTGCTGAGTTAGAATTACTCTGGACTAAGTGTGCAAATGAGCACACAGGCTCCCCTAACTACAAGCTGCAATCACTAAAAAGCTGAAGTTGTTAAAAGCTGAAATCACTGAGCACTGTGTTAAGTAGTGGGGAAGCCAGAAGATCTATTGCTGAGTGGCTGGTGGAGCGGAGCTGCTGACAGAGCGGAGCAGTTGGCGGGACAGCCGGAGCGACTTGCAGGCCGGCTGACGGCGCAGAGCTGCTGGCGGAGCGGAACAGTTGGCGGGACAGCTGGAGCGGCTTGAGAGACGGCTGAGCGGAGTGACTCGTGGGATGGCAGAGCAGAGCAGAGCCGAGCGAGGCCCCACGAAGGGACGGGGCCGTCAGCTTCGAGCCACGTAAGGTGCCCCTTACCTCTCCCCTCCCCAATTTTACCCAGACTGGAGGGGGTGTAACACTCTGCAGATAAACTTTTGAACTCTGGGTCTGGACTTTTGGGTTGTTGGACTTTTGGGACTTTGGGTGATTTTGAGGGTTGCTGGACTCAAGAACCAAAGGGAAAGGACATGGCCAATTTGCTGGGGTGGGTCGTTGTTCACAGTTTGGTTTACAAATCCTAGATGTGGTATTTCCCCAGCAAAATGCCGCATCGTTTCTCTCTGTTATTAAAAGGTTTTTCTACACTCAGACTCTGGGCTTGCGAGAGGGGAAGTATTGCCTCTTAGAGGCGCCCGGGGGGGGTGATATATATTTGTCCCAGGTCACTGGGTGGGGGCTCGAGCCGGTTTTGCATTGTGTTATTGGAATGGAACCCCTAGATACGGAACCCGGCCCTTGTTGCTGCCGACTCTGACTGGCAGAAGGGTTACATTATATAAATATGGCCTCAGTCTTTTCACCAATCTACTCTTAATATATGTATCTTAACAATATCAGAGCATGATTCATTTCTTTCTTGAAGGACTTTGGAGAGCTTGAAAGATGATTCACAAGGTTGAAATCAGACATGCAGCTCTACCAAATTGAAGAGGGAGGAAATTCTACGCCTGAGGCAGTTCAGACTGCCCCACCCACCCATCCCAAAAACAAACAAACACAAAACTAACAGTTGTTCCCTCAAAACAAAACAAAGTCCAAAATTAAAGAGCTAGTGAGTAAGGGTAACAGTTGGTCTGTGATATTGCTGTACTGGCCCCAATGGAAAAGCCTTACACCAAGCCTTAGCAGCAGCTAGAGGGACTCCACAAAAATCAATAAACATCAGTGGACAGAAATATTAATCAGAATTTCACACCTACACAGAATGATGAGAGCCCCTAGAAAAATATTTATCCTGTTTGTTATTGATAGTACTTTTGGATGTTAGTGCTTGCTCAGTGTAGTTTTACTCCTTAGCTCTTAGAAGTAGAAACTGGCAAAGTTATAGGTGTAAGCAGGTCAGACTCACCCCCGCAGCACCTCCTGCTCGTTGTTGTCAGGAAATTAGCTCATCCAGCTCCGAGCACCCTCTTCAGGCCAGTGATCCACCTGACCGCTGGCCCCCATGTCCCTCCCAGGACCCCAGTGCCCCTTTAACTGGGGTGTTGCCCGCTGGCAATACCCCACAGTCTCAGGGTCTCCCTTCCCCAGGGAACCCCCACCCACTATCCCCACCTCACCTCAGTCATAGGCTACTGCCAATCACCAACTAGCCCTCAGACCCTGGGGTAGACTGCAGTGTATTAGCCACTCATCACAGGCAAGGTTAGGTTTGGACCTGCTGCCTCTGTCTAAGCTGGGGGCTGCCCCCTGCAACCTCTGTACCCAGTTAGCCTAAGCCTAGGCCACAGCCTGGGGTTTTCTCAGGCCAGAGCTCGCCAGCTCCTTTGGCCTTTCTCCAGCCCTACTCCACTCTAGGTACCTGCTCAGGTCTCTGCAGCCAGGCCCTTCTCTCTCTGAAAGCAGAGAGAGACTCCTTAGGCTTCTGGCTCACAGCCTCTTAGAGGGGCTAGCTGGGCTCTGTTTGGGGCGTGGCCCAGCTGCAGCTACTTCCCCCAATCAGCCCAGTGCCTGTTTTCTCCTGCCACTTCAATCAGCCCAGCTTTCAGAGCTGCAGCCCTCTCCAGGGCTGCTTTTACCCCCTTAGGGCAGGAGCCACCCCACTACATAGGTAAAACTAAGCATAGGTAAAATGTTTATACTCTTGCTTTAATCTAAAAACATTTATTTTGAACACTGCATTTCTTACCCTCACTTTTCCCCTTATTTAAATATATTTCTACTGCATTCAGGAAACAATATGGGAGAATCTGACACCTGTAAAATTGCATATGGATAGTAGCTAAAGATTGTATGTAAATAGATACATCAATTATGCTATTTCAAAATTATGCATGTCCAGTGTATTTCGTTTAAGTCATGTCTTGTTTTAATGACAATTTTATTTCTCTGTTTTTGGCATTTTACCTTTCACTCCAAAATACTCTTCAATATACAGGCCAAAGTTTTCAGACTTTTTGGCCTAGAGCTAAGGCATTCAAACAGGACCATTCTGATTTTCTGAGGTGATGAGCACCCACAATTCAAAGTTAAGTCAATAAGAAGTACAGGACCTTTGAAAAATCAGGCTACTTCTCTGGAGGTGCCCAAACATTAATTTAGGTGTGTAACTTAGAGCATGTATTTTGACCTCAGTACTTAAAATAGCTTTCCCCTAAACAACCAAACCAAAGTTGCTGCCTTACATTTGTTTTTCAATGAAAGAACAGTTACTTATTCTACAGTAACTGATTCTTCAAGATGGATTCCATTCTTGGCATGCATGTACCCCATGTATGAGAGTTGGGATTCTTTTGGCTAGCAATGTCTACCGTGGTTGCATCTGAGCCCTGCATGTCAAAGGGCATTAAGAGCAGAGTGGGCCAAACCATATTTCAGTTCCTTCAGTAATGCAGAATCCCAGAGGAGTCAGACATGTGGTAGCAGGGAATGAGGATGGGTGAGGAATCCCATATCATCTTGAAGAAACAGTTACTGTACGGTAAGCTTCTGTCTTCTGGGGATTGTCCATGCAGATTCCACTCTTGGTGTCTAACCAGCAGCTGTCTGTCTGCTGATGATGCAGGCTTATGTGAAATGGGCTGCACACCTCAAGGTATCCAATAGGATCAGGGTGGGAAGGAATATGAGTACTAGGGGAGGATACAGAATTCATCCAGAGGAGTGACATATGGAACATCACTTAGGGATGTGCCCCTCTCTGAGGCAAAATAGGCACCAGAAGTACCTCTCATTAAGTAGCAATGAAGCTTTGTAGAAAAAGCAGGTTTGGAATACCAAGGATTTTGCTTCTGCCATATTGCTAAAGGCCCAGGTGTGGGTGTCTAACCACTACAGAAAAGCAGGAGGACACTAGATGGGTTCCATCACAATGCCACATCTGGTAAGAAGGAACAGGGGAGTCATTGGGACTGTTCTGTCCTTTATGCCCTCAGGTGGGAGGGTGGATAGAGGCATGGCCCCAATGGATTGCTGGCCTAAAGAATCTGATCTCAGATGCAATTGCCAGGAGTGGATCCATGTGGAAAAACTTTGCAAAAAGTATTAAGGTGACAATCCTGTATCTTTGTCAAATTTTTCTTTGCAATTCTCAGTAGGGCTTTTCTGAAATGAAATGGGCTTCTTCTTTTGGGAAGCTAAATACTTATTGAAATTCAGGATCATTAATTTAAAAAACCTCTATCAAACTGGGTAGACCCAATGCGTAATAGTTTAGAGGCAGCAAGTTTAAACGGACACTTAAGTAAAAAAAAAAAAAAATTTTAACCTGAGAAAATCCTTGGATTGAAATTTGGAAGGAATTAAAAATCTAATACGTTATCTATGCTTTTACTTTTTGTATTTCTCTAATCTTATGCGATGAAAGAACAGAATTGTTTCTAGACAATTTCACTTTCAAGACCTTATGCAATGACAAAATGTCAGGATTTTTAAGTCCAATTAGACCCCAATGTCCTTTAAAATTCTATAGGGACTGTGTATGTTGAAAGTAGTTCATATTTCATTTTGTCAAATTAATCACTATTTGCCCTTATACTGAAATACCTGGCATTTAACAATGTTGCTATTCACGTAGCAAATTAAATTTTTTATCGTTTTAAATGTATATGGGATCTGGCCCAGCGACTTCACTACTTGTATTCTGTTCTCTTGGCTGACCAAGATGAAATAGCGATCCTAAAATGCATGAAATACGAAGTCTGAAGTCTTTACTATTTACAAAGAGCACAAGTTAAGAAATATAGCATTCACATTTTTTCACTTTAAAAAATGGTCTGAAGTCAGGGAACCAACCATATGTAAGATCAAGGAATCACCAAGAAGTAAATTCTGAAATAATTTATTCAGTCAGTGTGAAGCAACAACAGGGAGGATATGTTCTACACCAACAGGGAAAATATGTTTGTGTAGGATGGAAAAAAACTGTCTATACAGGTAGTGACTATGACATTTTCAAGAATTCTTGTTAAGGCCGTTCAGGGAAAAAAATCCTCTAAGTACATACTTTACCAGTTTATTCCCCTGAGGTAGGGGGCTCTCATACAGCAAACCTGTCAGAGGTGACTGTATAAAATCAATGTCATTTAAAAGATAATATAGCACAAGGAATGAGACTACTCAGTGGTCAGATAACCAATATAGATAAGTACTTTTACAAATTTGTAGTACTCTCATTGGTGAAGTGGCAACTTAAAAAAAAAAAAAAAAAAAAAGTGAAAGAATGTAACCAGAAGTGATTTGTGCCAGAAGAGCATCACACTGTAGGGTGACTAGATCCATGTACTGTGTTCCTTTCTTCCTAAAGCCCTGGGATTAACCGTGTTCGTTTTGCACCTTTGAACTCATGTACACTCTGCCCCATTAATCCATCTTGGACTATTAAGATACCAAATTTATTAGCTGTTTTCAAACAGCTATTTCTCTTCCCCCCAAAAGAACATGCCCTGACGTTCCGCAGAGTGAATCTGGTAAAGTGACTTGCTATAGTCAGTGCTGAGCAAGCAACCATGTTATGATCCTGTACTTACAGCCGGCAGAGCTAGAAGACACCTGCTGGAATTCCAGGCTCCCCAATTACATAAAACACTTGAATGTACCCTTCATGCATCATGAGATATTGAACTTTAAAATAAACAACACATGGATTTACAAAAATGTATTTCTCCTGTCACTCAGAAGTCCATACATGGTAACTAATGTGGCCACTACAGGTGAAAGGATAATAAAGAGAATACTACTGCCTAAAACTCAGCATAAAAAAATACATGTATATAGATTAGTGGTGGGCAAACTTTTTGGCCCAAGGGCCACATCTGGGTATGGAAATTGTATGCCGGGCCATGAATGCTCACGAAATTGGGGGTTGGGGTGCGGGAGGGGATGAGGGCTCTGGCTATGGGTGCAGGCTCTGGGATGGGGCTGAGTTTGAGGGGGGTTGGGGTGCAGGAGGGTGCTCTGCGATGGGACCAAGGGGTTCAGAGGGTAGGATGGGGATCAGGGCTGGGGCAGGAGACTGAAGCATGGGAGGGGGTCAGGGGTGCAGACTCCGGGTGGCGCTTACCTCAAACAGCTCCTGGAAACAGTGGCATGTTCCCCCTCCAGCTCCTACAAGGAGGCACGACCAGGTGGCTCTGCGTGCTGTCCCTTCTGCAGGCACTGTCCCGGCAGCTCCCATTGTCCTGTTCCCAGGCTGGAGCTGCGGGGCTGGCGCTTACGTCAGGGGCAGCATGCGGAGCCCCTTGGCTGCCCCTACATGTACGAGCCAGAGGGGGGACATGCCGCTGTTTCCATGAGTCACACAGAGCCACAGCACACAGCAGGGCAAGCCCCAGACACTGCTCCCTGGCAGGAGCTCGAGGGACAGATTAAAACGTCTGACGGGCCAGATGTGGCCCCCCAGGCCATAGTTTGTCCACCCCTGGTGTAGATAAAGATTTTACTAGCACTTCTTTGGGATGACCTGGATAATTCATGATTTCTCCCACTTGTGAATCATGCAGCCACTGCAAACTCATGCCAATACAACCTTTATACCAACACACAATCTAGTCTACACAAAATCTTTTCCTCCCCTTAGAGAAATCTATGATCTGTATATTTGGCAGGTAGACATTTTAAAAATGAACATCGGGCTGCTTGAATTTCAGCCTCGAGAGAGAGAGCTGAACAGTTTAACAAAAAACTTGATGGGAAAAGTAGGGTGATAAAGGGCAGTTAAGGTATAAAAACAACTCCAATGTATGTATATTCTGAGACTAGCAAAATATTTTCATTTTTATACTTAAAACTGACATTGTTATTACATACCTACTGTATTTTTTCAGTGTTACTAGTACTTAGAAAACATGAAGTGAATATTCCTCGGTGAACATCAGTTTACAAGCCATACATTATGCTATAACTGAGCTACTTGTATGACCCTGAAGTGCTCATTTGTTATAGCTATGCAAAACAAGAGCATTTAATGTTTACCAACAGGCAGTTATTTATTACTGCTGAGAACTCTACATACAGTATTGCACAAATTATAGATGGACTGATTAACAAAACTATATTCATACATAAGTTACTAGCGTTTACATAAATGTACTTTAGTAGATTGTGCGTTAGGTGCTTTAGTAAATATGACAACTCTCTTCAGAGACTATTTCACAGACTATGAAAAGTATAAACTTTCACTCACAAAGCATATACACGAACCCATTAATAATCAAAAGCCCCAAGAACTCAAAAACAGAGTTAGAGTGAATACAGGGATAGCACTTTTACCAACCACCTGTTACATTCTTTTTAAAAAAACTTTCCAGTAAGGAATAGATTTGCAAATGTGAGAATTAGTCTATCAGTGGGACTATTTTAGACATTAGCTCTACAAATCCACAGACTTGGGGTTTTTTTTGGCAGGAATGGAGGACTGTGGCATTAAAAATTCAGATCTACTGAGCTTGTTGTCAGGTTTCCCCCATATACTTTGTTGCTGTTCTAGAATTACTATATATAATAAAACAAATATTTGTGTATGACAGTTCATAAAGGAAATTTCCAGTGTTTTTACATCAAAATGCATACATTACACAATAATTAAAATTCAAGTATGAATATTAATTAAGCAATACACATGGAAGCTTCAACCTTCTATTATTGTGGGCTGTGCTGACTACTGCAGGGAGGATGCCATAGTTTTATCTCCTTCTCCCTCAGCCAGTTCTAACTGCATTTCCACTCCCTCAACAGGTAACAGTCCACAGTTCTCCCTCAAGTACCAATAAACAGCTCTCCAGAATTAATTCAACCCTGGATAGTCAATCTCCAGGCTTTATGCCTTATTCAGTCCCATCTCCTTCCCCCACTCAAACTCCTTCCTGCTTTAAAGCCAGCATTCAGGTATTCCTTGTGAGCTCCCTTCCACCTGCGTCTCCCCCATTTCTTCCCTCCCCCCCACTCTTTTTGGTAAACTTTCAGCTCAACTGCTCTAGCAACAATAGCTTCTTCCCCTCTCTACTCCTCCTGCAAGCTGCACAAGTGAGTGGCTTGGTGCATTTGTGGCCACTTAAATTACCCTGGCTTTCCAGAAAGCCTGGAGAGATGTTTACTGATGTCTGAGTAGCTGGGGAGGAGGTGCTGAAGAATGATACAAGTTGGGAAGATTGGTGTGTAGCCAGAAGGATCTTAATGAGTGAGAGGGGGATTAAACTAGTTTCTTTCTAACAAAGCAAACGGCTTCTTCCAAGCAATAAGTTTTGTATTCCCTTAAATTAATGCCAGTGTCAGTTTAACAAAAAAGCTAATTTCATTGATTTTATACAAGTCAAAGATTCTGAAGTGTTTTTAAGCTACAGTGAAATTTTCCTTTTACAAAGTTACCTTCATCCCAAACAACTGTTGAACAGAATTTAAAGTAAACCTTACCAAGGAAAACCTAACACCTACTCAAGTTACCAATGAGGTTTGAGCTGTGACAGAAAGTCAGTCATGAGTATGACCACAGGAAAGTGACAAAATTCCTTCCACCATCATAAAACCATTTCCTTCTTGGGTGACCAGACAGCATAGAGGAAATACATACATGTACTGCAAAAAGCGAGGACCTGGGTTGGAAGCAGTTTAGGAATTTTGCTGTCTTGGTCAACTGCGGGTAAAGACAGACAAATGGGATGTGGGAAAAGGAGGCCTGTGCACATTCTGCCTTAACATTCAAATGGTTGAAGATGCTGCATTATTCTTGAACACCACACTACTTGTCTTCCTGGCTGCAGCAAGGAGATTGTGCTTGCTACAAGGAAAGGAAAACATTTATATAGGCACTAAGATAACTCAAAATGAAAGGGTGAGCATAACTCTGGAGACTTGAATTAGCTCATCCCAAGATGTAGCCACAGTTGGTGACATAACATATGAAAATTTTAGCACTAGACAGCAGGATTTCCTCCCTCTTCGAACTTATTAATTTTTCTTTGAGAACAGATCACCAGTAAATCCATACTCAAAGAACCAAGGGGTGAAGACATTGGAAACCTCTGTCAGATATACTCATTTAAAAAGAAAACACACACAAAAGAAGGTATGTAAGTTAATTCTGAAGCCTACTCATTACATATACAGTCCTACCGTTTTCTACTAATTAAAGCAGAATGTATAGGCAGTGTGTTCTTACAGAACAAGTTTAGGGTGGCTAGAAGGGGTGAACGAGAGAGGAAAATGACAGGAAAAGAAGAAATATTGAGATTCATTTCCCTTCACATATGAAAACACAGAAGTGCTACTACACCTTGCTGTTCTTACCGTCTAAAGCCCAATTCACCGCAAATTACTGCATGAACACACCAGTTCTGAAATTTAACTCACAGGTTACATTTCCAAAATGCATTCACTTTATTTTCCTTGAAACTCAGCCACACTTTACAAAGCCTAAAAACCTGAAAAATGTGACACCTTTAGAAAGTCACACTGATGAAGAAGTGTTTCATGGTGTTAAAAGCCAAGGTAATATTCCTAAGATTTCAAATATTAAAGCTTTCTCCACAGCCACATGTTCCTTTGATGTTTGGGTTATTGAAGACAAATTCACTGGATAGTTTGTCTTCCACATAGTCCATTTCAGTTCCTAGAAGTGTCAGCTGTGCTTTCTTTTCAATAAACACTCTGACTCCTTGAATGGGACAAAAACAAAACAACTGTTATGTAATCTGACACAGGTCTTGTGTTACAGTACAATCTGGTAGATAACTGATATAAAACGAAGCTAAAATCTGAGGTCTGTCAGTGAAATTATTGCTGCATTATCTTACTACTTTCAGGATATTCATCCTTTTCTTGCCTCTGCTAAAGAACTCAAGTTGAGATTACTATCACTTGCTATCTTAAATGGTTGAGTACTGGTATTATGGTATATTTATTTATACTTCATGAGGGGTCATGCCAATGTAATTGTGTAACTGTGCGATAAAGTGCAGCTTTGACACTCCCACAGACTGGAATAGGATGTACATTTTTAATAGTGAGAGTAATTAACCCTTAGAACAATTGAAAGGGCCATGGTGGATTCACCATCACTGACAATTGTTAAAAAAAAAACAAAAAACCAATCTTGATTTAAGACATATGATGTAGGAATTATTTTGGGGAAGTTCTATGGGCTGTGTTATACAGGAGGTCAGACTGGATGATCACAATGAACCCTTCTGACCTTGGTGTCTATGAATTATGTTCATTAATCCATTTTTACTGGGATTACTAATAGTCCAAAGCTCTGTGCTGCTTTCAAGCAGCTGACTTTTTAAAGAAAATCTGCCTCAAAAATATTTTCTTTATTTCCTTCTCAAATGGACTATCCTTCCCCTTGCCAAAGTTACATGGGTGAAGCTGAATTACTAGCAATATTTAGTTCTGTACTAGTGGGAGGTGTAAGGTCTATCCAATATACTATAAAGTAAAACGATCAGGGCTAGGAATTAGTGCTTCTAAAGTCTTAATACCTGGAAATCCTGCCTTTTCCAACAACATACAGAAGCTTCACAGGCTGCAGGATGTTGAATATTAAGACTGCAGTTTTGATTTATAGACTATGATTCCTCATTTTAGTAAGCCAATTTGGCTTTGTAGATGAAGAAATAAAAAACAATACCAATAATGATAAACCCAAGAAGGGAATCCATTCGTTTATATAAAAGCAGTGTTTTTTGGAAGGTCCTTTGTTTCATCTTAGTATATTCAGTGCCAGTGTATATCAATGTAACCCAGGGATGCAGCAACCCCAGGGGCCTGGAGCCTCCAAGGTTAGCCAAAAGAAGTAGGCTGTGCTGGCAAGGAAGTACTTGTGACCAGAGCCTGCTGGAGGATGTGCTCCACCAAGCAACCTGCACAAGGAGGATCCTATGATTCTCAAGCCTTAACTTATAGCTGCCACCCCACCACCAGATGTAAACATAGTCTCCCAGGCCTTGGAGAACTCCAACCCATGGTACAGCCTGGACATATGGTGGGGAGGAAAAAGGATTCATAGTACCCTCTGTGCTAGCAGTATTTAATTTAATCCAGGAAGTTTTAACAAGTGAGTACTTTTACAATGGAATCTAAAGTGACAGCAACAGCAATTCCTACTAGGGTATCCAAGGATTTCTCTCAGTAACTTCATGCAGCTAGTAAATTCTAGCCTGTCTCTACTCCATTATAGTTTGGAAATTTAGTAATCGAGTTATTCTGCAACTGCCCTCTCTCCCTTTTTATGGCTTCAAATAGATAAGAACAAATAAACACTCACCATCTTGAACTACTTCTTCATCGGAGTCGCCTTTTGTTTTTGTATATTCCAACCTGTACGAAAGTCCATTACACCCCCTTGTACGGACTCCAACTTTAACACCTACCTGAAATATAAGAGTTTTATTCACTTTTATTTAAATGTACAGTGTGCCAGCAGAGAGTTGGAAACTCAGTCAACGAATCAACTCGATAGCTACCGCTCAATGTTTTCCCCGTCATCTACGGTTAAAATTAGGATTAATTCATTTTAGGAACGAAGAGTCAAAATGTTTTGGGTTTCTTTTTTTTGGGTACGGACTGACCAGAAAAGCGAGTCAGAACTTTTAAGTTATAAAATGCATAATATATACACTTAAACTGAAGCCTAACTCATGCAGTACACTGGTACAATTTATACCTATAATTCTACACTAGTGGTAGTAACAGCGGTGAAAATGTCAATGGAGCAGAGGCACTTCTACCATCATATTGTCAGGGTTCGCCTGAACCCTGACTACACTACAACTTCCATTCTACTTTTGCTATCACATGCAGTGTTGAAATAGTGGAAAGCTAGACATATAAGTTTTCCTATTGTGGACAAAGACCTACAGTGTGTAAAAAATAGTGTTCTAATGTAATTCACTAGTAAAACTGTTGACACCCTTGTAGGTGTTTGGTCTTATAAGCAGTTTGGATGAGAAAATCTTGCTTCAAAGCCACATTGTTTTATAACTTCAAATGAAAGAGTTTATATTTATATAGTACTTTCAGTCCACAGCACTTTACAAACTTGAACACTCACTCACCGCAGAAAGGAAGCCAGTTCTAGGGCTTAACGTGATGCATTCCAAATTCTCTTACCCAGCTCTCATCCCTCCTCCCTCCCCCAGTAAAAATCACAGTACAGGATCTTCTGTATGCCTGTCGTAATGAGTTGCAGGCCGGTGCTTACTTCTCCTCATTGTAAGAGCAATTGAAGCAATTTACGTAATGCTGGCAAGTTTGAGGCTGAGCCAAATACAGTTACATTTTCACAGCTTTGCTACGCTGCTTAGTGAAGATAACCTCTATTTCACAGTATACTAAAAAGTTACATGGATTGCAATTTTCATTAGCCATATTACCACTCAGCCTTTACAACTCAGCCCTTCCCATTTTTAAGATCTCTCAACATTGACCCAGGAAGCCATACTGACGCATAATTCAGTCAATATATTCTAACCACTAACTACAGGTAGATCAGATCAAAAGAACATCTGCATAAACAACAGTTGAAGAGTAGTTGCCAGAGACACGTGGACCACAAAACACTCTGTACAGTGACACTGTCTATTCCGAATAGCCATCTTGTACCCTACACATGAAATCTTTACTACATAATTATGAGTAAAGGAGGAAGGGAAATAATCTGTATAATTATTGTGTTGGACAGTGTTAATGGCTATCACCAACAGGATATTTAAATTTATGACAATCACAATCTTTGTAAAAACTGATGGGCATATAACAATTAAATGCCTCTGTATGTAGTGATAGCTGGAAACAAGAAAGCCACCACCCAAGGCAATGGCCACATGGCAAAGTCAATCAGAAGCTAAACCATGTGGGCTGAGAGGGTTCCTTGGGATACAGGGACGAGGGGATTTACTGGTTGTAGTTGTGTGTGTGTGATAAACAGAAAGGCAGCAGAAAGGGAGAGAAGTGGAGAGGCAGATTTGGATCTCTGAGTAAGGAAAACACCTGCTGTTTGTATTTTACTGTGTTCAGAAAAACAGGACTTTGTGTACATTCTTGTGAATAAACAGTATCACACCAAAGAAATACCTGACTAGTAGCATCAATGTCTTCTTCTAATGGAAACAAACTGGCAAGGACCCAAATACCGGCTAATCCTCAGGCCAGAAGGGGTAACATTATGAGGACATAACATACTTCACAACAAAATAATCTGCTTTAAGAAATTCAAAAGTTTTATAAAACTATTTGAATATCTTCACATCAGTAGTTGGAGATCTCTTGTCATACTAGGAAATCATTACCTTACTAGCATCAATAGATTAGACTAGTTTCATTAAAGTGGTAGTACGGACCTACTTTAAAATCTTGTTAAATCTTTAACATGCTGGAGTTTAATCTGTCTCAAAGATTATGACAACTGACTTATTGTCATTATAGTAATTTTTCCCCACCTCATTTGATTTTAGTAATGAAAATAAAGCTTGTTGGATACATGCATTTATTAAAAAATAAAGGAAGAACTCCATGTCTATATGGTGTCAACAGTGATTGTTTCAAGCTGCATTGTTTCAGACTGATCACAAGTACTTCACAGGACAGCTGCTAGTATAATAATAATAATAATTAATAATAAAGAGTGCTCTTCATAAGGTAAGCTAAAAAATATTAGAATAGCGTACAAGAATGCCTTCCATTTATACTTACATGCTCAGGTTTATCTTTAAGAAGCTGTTTTATCTTATCTACAGCTGAAGGAGTCTGAAAAATAAAGAAATTTTATTAACTTTTCCCTGCTTTGAAAAATGTTAAAAGTTCTGAATAATATTCAGTGTTTTGCTGCTTCTACTGTCCATTGCAAATAAAAGCTCAGTTTCATTCCAGCTTCACAGCTTTCAAGCTTTCAGTTCAGCTTCTCCTCCCGCACGTTAGAAGTCCACCTCTCACATTAGTTTATACTCTTGCTGGTGACACCAGACATTCAACTTGTTGTGTTTTGTGGTTACAAACTACAATTAACACCCTAAATTGCATAATCTTAAGCTGTCAGACGTAGACTCTCGGCTTGTCTACACTTACCGGAGGATCGACGCTGCAGTGATCAATACATCAGAGGTTGATTTAGCGGGTCTAATGAAGACCCGCTAAATCAACCACTGTTGACTAATGTACTCCACCTGATTGAGAAGAGTAAGGGGAGTCAACGGGCGAGCGTCTCCTGTCGACGTCACGTAGTCTGGACCCCATGGTAAGTAGATCTAAGCGACGTCGATTTGAGTTACACTATTCCCATAACTCAAATTGCATAGCTTAGTTCTACTTTTCCCTTTAGTGTAGATAGAATTAACCTGGTTAATGCACATGAGGATTTACTGAAAAGAGCAGAGTTTATAAATTAATTTCACCACAAGCTGAAAACATAATGTAAAGGGGATCCAATAGCCCCCTGCCTCCCACCAGACAAACTACACATTTGTAGGTAATAAATAAATACATCACAGGAAGTTTGGGACTAAAATTTAGATTCTCTTTTTGAAAAAGAAAATACTGAAAATTGAGAAACTTCTTGGGAAGCTTGTCACAAGATTTTTTTTTGTTAAGTTTGCAACCATATACTGCAATATCATGCTAGTGCATAAAATCCAGAAAATGTTAGTATGCCTTCATTGCCCAACCTGAGCGAAATGTTAGAATAACTAAAAGGTTCGTGAGACTGAGAATTTTGAAATGCTTTCAGTTTAAGATAACAAAATAAATTTTCTTGTGTTATTAAACGATGATCTTTAATCTGACAGTGTTTCTGTGAGAAGCCAGCCAGACTCTGGCTCTGCAGAAATTCATCTTATCAAGGTCTAGGTGCCACAGAACTGGCTTCAGAAACAAATAAAGCCATCAAAGAAGTCTACTTTATATACCTGCAAGTTGCCTGATATTCAATCACCAGGGGAACATAGGAACTGCAATACCAGAGACCAAACACATCTAGTTTAATAGCGTATCTCCTATAGTGAAGATTGGCAGCTAATGTGAAGGAAAATATAAAAGCCCTCATAATGGTATAAATCTACCATAAGAAAGACAAAATTGACAAATGCATTCTCCCACTTATCAATGGTGAGCAGGAAATTTCCCTGGTGAATAGGGGGCAGTTTCTACAGAAGTTTAGTTTTCATTAAAATAAAATAAATAAATAAATACAATCTTGCTTCTATAGTTGTGAAGATAACCTTCCCAAATCGAAATAACTGTACTCTGATACAGTTTTCCTTCTGAATCTGATAAAACCACCAACTAAGTCTCATGTCCCGATCTCAGCCCAAGTGAGCAGATCGTGCACTGAGGAGTTGTGAAGTTTAAAGCATTTTGTGTCTTAGTTTTGAGGGAGAAAGCTATTACATCTGTAATCTGTGAATTTTTAATCAGTTCCTTCCAAGCCTGTCCCCCAAATCCTGTTTGCACGTGGAGTGTTGGCAGCTATTCAGATAAATCTTCTTGCTAATTTTTCAAGGTTAAGCTATATACTGAAGGGAAACTTTTTGACCCTGGCTGGAAATCAGTTTATGCCCCAATAGTCCTTGAGCTTCATATTATATTCTTGCCAGTAACTGTCACAGGTAACCACTAGAATTTTTTTTATTTTCTAGGTTTGTTTTTTTAAATTAAAAGAGATACGCAAGGTTATGAGTGCAAGATAATTAAAGTAATGTTATGGTTGAAACCTCAAACACTCACCATACAAAAGGAAAGCTTCCTTCAAGACAATATCAATTTCCTCCAGAAATTCTGCAACATTAACAACCTCCATCCAAACATCATCCTTGCCACCATGGAGGTCACCTCCATACACGCCAACATCCCTCATCATAATGGCATTGCTGCCTACCTCAAATACCTACAAGACACTTACAACACTTGGAAATCCACCCTAAACACGTTGTCACACTCACCCATTTCATCCTCACTCACAACTTCACATTTAATACCACACATTTTGTCCAAACCATGGGAAAAGAAATGGGTAATAGGATGGCTCCCCAATGAGTCAACCTCTGCATGGGCCACTTTGAGGAAGAATTTCTGGAAAAATGAATCATGAAACCAACGATATACCTGAGATAGATTGATAATATTCTCAATCGTCTGGACAGGAGACCTAAACTCCCTCAGATTTCCACCACAACTTGAACCACCACCACTCTCCATCAAACTCTCTCTAGAACACTCCCACACCAGCATCAACACTCCCACATCACTCCCCCAGCATCAACTTCCTATACACCAGGGGTGAAAGTAACTTAAATTTCTTACCGGTACGGCCATATCGCAACCCCTCTTCCCACCTCCACTCCAACACACACAACTTCATGGATCTCTTTGCATAACTCTGATACAGTAGCTGTCTACTAGTTTTATTCTAGGGTATTGGTAGTAGCTTTAAGGTATGTCTACACACCTGATGCTCATGGCAGCGCTTTAATGTGGCGGCACAATCGCAGCTCCAAAAATACCCGCCCCCCCCAAGCGATGCAAATTTCAGCGCTGTAAAGTTGCAGTGTAGACAGTGCTACAGCGCACAGTTCCGCACTCCCAGCACTGGGAGCTATTCCCCTCGCGGAGGTGGTTTTATTACAGCGCTGAGAAAGCTCTCTCCCAATGCTGGAGCCGCGACTACACAGCCACGTTAAAGCACTGCGTCGGCTGTGTAGATATATCCTTTTGTGGAGGACTTTCAGCTTGCTCATTTGCAAACAGCAGCAAGCCTCCACCCCCCCCCCCCAAATGCCCCATCAAATGCCCCCAAAACTTGGGAGAAACCAGACAATCACTACGCTCTCGAATGAACTTGCATAGAAAAATGATAAAAGACAAATACACTTTATCACCCACAGGCAAACACTTTTCACTTTCAATATCTGTCCACAAAGAAAATCTGCACATCTTCAAAAGGCGAGCCTGGGAACTTAAATTCATAACTGTGCTGGACATCAAAAACCATGGACTCAACATGGACATTGTTGTAATGAGCCATAAACCAATTTGTAACACCCCTGTCCCCACCTGCTCAACCTTAACTGCCCACTTCAAATCCCTTATGCATAACAATCTAACCCTCAAATGACCACTTTAAGTGGCTTCTTGTGTTCCGCCATAAGCTTAACAATCTATCCCAATTTGTATTTTGCTCAGACACACGGATTTCCTTCCCCAGACCTGAAGGAGTCTGTGCAGTTCAAAAGCTTGTACCTTCCACCAACTGAAGTTAATCCAATTAAAATATATATATATATATATTACCTCACCTACCTTCTCACTCTCATAGTTGAAATTTAACATGAAAAAATGTCAGGCAATTCAAAGTTATGTTTTTGAAAGCACTTGTATCTCACCTACTCTTTCTGTAAACTCTAATTTTTAGGACTGTTGATTAATCACAGTTAACTCATGTGATTACTAAAAAAAATTAATCGCGATAAAATAATGTATCACGATTAATCACAGTTTTAATCGTACTGTTAATCAATAAAATACCAATTGAAATTGATTAAATATTTTTGGATGTTATTCTACACTTTCAAATATATTGATTTCAATTACAAAACAGAATACAAAATATACAATGCTTACTTAATATTATTTTATAACAAATATTTGCACTGTAAAATAACAAAAGAAATAGTATTTTTCAATGCACCTCATATAATACCATAATGCAATCTCTTTATCATGAAAGTGCAACTTACAAATGTAGATTTTTTTTTGTTACGTAACTGCCCTCAAAAACAAAACAATGTAAAACTTTAGAGCCTACAAGTCCCGCTAGTCTACAAGTTTATTTACATTTACGGGAGATAATGCTGCCTGCTTCTTATTTAAAATGTCACCTGAAAGTGAGAACAGGCGTTCGCATGTCACTGTTGTAGCCATCATTGCAAGGTATTTACGTGCCAGATATGCTAAACACTCGAATGCCCCATCATGCTTCGGCCACCATTCCAGAGGACATGCTTCCATGCTGATGGCGCTCGTTAAAAAAATAATGCATTAATTAATTTGTGACTGAACTTCTTGGGGGAGAATAGTATATCTCCTGCTCTATTTTACCCACATTCTGCTATATATTTCATGTTATAGCAGTCTCGTATGATGACCAGCACATGTTGTTTCTTTTAAGAACACTTTCACTGCAGATTTGACAAAATGGAAGGACGGTACCAATGTAAGATTTCTAAAGATAGCTACAGCACTCGACCCAAGGTTTAAGAATCTGAAGTGCCTTCCAAAATATGAGAGAGATGAGGTGTGAAGCACACTGTCAGAAGTCTTAAAAGACCAATGCTGCATTGTGGAAACTACAGAACGCGAACCACCAAAAAAGAAAATCAATCATCTACTGGTAGCATCTGACTTAGATGATGAAAGTGAACATGTGTTGGTCTGCACTGGGTTGGATGGTTATTGAGCAGAACCCCTCATTAGCATGGATGCATGTCTTTTGGAATGGTGGTTGAAGCATGAAGGGACATATGAATCTTTAGCGCATCTGGCACATTGCGACATCGGCTACAACAGTGCCATGAGAACACCTGTTCTCACTTTCAAGTGACATTGTAAACAAGAAGCAGGCAGCATTATCTCCTGCAAATGTAACCAAACTTGTTTGTCTGAGCGACTGACTGAACAGACTTGTAGGCTCCAAAGTTTTACATTGTATGAGGTGAATTGAAAAGTAGTATTTCTTTTGTTTTTTATAGCACAAATATTTGTAATAAAAAATAAAGGGCGCACTGTACACTTTGTGTTGTGTTGTTACTGAAATCAATATATTTGAAAATGTAGAAAACATCCAAAATATTTAAATAAGTGGTATTCTATTAACAGTGTGATTAATTGCGCAATTAATCAAGACGTAATTTTTTAATCGCACATTTAGTCACAATCAAGTTTATCAGTTGCTTGACAGCCCTACTAATTTTGTATTTCTTTATTTTTGGAGATGCAACACTTCAGATGTTAACATAGTTTCCCCCTTTAATTCACAAGTGTCCAATTATAAGTCTTACAGATCAAGTACCCTCAATAATAGCCTGTGGCATGCGAGTTCTACAAGTTAAGCATGTCGTTTAATAATCCTTTTGTCAATTTTGAAGGCCAAACTTCTACACTCAATGATCTCCATACAACCCCTGTTTTAGAATGAGCATTTTTTGGTGTGCTTATTTTGTTGCTCTTTTGACTGGGAAGTTGACAGTCAAAATTCAGTGGCTGGTTTGATGACGTTAGTCATGGTTTCTCACTTAACAGTGAGGACTGCGTGAAAGTCGTCATCTTTCACCTTCTGAGGAGGCTGTGAAATGGCAGATGGACCTACAATTGTATTAATAGAATGTTGCTCTGCAGACGCCATGCACGAGAGAGACAGAATGGGCAATGGAGGGCAGAATTAGGGCCTAACTTTGCTTCTTTTTTTTTTAATCCATCAAGTGCCACCCTATATACTGTGGGAAGAAGGATACATAGGAACATCTAAGTAGGCCTCTGTCTCTTTCGTTTGTATCATTGGTCTTCTTACTCTTGTCTTTTCTAAAGAAAGTACTCCTTGTATAAGACGTCCCCTCATTCACAAGTGTGCCTGCTCATTTCAGTGCCCTTCTCTGAGCCTTATTCCTGCATTTTTAGATGATAACATGCTGTAGAGCCCTATTCTGACATGACATCAAAAGAAAAAAAGCAACTGATGTTCATAAGCATAAATCTTACTTTATACATACAAACCTATTTTATACATATATATATATATATATCATACACACTTACATGTACACACGCAAACACATTACAGGCAGTTCAATGGGGGCCTTGGCAACACACAGCACAAGGAAAGTACCCTTAACGTAAAGTGCCATTTAAACCAGGGACCATTTGAGAGGTACATTTCTATAGTGCAATCAGATTTAATTAATCTTGACTGTACTTTGTGCAGAGGGGTAGAGAGAAATGCAGGGCTGATCTGTGCTAACATTGGTACAGTTGACTTATGAGCCTCTTCCCCAGGCCCCCTTGTTAACATACTGTAATACCTCAGCCACAGCACAGGCGACATCCCTGTATGGCTGAAGCGACAAAGGGTCCTGTGGCACCTTATAGACTAACAGAGGTATTGAAGCATAAGCTTTCGTGGGTGAATACCCACTTCTTCGGATGCAAGCAGTGGAAATGTCCAGGGGCAGATATAAATGTATGGCTGAGTAGGTGGCATCTGCTAGAGATTCTTGAATATTTACTGGAGGTAACAATTTTGCCAACTCCAAACATTCAAAATAGCGAGTCAGTCTCCAAAAACTCACAAGGCTGCTTTGAAATTTGAGGTTTAAAACCTACACTTGTGCGTGTGTGTCTATTTCTATACAGGGATCTGCGGGTGTGTCTTCTGGTTCCTGAGCCCTTACCGTGCGTTCACTTGCCCCCTTCAAGCTTTCCTGCGTAACCGCCAGAGGTGACAGCTCCTTCAAAGGTAAGTGAAAGCCAAGAGTCTCGTGTAATCTCGTGATTCCAGGCGCTGGGGCTTTACGAAAAACATCAAATATCGCCAACCTCGCAATGAAACCTCGTCAGTCGGCGACCCAGGTCTCATCGCACCGCGCCCGCCCCTGCGACCCAACCGAGAGCGACGGCTGCTCAGCGCAGGCCCCGGACCCGCTCTGCACCGCGGCGAGGGGGCTGGGCAGCCCTCGCCCGGAGACGCGCCCCACACCCCGCCGGCCCCACAGACCTGGCCCTGGGGCTAACAGCCGGCGCGGCGCAGCCCCCGCGATACTCACCAGAGTAAGGGCGGCCCGGGTGGCCTGTATCTTCCTCTTGCTCACGGCCCGGACCGTGGCTCTGACCACCGAGGAGGCCATTCCGCCCCTCAGCCCCGGCCGCTCCCGCTGTCCATGGGCCCGGGGCAGCGCGTTCTAGTTTGCCTCGAGTCTCATGGCGGCCAGAGTGTGATGTCATCGCTGCGCGCCGGGTCGGTGAAGGTGCGCGATGACGGAGGCGGAGTGTTTCCGGAAGGGCCGCCCGGACGGGCTTGTGCAGAACTTCAGGCGCTTCCGCCTCGGGTCGGCACAATGAAGAGGGAGCAATAAGCGGAGGGGCCGAGGGTGAGTGTCCTTCCCGGGGCCGCGGCTCCCCCCGAGCCCCTCCCACGCCCCCTCCGCGGCTGTGGAGCTTCCGGGCTCGCGAGCCAGACACCGCCCCGCAGCGCGGTGACCGGGAGCTGCTTCCCCCGCCCGGCTGGTCCTATGTCCCTACCGCTTCCCCCGCCCGCGGCCCGGCCTGTCTCGCGGCTCCCGGGACTCCCGGGGAACCCCGTGCCGGGGCGGGCACAGGAGGAGGGGCCGGTCCCGGCCCCTGAGTTCCTGCCAGTCTGTCGCCCCCCCGTTGCTGGCCCGGCCCCTCGACACCAGCGGGCGGAAGCTCTGCGCTGGGGGGACCGGCTCCCGGGGGCGGCGGGCCCCCCTCGCTGCCGGCCCGGTCCGGCGTCCTCACGGGGTCGGCAGTTCGCAGCGCGAGTGTCTGGGGCAGGGCCGCCCGGTGTGAGGCGGGCTGGCGCATCCCTTGGCCTCCCTGGAGCCCGTCAGGTCCTGCGGGGGCGGAGAGGAAACCCAAACGCGGGCGCACCCTGCCGGGTAGGCAGCAGCGGCTTGACAGCTCAGCCTCGTGATTCCTGCCTGCTGTAGGGCAAATCCCGTCCTGTACTGTGACTCCCAGCTTCCTCCCTGTGTGTGGTGCATTTCCTAATCTCCCCTTGTTGTTGAGTGTGTCTTTGGGTTTTTCTGGGACAATTATAAAACCTGTTGCTAGATCACTAATATATAGTTGCATAGCTGATTCTTTGTTAATCTGTGGAGTGTGGGGAAAGTTATTTTGAAGGCTGTAAAACTCCCTCTTTAGCCAGTAGCCTGGAGCAAATGTGGAGCTTCACAACAGTGTGTAATTATGGATTTAGTACCAGTACTTCCATCTAGGCATTCACTTAATTTATTCTGTCTTAATTTTAAGTGCAACGCCTGTGTGGTTTAGATCACTTCATTTGAAAATAACCTATTCTTATTTATAGAAGGTTTCATAAAATATATATGTGTGTGTGTGAGAGGGAAAGAGAATGAAAGACTTTGGGTCGGATGTACAGAGGTATTTAGGTACCTAAAGATGCAGGTGTAGGGACTAGTAGGATTTATGAAAGCACTTGGGCAGGTTAGTCACCTAAGTCCCAGTTAGGAAGCTAACTCACTCAGGGTACATCTGTACTGTGGTAAAAGACCCACAGCATGGCCATAGCTGTTCCTGCAGCTCAGCCTGCAAGAGTATAAAACTGTGGTGTACACAGTGGGGTGGCCGCCTCAGAGCTCAGGTTCCAGCCTGGACATCTATAATGAAATTTTTACCCCTTCAGCCTAAACTCTGCAAGCCTGAATTAGCTCTGTCACTTAGTGCTGTAGGGTTTTTTATTGCAGTGTAGACATAACCTAGGTGCCTCATTAGATTTTTCAAACGTGGTTGTTTGCATCTTTAGGTGTCTATATACCTTTATAGATCTTGCCTTTTCTTCCTCTACGTGTGTGCTGCTATGCTGAACCTAATAGTTTTCAGATGGGTGGCATGTTTTGTTTACTCATGCCTGGCTTGAGCCCTTCAAAATGTTGTCTTAAATATATATCCGATGGCAGGCACAGTTCAGTTTCAAATTAAATTAGTAGTATTGCTTTGATACAGAACAAAGAAATACAGTACAAAGAAAATGCAAATGGTTGACATTTAGTGATATGGATCTTTTATTTGTGGATTTCTCACCAAAAGCAAAGAAACAAAAAAAAAAAATGTGGATAGGTCAAAACAAACAAGTTTTGATTGCAAAATTGAAAAAAAAATTTGTGTTTCAAAACGAATGTTGAAATGAAATTTTTCATCATGTCAAGAAAAATTCTTTTTCGCTTAAAACTAATTTCCATATTGGCAAAAAGTTTTGGTGCTGTGATAATTCATATTTTGGCCAATTTACTATTTACTGGGCGAAAGAAATTGCCCAGCTCTAGTCTTTATACGATGTGCAAAGTTTACTGAAGAAAACCGTGAGTTACTAATTTTCTAAACCTGTTACATTTTTATTCCTCTTTAATTTGTTGTTAAATAGTTGATTATTTAAAACTACCTCCTTTTTTTTTTTCCAGGTGCAAATTATTATATTGAACATCAATTACAATGGGAGATGCTGCAAAACCTTGCTTTGCCAAAAGAAAAAAGGAGTGGGGAGTTTTAGATGAAACGGAATTGAAGAGGAACCCTTTACAACAGGACTACCATGCCGTGGATGATTACGGACATGGCAAAAAAATAGATACAGGCTTTCAGAAGAAAAAGGGAACACAAGGTCACTGTGGAAACAGTCCCAGAAAAGGACCACATGGTACTCTGAGTAGCTCAAATTCTTTTAAAAACATGGGTCACAACCAAGGGGTAAGGATAAATGATACCCAAAAAGACCAAATTAAGAAATGGATATCCGATGACCATCGTGGCAATTCAGACAGCTGGAGAGAGTACAAATCTACAGTTCGGATTCCTGTGCTTAACAGGACAAGAAAAGACTCTTTGCATGAGGTTGAAGGTGCAGGAAGCAGAAATGTAAGAAGACAGCTTCACAAAGACTTAAATGAAGAAATGTCAGACACGCAGAAAGGAAACTCTGGTAATGAACACATTTTTTACATAGTTTTTAACGTAAAATTGATTACTGTGTGCATGTCCGGAAAGTACAACTTTAAGGTTCACTGTTAATGAAAAAAACTAAATAAAACTATTTCTGTTCCGTAACTCTTCTCTCTTGCAAAGTATCAACTGTACTCAATGGCAGCATTTTAAGTAATATTGTTACAGTATATGACACAAAGATTGTTTTTTATGAATTGGTCATACTATGAAACCATTGTTGGTTTGGTAAGTTAATCACTTTATAAACTCTAGACAAATATATAGCAACAAGTGTGATGTCCCAGTCTGCAACTTTAATATTCTGCACATTTCCAAGATACAACTTGATATAAATCTCTCCCATCTTTAGGCATTGTTGAAGAAGTTGCACAAGTGATTGACATTACTTGCTGCAAGGCCATATGGTAAACTTACACACAACTTGTTCAGTAAATTAGCTTAAAAAAAAAAGAAAAGGAAATGGCAATAAGACAACATGGAAAATAGCTAACTTAATATGTTATCTTCTCATGCAGGTAACTTCTATACATGTTTCAATCTGTAACTTTAAAATAAAACCATAAAAGCCTTTCAGTATTGTGTAAAATAGGAAGTTGGCGGGGGGCGGGGCTTATTCTGATTTGAATAGCGACTTTTCCTCTGTAAGGAGAAAAGAATAAGATCCACACGATAGAGACACATTCACCAATCTTGGCATAAAGTGTTATCCTGATAGCGTAGTGACCTTCAAGTAGAGAAGCAATAATTGGATGGTGAGACACTGTAAACCACATGCTTAGAAAGGTTTTAGTTTTTTAAAAAGAACAGTGAATGGAGGAAAATGAGACGTGAAGAAGAAATAAAGGCCATTTGACATTTATCAGGATGATTAGGAACATTTCTACAGAAAAGGTCAAAAGAGAATTCTTTGAGTTGTTGAGGTTGTGTGTGGGAGGGAGAAGGGGTTGTATTTTTGTGTTTTCATTTTAATTGGATATTTGTCTTCTCTCCTTTTACTGAAATGGTCTTCCAAATATTTCAAGAAAAATCATACTTATACCATAAAACAAATGCATAAATCAGGGATTCTCAAACTAGGGGTCATGACTCCTCAAGGGGTTGCGAGGTGGTTACAAGGGGGTTGCGAGCTGTCAGCTCACTGAGACTGACATCCCTGATCCCCCATTACATTAAATTAACCCCCCCAAATTTTAAGTGTGTGTGTGGGGGGGGGGGGCGGGGGGGAAGGGGTTGTCACAGTCAGAGGCTTGCTGTGTGAAAGGGGTCACCAAAAAAAAAAATGTTTGAAAAGAACTGGCATAAATGATCTGTAACAAATGGTTTCCCGTATGAAAGCTTTAAATATAGTACTCTACAGTTAGATAACTTTTAATACTAGTTGACAACAATCCACCCTGAGGTAGACTTGGCTTTGACTCTGAGTCTCAGAGCCACACTTTGGCAGTGTCTACACTTAAAACGTGGCTTTGGCACAGCTACAGCACTTCAGTGTAGACACTCACTACAGCGATGGGAGGGGTTCTCACAGCTCTGTTGTTAATTCACCTCCCTGAGAGGAGGTAGCTAGGTGAACAGAAGAATTCTTCCATTGGCCTACCGCTGTCTACTCCGGGGGTTACATCAGCATAGCCATTTTTCCAGGGGTGTGGATTTTTCACACTCCTGAGAGACGTGGCTACGCTGATCTACGTTTCTACCATAGACCAGCCCTTGGGTGTCCTTAACAAGTTTTTATGATGTCTCCCCATCCCTTCAACTCCTTCACTCAGTCAACTGCCATGAAACCTCTGGCTCCCCATGTTCCATCTTGTAGCTTCTCAAGCACGGTCTGCCTTTTACTAGAGGCGCTTTTGTTTCGCCTCATTGCGGCTGGTTGAACTGAACTGAGGACAACCCGTAATGAATAAGTGAACCAGATTTCAAGATTGATGCTTAATCTAGGACACGAAGGGTATGTCTGTACTGCAAAGAAACCCTGCGGCAGCAAGTCTCAGAGCTCAGGTCATTGACCCGAGCTGTTGCTACGGAGCTAAAAATAGCAGTGTAGATGTTTCCATTCAGGCTGGAGCCTGGGTTCTGAAACCCGGCAAGGCGGTGGATCACGGAAGCTGGGTTCCAGGCCAAGCGGGAATGTCTACGTTGCTCTTTTTAGCCCCATAGTGTGAGCCTGAGTCAGTTGACCTGAGCTTTGAGACTCGCTGGTTTTTTTTTTGTTTGTTTTGTTTTTTTTGCAGTGTAGATGTACCCTCACCCCTTTGGTGGCCTCTTATGGAAATTCATAGCTTATATTTGTGTCTCCTCCTGTACTTGACCGATACTGAATAAGTATATCAAATTTAAATATACTGGATGAGTGGGACCATGTAGATCAACTCACCATATTAAAGAGTTTCTATCCATTAAGCAATTATTTCAGACCAAGTGATAAGAGGATAGAATATTCAGATTGTGAGAGATTTGGTGGTGTAAGCTTTCTTGTTTCATTTTTAAGAACTAAAAGATGATACAGTGAGGACTTGGGATGAGTTGCTTTTTATATTCTGTTTAAATATTTAGTCTCAACCAATATTATAGCTATCAAGTAATGATAGGAGTTTTTACTCACTTTGCGTATTGTTTTATCAACAGCTATTTCAGTGCTCACAAAAATTAGTATTAACTTATGATGAGCAGTAGAATTCCATGCATTGTCACTTATTTGATATCCTCATTTTATTAATCAGAGCATTTATATTGATCATGGAGAGGCAGAGTTCTGTAAGAGCATAACGACAAGACTATTGCAGAGCTCAAATGTTTTATTGCCATTAGCTGGAGAGTCGGTGTGAAAGAATGGCAAGGAGGGGGTGACACCGAGTAAGTCAACGTGCGGAAAACCCAGTCAGACTTCCTTCTCTACCTTTTTGCTACTAGGACTTCTAGCAGAGTATTATCCCTAGACCCTGCTTGCTCATTCCCTGTTTACTATCAGCTTCTGGCTGGTAGTTACCAGATAAATTTGAAGGACACCTCACTGGCCTGCTGCTGGTAGGGAGAAAACACACTCTGCCCAGCCTTGTTGCAGCTATATGGAGATGGGGTCTCTGCTCCTCTAGCCTTACTCCAGCCTCTTGCCTGCTGCAAGAGTGGTGAGTTGTGCAGGTCTGCTTTTGAGTGTTGTTATACTTGCAGCCTCTGGTCATAACTTTCTCTAAATGGCAGCTGAGTGAAATTTACATTATTCTTGTCAGTTACGCTGCTGCCCAGGTGCATTAAAGCTACATACATGGTGGTAAAGCTGGACTCCCAAAAGGATTAGAAATTTAAGATTTTATTTTTTGAAAGTTAAGCAGAAACTGATGGTTTAGACCTCCTGCTTGCCAGGAATATTTTCTACTTGCCTTTGGCATGTGTGTGGTTAGATTTTTTCCCCCCAAAGCTTTTACTTGTATATTGGCTATTGAGAGGCTTCTAAACAAATCTTGCATTGGTGAATTCGTAGAGTAGCTGGAACTATTGTTAATTTTCAAACTGTGATTCACAAGCTCTTCAGCAGTGTGTAAAAGTCTGCTGGCCCCCCTCCCATCACTTTGTGCAGGATTTTAAGTTTTTAAAAAAGTTTTAGCACCTAATGTAAACAGATGTAGTATTATCTTCCTGAGTTTGCAGGAAGAGGGCTCTGTTGCTGGTAGCTTTGCCAAGCTATAGAAGAGTGACACTAACAAGGCTGTGATCAGTTTCACGGCTGCCTGTCAGAACCCTGAGAGCCAGAGTTTGAAAACTCCCTTGACCTGAATGAATAGATATTTTGACCAGGTGAGTGGACTGAGTTGAGCTAGAGAGCTGCTGGCTTGTTTTCTTGAGAGGGAAGAGAAGAAATTTGGCCACTAAACTGCTGTTGAATTCACAGGCTCTGAAGCCTAAGGAGCGGGGTGGGTTTCAGAGCCCAAGCTCCAGCCTGAGCCACAACTTCAAAGTGCTGTCTACACAGGTAGTTTTTACAACACTAATGTGAGTCCTGCTAGCCCAAGATGGTCAGTGTGGGCTGGGAGGTTTGCTTCTGCTTTATCCAGCATGCTGCGTAGACATATCCTTAGCTATTGGGCTAATCTGTCAAGCCAGTCTATGAGCAGCGGTAAAATGAGTGGTTTTTATACTGAGGTTGGAGGAAAGCTGCGAACAGCAGATGCAGGCACTGGAGTTATTCGGTGAGGAGGAGTATCTTTTAAAAAAACGTTGAGAGATGAGTAAAATACCAGAGACTTGTCTTTCCCAGCTATTGCAACAGACTGAAGGAAGGATGACGTTATTGGGGAGAGATGGAATTGCGGAGGACAGAGACCAGCATTTTTTCATTTTCAGGAGTTAAACATAAAACAATTGCTAGACAGAAGCTGATATGGCATTCCTTTCATCACCTTGAAATCTCGTTTGCATTGTTTCAATTAAAAGTAGTTTAAGACACTATATATGCTGAATCTCCCTGTCAATTTTTGTGGTTTCACAATCAATTGTTTGGGTTTATTTTAATTTTTCCTCTCGCTGGGGATGGCCTACACAAATGGGAAGCTAGCTAGACAAAGTGCTATCGAATGCCTAAATAAACTGAAAAAAAATCCCAATTTTTTCACTGCTGGTAATTTTAGGGGTTCCTTATAGCAATGTTGTTGTTGTTTCAAGTACGATATGAAAGTTGACAGTGCCTCTTGAAAGATACGGGGTTCAAGGGCAACCTTCCTAAATAGCTGAGTATGAATTCTCTTTCTGCTTGTTGGAATTGGCTTCTAAAAATCAATACAGGAAAAAATCTGATGCCGGTGGAGGATTTCAGAGTAAGAAATATTTTCAAAAGCACTTGGAAGAGCCATTGTTCCAGCAACTTTATGTAGGTGCCTAAACTAGAGGTGAGCTGTAATCCTGGCGCTCATTTGAAAATCTGGCCTGTATTTACTCATTCCTACTGGAGCCAAAGATCACTTGTTTTTTTTTAATTTGTACACTTTGTACCAGTAACTACTGCTGCAAAAATGCTGATAAAGCTGCTCACAAAGCATAGATAGTATATTTACATCTAGACTTCTGCCACAAGATTAGCTGTAAACACAACACATTTATCATACTGTCTATTTTGCAAGACTTAGTTGTATTAAGATAAGTACATCAATTTTTACACAAGTGGATTACTTTATTGAGGTAAAAAAGGGGTGTTGCTTCCCTCTTCTGAGTAGCTAAAAAGGATCACTGTCTTGTTTTTAATTTGCTATTTGAATTGTCTCTAGGCAATCCTAGCCAATATACTGGTACAGTTGAACAGTGGGTGACACCACAAGAGCAAGAAGCTTTCATTTCTGGGTATAAAACACAAGTAGTGTTGCCATAGTATCTTTACATGGGGGCTGTACTGTGTGTGGGAGTAAGGAAAGGGAGTTTTGGGGGGAAATCTGCACTGTGTCTTATATACATGATTAAATAAAATGTCCATGTCAGCTATACTCCTGTAGCTGCCTGATATGACGCATGCACTGTTTACTGCCTGGGTATAATTTAGGTTTAGGGGTGCTAACCTTCATGTCATGTTTTTAGGGACTCCGGAATACTGAAGTTTCAAAACTCCTAGATTAAAGTATTCACATTCAGAAGTGGGGACTCATCCAGTGTCAGTAATTCTGTAGGGATAGTATGTCATCTCATCTTAATCCCTTAGAATTTGTGAGTCTTAAACCGACCATCGAACTTGTTGCCATCAACCAGTGGTGATCAAACAAGAATTTGTAAATAGCTTACTGACTTTTTGTGAGTCAAACTGTTCGTTGATATTTCAGAGGTCATTCTCCAATAGTCGGTAAGAGTCAAAACAAACCTACCTTAGGATACAGTATGAATATGCACCACCGGGGAGTGTGAGGTATTGCAATTGTCAGAGAAGATGACTTGCATAGGACAGAAAAGGAAACGGTGTGACAAGTAGATAATCTTGTCTGCCTTATTTAGTGCATTAGTTTCACTAATTAGTTGGGCTAATTCTGTTGTGTGCTCTGAAATGATGTTACAGTATATTTGTTCTGATAACTCTTTAAGAAATGAAGAAACATAGGAAGCCAAGGAGAACAAGGAGGACAGGAAAAGAGGAGTATGATCAAGATGACGAAATGGAAGGCCCAGTTATAGATGAGTCGATGCTGTCAGTGAAGGAACTACTAGGATTGCAGCAGGCTGAAGAGCGATTAAAGAGAGACTGCATTTACAGACTAAAGAAGGTGACAACACTCTCTATGTATATGCAGTATTAGCATATTTTATCACATATAGGTTTTAATCTGTGAATTGAAGATCAAAGGCTTGCACTCTTACTGAAGAATTCCACTTTATTATTCCACTGTTAATGATCCAATCCATAAAATTTTAACAAAACGGGTGTTCAGTGCCTGGAAATGAATAAAAAGAAGACTAGTGTATTTTTGTTTTTGACTACGTTTAGTATTTGAATTTCCAAGCATCTCTCTCTGTAATATTCAAATAGCTTGGCCCTAAGATTAGGGTTAGGTAGGGTTGCCACCCGACTGGGTTTTACCCGGACCGACTGTTTTTGGCATCTGTGTCGGGGTGCCATTTAGGGTTGCCAGGTGCCCGGTTTTCGACCAGGAAGTCTGGTCGAAAAGGGGACCTGGCAACCCTAAGTGGCACCCAGATCTAAAGTTCAGTTACCACCGGGCGGGAGGAGGCGCCAGGTCACGCTAGCCTCTACTCAGCTGGGGCCACCTCCTACCGGCAAGCAGACAGGCTCCTTGAGACGATCCAGCAAGTGACGGGGAGGGGGAGAGAGGAGCGAGCGATGCTGATAGGTCCTTGGGGAGAAGAGGCAGAGAAGGGGCAGGTCTGGGGGAAGAGGCGGAGCAGGTGCAGGTCCTCGGGGGTCCAGTTGCCAGCAATTAGAAAGGTGGCAACCCTAGGGCTAGGAAAGTCGGAGGGTGTGTTTTTGGACTTCCTAGGACAATTTAACTGACCTTGGCAGATGTGTGAAATGAAGGTAACATCTTTCTGTATCTTAGTCAATAAACTATTTCAATTTTAGTGTCCTCGAAACTACCCAACAGCCAAGTATACCTGCAAATTATGTGATGCTTTGATTGAGTCAGTGACGTTTGCTCATAAGCACATTAAAGAGAAGAAGCACAAGAAAAACATAAAGGTGAGTTAATGACACCTTTACAAAGCCATGCTTTATATTTAAATATTGTTATCCTGCTAATGATGATGCAATTATATTAGCCCTGAAGTCTTGCCTTGTTCTTACCATGCTTAATATTCTGCTAGTGTTCTATAGAGTGCTTCTCTATCTAATGTCTACCAATGTCCATTGACATTGGTAAAAGCAACAGATACGTAGTTTGAGACTTTTTTCCAGCATAGAGTGAACTCAGGACTGCCTCTAGGATATTACTGATATCTCCTAATAACTATACATTTAAATGTATAATTCAGTAGTATTGTGTCGGTCATAAGTTTTAAAGTTTTGTAATAAGAAGCTGTAACAACTTAACCTTATTTGTTGTTCATGAGTTGTGTAATACATTTAATTATACTTTCTGCTCTCTTCTGAATATGTCATTTAGTGGCGTTCTGACCGCTATAATATACTTGATTTAGAATGAGTTGGTAAGAATGAATTTAAAAATTTTAATTGCCGTTTTGAAAATAGCCTAGATAAAATGAGAAGGTTGTTGAATTACTCCAGTATGAAAGAATATAGATCAATAATTAAAATAACAGCTTTATATTTATTTAAAACTATTGCCAGCATAACTGCACTTTTCAGTTTTATTATTACTGAAAGAAACTCCTGCTGCACCTGCCCCTCTTCCCCGCCTTTGCCCCAGAAGACAAAAGGAATTGAAAAGCATGTACAGGGTTTCCCTTTTGTCTTCAACGTCATTATCCCATACCACTGCTTATATGGAGAAAGGGATGTTTTTCTATGCCTTTTACATAGGTGTTTGGATTTTTGTAAACTATTGAAGTCTCGTGAAGTCTCTAACTCTTTATCTAGATAGAAAGAATCATTGTACATCATCTACCTACCCTGGTTTCTCTAGACCTTAATTGTGTCCTTACACATCAACTGTTTGAAACTGCTTACTAGCTCCATAATATAGATGGACACACAGAAATGTTTATGGCGGTAGGTTGTGTGTACCCACCCCTACCTCATTTAAAGCAATTGAAGAGAGTCAATTAAATGTTAAAATATGGTTGTCCTTGAAGGAAAAGCAAGAAGAACAACTGCTGACTACCCTGCCTCCACCAACACCTTCCCAGATACAAGCTATTGGTGTTGCCGTTGAAAACGTAGTGCAAGAGTTTGGCTTAAATAATGAGGATTTGGAACAAAGACTCAAAATTAAAACTGCGATGGAAGATTTATTGCACCAAAAATTGCCAGGTATAATTCTGCCATTTGGTTTGATTGTCAAATATAGTAAAAAGAAAAAGCATCTTTCTCCAGAAGAGTAATCTTAATCTGTAAGATTTTGACAAGTTGTACCACTAATCTAATTTGATTTTGTCAGTATGTTCTGCTTGGTGACGTCGTGCCAACATTTTGGCCTGAAGGTTGCTCTAAATTACATCAACTGCCACTGACCCAGTGGCTGGGAATCAGCAGGGTTTAGAGGAGGCCCAAGCCATGCCCTTTTGGGTGTGGCCTTAATCCCTTCACGAGCAGCAGGGATAAGGTGTAGGAACTGTTGTGCTACTGAAAGATACTTCAGAATTGGGGAGATCCTCTTATGGCTGCACACCAGTTCTAGGACTAGAATCTGCTGGCAAGGCATTGCAAAGTGGCTGCATTCCAACCCAGGATTTGGATTAAGATGTTGAGTAAATACAAAAAATTCCTTTCTTTGCAGATTGCTCGCTAAGGCTGTATGGCTCCTCCTGTAGCAGATTTGGTTTCAAAACTTCTGACATAAACATTGATGTCCAGTTTCCAGCCAATGTAAGTAAGCAGGTTTTTATTAGATGTAAAATTGGCTTACTTGCCTTTTATAGTAACATTTAAGCAAGTAATAACAAAGGTGCCAAGTGGTAATGGGATTTTTATTTACCAAATGTATCGATCCAAGGGGAGCTATCGTTAACTGCATCTTAACTAAAATCATCTTAATCTGTTGTTAAAGTAGTATTAGTAGTGGTATTACTCTGTGCTAATAGCATCTTCAATCCAATGAACTCAAAGCACTTCACAAACACTAATGAGTCAAACCTCACCTCCCAGCATCCCTGTGAGGCAGATCAGGATATTTATACCCATTTTACACATGAGGAAACTGGGCTATAGATGTTGTGACTTGCCTTAGGTCACACAGTGAGCCTGTGCCAATCACAAGATCCTCCTCTGTCTTTTCAATATGAAAGTATTAAAAATCCATCATTTAAAAACACATTTTTCAAATGTTTCAGTAGTTTAAATACTAAACTTTTATTATTTGACTCCATTTCACAGATGGCTCAACCAGATGTTCTCTTACTTGTACAAGAAAGTCTGAGGAATAGTGGTAAGAAATATTTGTTTGCTGCTTTCAGTTTCATTTCAAAATCACCCCTTGACGTTCTCACAATACTCCCACTGAATGCAAAACTTTTTTTAAATAGATGCACCAAATCAAATGCTTGCTTCATTTTTACAGAACAATGTAAGTCTGTCACCGTAGGTAGTTTGCGGGGGAGGGTTAGCTCAGTGGTTTGAGCATTGGCCTGCTAAACCCAGGGTTGTGAGTTCAATCCTTGAGGGGGCCATTTAGGGATCTGGGGCAAAAACTGGGGATTGGTCCTGCTTTGAGCAGGGGGTTGGACTAGATGACCTCCTAAGGTCCCTTCCAACCCTGATATTCTATGATTCTATAATTCTTCTTATACACTAGTAAATTGACACGTCCAAGAGGAAAGGTATTAAGCTTACGCAATTGGAGGAGGGAGCATTTTGTACATTGAATTCCAAAATGTCTTCACAGCTAGGGAAAAGAGTTGGAGTTTTTATGTTGCTGTATTTACTTGGTCTATGATCTTGCAAAGACTTAAGCATGTGAAGTAAATGAGACTACACAGTGCATGAAGTGAAGCAGGTGACTAAGTCTTTGCAAGAGTGGTGCCTTGGATAGAATTATATGTGTACCACAGCACTCTAAGTTGTAACGTTCTATAATGATCCCCAAGCTCTTTCTGTGAACAGTGCTGATGGTATCACAGAAACAGAGGTTAATTGTAATATTCCTCAGCTAGCCCATAATGTAGTGCAAATTCCCCTAGGGTAAGGTGTGCTCCTTTACATACCTTAGAGTCTCTCATCCACAGAAGTTGGTCCAATAAAAGATATTGCCTCACCTACATGGTCTCTCTAATATCCTAGGACTGACACAGCTACAACAACACTACGTAACTAATGCCGTCAGACAAACTGTTTAGCATAGGCTTGTCATGTGTATTCCAACAAATGACTTACCCTTAATCGATAATGGTAGATACTAAAGGCATCATTTGTATAATGTCTAAGGAATTTAGCTGCTTTAGTATTTCATTCAAATACTAGCCCCAGTATGTCTTTTGGTGGTAGAAATTCTAACTGTGTGTTCTCATTCACATCAGGAATGGGGATGCCATCAAACTCAAAGCAAATTGTGCTGCCCCTCTTTCCACAGGCTAGCTTGTGAGGATGGTTTACCTAGCTGCATAGGTGTGCATGGTGCTTCTTACTTGACATAAGACTGACTAGTCTTTGTCCCAAAGTACTTAAGCCCTTATTTTCCGATCCTAGCCTCCTTTCATGTATATATAACTTTGTGCACACATCTGCACGTACATTTTTGGTGTGCTGATGTTTCGTACACAAGATAGAATGTTTGTATGCAAACTCATCACCTGGATGTTGAGGTACTAAAAAATTTCCACTCGGTCCTAATTTGTGCACACCAGTGAAGACTGGGTTGAACCCAGCTGAAAACGGGGTCTTTACAATCTAAATAGAACATACACAAAGGAAAAAGCGAGGGAGGGTGGCTCCTTTTGTGTGTGTGTGTGTGTGTGTGTGTGTGTGTGTGTGTGAGAGAGAGAGAGAGGTTTTACCCTTCTTTCCACTCTGTGTCACACACACACAAGTTGGGAGGTGAAGGATTTTTTTTTAAGATTATACTGATAAGCTGTCCCACATGCTAAGAAGTTTAAAAACGGATTTGGCTACCATGTTTGTGGAAAGCATGTTATTCTAAAACTATCTGTAAATACTGTTTTGTTAATCGTGTAGTGCTCTGTTTAGTCTTGTCAGCTGAACTGTTCTTTTAAAAAACAAAAAATTGTAAGCTATTTCCTGATATAGAATACCTGTAATTTAGAGGGGGACAAATGTATTGCTGTAAAGGAAAGTATATTAAACGTGTGTGTATATTAAATTAGATTTTATGCCTTTTTTTGCATATCTTAATGTATTTATACCTTCCTCCCTAGTCATTTGCATAACCTGGGGGAGAATGGGATTGTTTGTTTGTTTTATTGCTGAACCAGAGTGGAAGGACAAAGTTAACAAACACCTGGGTATAAAATAGTAACCTGTGCTTTGGAACAGCGAACGCAAATGCCTTCTTCCATGTTCTAATTTCCAGTTAATGTGACAAGTTGCTTGTACTAAAATTGATAAAGAATAAAGCGTTTCCTTTATTGTCCGTAACCTCAGGAGCACTTCCCAGTTAATTTCTTGCTGTTCTGCAGTGTCATCAAAGAATGCTTCTGCACCAATAGGTCACTTGTATTTGTGTGTGTAGAGTATTTGGTTGCCACTTTAAAGAGAGCCTGTAGGGGTCCATTCTGAGAGAGTAGGTATTTTCATTTACTGTAGCTCTCCTAATCTGTCTTTCCTATAGCTGTGGAAAACATACTTAACAAGGCAGCATATAGATAATAGATCTAGATCATTTTGACTGGCTGATTTCAAAGCTGGTTTGGACTGGTCAGCAAGTTCAAAACCCCCAAGAGCCAACAAGCTGCAGCCCAGCATGTCAATTTGAGCAGTGGCTGACCCCATAAATATAAAACAAAAAACTAAGTAAACTGAGGTGATATCAAAGCAAGAGACTGAACTCTATTTGAAAGGAAAAACAAGAATGTGAAGAGACCAGCAATAAGAACTGGGGGTGAGGATTGGATTGTATAAAGTTGTTGGAGGAAAGGACAGAAAAAACAGAAAGGTGGAATGATCCCAGTAAAATAGACCTGTTGAAGGCAGATTTATATAATGTCAATAGGGCTGGTGTAATATCTAGATAATGATCTCAATAGGATATTGGAGAAAATGAGCTTTCCTTCTGTTTAACTGATTACACCCTACACCCCTTCACCCATCACTTTTGCAATGTCATCTGTTGCCTGAAAAAGTACTGACATTATACTGGATCTTTAACCTGTCTACAGTAAAACCAACAACCTAGATGAATACATTAAAAATGATATGGAGCAGATATGCTTATTGATAGCTATGGTATATACTCTTGAAAGTTCAGTTTCATTTTTTCCTTGTAGCATTTTCTTTAACACAACTGCTAAGCCGCTGCCTCTTTTACCAACAGTAATGTGATATTGTTTAGAAACATTGCAAGTTTTTATAGTTGGACTGCATTTTTCCTTTCATATTTTCAAACTCTAAATTAACATGTCTGTCAATGCTGACCCACCGACTTAACTTTCTACTTTCATGCTTGAGTTGGTCAGATCTCTAATTTGAGGTGATCCTTTTATGAGCCAGACTGATAGAGCCAGAATCTATTTCTACTCCTTGCACTACATGAGTTTCTCCTTAAACACAAAGCTTTTTATTAATAATGTGCTTAATGTGGCTTTTTCTTTTTTCTCCCCCCCAGAATCTTTTATTGATGTTGATGCAGATTTCCATGCAAGAGTACCAGTGGTGGTGTGCAGAGAAAAGCAAAGGTCTCAGTTGTCAATTTGTGTGTTCTAATAGCATATAGCAATATAAATTACACGTACCCACACCTGAAAAAATAATGTTTCTGTACTAAATTATTACAGTTCTCTGGATCTTGACACAAACACTTATGGGCAAGTCATTGCTAGCCTAGAATAAGAGGGTAAGGGTTATTTCTTCCTCAACCCCCTCTTCCCCAGTCCCCTTTTAAAAAAGCAAAAAAAAAACCTCAACCATTTTTATTTTTTCACTGTGCACTCTTCTGCACTGGGGATGGTTGCTAAAGTAGAAATTTTCCTTTCTTCCCTTCTCGACAATGCAGATTTGATATCAAATGAAAGAAACCTAAAAAACAATGCAAGGGGAGCTTAAATAGCTTTAGTGCTCTGAGAAAAGGAGTGAGGCATTTTATTTTGCCCACTTACCACATACCATTTAAGATTAATGAAATATTGTGTAACTAGCTACTGATGTAGAATCGATCCCCAGTTGTTTGCAGCTACTTGGTCTTTTGTTAGTGATTCTTCTCCTCTCCCCCGCCCCCACCCCCCGCGCGCGTACTGTGGAAATAGTTTATGAACTGTTTTAGTAATGGGGTTTGGTACAATGAAATTATTTTGATTCATGGAGGTAAATGACATTGTATGATTTAGTTCATTGACTAAATTATTTAGTTGCTTAAAGAAATCTCTAGAAAGTGAGTGATGAATTGCTGTGAATTTTAAAACGGTTTTGCTCTTGTAAAAGCTTTAAATGTTTAAATTGTAAAACTAAATACACAGGTCAAATTGGTTTTGTTTGCTTCATTTAGTCGTAAATGTTAAATCTCTCAGGCTGTTAAATCTCTCATCATAGCCTCAATTTTGTGACAGGTTGTAAGGTTTCATCTGACATATGGCTTTCCTTAAAACACCTGCAGGATTTTCAGGTTGTTTCTTTGTCATTGTAGTGGCCTTGTTTGTAAAGTAAGCGCAGGGAATGAAAATGCTTGTCTGACGACAAACCATTTGGCTACTCTTGGAAAACTAGAACCAACTCTTGTACCTCTAGTGATTGCCTTCAGGTACTGGGCAAAGGTGAGTCTTTTTTAATAAGAAAGCACAAATGGGTGTATATGTCTCAAGCAGTTCTTTTTGTCCAACTCTTGTGTGATGTGTTTCTCAAAACAGGCACTTGGATAAAAGAAGGTAGGCAGTGTACAAAAGTTTAACCAAGATACATCCTGGTTGTCATGGTCTTTATTTTTTGGTCTAATGTCATGCTAGTAAATCTGCAGTTGTAGTTTAGGAATGCGATAGCTCTAAGTCTCTTCTTGAGAAAAAGTTACTCTTTGGTCTGAAATTTTGCATGAGCCAGAGCCAAGGGTTCTCCACCTTGGGGGATGCAGGCAGTCACAAACAGATTGCAATTGCCCTGTCCTTCATATTGCTCCATTAGGTTAGATAGCTCAGGTGTGCCCTGCTATGGAAAAGGGGCTTCCGGTATGGAAAGCTGAAAATCGCTGGTTTAGATTGAGTGACTTTCTAACTTTACAAGAAGAATCTATTCAGTTGCTTGAAAGATCTAAATATAAAAGTATTTCATGCTTTTAAGAAACTTTCAGTTGCTTTATTAGGTTCTTGTAATTAAAAAATGTGTTTTGAACTTTAAACGTGACAGACAGGTTATCCTCCTATGAGGAATAACTACATTTATAGCAACACTTTGTTATAAAGATGTTGACATGCATATCTACGGTTAGGTTTTAAAAAATTGCCTATGAAATACCAACTTCTGTGCACCTGAGTACCAGCTGCAAAAGTGCCTCAAGTGCATAGAAGGGGAAGATTATCTGTGAAGAATTCTTAAAATTTGTCAAATGAGGTAATTTTCACATTTGAAGTTAATGGAGACAAATTCATGTGGACAAAATGAGTGACATTTTTGAGTATTTGATGCAAGTATGATGTGTGTGTGACAGAAGGTAGGGTATGTTTATTTCATATAGCAAGTCATTTTAAAATGGTGAAGTTTGAAGTCATAAATAATCCAATCATCTTTGTGAATGTTAAGACAGTACTCTGGGTATACATACCATATATGCCACCGGAAGTCTTGAATTCTGAAATAGCTTGAGAAGATTACAGTACAAAGATAAGAGTCACATTTCTGAATTGATTATACCATAACTCTTTAAACTGAAATGAGCAGTTTCTTAAAGGAGCTGAAGAGAATTAAGCCGAGATCTCATTGACTCAATTTCCCTTCACCCCCATTGAAAATCCCAACCATTGCACACCAGTAATAGCTTGTATGGCTGGAAGATTATCAGAATGGAATGCATACAAGAAAAGGGATGTCAGTATTCTTCTACTAGAACACTGGCTGTGATTTTAATGACTACATGAAGTCCTTTGGAACCAAACGTATCCCACAACGTGGGGACAAACAAGTTATATAAATCTTCGCTCTCTCTTACACTATTTAAGTTGACTGAGGTTTTGCAAATAGGAGAATGATGATAGATACCAAAAAGACTATTTGTAATAAAAAGCCTGATGTGGAAAAATAGTAATGTGTTTCCATTTTTTTATAGCTGTGTTGTGCTGATCGTCCCGAAGAAGGAGGTTTGCCATCTTACGTGTTTGCTTTAATGGTCATTTTCTTTCTACAACAGAGGAAAGAGCCATTTCTGCCTGTTTATTTGGGATTGTGGGTATGTGCTACTTAAGTATTATCAATCTGAGGGTGATATTTTCTAAATCTGTTACAATTATAACTTAAAGATTACTTGCTTGTATCTTGCCTATCCCTTGTGCATGAGAGTAAGACACTTAGTCACCAACAGCAAAATATCTATCAATATAGTTTTTGTGTGCACAATATATGTTAAAAGATCATGCCACACTTAAGGTTGGTTGAACAATTTTAATTCCTCCCCCTTGTGCGCAAGCGTTATGATGCAGTCTTTAATTACGTGATCACATACTATTTTCCACAGGATACTAGCCTCATTCAGTGCACAGAAAGGACAGTGCTCACCTAATGAGCAGTTACTTGCTCTTTTGTTTTCTCATTGTTCAGTGAGTGGCCCCATCTCCTTCGCTGCACGGTCCTGATTCATCCCCAATGCAGGTCCATACTATGCACTGATGGGGCGGGGGTTCTATGGAAAAAATAATATGCAATTATGTAGTTAAAGACTGTATCGTAATGCCTGTGCAGAAGGGGGATTAATTAAGGTGGTATCCTATGTGTAAAATTTTCAAAAGCAGCTCAGTAACTTTGAGTGGGACTTAGGCACTTAAAGTTTATCCTAGGCCTATGGCAGACTTCTTCAAATACTGATCTATTGTTATCATTAACCTATTTCAGAATTCCTTATAGACTTGCCATTTACATACAGTTCTTGATCTTGATTAAAGAATCAAAATGGATGTATGTATACAATTTTCTTTAAAGCCATGTGATGGAACCTCTAACAAAGTAAAGATACATATATAAACCATAACTAGGTGGATATTGGGTGTAATTTCTCATTTTGAAAATCTAATGGAGTTGTAGTGCAAATTGGGGACATTTAATCAGAAAACAGATTATCTGGGGAGGAAGAAGTCTACTGAATGACAATTCAGTAAGCCTGTCTTTGTTATGGGTATAGTGTATGATGATGTTTGTACGTCTTTAAAAATACTGACTTTTTTCTGGATGATTAATACTATGGAAGGGGTTGGTTTGAAAACCTTTTGGATAAAAAAAGATGTGTGGTGTTTTTTCCTCTTTCCCTCTGCTCTCTCCAGATTGGAGGATTCTCATTAAACAAATTAGTGAACTTCAACCTTAAAGATGTTGAGAATGATATCGTGGTCTGGGAGTATAATCCTGCTGTTGATGCTGATTCTCCAAAAGAAGCTTCTCCTAAAAGGGGCAAGGTCTGAACCATTTCAGTTACTTCAGTAGTAATCTAGAAATCACGCCTGCTACTCTCAGCAATGACCACTGATCTTTATTTTAAGTGAAGTGAAATTGGTTATGTATTGCCAAGCTAAACTTAATAATTCAGTGGCTGTAAGCAATGTTGTGGCCCTGTCACTCCCAGGATATTTGAGAGACCAAGTGGGTGGTGATAAAAATGTATTACCTCACCCACCTTGTCTCTCTAATTCAGTGCCTGGTTTTCCGTTGTGTATGCGACATCCTAGCATCTAAAGACAAATGTGACAACTAATAGGAGACCAGGAAGTAATTCTAAGTCTTAAGGTATTTGTGATGCTTGCCAGGGATAGCCGGGGTTGTAAGGCATCTCACTACCACTTGCGGAAGCCTTTTCTGTGCCCACTGTGGAAGACCTTAAGCACATAATTTTCAGTGTGAGTTAAGGCAGGTCACCAGAAGGGGATCAACATACTCCTGCCAGGCAAGAGAGAAGAGATGACTCCCTGACTCCATCAGCTACTGGCAACACAAACTTTCCCCTCCAGGCCTCCACAGGCCCCACTCTCTCTTTCCAGGTTAGTGATAGGCACGCTCCAACACCCGAGTCCTCCAAGCATGCCTGCAGTGTCTAGTCCCTAAATCACGAGATGCTCACACAATTACCAGACCCGCTGTTCCGAAAGGAACAGTACACCACAGCTTCCCAGTTACTCCTTAGACCACATCTCAGCTTAACACACAGCACTTAGATTTGTTTATAGTGAAAACAACAAGTATAAGTTTACTTAACAAAAAAAGAGCCAAGGCCTAAACGTAACTAACACTTCCCCCCTGTCTGATAAAGGTTGTCTCACCCAAAAAATCTTTCTCCCAGCTTTTAGCTGCAAGGTTGGCTGTGACCCTCTGTTCATAAAAGAAGCATGCTGTCAGCTTGTCTCCTAGGTGAAAGATGCAGTTTGTATCTCTACAGTCACCGTACAAAAATCCATGGTCTTAACTTGTGAACAGGATTCCCCTCCTCTCCTCCCATTAGTTGTTTTTTCCTCTGTGCTTCTTTCTTGTCGGTATTTACGATCTCTTGATTAGCCTTGTGCTCAGATTGTAGATGGGCTTCCATTTGTGAAGTAGACAATACATAATACACTTGACCGGCCAGCCAGAGATAAGCATCTCTTCTCTCTTGCCTGGCAGAAGTATGTTGATCCCCTTCTGGTGACCTGCCATAACTCACGCTGAAAATTGTGTGCTTAAGGTCTATGTGTACGTAACTCCTTACCTATTATCGGTACACACATCTCACAATGATTATGATGACCAGTGTTACGCAGGTTTTCATTAGAGACCTTACATGACACTCTTCAGTGAACCAGTATGCAGATACCAGATCCGGGGGATCCCTGTAAATCTCATACACCCCTGTGCCCTCAGCCAGTTGGCACCAAGAGGTCCCAGGGTCACAGTATTGGGTTGTTAATATCCATTAAACTAGCGGACAACTACAGTTGTCAGAATTCAAAAAATCCTTTTTCAAACTTGACTATGTCAAATGAAGCGACGTAACTCTTAATTTCAAACTACTGTTCCAAGATAATTGCTACTAAATTGCCGCTTTATTTTTCTTATCTACTAACATTGTTCTTTTTAGAAGTAGCATAACTGTATAAATTCAGTCCTAATCGCACATGGGAGTGTTTTATAATACAGAAGTTACATAAATTTAATCCAATAATGGCTAACCTTCATAATTTTTTAAGTGTAAAATACTTCATGATCTTTTCTAAAAAGATCTTATTTGGTAAAATACTAAGCATTCTTTATATAGATAAAATATGAAATCTTGAAAAATAATTTGTGCTGTGTTTATAAATCAGAGCCATTATAAAATTCACATCAACTAAATGCTTACAAAGTATTATTAAGATAATGTATAGCCGTAAAATCTGGGACCACCTGAACAGAAGTAATCTAAGGAAAAGCATAATGTACGCTAAAAGACGGTCAATAATTTGTCACAATACCAAAATGGACTAGCACTGAATCCCAGTATCCAAGTCTTTTGCTTCATGCCAAATTATTGATTGTTAGCCCTAAGAAACAACTCCAACCAAAGAAGACAAATTTTCAGAGTTGGCAGAATAAATATCCCAAAACATTTAAAACTATGCAATTTGCTCTGTCTGTCGCTTCCCCTTCTTGCTTGAGGTGCACATTTTGTACCTATATATTTAAGTGACCATACAGGGTGATTCTTTCTGAAAAATGATTTGCATTTGATGAGGCTATATCTTTCATTCTAACTGAGGTTTTTATGCTCTGAAATGCTCACTTTGAAATGTATTAATTATAGCACACTAATATTTTTTAAAATATACAATCATGATTAATTTTCGCCATAATCATAAATGTTACTGTCCAACCATTATTAAATTTGATTGATAAGAGTTTGAGGTGTTAACTATCTTTTTAAATTGTCGTCTTCTGTAGCTGTAAAATGTGTATTTAGCTCTCATAATGTTGTCGTTTCCCTTGTTTGAGCATTAATTTTTACTGTTGAGACCTGAACACTCATCGCAGAGGTAATTTCTAGCCATTGTATTATCTGTTATGGCTTCATTACAATATTATCATTGTGACCTTTCCTCCACACCAGTCTAACACTTTAAGTTACAAGTTGATTTAAAAACGTATTGTTACTCTGCATTTTTACTTGACTCCGTGTGTGTGCATATAGGTATCAGTGACTGTGTGTCAGTGAAAAGCAAGTTTTAGACTGGCAGAGTGATTTTTCTGCTCCCCCCAAAAGAGGGTTTTTCATCCACCTTAAAACTGAAGAGGGTTTAAGCATTTGTTTTCTAATTAACAGGTTCCCTTAGTGTTTGATTCAGGACACCAGTGTTCAGCACCAGTTGGGCAGCTTTGGGTAGAACTGCTTCGCTTCTATGCCTTGGAGTTTAATTTGGCCGATCTGGTCATCAGTATACGACTCAAAGAAGCAGTGTCTCGTGAATCAAAGGACTGGCCTAAAAAGCGCATTGCTGTGGAAGGTACCTGAAGTCTGTCAATTAAGACTTAGCGGCCCTCTGACTTACCAAGTACGCTGTCGGATATGTTAGAAAAACAATTTCAGCCATAGGTTTCTGTGTGATACTATTAAATGTATTAAGTGACATATGATACATGCACCGTTTCCTCCACATAGTCTAGAGCTGTTTATTGCTAATGTGTTCCTAAAACAGTGTATTAAATTAATTGACAATATATTTAAATGTTGTAAAAGAAAACAGGACTAATCAAACCTGTCTTTGCTGCTTCTTTATATTCATCAATGAAGTTATAGATTTCTGTATTCAGTTAGCTCATGGCTTTCTTTTTCTTTCAGACCCTTACTCGGTAAAGAGGAATGTGGCAAGAACTCTGAACAGTCAGCTAGTATATGAGTATATTTTTCACTGCTTAAGGGCAACTTACAAATATTTTGCTTTGCCCCACAAAAAACCTACAAAATCCAGCCCAAAAAAGCCTTTGAATGTCAAAGAGGAGACATCACAAAGATTAGAACCTGAAAAGGATGCCATAAAGCATGATGCCATTGATGCGCAAAACGTAGCTGACAAAATGGGAGAAGTGGTAGCAGCTGATTGTATTAATATTATTGATAGAAGTATAGACACGCCTCAGGCATGTACAATTGATCCTTCAAAGGTGTTTGTCTCTGAAAGCCTGACGGACGAAGAATTGGCAGATGATATAGGACATTTGGGAATTGCCCAGGAAGATTCAGACTTTGTAATTGAAGAGATGATTTCTGGTGATAGTGAGGAAATTAAACCAAGCTGTGTAGAGACAGAAAGTGGAAATGAGGAGGAGGAAGAACATGACCAAGATAAGAAATGGCAGAAAAATGTGATAGTTATTGATCAAGGCTTGGATGAATACAGTGCAAATGGAGATCTCCCTATTCCAGCAAGTGAGCATGATACTGAAACATACAATATTTCAGACTCTGAAGGTGTTCAGAGCACTGTAGTCGCAGAGAGTGATGAGTTTGGCTTAGAGTGCAATGTAATACTCGATGATAAGGCTAACATGGATGAGGAGAGCACAGAGGGGACTGATGAACTGGATGATTCCCTGAACAAATTTGCACCTTCATTACAAGACCAGATATCTGAAATCAATAACTCAGATGAGGAGGAAGAGGATGGAGAACAGAGTCTTCTCCTAAACCACACAGAATGCGGTAGTATTGTGACTGCTGAAGATGAGCTGGACAATACTTACACTGCATCTGGGGATGAAGATGCACTGTCTGAGGAAGAGGAAGAATTGTCCCTCTCTGTTAAATATGAAGAGCCAGAGCTGGGAAAACATGTAGATAAATCTCTAAAGGTAGACTTGAATGAAGAGGATTTTATAGAGAAAGGAAGCCTTTGTGAAGAGGGCATACTAATAGGACAATTTATGGAATCTGAGCTCTTTTATGAATTTAATAAACCTGCTTTCACAAAGGGCAAGGTAAGCTCTTAGTAATATTTCCTGGTGGTTAGATGTTAAGTATAGTTCTGATTCATTAAAAGTCCATAGATTTTAAAAAATGTCTTGCTTTCTATTCACGCAGTCTCCTATGGTTGTATGTAGCTTATGCAAACGAGAAGGTCACCTAAAGAGGGATTGTCCAGAAGACTTCAAAAAAATTGAGCTAGACCCTTTGCCAGCGTTGACACCCAAGTTTTCAAATATTTTAGATCAAGTTTGCATCCAGTGTTACAGTAAGTCATCAATACAGCATTCTTTCAATACGTTTGTGGAAAATATGAATTAGTTAGCTAGATTTTAATAGTACTTCAGGGAATTCTCTTAGGTCAACAGCATCAGTGGAGCTAGATTCTGAAAGTAGCAAACCTAGTACAAAAGGTGAGATTCTATAGGGTAATGATATTAGTTTAGTTGCACCTGATACTTGTTATATTCATAAGTCTAAATTGTACCTCCAAAGAGTAAAAATCCAAAGTGTGTAGGCTGATCTCATGACTCCTTGAACTAAACATGGAGTCAATGAAAGCTGCTGGATATTTGATATTCTTGAAATTTAGGCATCTACACACAGACTTCAGAGCCTATATGAGGCATCCTTTTTCCATAAATGTTGTCTGACACTCTTTAGTGCAGTTCTGTGTGTGATATTTTGTGTCTCATTACTAGAAACTGCTGTTTGAAAGAACAAAGGCAACACATTTCTACAAAGAACAATATGCTGATTTCAGATTTTTTGAACCATTTTCCCCCATTAACTTGGTCTTTCAATATGGCACCCTTCACTTCTGACCAGACGAAATGACTGTTTTCCTAATGTATTTTTTTTCTTTGACTTAGTATTTCTCTTCTTCCACCCACTTCTCCCTCTCTTCCCCTCCCACATCATTTTCCCTTCCCCCCCCCCCCCCCCCCCCCCCGGTCACTTAACTGTGCCAATGTTTTTACATATTTTGCCTGAATTGGTATGTTTGTCTTTTTTAAAGAGGATTTTGCTCCAAATATTATAGAGGATCAGGCTCGTGAACATATACGGCAAAATCTGGAAAATTTCACCAGACAGGAGTTTCCAGGTAATTGTGTAGCTTCTTTTCATACTCCTATTTATTTTTTTGGTTTTTAAGTTTCACTTTTTTAGTATTTTCAACCATTCATTGTACCAGTATAAAGAACAAAGTTAGCTAATTTAAACTTCTTAAAATATTCTGTTCAGTTGCTTAAGACTCTACTATAGGACTTTAAATTAATTTGGAATATTTTCTGTTGCAATCTCAGCTCACTGTTACAGCTTGATGTTTCCACCTCATACATTATGCTCTGCCTCCTTGAGATTGTGCTCTTTCTTAAAACAAACAAACAAAAAGCTTCAAAAACACGTTAGATTATTTCTTTTTTTTTACATCCTGTTGGTGAGAAATAGTCAAAAGATCATGACATCAACAGGAATAAACAATAGCCGTTTAAGAAACTAGTATTCCCTATTTTATAATAAAACTTTCATAACTAGCATTTTCATCTCAAATTCGTTAGTCAAGCTTCACTGTTTCAGTCATTGTATTCATTCTTGTAAGACCGCTACAGACTTTCTGAAACCCCTGGCAGTCCACCTTATAATCTTGATCAGGCCAAAAGTATCCCCTTCCTTTTCAGTTCATCTAAGAAATAGCTTTATTTTTCTGCCCTTATTCTCGGTATAGAAAGAAAAATGCACTGCCTGTATATCCCAGGCGGTCGTCAGAAAATCCACCGGACCACTTATCTTGTGTGGGCCCAGGAGAGCAATTTGCTCTTGGAGTATTCTGAAGCAGAGGAATAATCCTTGGCTATCAGCAAAGCTCAGCAGACTGGAGCTATGGTTTCCATTTCTGGAAATATATTTAGGGTAACCACCTGGGCTTCAGTTCACAGTCTTGCCAAATTTGCATGCAGGCTGGATGTGGAATCTTTGGCCAAAATTGTGACATCTGTAAAGACTCGTCTTAACCCGAAGAGAGTTCTTGTATCGCTTATCCAGATCCTCAAGGATTTAGCTCAAATCCTCGTGCTAATAATCTCGTTAGTTTGCCACTTAATTTGTTCCTGGATGTGTCAGACTCCCATTTGATCCTAGGTAAATTTTCTTAATCTCTGGGTCTTCATTCCAATTAGTAAAATGGGGATTTTTCCCTACCTCAGAGGTGTAACATGAAGTTAAATTCATTATTTCTGAAGTTCTCAAACACTGTGAGTATCCTAGTTATACAGGAAATCACGTTAAATTATCATAATGTTTTCTTCTAGCCTTGAAATCTCTGAAAAGTCAGTAAATATATTAAGTTTGATATCTATCCTAAATTTTATATTTAATCTTAATTTTCATTTTATAGCAGACTGGCGGCTTGTCACCAGAGGAGGGTAGGGGTGGAGGGCTATGCTAATCACTGATTTAGTTACTTCCAGGCTCTCTCTTCCAGTCAAGAAATATGCCCCATATTTAATAAATATTCCTTGTAAAATCCATTATTACAGAAAAGTGGTGTTCAACATTGGCCAAATCAGACCCTAGCTATTAAAACTGGACTGATGGTTTGTCAGATGTGGTTATAGTATCATGTCCTTTACAGGAACCAGGTTGAACTTGTTTGGCTCATCAAAAAATGGCTTTGGCTTCAAACAAAGTGACCTTGATATCTGTATGACAATTGATGGACTGGAAACTTCTGAGGTAGACTTAGAGCTCTTTTGTATAACTTGTACTGGTATTTTATAGATACAGCTGTTGTTGCTGACTGCTGTCTCTTGACATCCTTTTGCAAAAAGGACTTGCACAGTAGCTGAAAAAGTAAATAGAACTTCTACCAAAAACAGTAAATTGGCTAGTGTCTTGCTGCTGTGTCAGCTAATATGATTTAAGATTTTCTTCCTTTACCATTGAGCGTATTCATGGATTCTTCAGTGAAATGTTAATACTGTTTGACATGGAAATGAATGAGGCACATTTGGTTCAGCATCACAGTGTTGATGCATGGTAAGCTAGAAAAAGAAGATGGGGTCAGAAAGAAGCAAGTCTTTCTTTTCGGTTGATACAAATTAGCAAATGCTTTAAATGCATGTTCATAAACGCTGTTAAGAACATGAGGGTATCATTTAGTGTTGTCTTGAACATACTGTGCCTTTTGAAACTGTCTGGTATGAATGCCGCTGAGTGTACAATTTAGGTGTCTTTTTAATGATATGGCTTTAAGCCTAATGACTGGCAATGAATGGCACATCAACTGAAATGGCTTGGCTAGAACACGGTCTAATAGTAAGGATTACATATAGCTTTTCTAGAATTTTGTGATGGGCACAAAACATTATCGGGGCACTGAAATCTTTTTTTTCCTCTCCTTTTCAGGGACTTGATTGCATAAGAATAATTGAAGAATTAGCAAGAGTACTTAAGAAACATTCAGGTACCTTTCTAGAGAATAAGAGAGGGTAGTTTTGTGTACATGAATTTGTATACTATTTATGAAGTCAGAGGGTTCAGGGGTATAAGTACACAGATAACATTAAGATAACTAATGCACTAAAGAGTTCAGTGTTGGCAGGATTGGGGACTTAGATTGTGAACATTTGTAGATCCTCATTGCATGACTAGGCCCATTGAAGGGTTCTAAGGTTTACAGAACCAGGCCTAAATGAGACTCTGATACTGTGTTAATAACATACGTGAAAACAAGTCCTAAGTTACAAGTTTGACCTTCAGACCGTGGTTATAGGTTTGTATTTACATATCCATTGTTTGTTTGACAAATAATATTAATAATGCTGAAGAAGGCACACACTGTACATTACAGTTTAATGTAACAATATACTCCTGTAAATAATCACATTTAAATTCCTTTTTATGAGGATTTCATAAATATTTTAAAAATTAATTCACTTTATACCAGATAAGTATTTATGCTATTTTGCTATTTAAACAACAATTTGGTTTTCAGCTAATGTTAAATGAAAATGCCAGAAACACTCTGAATAATGAGTATCTAAAATAAATATTAAAATATAGATTAATGTTTATACTTTTCATATATGCAGAGTTAAAAGATAGCTTTGATATCTACCATCTGCTGCAATTTTTGTAAGCCCTTGTTAGTGTATTTGATACTGTTATCGTTGTATTAAAGTGAAAGCCAAAATTAATATTCCTGCCTAGGTCTAAGAAATGTCTTGCCTATAACAACTGCTAAAGTGCCAATTGTCAAGTTCTTCCATGTGAGAAGCGGTCTTGAAGTAGACATCAGTTTATATAATACACTGGTAAGATCACGATTATAAATCACCTATTCCAGTTAGATTTTTAGGTTTTAATCCTCCATTTGACTCTTTCTGGGTGAAGTCAAAGGAGACAGAGCAGCCGTTTTCTGGTAAGATGGTAAACTAGTAGTAAATTTAGTTAGCTTAATAATAGCAAACACCAGTGTTTTGGGGTATATTGATCCTTTTGTAGGACTTGCAGAGAAAGGAGTAACATCCTGAGCAGCTCAAAGAGCATAGGTGCATGTGTTAAGTGTGGGGATTGCCAAGGTATCAGGGCTGTCTCGTCTCTTCTAAAATAAGTAGCTTTACATTGCACGCTATGCTCTGGAGAATTAGGCTGGTGAAAGGTGGAAAATATTAGCTGGAAAAAAATCTTCCTTTTACCAGATCCAAATCTGGCCACACAAGCCTTTTTAACTCTGAGGGTTTTAACCCTAGATCAGGCCTGCACAACATGCGGCCCAGGGGCCGCATGGGGCCCACGTGGGTTCACTGTGCAGCCCGTGGGGGGGGGGGGGGGGTGGAGTAGGCAAGTGGCAGGGTGGAGTAGGCAAGTGGCAGGGTGGGGCAAGCCAACGGCAGGGTGGGGCAAGCCAACGGCAGGGTGGCCGGCCGGCAGGTGGGCGGGCTGGTGAAGAGGCCAGTGGCAGGCTGGGGAGTGAGGGTGAGCCAGCGGCAGAAGGTAAGAGGCCAGCAGTGGGCAGGCAGGTGAGTTGGCGGCAAATCTCCCAGATTCAAAATCTGTGACTGTGTCCGTTGGTCCTTTTTGCTGCTTGTCTCTGGGCTGGGGGTTGTCCCAATGCTGCAAAGAGGGTGTTCCCAAAGGAAGGTGCTTGCTTCTAACCCCCGAGGCCGTCAGTATGTCTGCTCTTCTCTAATCAGCCCACTTGACAAGTTTGATTGTCCTTGGTCTGGTTCCCATCCCCTCTCCAAGAGTTGCAGCTGTCTGGAGGTGTCTGCCTTCCACGCCTTCCTCATTCACACCTCCGGGTGGGGCCGAGCGTGGAGTGGGAGGGTCCTATTTTACTGCTGTGATCTGGTCACCCTATGCATGCTGTTTCTTTCCCCCTCTACAGGCTTCCACACCCCAGCGCTGGGGAAGGAGGGGTTGTTTCCGTGGGGCGGGCAGCGCTGGTGGCGGGAGGGGAGGAGGTGTTTCTGCGGGGCCGGAGGGGTTCGGCCCTCAGCTGTTTTCTTTGGAGTAATATGGCCCTCGCCACTTTATGAGTTGTGCAGGCCTGCCCTAGATTATCTGGGTTATGAAAAGCCCCAGGTGTTAGCATAGGCACCGACTTCCTGTGGCGCCGGTGGGGGCTGATGCTGGGCCCTGCCCTCGACGCCGGGCCCCGCCCTCGACGCCGCGGTGGGGCGACGGGGCCCCACCCCCGGCGATGCCGGGCGACGTCACCCGGTGCTGAGGTAAGGTCCCAGGACTGGCGGGGAGCTGTGCGTGGGTCCCGGGAACGGCGGGGAGCTGCCGGTGGGTGCTCTGCACCCACCAATTTTTCCCCGTGGGTGCTTCAGCCCCGGAGCACCCACGGAGTCGGCGCCTATGGGTGTTAGTCAGTAGGACTTTGAGAATGATCCCAAACCCAGCTTGCCTTGTTACTTGTTACATTCTCCATGGAAGCAAAATTTATGTCCCAAGTACTTGGCTAAATATTTTAAAAAACATGTTTAATCAGTGACTCTAGACTTTAAAAGCTAATTCATTGAGATGGTAAATCTCTGTAGCAGCAGAGGGAGATTATTTTAAATGCTAGGTATGGTGAAAGCCTGTTCTTCAGGTTACGCGTCTGTATGTGTCAGTTGGTCGTGCTTGCATTTCTGGGATGAAAGTTTGTGGGTTTAGGAACTGCCCTAGAATTTATGCTCTACCACATGCCTTAGAAATAGAGTAGTAGCCAGATGCTTCGCTATTCTGAGGTATTACCTTTTGGATGTTTCTGCATATTCTTTGTGAGCAGATGAAAGTTGAGAATCTTGATAAGCTCGTCCCACCAGAGCAGGTGGTAACCCCGCTCTCCTGATGAACATCTCCTTTCTGAATAAAATAGGTTTTAATGTGCAGAACTAGATAAGTGTTTTTGCTGAGCTCCTAATAGCTGCAGCATTTGCCATTTAATTCAGTGCGCTTAACAGTTTAAGTTGTAAATAAGTGAAAATGTATGTGCTCACACATTTATACACACACACACACACACACACACACACACACACACACACACACACACATATATTTATACATATTAGGTCTGTCAAGTGATTGAAAATGTAATCGTGATTGATCGCGCTGTTAAACAATAATAGAATACCATTTATGTAAATATTTTTGGATGTTTTCTACCCCCTTTTCCACCTCACTCCTTGTTTCCCACACTTGACTTCCTTATTTATTTACAGGCCCTGCATAACACAAGACTCTTGTCCTCTTATGCAGCCATTGATTCCAGAGTAAAATATCTGTGTTACACAATGAAAGTCTTTACAAAGGTGAGTAACACTTCAGGCAGTCTGGAAGTGATAACACCCACCGTAAAAAGTTTTATAATTAGCTTTTCTCTTTCCAGATGTGTGACATTGGAGATGCATCTAGAGGTAGCCTGTCCTCCTATGCATATACTCTTATGGTGCTTTATTTTCTTCAGCAGCGAAATCCACCAGTCATTCCTGTTCTCCAAGAGGTACCGTATGTCAAGAAATACATTTGGTCCCAGTTAGATATTTTTTGGTGCACTCTTGACCAAAATAGGGATCAAAATCATCAAGTCTGAACAGCCATGCTCTGACTAGTTACCTTTCTGTTCTTAGATCTACAAGGAACCAAAGAAGCCTGAAATTTTAGTTGATGGTTGGAATGTTTATTTCTTTGACAAAATAGATGAGTTGGTGAGTCTTTTATATTCACTTTTCTGATATAGCATTATTGTGCAATAACTCTGTAAAGTGAAACTGACTCCTGGTAAGGCAGGTATTCGAAAAATGCAGGAGATGAATGTAAAAGCTAGTTACTAACAATGACATTTGCTAATATGTTTTACATATGGGCTGAAAAAGAGAACTTATCATTTAGTGTTATAAAATGTCAGCTATTATTGGACATAGCTGTGTCAGCCTTTACAATTGGAATTGTGAAGTGATACTTCAGCACCTTGCTTTAGTAATCTAAACATGTTTAGAACTATGCTGAAAATGTTCTTAAAAGAATCTGCTAAATATTTTTCAGCTGTTAAATGAAGCCAGATATTGTTATAACAACCCATGCTTTAGGACATGATATTTGGTTTGGAGGAGAAAAGAGTAATGTTACTCAAGACAGGGAGCCAAGCATGAAACTTGAAAGCGGAGTATCTTCTTTGTAAAAGGGCATGCCAGGAAACTTTGGTGTAGAACTGTACATATTCATATTTATTGGCTTAGCCTAATAAAATACAATAGATCTTCCAAAATATATATACATCTCTGATTTGATTAAAACACTTGAAGCTGAGATTTCCAAGGCGGTATAGGGGATAAAGCCATTCACTTAAAATTATTTGACATATAATGGAAATGTGTGAAAAATCTCAATTTTGTGCTGTCAAGCTATCATGACGTAGTTGGTGGTCTACAGTACAAGAGACCAGCGCACCTGTGAATAAATATTTTTGCGAAACCTGAATGCTTTACAGTCAACTGTAATCGTATAAGGTTAGTTAAAGAATAATGACTGATGTGCCATAGTGCTGCTTTTTTCCCCACCTGATGATAGGTGACATAACTCTTCAATGAAATAACCTTGTGTTGAAGGGGCACCTAGCCTAAACGTAAATTAACAATACGTATATCAATTTTGCATTCTATCAAAAATAAACAGCAAGTTTTTTTTAAAAAACCACATTGCTACTCTTCACACTAAAAATACCCACCTACCATTTAAATAGAAAAATTTGATTATGAATATTAACCTTCAAACTATAAATGGATGGTAAGTGATTTAGAGTATAATCACAATTATATGTAATGTAATGCTCCCAAATTATGAATGTGCATTTGCTTAATCTGTCTGAATCGCTGAATCTCAGAACAAGAAATATTTTCCTCTAACTTCCAGCCAGCCTGTTGGCCAGACTACGGTTCAAACACCGAATCTGTTGGGGAGCTATGGCTGGGACTTCTCCGCTTCTACACAGAAGAATTTGATTTCAAAGAACATGTTATCTGCATCAGAAGGAAAAATCTGCTTACAACTTTCAAGAAACAGTGGACCTCCAAATATATTGTTATTGAAGGTATTGTAGGAGTTAATACAGAGCTCATTGATGTAAGGAATTGCTTTAAAACCCATTTGAATAAATCTGCTCTTCTTGCATGTTGTTTTTCACTTTCATCCTGCGAGATTAGGATTTCCTCCTCCTAAATACATTGAGTGAAATCCTGGCTCTTCAGAAGTTAGGGACAAACCCCAAACTCCCCCCCCCCGCCCCCCCTCCCCCCCATGGACTTCAGTAGGGTTGGAATTTAGCCCTTATTTTTCAACTGAAATAAAGTTGAAAAGCGAATTTTACATTTTATTTTGTGTGTAGAGAGGATCATTTTTGTTTGAGGGCTGACTATCAGAATGGTTAAGAAAACTGGAATTCAGTCCATTGTCTGTCTGTCTGTCTCTCACTCTATAATCTTTTCCCTGGTTCTTCAGAATCTGTTTGATTTTTAGCTTGCTTCTACTCCAATTCCACTTAGTTCTTATAATCATATGCCTTATTTGGACAATGTTAATTGTCTACTTAAAATCAGTTTGACCGGATTAAGCATTTCTTCAGTTACCTTTTTTTATAGCATTCTGCAGAATGTTGTAATGATGCAGTGCATTGTTTTAAATCAGTTCCTTTTTGTTAGAAGACCGAAACCCTTAGCTTAGCTTTTATGCATATGAATAATCACTCTGCGGTAAAGTTTAGTTTAAGGTCACCAAATATTTATGTGCTGTGTTGCATCAGGGTCCATATGCGGGAAATCTTGTCAATGCAGACATCATTTTCTGGCTCATCTAACTTTGATAGAAATGTGTGTGTGGGGGGGGGTTCATCTCACCTTCAAAAAGTGCTTTTTCAACGTTTTGTTCAATTTGGTTCATAGAAGGACTGCTGAGATTCTGTCTTTTGAATATATCCTCTTTCAGTATATGGCGAAATCAATTTCCATGTATTGATTCTGCATCAGAAATAGCAACATTAATATGAACACAAATAATTCAATCTGTTTGGTTCCTAGTTCGCTTTCATATGGACTTTAGTAATACCTACAAATTTCTTCACATAGATCCCTTTGATTTGAACCACAATCTTGGAGCTGGCTTATCAAGAAAAAGTAAGTTACCCGGTCCACAAGCATTCCACAAATCTTCTGAGGGTCTTGTTTATTTAGACCATTAACTTTTTCTTTTATTTCCTAGTGACAAATTTTATAATGAAGGCTTTTATCAATGGCAGAAGGGTATTTGGTACCCCAATAAAAGGATTTCCTAAAGAATATCCCTCAAACATGGTAAGGGTCTTTAGAATATAGCGACAGCAATGTAGAGGGTGAGTGGGTGTGTATCTAAGTCCCTTATCTACTGTGAAGCTTCACACGTGACTCAGATGAAAACAACTGCACTCTGTTAAGAACTTATTGGTAATTTATGCATGGGAAGTTTCCTTTCAGATTTCAGTAGTAACTTCCAAAGTGGTGGTTCTTTTGGCTTTTGCTATAAATTGTTGATGGGTTGGTTTGGTTTTTTTTAACACTTATATTATGGCAGCACCTGTTAACATCAACCAGGTTGGGGCTCCATTGTACAAGTATAAAGTAAATCATCGTCTGCCCCAAACAACTTAGTCTAAAATGTGTTGTGTTAAACAGGCTGTCCTAAAGCAAAGCAGCAGCCAGTGCCTCAGAGAGCCAGTTAGAACAAGCCCTCACCTGTCACCATGTTATACAGCTCTGAATTGCAATCCCGTTACAGAGAGGGGAGTATGGCTGTAACTTTGTTCTCATTCAGACTAGAATGCTCATTGTCACAAATGAGGTCAAGAAGGCTAAACTGAGTTCTTTGTAGAGCTGTGATCAGTTAATGGCCTTCCTGGTTCTACACTAGGTGCCAGAATGGAGCGATACAAAGCACACCTACCTTCACTCTTTTGGGGAGCTGCTTGCACTAATATGGCCTGACGCTTAGGCTATGTCTACACTAGAGACCTCACAGTGTCTCAGCTGTACCGCTACAGCTGCGCCGCTGAAAGGTCTCCCATGTAGCTGCTCTTTGCCGGCAGGAGACAGCTCTTCTGCCAGCAAAATAAATCCATCCTGAATGAGCAGCGGTAGCTTTATCTGTTTGGTTTTTTTTCACCCCCTTGACCAACAAAAAGGCTATGTCTACACCAGCACTAGTCATAACTGGCTTAGGTTTCCAAGTCTTGCGGGGAGGGGGGATAAAAGGTGCATAACACTACATTGTTTCCTTTTAGGAGTACTTCTTTGACCCAGAAGTCCTGACAGAAGGGGAACTGGCCCCAAATGATAGATGCTGCAGAATTTGTGGCAAAATTGGGCACTTCATGAAAGACTGTCCCATGCGGAGAAAGTACGTATATTTTTAAAGGTTGTGTGTGTTTGGTAGTACAAGGTTCTTTACCTTTATTTGGAAGGTGGATTCCTTACGTAATCTAGAGCAGAAATAGTAATTTGACATTGCAGAGTGTTTTCCCTTATTAAACCGAGAATAAGTGTTTCGCTTAACTTTGAATTGTTTTAACTTCTGTTGGGTTGTCACTCATATTACTTGTCTTTGTGTTTTTGTACAGCAAAATTATTTCATAAGTTCTGAAATACATATTTCACCCAATGTGCTATTCAGCAGTCTTAGGGATAATATTAGCTCTGGTTTAAAAAGCAATAGCATTAGTTGGAGAGAATCTGAATGCGAAGCTGACTTGCTTTGTGCTGGAGAGAAAGCTCATGAAAACTTGCTGTATGTTTTGTTTAGTAGCTTCTATTTATAGAATCCAAGAGCTCCCCAGCAAAGTACCTTTTGTGGTGATTACTGATGCCTAATTGTGAATTGTGAAATGGATATTGCTGAGACATCTAGGTTAAAAGAACCCATGCACCCTGGCCTAAGCAAATGCAACATAGCAGAAGTCACAAATAAAGAATATCGGGTATATTTTCAAAAGCCTCTAAGTGACTCTGGAACACAAGCATTTTTGAAACTACCACCATTTGTTCAAATTTTAATGCTATTAAATTTCTTTTTAGCATTTTGCTTAGAGCCTTTCTCTTAAGTGAATGGACTGCAGCAGCCATTGCCACCTTAAGTAATATTTTAGATATTTACAATATTGTGATTAAACTTGTTTGCGCACAGTTAATTATCATTACTTGAACGCTAACTTGGAATTTAACAAACTTTGAATATAGTGTGTTTTGTATGATATGGTCTCTTTTGAAGTATGGTAAGTATACCAGATAAATAAGTGTTTTGAAGGACGTACCAGGTTATGAACGATTCGAATAAGTTATTAGAGGAAATGGCCATTTCACTGTTACTCCTCGATTGTCAGTATGACTCAGTACACTAGTCCAAGCCTTCTGGAGCTGATAAATATGCTATTTTAACTTCCAGGTGTGTACAGTAAGACATTACTAAAATCTGAGTGCGAGAGATCACTCCACTGAGCTCTAAACTAAATGTCATTCTTCCTTAATATTTAGTATTGTACATAGTGGAGGGGATTTTTGAGCTTTACATCATAAATTTTTTCCCAAAGATGTGTGTCTGTGTATATACAGTATGTAATATGAAACCACCATGTTTAAAACTTAGCATTTCTTATTTGTGTAATAATGCTGTCAGTCCAGATTTGATGAAATATAAACCAATTTAATTGTGGACTGAGTACTTTATATTCAGGGTTTTGTAAACAGGAAGAAGTTTGTACAGCTGGATTAGAAATCCATGAAAATTATTCCTAGAGTTAGACACCTTGGTTGTAAAGATGTCTTGCTTTTTTTGTTTGTTTGTTTGTTTGTTTTTTTGGTTGATTGTATGGTGCTTCTTTACTACATATTGTTCATAATTTCCATTAGAGTTCAGCAGAAAGTTTTCCTTAACTGCATAAATTAATATTACTAAATTTACTTAATATTTCATGTTGGTTCTCCCAGCACTTAGACTTCTAGGAAAAAGATACGTTCATTCATTTTTGTTGCCTGTCACAGAAATCCTCTTAAAGATTGTACTATTTAACACCAGGTTTCTTGTCTCCATCTACTGACAGAGCCTATTTGCTTTTATGTCACTGTTTTGCTTCTGCAGGTTGAGACGACGACATGATCATGAAGATATTAAAAACCAAAGGTACATAGAGAACAATGAGAAAAGAATCAAAGAGGACAAAGAAACCCAAAATAAAACTACAGAAAAAGATACCTCGATGAAGGAAGGAACGATACTATGTACGCCTCAGAAAAACAAACTAGGGAGGACAACACTGGACACAGGAAGAGACAAGGCTTCCAGGCAGTCAGCAGAGAAGTGGAAGCGGCAGGAGGACAGGGACTTAAGAGAAAAACGTTGTTTTATCTGTGGGAGAGAAGGCCACATTAAAAAAGAGTGCCCACAGTATAAAGGAGCTGCAGGTAGGAAACCCAGAAAGGGTCTGTTTAAGATGTCAGAGTGTATCATTTTGGAGTATTTAACGAAATTGACTAAATGGGTCTGGATTAATATCTCATCAGATATACTGAGCATACATAGTACTGAATGTTACTTTTTCAAGGGGACAAGATGCAATTGTCCAGTTTCCCTTCTTAGTCCTCCGCCTGCCTTAAGGGCACCCCCTGTTGCCTAGAAAGACTAAACATGATTTCCACTAGAGCCAGAAAACAGGCTGCATGGCCCAGGTCCTCAAAGGCATTTAGGCTCCTATATTAGATTGACAATAATGGAAGGTAGGTGCCTAACTATCTTTTTGAAGCTCAATGGAGGTTAGGTGTCTAAATACCTTTGAGGATCTGGGCCTGCGTATGGGGAAGAGTTGGTTTTACCTATTTCCAGAGGCTGTTTCCACTTCCCTCAGAATCCCTGTTAGCTCCATTTTCAGACTTTAGATTCCATTTCAGTGCATTGTAGTCTACGAAGGCTGGCCCCAAAGCTATTCTCATCATCTTAAACGATTGCATTCTGAATAAGCTTAAGCATTTGACAGCTTCCCCCATAAATGGTTTTAAACCATTCCCAATAAGCAGAAAATGGTTACTACTCAACAGGATATGGAAATGAAGCAATTTATTCTGGTGCTTAACTATGCTGAATGTTGGGAAACTTTTTTCTTAATGTCCATGTCTACGTCCTTTCTGAAATGTGGTGCCCAGAACTAGACCTAATACTCCAGTTGAGGCCTAGTCAGTGCGGAGTAGAGCGGAAGAATTACTTTTTGTGTCTTGCTTACGACATCCCAGATTATTTGCCTTTTTTTGCAGCAGTATTACACCATTGATTCATATTTAGTTTGTGATCCACTATGACTGCCCAGGTCCTTTTCTGCAGTACTCCTTCTTAGGCAATCATTTCCCATTTTGTAAGCGTGCAACTGATTGATTGTTCCTTTCGAAGTGGAGTAATTTGCATTTGTCCTTATTGAATTTCATCTTATTTACTTTAGACCATTTCTCCTGTTTGTACAGATCTTTTTTAATTTTAATCCTATCCTCCAAAGAACTTGCAACCCCTTCCAGCTTGGTATTGTCGGCAAACTTTATAAGTGTGCTCTCGATGCCATTATCTAAATCATTGATGAAGATATTGAATAGAACTGATCCCTGAGGGACCCCACTCAATATGCCCTTCCAGCTTACTGTGAACCATGATAACTACTCTCTGGGAGCGTTTTTCCAACCAGTTAGGCACCCACTTTATAGTAGCTCCATCTAGGTTGTGTTTCCGTAGTTTTATGAGACAGTCATGCAAGGCAGTATCAAAAGCCTTACAGAAGTCAAGATATACCACATGTATCGCCTCCCTCCCTGTCCACAAGGCTGGTTACCCTGTCAAAGAAAGTTGTTAGGATGGTTTAACATGATTTGTTCTTGAAAAATCCATGCTGCCTGTTACTTATCACCTTATTATCTTCTAGGTATTTGTAAATTGATTGCTTAAATATTTACTCCATTATCTTTCCGGGTACCAAACTTAAGCTGACTGGTCTGTAATTCTCTGGGTTGTCCATATTTCCCGTTATATGGGCACTATATTTGCCCCTTTCCAGTCCTCTGGAATCTCTCCCGTCTTGTCAAAGATAATTGTTGAGGGCTCAGATATCTCCTCAGTCAGCTCCTTGAGTATTTTAGGATGTATTTCCTCAGGCCCTGGTGACTTGAAGTCCTCTAACTTGTCTAATATCAGAGGGGTGGCCGTGTTAGTCTGTAACCGCAAAAACGAGGCGTCCGGTGGCACCTTAAAGACTAACAGATTTAATGGGAATAAGCTTTCAAAAGCCAATGCCCAAATAAATCCGTTAGTCTTTAAGGTGCCACTGGAGTCTTCGTTGCAACATGTCTAAGTAATTTTTAACTTGTTCCTTCCCTATTTTAGCCTCTGATCCTATCTCATTTTCACTGGCATTCACTATGTTCAACGTCCAGTCACCACCAACCTTCTTCGTGAAAACCTGAAACAAAGTCGTATAGCACTTAGGCCATTTCCACATTTTCTGTTATTGTTGTTCCTCCCTCATTGAGTAACAGGCCTACCTTGTTCTTGGTCTTTCTCTTGCTTCTAATGTAGTTGTAGAATGTTTTCTTGGTACCGTTTAAGTCTCTAGTTAGTTTAATCTCATTTTGCGGCTTGGCCGTTCTAATTTTGTCCCTACATACTTGTGTTATTTGTTTATATTCATCCTTTGTAATTTGACCTAGTTTCCACTTTTTGTAGGACTCGTATAAAGTAGAGCCCTTTCCTAAGGAAAGGTGAGAGGGTGCCCCCCTCAGTTAATCACTAGCCTCTGAAGGAATAGAGAATTGCAGTATCTCCCGAGGTGGGAAGATGCCCTCCTTGGAACCTTTACATAAACCCCCAGAGCATTTAAAGCCGGTGGAAAAAGTTCCTCTTCTTCCTGGCCATTTAAAGCAGCATTTGTCACATCAGTCCTCTCCTTGAGGAGTCTCTCAAATCAGGCCTGTTGCGCACTACAGCATTGCTCCCGCTGATGTAAGTTGCCCACTACACCGACCTAACAACTCCACCTGCACGAGAGCCATAGCACTTAGATCCATTTAATTAGGGTGGTGCAGTGTCTGTGTAGATACTGCAGTACTTAGGTCACCTGTTGGCTGTCAACTAAAGCTGAAGAAAAGGTATTCCAGGATTCTAGCCAAATAGATCTGAAATGAAGTTTCATATCCGTGCTGCACCCTGTTTCTGACCCTGAGTCACTGGTCTAGTTTTCCACCTCACCGTGCATCAGATGTCAACATCTCATACTTACTGTCAGGGCTTTGTCTCTGAACTCTCTCCTTTCACATTTCCCCTTGCCCACTCATTCTGCCAGTGCCACCTTATCTCTCACGTTTCTCCATGTCTCTCTTAAATCCTGTGCCCTACCCTTGGAATTCACTTCCCAAACCCAAGTGGTCACATTTCCTCGTACCTCATTCAAATTCACTTCTTCTGTCCCGTCTCTGAAGTGTGACATAGGGAGAGTAAAGACTAAAATATATGTTTACTGCATTCAAGATGTCTGTGTATTCATTGCTGTGGGAGCAGCTTCAGGTGTTCTTCAGTCCAGGTGACCTGCTGTATATTGACCTTTGTCACTTCTAGCATATAAGTGTGGTGACGAGGTTGTCGAAGGTATATGTAAACGACATTAATCACAGAGAGGTGGCTGTTGCCTATCATTACGTATGTGTTGGGGAGAGTGGTCCTGTTGATAAATCTTTTGTACTCTGGAAATTGTTTTCTGTGTGGCCCCAAAAGTGTTCTCTCTGATCCAGTGGTAAGGGGGCAAAGTTCAATTCCCTGGTCTCCCTTGGATTTCCTGTATGACCTTGGGCAAGTCACTTCTCTCTCTTTGCCGGTGTTCTATCAAATGGGGATAATCATTCTTCCCTTAAGGGTGTTGAGGTTGAATACACTAAAGATTGTGAGGTGAAGGGGGTGAGGCATGCATACAAGTGCCTTTATATAGATAATGACCAGTTGTTGGAGTTTCTAATTGGAAGGCAATATTTTTACCTTTTCAGTAAATTTTCACTTTATTTTAATTTCTCAGGCGGATCAAAGTCAGAAGGTCTGTGTGGATCCCCTTCTTCACCCAGTGCTGTTAAACATGCTGGTAGACTAAATCAGGTAAACACTGCATACTTTTCTGAATCACGTTCTTCAACTACATTACACTTTTTTGTAGGTACAGTGCTGTTTATCTGTATTCCAATCAACTGTTCCCTGCCTAATAGTTGAATTTTGTATGTTTGCTTATCTCTATATGTAGGGTGAACGGATGTCCCGTTTTTATAGGGACAGTCCTGTTTTGGGGGACTTTTTCTTATATAGGTGCCTATTACCCCCCCCCCCCCCCCCCCGTCTGTCCCATTTTTTCACAATTGCTATCTGGTCACCCTATCTATATGTCTCTCTTTTAGGGAATACTTTTACATGAGGAAAAAAAGAAACAAAAAGGAAAAGTGTTCTTGAGTCCCCACACAGGTTTGTATATTAGATTCCACTGAACAGCAACCCAGATATTAACAACTTCTGATTAACAGCAACATTTTTCTGGGAACCAATCCTGTCCCATTGACTTTTTAATGTTAGTGGGAGTTGGCTATTTGCAGCAGCATGCTGTTTATCAAGAACATTTTCTTAAGAAGAACGATGCAAGCTGCAGGCAGGTTTTCAGGGTTGCAGCCAGAGGAGGAGGCACTGGGACATGCTGAGGCCACCCACCACAGGCAGGTTTGCAAGACTGCAGCCACAGGGGAAAAAGTGGGAAGACAACTTCTCTGGCTGCAAGCACACAGGGACTGCACAGGAGGTAAGGGGCTGCGAGCTGAGGGGGAGCAGGGCAGTAGATGCCAGAGCTGCATGGTAGCTCTCCCTGTGCAGCCTTCTAGGGGGTACAGTCAGGGAAGGAAGCAGTGAGACATGCTGAGTCCTGATCCCTAGAGAGCGCTGTGAGAAGTACAGTGCAGCGCCCCCTCTCCCTTCTGCTGTCCTGGCCACAGGCAGGTTGTAGGGCTGCAGCCAGGGAATGTACTTCCCAGCACTTCCTTCCTTAGCTGCAGCCTTGCAAACCCACCTTCCACTTATTGGCAACTGCTGGATAATGGCAACATTTTGCTGTTGACCAAGGGGTTGCTAATAAGCAGAATCTACTGTAACTTGGAATTTCTTAACTGAAATTACAGTACCTAAAAGCAATTTTGGGGAATTGAGTATGTTCCCCAATCCTCACTGATGAGAGCTCTGCTTTCTGTGTTGATACTGAAGGCAGTTCAGGCTTGTTGCTAGCAAGTTTTGGGATAAGCCCAGCCTCTTTATCCATCAGAAGTTTTTTCCTCCGGCAGCAGAACCAGGAGGCAGTTCAGCTCTCCCCTACTTTTGGTTAGTTTTATTTTTTTATTTACCATCAATAGGTGGTGGGTTTTTTGCGGGGGTACGGTGGGGGGGGGGAAGATTTGACAGCAGAGTACAATATTTTTTATTTGTATCTATTCCTTTCCCCTTTGTCCTCCTGTTTCTGCCTACTTGGGTCTTATGTACCTTGAAGTGTTCCTTTCAAGGACCATATGTGAGACCTCCTTCAAAGAAAGCCTAAATAACCCTCTAGAAATCCACAGGATTAATTTCTTAAGGGCCAAGACATTAAAGCAGATCCCCGCTCCATGAATTCAGTGTTAGAAGCAGAATAGGACTGTTACTCCCTTACACACATCTGTTTCACTTGCTTAAAAAAAATAAATTTTAATCAGCTATTACGGCCAAGTTTTTAAAAATGAGTAGCGATTTTTACACATTTCAGTTTAATCTAATCTGGCTCAGACCAAGTTAAGAACATAAGAATGGCCATCCTGGGTCAGACCAAACGTCCATCTAGCCCAATATCCTGTCCTCTAACAGTGACCAATTGTCAGGTGCCCCAGAGGGAATGCAGAGAACAGCTAATCATCAAGTGATCCATTCCCTGTCACTCATTGCCAGCTTCTGGCAAACAGAGGCTAGGGACACCATCCCTGCCCATCCTGGCTAATAGCCATTGATGGACCTATCCTCCACGAATTTATCTAGTTCTTTTTTGAACCCTGTTATAGTCTTGGCCTTCACAACATCCTCTGGAAAAGAGTTCCACAGGTTCCAAAAGTTTGTCCACTTTCTCTTCTTTCCCCTTAGGGTGGAACACGCTATGTGGAGCACACATAAAAATAAGCCGTGCTTCCAAAATCTTGTGTTCAGATCATTGCTTTTCTGTTTGGTTAAAACGTCAATAATGTGACACTTTCTTTTTTGGATTCTGTTTAGGCAGCCTTTCCAATAAATACATGGCTCAGGGAAAAGCCTCACAGAAGAGGACCCAACAAGAATCATGAGGGGACTGAAGCACTCTGAAATTGCAATACAGGCCGTCCATTCGCTTCAAAAATTAGGTTCATTTTGGCTAAAGCTTCTGGGCTCACAAGACAGCAGCACAAAACAATCTTCAATTTAAGTTTAAAGAAAACATGGTATTTTATTTTAATTAGATTGCTAAAAGTCAGAGGCAATGGATTTTAATGCAGTGCTCCTACTATGGACTCCTGCTCTTAATAGATTATTTGAACATTTTAATAGAAAGCCATGATGTTTGTATTTGTTTACTAGGTAAAACGTGTAGATAAGAGCAGGTGCTCATTTTCAAGATTTTAACATTCAACCTGACCCTTTCAAAGTGCACCAAAATTGTGTGCAAGCCAAATATTATGTTTTATTTTTCTTCAAAAGTTGACTTTTTTGAAGGAGGAAATGCTATTTATTAATGTTGATTGTTTACTGAATCCCTGTGTCAAGTGTTTAAAATGTTTGTGGACTACTACTGATGTATTTGCAAACATTTTATCTGCGGAGAATTGAAAAGGCAAACATTAGTAAACTCTTTTGTGAAACCGCTGTGGACACATTGCCACTGAGTTGTTTTTTTTCCCTTTGTGATTTTGAGTTAATATGCTGCTGTGCTTGTGTACAGAAAAAGACTAAGAAGCAGGTTAGTCCTGTTTGATGCTGCTAAGAATCTTTCCCAAGGCCTATAAAATACAACAGACAAAATTGCTAACAGGCAGAAAAAAGTGATAATCAGCAATCGGTGATGGGGGTTAAATGCTTTTCTGTTTTTCCTAAAAAGTGAAGAGGATCCAACTGCCAGCCAAGGATTTAATTAGTGTTGTCATCTTAAGATTTACTTGAAGTCCTTTTGGAACTGGTACTGTACCTTCATACCCCGTTCTCGGGGTGGATCAATACATGGTAAAAATGAAACCACTGTTATTTATTACTTTTGAAATAAAAAAACAAAAGTTAAAACTTGAAATTTCAACATTTCTCCTTATCTTGTACTTCCAAGTATTCTTTACAAGTGCAAAATTCAATAGGACCATAGGATAGTGTAATTTTATTCTAACTACTTATTTAATGATGTTATGTTTTAAGACTAATAGTTCCTGTCACCAAATGTCTACATCTTTATTAAAGATGTAAGCTGGAATTTTCAAAGGGGCCAAGGGAGTTAGATCCCCAGCTCTCCGTGAGTGAGTGTGTTGTGTTATGTATCCTAATATTCATCACTTCATAAATCTGTTCACTTACACATTAAGAGAGATTTTAGCCAAAGACTAACAGAAAATAACCACTTTCAGGTGATGGAATGTTTGTCAAGATCACTTCAACTTCATAGCTAATGGTACTTTATCATAAAACTAAAATTCAGTCTTTCCTTTGTGGGCTACTTAGTTTTTGTTGTACTGTTTATTTGCCTGGCAACAAAATATAAAAGTTGCTGTGTTCTGTGTATGCAATGGCTCAATTAACCCTATATTTAAAGTTTTCTTCTTTGATTTTGGTTGGGAGTGAAAGATAAAAGCTTCTATGGAGCTAAGTGCCCATAGAGAGACCCCACACCCCTTCCATAGAAGATGTTCATAAAAATCATTATTTGCTTCCTAATCCACAGCCTCCCTCCCACAGGTACCTTTTGCCATGAAGTATCCAAGTATGAAATCTTCCTTGCTAAACCTGACTTCAGCTGATGGCTGGTCCTGTGGATGCCCTCACCTTTCATTCTGAAGAGAGGGTTATTCACCTTATGCAATAACTGAGGTTCTTCGAGATTGTTGTTCCTGTGTGTGCTCCACTTCAGGTGTCCATGCAACCTGCGCTTGTCATCGGAGATTTGTGATAGCAGTGCCTAGTTAGGGTGCGCATGCACCATCACCTTCTTGCACCACCTCAGGCAGTTACATAGTGCTGCACGATCAACCGTCCCTCAGATCCTTTTCTACTGCAGAGAATCTAGCGTGAAACTCCGAAATAGAGGGGAGGAGGGAGGGTAGTGGAGTACTTAGAGACAGTAATCTTGAAGAACCTTTGTTGCTGCAGAAGGTGAGTAACATTTTTTTTTTTTTTTTTTTTTTTTTTTGTGTGTCCCCCCCTGTGGGTGCTCCACTTTAGGTGACTGTTGAGCAGTCCCCCTCAGTGGAAGAGCGAGGCTTCAGAGTTGCATTAGTGATCGTTGATAACAGAGTCCAAATAGAACGTTTGATGATGACTGTTGCTCTATTGTGCTTTGTGAATGTGCGGACTGATGTCCAGGTTGATGCTCTGCAAACATCAATAATGGGGATGTTGTTGAGAAAAGCTATCAATGCTGAAAGTGCTCTGGTAGAGTGTGTGGGTCCCGTTGGGGCTTGTAATTGATGCTTTTGATAACAAAAGTGGCTGCATCCTGATATCCACTTGGATAGTCTCTGTTTTGAGATGGTTTCCTCTTTTGGTCGTTCTGTTATAGAGACCAATAGTCTGTGATTTTCTAAACATTTTTGTTCTTTCAATGTAGAAAGCTAATGCTCTTTGAGCGTCCAGTGTGTCGAGTGATGCCTCTTTTGTCTGCATGAAGTTTTGGAAAAAATCCAGGTAAGTAAATGGGTTGGTTCAAATGAAAGGGGGAGGCAACCTTCAGTAGGAATTTGGGGGGTGGTAAGGTAACTATCTTTAAAGAAAGTTGTGTATGGAGGGGCTAGGGGATGTGCCATTAGGGCACCTAGTTCTCTCACACGTTTGGCGGACGTAATGGCAATGAGGAAAGCCACCTTTATAGATAGGTGGAGTAATGAACAAGTGGCCAGTGGCTCAAATGGGTTTTTCATAAGTCTGCGTAAGATGAGGTTAAGGGTCCACGTAGGAGGTGGGTTCCTTATTTCAGGGTAAGTGTTCTCAGTGCCCTTGAGAAAACATTTAGTTATGTGGGCAAATGTGGTGACCCCATCCACCTTATCGTGGAAAGCTGTGATAGAGTTGCCAAGTGTACCTTGATGAAGCTTGTGGAGAAGCCGCAGTTTTTTTAGTTCTAATATGTAATCCAATACCCTTTTAAAAGGGAGGATGTTGGTTTGATATTTGTCCTGGCACCATATGGTGAATTGTTTCCACTTATGAATATATGTCTATCTTGTATTCTAGGGGTTCTCAAACTCGGGGTCGGGAGGCTATTACATCGGGGGTCGCTAGCTGTCAGCCTCCACCCCAAACCCCGCTTTTCCTCCAGAATTTATAATGGTGTTAAATACATTAAAAAGTGTTTTTAATTGATAAGGGGGGGGTCAGAGGCTTTCTACATGAAAGGGGTCACCAGTACAAAAGTTTGAGAACCCCTGTTGTATTTGGTCTACTATTGTTCAGTATTTGGTCTAGTGTTGTTCAATAATATGTCTTTTACGTCCTCTGAACAGCTCATTTCATTTCCTCTCAGCCGGGGAGGTGAAGTATTGTGAGGTTGGGATGGTGGATGTGTCCTGCAGCTTGGGAGAGGAGATGAGGTATGAGAGGAAGATTTCAAGGTGGGCACGCCGCCATCTTTAACAGGTATGGGAACCATGTTTGTCTGGATCATGTAGGTGCTAGTAGGATGACTTTGGATTTGTCCTCCTTGATCTCGTTTAGGACCCAGGTTAGGAATGGGGTTGGAGGAAATGCATACATTAACGGTGCATCCCATTTGATGAAGAGAACATTGCCTAGGGAACGGGGTCCCAGTCCGGCTCTAGAGAAATATTGTGGCCACTTGGTGTTCTGTGCTGTTGCAAAGAGGTCTATGGTAGGGAATCCCCATAGTTTGAATATCGTATGTAGAACGCCAGGGTCCATTTCCCACTCATGATTCCGTGAGAACTCTGTTTAGTGCATCTGCTTTTGTGTTTTGACATCCCGGCCGGTAGGATACTGATATGTCGATGTTGTACCAATTCTAGAGCAGTATCTCCTCTGTGCATAGGAAGTGTGATCGTGCCCACCCCCCACCCCCCCCGCCAATCCTTTGGCGTTTATGTAAAACATGCACACTACAGTCAGTGAGGATCCTGATGGCTTTGTTTTTTTATTAGTGGTAGAAAGTGCTTGCGTGTGTTGTGGACTGCCCTTAGTTCCAGCAAGTTTATGTGCATGTTGGACTCCAGTAGGAACCATCGGCCTTGTACTGTGTGGTTGAGTAAATGCGCTTCCCAACCTATTAGGGAGGTATCCATGGTGATTGTCACTGTTGGAATCGTTTGTAGAAATGGGAGTCCTATACAGACGTTCTTTGATTGTGTCCACCATTTTAGGGAGTCCTTTACCTTGTTTGCCATTGTGAGATGTCTGCTTAGGCCAGTGGTCCCCAACCTTTCTGTTGCAATAGCATATTCATGTTCCCAGAAGAGTGTGGCGGGCGCTGAACGATCAGCTGCCAAAATGCTGCTGAGAAGCGGCGTCAGCGAGAAGTGTCGCTGCCAAAATAATGCCGAGAAGCAGCAGCATTTCGGCGGCAGCACTTCTTGGCATTGCCGCTTCTCTGAGGTATTTGGGCAGCTGGTTGTCTGGCGGCTGCACTCCTCAGCGGCGAGTTGTCCGGCGGAAGCGCTCCCTTTTCAGTAGGCGGGCGCACATAAATGCCCCGGCGGACGCCATGGCGCCCACGGGCACCACGTTGGGGACCACTGGCTTAGGCTGTGTCTGTGTGGTATGTGCACTGTTCGAAGCCAGGCCTGCAGGCATCTCATGTGTAGCCTGGCGTGTTTGATGACAAACATAATTACTGATGTGTGTCCCAACAGTTGTAGGCATGTTCTGGCAGATGTTTGTGGACTGTCTGTCACTGTTGATATTAAGTTGACGAGTGTGATGAAGTGTTGATGAGGTAGGGTTGCTGTAGCTGTTGAACAGTCGAGACAAACTCCAATGAATTCCAAGTTCTGGACAGGTATCAGTGTTGACTTTTGTGTGTTTATTTATAATCATCAAAAAAAGGGTTATCGTACTCTGTGTGGCATTTATTGCTTCATGTTGTGTAGGAGCCTTTGAGGCAGTTGTCCAGATAATGAAATATCATGACTCCATGTCTGCAGAGGTGTGCTGACACCACTGCTAAAACTTTGGAGAAAGGCCTTGGGGCGGTCAATAAGCTGAAGGGTAGTACTTGGTATTGGAAATGTTGTTTTTCTAGGGTGAACCTTAGGAATCTTCTGTGTGATGGTAACATGGAAACATGTGTCTTGTAGGTTGAGGGCCGAGAGCCAGTCCTCCTTTTCTAATGCTAGGATTATAGTTGTTAGTGTGACCATTTTGAAATGTTGGGTTTTACAAATTTGTTGAGTTTTCTTAGGTCCAGGATGGGCCTCCACTCGTGTGTCTTTCTGTGTTCGAAAATAGTGTGAGTAAAACCCATTGCCTCTGTGCTGTGTTGGTACTGGTGCCACTGCGCCTAGATGTATAATGTGGTTTACTTCCTGTTGCAGCAGGTATTCATGAGAGGGGTCCCTGAAGAGGGATGGGGAGGGAGAATGGGGAGGTGGGATCGAGATAAAAGGCATGAAATAACCAGTTTGGCTCATTGCCAAAACCCATTTGTCGGCAGTGATGGTGTGCCAGACTTGGTAAAATAGTGACAAGCAATATTCAAATGGTTGGGAGATAGTTCCAGTGTTAGAATGAGTGGTTGTCTCTTGCCCTTGACCACACCTTCAAGAGTGCTGTCTCGAGGTAGATTGTTAGGATGTCGAAGGTTGATTCTGGTTTGGTCGACGTCTGGTCTGCTTTGCTTGTGGTGTTGGTCAAACTGCCTGTGTGGTTGTGCGTTTGGTGGCAATGGGAATCTCTGTGTATAATACCTTTCCTGTTGTTTTTTTTTATTTGCAGGTGTGTAGATGCTCATGGATTTTAATGTTGTCCTAGAATCCTTCAGATTATGAAGGGACCTGTCAGTTTTGGCCACACATAGTTTTGGGCCTTTGAAGGGCAGATCCTCAACCATTGACTGCACCTGTCTTGGGAACCCCAAGAGATGAAGACTTGATGCACGGTGCGTGACCACTGATGTTGCAATGGAGCATGCCGCTGTTTCCACAGAGATAAGTGAGCCCTGCAACTCTGTCCTGGTGGCAATGAGATGGCCTTCAGTGATGTTGGCTTTCAGTTGTTCTTTTTTGTCTTCCAGTAAGCTGCCAATAAATTCTGACATTCTCGAAAATATTGTGTGTGTGTGTGTGTCTATTTTGACAGGTCTTCATAATTAGCTACGCGAAACTGCAGTGTTGCAGATGAATACGCCTTGCAACCAAAGAGGTCTCACCTCTTCCATTATCTGTCATACAGGGTTATTCTAGTATGGTGTTGCTCTTCCCTCTTGTTTATAGCTTCCACCACTAGTGAGTTTGATGTGGTGTGTGTTAACAAGAACTCCACTCCCTTAGATGGCACATAGTATTTATCCGATCTTTTGCATGATGGGGGTAATGTTGCTTGTGTCTGCCAGATGGTTTTGGCAGGCTCCATAATAGCATCCTTTATCAGCATTACTCTTTACTGAGGTAGATGTCTGAAGTATATCCAGTAGTTTACGCTGCGATTCAGGTACCTCTTCTAGGGATATGTCCAGGGACTGCCACCCTTTTGAATAGTTCCTGGAATTGCTTGAAGTCATCCCCTGTGGTAGGGGCATTATAATTTCATCTGGTGATGAAGATAACAGGTTTGCGGGTGGTAAGGCTTCTTGGTCTGAGGTTTCCTCAGTTTTTCAGTCACCTCCTCCTGTGTTTCTGAGGATCCTGGTATAGGTGATGATGGAGATTGTGGTGCTCTCGATCTTGGTGGGCTGGGAGACTTGCGATGTTGTGCCCTGTATACTGCCCACAGGTCCCAGTAGGGCCAATTTGGTGTGAATGACATGGGAGGTGGCGCCTATGGGTGCCTATACTATGTGCATCTGAAGATGAGTGGTATCCTGTTTGGTGGGATGGTCCTGGTGAGGAGTGATGAGGTGCATATATCTCCCCTTCATCCTTGCGATCATCATTGCTGGAGACGAGGAGCCAATCTAGGTGGAGTGGTCAGCCAGCTCAGTACCGCTTGAGTTGGAATGCTATCAGTACCGAGGAGCGGGGACTCCAGTGTTGAGAGGACCGGTAGATCTGTATGCCTTAAGAATTGGAGCGGTACCATGAACGACAGTACCAATGTCAGCATTGCTGGCAGTACGGGAGTGAGAGTAGTAGCCACCGGTGCTGAGGATCTTGTGTTGTGCTGTGTAGGTACCACAGGTGGTGCCATTGTGTCGCTTAGTGCCGAGTGTCGTCTTGGCTCTCTGGGTACTGAGGCAGAGGGTTTTACTTTGCCCTGTGAGCCTCCGTCAGAGCTTGCCTGCTTACAGTCTTTCGCTCTGTGGGAATTCGCGGTACCGGAAGGTCCCAGTGCTGTCGGTACCGACGTCGTCTTGATGGTTGGGGAATACTTTTTCTTAGCGGATTCCCACTGTGGTGAAGTCTGAGCCTGCTTTTGTGTAGCCTTCTTGGACAAAGGCTCTTTTGTAGGGGCTGTTGAGACGGGACCTCTGTCAGAAGCTGCCAATGGCAACCACTGGCCAGGCAGGGTCCGAGGCAGGTTGCAGAGATTTTTCCATCATAAGGATCTTACATTGAAAATCTCTCGCTTTTCTTGTTCTGGCCTTTAGATTACTGCAATGTGGACACTTTTGAGGGATATGTATCTTGCCCAGATAGCAGACACACCATGCATGTCTGTCAGAAATAAGGATTGACAGTCTGCAAGTCAGGCAGCATTTAAATCCCAGCGATCTGGGCATGGGAGACAGGTTCTGTCCCTAACTGAGAAGGGGAGCAGTAACATTATAGAAGCCTAAACTTATTTTCCTAATAAGGGAGATAAAGACATTTTTTTAAAAAGTATGAAGGGTAAGACTCACTTAGCTTTATTGTTAATAGTCATGTTATCTAAAAGTAGGTAAGCGGTGCTGCTAATTGCTCCGACTCAAGCCAAAGGTGGTAGAGAAGGAACTGAGGTACAGTTGGTCACGCAGCACTATGTAACTGCCTGAGGCAGCACGCGACAGCACATGCGTGACCCCGCTAGGCACTGCTACTAGAAATTTCTGTGCATGGACACCTGAAGTGGAGCACCCACATGGACACCTTTCAAAGGAGAAGCCAACCTTCCCCCTTCTACACCAGCCTGGGTTGTTGAGTTTTTTCTTGTTCCTTTGGAGAGCTAGTTGCAGAAGGAGGGTGTTTCTCTAGACAGCTATGAATGCAGAACTCCTCCCCTAGCCTGAAAACCAAAATCCCAAACCTGAGGCTCATGTCACAGCTACTCTGCCAATAGGATGGACTGTACTGAACCAAGTTAATAAGTAAACTTATTTGATTGGCTGTAGTGAAGCTGTGTGATAATGACTTACACAGCTGTGTGACTGATGTATTGTAGCTCCATCTGTGTTGAGTTGAAACAAAAGACTAAAGTGTACACCTTTTGAGTTTTACTTAAGAGTCCACTACTGAAAGCAGACGATATGTGAATGATCACCTCCACAGTCTTTGATAGGACAAAAGGGATCTTTCTGTAACTATCCTATATTCAGTCTCATCAGTGAGTTAGCTGACAGTGTTAATTTGTGTTAAAGATAGCTTGGTACACCACAGCTTCTCATGCTCTCTTTGTCTCTGGTCCCCATTGTCCTACACTCCAGTTTAATATATTGTTGAAAAATGGAGGTGCAAAGACAGTATATATATTACACATGTGGGGGCACTGCTGACATGTATTTTTTCCTCTTTGCTTCTGTTCCCATGATAGTCTTTCACTTGAATTTGTAGAAGGGGCTGTGTGCATGGCTTTGGAGCTGTCTGTCCTGCACCCACATGCAAGGCTACTGGTTCTTATGCCCTCTCCCCTTGGTTTTGTTCCTACTGTATTTATTTATTCAAAACCTTATGGAGAGATTGTTGTAGATCATCTGGTCCTCTGACTACTACCCCATGCTACTTATCCATGTGGGCACTAATGATACTATGAGGTATGACCCTCAGCAGATGAGAAGTGACTACAGGGCTCTGGGAGTAAGGGTGAAGGAGTTGGGAGTACAGATGGTGTTCTCTTCAATCCTTCTGGTCAAGGGCAGGGGCCCAGGCAGAGACATACATTGTGGAGGTGAATGCCTGGCTGTGAAGATGTCGCCAGGAGGGCTTCAGCTTCCTTGACCATGGGATGCTGTTCCAGGAAGAAGGACAGTTAAGCAGAGATGGGGTCTACCTATCAATGAAGGGGAAGAGCATATGTCAAGGCTGAATCCCCACTCTGGCACTTCGAGTGCAGAAGGTGAGGGCCTACAAGGATTTTAAAAATTAATACTTGCCTCTCCAGGCTTGCATTACACTCCCAAGGTTACAGGTTCTCTCTGACCTTGGCTTAGTAAACACTGCCACCACCCAAATGCAAAAAAACCCCTTGAACCCAGGAAGGAGCACTTGGGAATTCCTGTGGGGTACCCTCAAGCCCTTTCACCCCTCTTGGAGGAAGAGCTAAGAAAGAAAACAAAGGAAATTAGCTGTTGCCACCAGCTAATTAAACAAGATATGCAGAAACCTCTTAGGACACCAAAAATCCAGTTCTGTTCTTAAAGGTAGATTTTATTAAAAACAAAAAGGAAGAAAATACATTTGGAACTTAGGCTTTTGCTAGATTTTAAAAGAGCAATTCTAAAAGCTTTCTTGGGGGTTCAGCTTAAAGGTTACGAGCAAACAAAAGCATCTGGGGTTAGTACAGAGGAGATCCACAAGCTGAAATAAACCTGATCTATCCCAATGATTCCTTCTAGGGTATGGTTCAAACCTTTCACAGCATTCCTGCTTATAGCAGTGCTGGTCCATGTCCCTGCAGCCCAGAGAGAACAACCCAACAAAGGGAAGGTTTTTCCCAATTTTAAAAAGTTTTAGCCCTCCCATTGGCTCTTTTGGTCAGGTGCCCCCACCCCCCCTTCATTTATCACAGCATATTTAGATACAGACTGGCTAACCTAGAGAGGAGAGCTTTAAACTAGGTTCGAAGGGGGCAGGCGCCCAAAGCCCACAGGTAAGTCAAAAACATGGACAACTGGGAGAAGGGCTGGAAGTTGGGGGGAGCATGGGGTGTTATAGCAGGGATAAAGGAGAGAAGACAGAACTGAGGGGGAAGGGGTAGAGAAATCAAATCAGTATCTTAGGTGTCTATGCTAGTGTGAGAAGTATGGTGAAGCAGCAGGAAAAACTCAATGCTAGTAAATAGGATGAAATTAAATAAGGACAAATGCAAAGTACGCCATCTAAGAAGGAACAATCAGTTGTGCACACACAAAATGGGAAATGACTGCCTAGGAAGGAGTACTGGGGAAAGGCATCTGGGGGTCATAGTGGACCAGAAGCTAAATATGAGAAAATAGTAACACTGTTGCACAAAAAGCGAACATCATTCTGGGATGTACTTTCAGGGATAGGTTGTTTGATGCATCATCAAAGATCTACAACCTATCCTGAAAGATGATCCCTCACTTACAGACAACCATGCAACAAAAACACTAACCCAGGAACCTACACTTGCAACAAAACCCGATGCCAACTCTGTCCACATATTCAACTGACACCATCATAGGACCTAATCACATCAGCCACACCATCGGCCTCATTCACCTGTACATCTACCAATGTGATATGCCATCATGTGCCAGCAGTGCCCCTCTGCCATGTACATTGGACAAACTGGACAGTCTCTACACAAAAGAATAAATGGACATAAATCTGACAGGAATCATAACATTCAAAAACCAGTAGGCGAACACTACAACCTCCCTGGTCACTCAATAACAGACTAGAAGGTGACAAAACAGAAAAACTTCAAAAACAGACTCCAATAAGAAGCTGCTGAACTTGAATTAATTTTCAAATTGGATACCATCAACCTAGGGTTAAACAGAGACTGGGAATGGCTGGGTCATTACACTCATTGAATCTATTTCCCCAAAGTTAAGTATCCTCACCCCTTCTTGTCAACTGGCTGATATAGACTTTCTTGATTATCATTACAAAAGGTTTTTTTCTCCTGATAATAGCTCATCTAAATTAAATAGCCTCTTAGAATTTGGTATGGCAGCTTCCAAGTTTTCTGTGTGTATATATATACACACACACACACACACACCTTTCTTCTGTGTGTTCCATTCTATGCATCTGATGAAGTGGACTATAGCCTACAAAAGCTTATGCTGAAATAAATTCGTTAGTCTGTATCGGTAAAAAGAACAGGAGTACTTGTGGCACTTTAGAGTAACACAGCTACTACTCTGAAACCTTTGAATTTTTAGTTTGCATTTAAACTTGACATCACTCTACTCAGCTGCTTTCTAGATAACAGGCTGAGTGTTGTGGGTAGATAGTGTACATACCACAGTGTAAAGGTCATATAACCTCAAAATGTAATGCTGTATGTTTTGAGGGAGAAAGTGTAGTGTGTTTTAGTGTTTTGCATGGCAGTATTTTCTTTGCTGGGGTTTCTCCTCCCCTCCCCCAGGAAAATTCAGCTTTACTGACCGTGCCATCCAATAGAGATTTGGTTATATAATAATCCCAGTTTTGTAAAAGTGAAGCTCCTATCAGAAAAGAAGAGCTACAAGCATGTGATTCCTCAGTAAAATAACTACTCTGCAGAACAAAAATCCCACCAGCTGTGAAGTGCCCTTAGGTTCAAATCAGTTCTACTGCAGATTCATTAAAATATAGTATTGTGCTCCTAAGGCTGTGTTTGAAAGTTTGGGGACAAGATGTTAAAAGGAGGAAATCTACACAGTAATTGAGTTCATTGCCTACAGCTGAGTTGTGCATACAAATAAGGTACTTGTACATGCAAATAGGAAGATGCCCACTTGTGTCTCCTTTCTAATGCATTCTTCAGCACAGCACATCATATTATTTATCTCTCACCATGTGCTGCTATTAGTGTGACTCGGATCCTTTGGCCACACACTTGCAGCTAAATTAATTTGGAGTTTGGTTCTTTGACCCACCTTTAGATAGCTAATAAAGTTTTAAGAAATTCACCAGTCACTTAAGTAATAAATGTATAATAGCATTTATGTATCAGTCTAGATTCTCTGAAGTATCTGACAAGCAAACTATTCTTCACAGCACAACCCTATGAAAGAATTATTCCCCCAGTGAGGCTGAGACTAGAACTCATTTTATCAAGTGCTCATTTTACCTCAGCCTGTGTTCTGACAATTAGATATGCTACCTTTATATACATCTGAAAGGAGACTGTGGAATAGGTTATTTTTAAAAAAATCATCCCAAACTTGTTGCAACTGATATGTAGTGTGTTTTTTCTGTGCCTTCCTCTGTGAGAAAGCTAATTTAAAACCTAATCCTGCATTTCCTGGGCACACAAAAATCCCTTTGGAGTTTATGGGGACTTTGGAATAAGCAAGGAATGTAAAATCATTCACGTGAATTGGCTATCCTGTCTGATATTCTATTAGGATGGAGTAGTTTAATCACTGTTTTATATTGACTGAATATACTGATTGCAGTAGATTTGTGTATTTTTATTTAATGAGATGTCCTCATCTCTGTAGTTAAGATACAGGCAACAATTTAACTCAAGTCACTTGATTATTTCAGTGGGACCTTGACTGAGCCTTGTGAGGAACTCCCAAATTCAGCATATGGAAGGCTTGTAGGATCAGGAAAGAAAAAAAAAAAAAGTCATATCACGTACACATGAGTTGTGAAGTGAACTTCAACGCCAAAGTACCCGTGGCTTTAGTAGCTTTGACATGAGCTTCAGGTTTGGGATTGTGGTTCCCATAGCTGCCTAGAGAAACACCCACCCTCTCCAACTAGCTCCCCAAAGGAAGAGAAAAACCCAACAATAACCTGGCTACAGAAGAAGGGGGGGGGGGGGGGGGGGAAGAGAGCTTCAGAATGAAAGGTGAGGGCATCCAAAGAACCAGCCTTCAGCTGAAGTCAGGTTGAGCAAGAACGATTTTATACTTGCATGTTTCATGGCAAAAGGTACGAAAGGGGAGGGGGTAGGAGGGAGGCTATGGGAGAGGGAGCAAATAATTATTTTTATGAATATCTTCTATGGAAGGGGTGTGGGGGTCTCTCTATGGGCACTTAGCTCCATAAAAGCTTTTATCCCATCCACAAAGAAAAAAATGTTAAATACAGGGTTAACTGAGCCCTTGTATACACAAAACACGGCAACTTTTGTATTTTGCTACCAGGCAAATAAACAGTACAACAAAAACCATAAGTAGCCCACAAATGAAAGACTGAATTTTAGTTTTATGATAAAGTACCATCACCTGAATGTAGTCATTTTCTGTTAGTCTTTGGCTAAAATTTCTCTTAATGTGTAAGTGAACAGATTTATGAAGTGATGAATTTTAGGATATACATACACACACAATGAAAGTTGGGGACCTCTCCCCCTTGGCCCCTTTGAAAATCCCATCTTACATCTTTAAAGATGCAGACATTTGGTGAAAAACTATTAGTCTTAAAACATAACCCTTTAAATAAGTAGTTAGGATAATATAATTTTACTCTCTGTTCCTATTGAATTTTGCACTTGTAACAAGAATACTAGGAATTGTAAGTACAAGATAAGGAGAAATGTCAAGTTTTAATTTTTTTTTTATTTCAAAGTCATAAATAACAGTGGTTTCATTTTTACCATGTATTGATTCCCTGCCCTGCCTCCTCCCCCAAGAACGGGGGTATGAAGTTACAGTACCAGTTCCAAAAGGACTTCAAGTAAATCTTAAGATGACAACACTAATTAAATCCTTGACTGGCAGTTGGATCCTCTTCACTTTTTAGGAAAAACAGAAAAGCATTTAACCCCCATCCCCGATTGCTGATTATCACCTTTTTCTGCCTGTTAGCAATTTTGTCTGTTGTATTTTATAGGCCATGGGAAAGATTCTTAGCAGCATCAAACAGGACTTTTTCTGTACACAAGCACAGCAGCATATTAACTCATAAAATCACAAAGGGAAAAACAACTCAGTGGAAGTGTGTCCACAGCGGTTTCACCAAAAAAGTTTACTAATGTTCGTGTTTTCAATTCTCCGCAGATAAAATGTTTGCAAATACATCAGTAGTAGTCCACAAACATTTTAAACACTTGACACAAGGATTCAGTAAACAATCAACATTAATAAATAGCATTTCCTCCTTCAAAAAGTCAATTTCTGAAGAAAAATAAAAACATAGTATTTGGCTTGCACACAATTTTGGTGCACTTTGAAAGGGTCAGGTTGAATGTTAAAATCTTGAAAATGAGCACCTGCTCTTATCTACACGTTTTACCTAGTAAACAAATACAAACATCATGGCTTTCTATTAAAATGTTCAAATAATCTATTAAGAGCAGAAGTCCATAGTAGGAGCACTGCATTAAAATCCATTGCCTCTGACTTTTAGCAATCTAATTAAAATAAAATACCATGTTTTCTTTAAACTTAAATTGAAGATTGTTTTGTGCTGCTGTCTTGTGAGCCCAGAAGCTTTAGCCAAAATGAACCTAATTTTTGAAGTGAATGGACGGCCTGTATTGCAATTTCAGAGTGCTTCAGTCCCCTCATGATTCTTGTTGGGTCCTCTGCTGTGAGGCTTTTCCCTGAGCCACGTATTTATTGGAAAGGCTGCCTAAACAGAATCCAAAAAAGAAAGTGTCACATTATTGACAGTGTAACCAAATAAAAAAAACAATGATCTGAACACAAAAACAAGCCCTGCTTCCAAAATCTTAAGTGTGCTCCACATTGCATGTTCCAGTCTAGGGGGAAAGAACAAACTGGACAAAGAAAAAACTTGGTCTGAGCCAGATTAGATTCAACAATGGTAAACTAAAGATTGAGACCTCAACCTTTGACTTTCAGAGGGTCAGGGAACACCTATTTCCCTGCTGAAAGAGCATTGAGCCCCCATCTGACAAAAATCAGACTGCTAGGAGGTGTCAAGCTTTGGGCATGCAAAAACAAATGCTTAATCACTAGTCATTTCTTTAACTAGGCCATAATACCTGCTTAAAATTGATCTTAAGTACGTGAAACAGGTGTGTAAGGGGGTTTACCATCCTATTCTGCTTTTAACACACAATTCAGAGTAGGGATCTGGTGCAAGTATAGTTCCCTTACTAAGGGATCCTTTTGCTCAGGCAGTGGTTTTCATTGTTATTAAAGCTCTCTCTTAACCTTAACTATCCTTTGTCATGATTAGACTGCTGTCTCCTACTCTGATTGGTAGTTGGTTTGTACAAAGAACCTGCTTTAATGCCTTGGCCCCTAAAAAATTAATTGATCCTGTGGATTTCGAGAGGATAATTTAGGCTTTCTTTGAAGGAGGTCTCACATATGGTCCTTGAAAGGAACACTCCAAGATACATAAAAAGACCCAAGTAGGCAGAAACAGGAGGACAGAAGTGAAAGGAATTGATACAAACAAAAATATTGTACTCTGCTGTCAACCCCCCACCTCCCCCATAAAAAACAAAACCAAACAACTATTGATGGGAAATAAAACTAACCAAACTAGGGGAGAGCTGAACTGCCTCATTGGTTCTGCTGCCAGAGGAAAAAACTTCTGGTGGACAAAGATTGGGCTTAGCCCAAAGCTGCCAGGGCCGGTGCAAGGAAGTATCGAGCCCTAGGTGAAACTTCCTTGCACCAGCCCTGTGTCCACCGCCCCCCATGCGGCAGCTCACCCCCCCGCTCGCGGCAGCTCAGCCCCCCCCAGCCCGTGGCACCTCCCCGGCTCCACGCTCAGCCGCTGAGCGTGGAGCCGGGAGGCAGCCATGGCGAGCCGCCTATTTCCTCGCGAAGCACTGCTGAGCCCCAGCGGCACGGCAACAGCCCTCGCCATAGCAGGGCTTCGCGAGGAAGCGGGCGGCTGCCGAGGTCGGCGAAATGTAGCCCCCCAAATCCTGGTGCCCTAGGCAACCACGTAGGGTCGCCTAGTGAAAGCGCCGGCCCTGCCCAAAGCTTGCTAGCAACAAGCGTAAACTGCCTTCAGTATCAACACAGAAAGCAGAGCTCCCATCAGTGAGGATTGGGGCACATGCTCAATTCCCAAAATATGCTTTTAGGTACTGTAATTTCAATTAAGAAATTCAAAGTTACAGTAGATTCTGCTTATTAGCAACCCCTTGGTCAACAGCAAAATGTTGCCATTATCCAGCAGTTGCCAATAAGTGGAAGGTGGGTTTGCAAGGCTGCAGCTAAGGAAGGAAGTGCTGGGAAGTACATTCCCTGGCTGCAGCCCTACAACCTGCCTGTGGCCAGGACAGCAGAAGGGAGAGGGGGCGCTGCACTGTACTTCTCACAGCGCTCTCTAGGGATCAGGACTCAGCATGTCTCACTGCTTCCTTCCCTGACTGTACCCCCTAGAAGGCTGCACAGGGAGAGCTACCATGCAGCTCTGGCATCTACTGCCCTGCTCCCCCTCAGCTCGCAGCCCCTTACCTCCTGTGCAGTCCCTGTGTGCTTGCAGCCAGAGAAGTTGTCTTCCCACTTTTTCCCCTGTGGCTGCAGTCTTGCAAACCTGCCTGTGGTGGGTGGCCTCAGCATGTCCCAGTGCCTCCTCCTCTGGCTGCAACCCTGAAAACCTGCCTGCAGCTTGCATCGTTCTTCTTAAGAAAATGTTCTTGATAAACAGCATGCTGCTGCAAATAGCCAACTCCCACTAACATTAAAAAGTCAATGGGACAGGATTGGTTCCCAGAAAAATGTTGCTGTTAATCAGAAGTTGTTAATATCTGGGTTGCTGTTCAGTGGAATCTAATATACAAACCTGTGTGGGGACTCAAGAACACTTTTCCTTTTTGTTTCTTTTTTTCCTCATGTAAAAGTATTCCCTAAAAGAGAGACATATAGATAGGGTGACCAGATAGCAATTGTGAAAAAATGGGACAGACGGGGGGGGGGGGGGGGGGGAATAGGCACCTATATAAGAAAAAGTCCCCCAAAACAGGACTGTCCCTATAAAAACGGGACATCCGTTCACCCTACATATAGAGATAAGCAAACATACAAAATTCAACTATTAGGCAGGGAACAGTTGATTGGAATACAGATAAACAGCACTGTACCTACAAAAAAGTGTAATGTAGTTGAAGAACGTGATTCAGAAAAGTATGCAGTGTTTACCTGATTTAGTCTACCAGCATGTTTAACAGCACTGGGTGAAGAAGGGGATCCACACAGACCTTCTGACTTTGATCCGCCTGAGAAATTAAAATAAAGTGAAAATTTACTGAAAAGGTAAAAATATTGCCTTCCAATTAGAAACTCCAACAACTGGTCATTATCTATATAAAGGCACTTGTATGCATGCCTCACCCCCTTCACCTCACAATCTTTAGTGTATTCAACCTCAACACCCTTAAGGGAAGAATGATTATCCCCATTTGATAGAACACCGGCAAAGAGAGAGAAGTGACTTGCCCAAGGTCATACAGGAAATCCAAGGGAGACCAGGGAATTGAACTTTGCCCCCTTACCACTGGATCAGAGAGAACACTTTTGGGGCCACACAGAAAACAATTTCCAGAGTACAAAAGATTTATCAACAGGACCACTCTCCCCAACACATACGTAATGATAGGCAACAGCCACCTCTCTGTGATTAATGTCGTTTACATATACCTTCGACAACCTCGTCACCACACTTATATGCTAGAAGTGACAAAGGTCAATATACAGCAGGTCACCTGGACTGAAGAACACCTGAAGCTGCTCCCACAGCAATGAATACACAGACATCTTGAATGCAGTAAACATATATTTTAGTCTTTACTCTCCCTATGTCACACTTCAGAGACGGGACAGAAGAAGTGAATTTGAATGAGGTACGAGGAAATGTGACCACTTGGGTTTGGGAAGTGAATTCCAAGGGTAGGGCACAGGATTTAAGAGAGACATGGAGAAACGTGAGAGATAAGGTGGCACTGGCAGAATGAGTGGGCAAGGGGAAATGTGAAAGGAGAGAGTTCAGAGACAAAGCCCTGACAGTAAGTATGAGATGTTGACATCTGATGCACGGTGAGGTGGAAAACTAGACCAGTGACTCAGGGTCAGAAACAGGGTGCAGCACGGATATGAAACTTCATTTCAGATCTATTTGGCTAGAATCCTGGAATACCTTTTCTTCAGCTTTAGTTGACAGCCAACAGGTGACCTAAGTACTGCAGTATCTACACAGACACTGCACCACCCTAATTAAATGGATCTAAGTGCTATGGCTCTCGTGCAGGTGGAGTTGTTAGGTCGGTGTAGTGGGCAACTTACATCAGCGGGAGCAATGCTGTAGTGCGCAACAGGCCTGATTTGAGAGACTCCTCAAGGAGAGGACTGATGTGACAAATGCTGCTTTAAATGGCCAGGAAGAAGAGGAACTTTTTCCACCGGCTTTAAATGCTCTGGGGGTTTATGTAAAGGTTCCAAGGAGGGCATCTTCCCACCTCGGGAGATACTGCAATTCTCTATTCCTTCAGAGGCTAGTGATTAACTGAGGGGGGCACCCTCTCACCTTTCCTTAGGAAAGGGCTCTACTTTATACGAGTCCTACAAAAAGTGGAAACTAGGTCAAATTACAAAGGATGAATATAAACAAATAACACAAGTATGTAGGGACAAAATTAGAACGGCCAAGCCGCAAAATGAGATTAAACTAACTAGAGACTTAAACGGTACCAAGAAAACATTCTACAACTACATTAGAAGCAAGAGAAAGACCAAGAACAAGGTAGGCCTGTTACTCAATGAGGGAGGAACAACAATAACAGAAAATGTGGAAATGGCCTAAGTGCTATACGACTTTGTTTCAGGTTTTCACGAAGAAGGTTGGTGGTGACTGGACGTTGAACATAGTGAATGCCAGTGAAAATGAGATAGGATCAGAGGCTAAAATAGGGAAGGAACAAGTTAAAAATTACTTAGACATGTTGCAACGAAGACTCCAGTGGCACCTTAAAGACTAACGGATTTATTTGGGCATTGGCTTTTGAAAGCTTATTCCCATTAAATCTGTTAGTCTTTAAGGTGCCACCGGACGCCTCGTTTTTGCGGTTACAGACTAACACGGCCACCCCTCTGATATTAGACAAGTTAGAGGACTTCAAGTCACCAGGGCCTGAGGAAATACATCCTAAAATACTCAAGGAGCTGACTGAGGAGATATCTGAGCCCTCAACAATTATCTTTGACAAGACGGGAGAGATTCCAGAGGACTGGAAAGGGGCAAATATAGTGCCCATATAACGGGAAATATGGACAACCCAGAGAATTACAGACCAGTCAGCTTAAGTTTGGTACCCGGAAAGATAATGGAGTAAATATTTAAGCAATCAATTTACAAATACCTAGAAGATAATAAGGTGATAAGTAACAGGCAGCATGGATTTTTCAAGAACAAATCATGTTAAACCATCCTAACAACTTTCTTTGACAGGGTAACCAGCCTTGTGGACAGGGAGGGAGGCGATACATGTGGTATATCTTGACTTCTGTAAGGCTTTTGATACTGCCTTGCATGACTGTCTCATAAAACTACGGAAACACAACCTAGATGGAGCTACTATAAAGTGGGTGCCTAACTGGTTGGAAAAACGCTCCCAGAGAGTAGTTATCATGGTTCACAGTAAGCTGGAAGGGCATATTGAGTGGGGTCCCTCAGGGATCAGTTCTATTCAATATCTTCATCAATGATTTAGATAATGGCATCGAGAGCACACTTATAAAGTTTGCCGACAATACCAAGCTGGAAGGGGTTGCAAGTTCTTTGGAGGATAGGATTAAAATTAAAAAAGATCTGTACAAACAGGAGAAATGGTCTAAAGTAAATAAGATGAAATTCAATAAGGACAAATGCAAATTACTCCACTTCGAAAGGAACAATCAATCAGTTGCACGCTTACAAAATGGGAAATGATTGCCTAAGAAGGAGTACTGCAGAAAAGGACCTGGGCAGTCATAGTGGATCACAAACTAAATATGAATCAATGGTGTAATACTGCTGCAAAAAAAGGCAAATAATCTGGGATGTCGTAAGCAAGACACAAAAAGTAATTCTTCCGCTCTACTCCGCACTGACTAGGCCTCAACTGGAGTATTAGGTCTAGTTCTGGGCACCACATTTCAGAAAGGACGTAGACATGGACATTAAGAAAAAAGTTTCCCAACATTCAGCATAGTTAAGCACCAGAATAAATTGCTTCATTTCCATATCCTGTTGAGTAGTAACCATTTTCTGCTTATTGGGAATGGTTTAAAACCATTTATGGGGGAAGCTGTCAAATGCTTAAGCTTATTCAGAATGCAATCGTTTAAGATGATGAGAATAGCTTTGGGGCCAGCCTTCGTAGACTACAATGCACTGAAATGGAATCTAAAGTCTGAAAATGGAGCTAACAGGGATTCTGAGGGAAGTGGAAACAGCCTCTGGAAATAGGTAAAACCAACTCTTCCCCATACGCAGGCCCAGATCCTCAAAGGTATTTAGACACCTAACCTCCATTGAGCTTCAAAAAGATAGTTAGGCACCTACCTTCCATTATTGTCAATCTAATATAGGAGCCTAAATGCCTTTGAGGACCTGGGCCATGCAGCCTGTTTTCTGGCTCTAGTGGAAATCATGTTTAGTCTTTCTAGGCAACAGGGGGTGCCCTTAAGGCAGGCGGAGGACTAAGAAGGGAAACTGGACAATTGCATCTTGTCCCCTTGAAAAAGTAACATTCAGTACTATGTATGCTCAGTATATCTGATGAGATATTAATCCAGACCCATTTAGTCAATTTCGTTAAATACTCCAAAATGATACACTCTGACATCTTAAACAGACCCTTTCTGGGTTTCCTACCTGCAGCTCCTTTATACTGTGGGCACTCTTTTTTAATGTGGCCTTCTCTCCCACAGATAAAACAACGTTTTTCTCTTAAGTCCCTGTCCTCCTGCCGCTTCCACTTCTCTGCTGACTGCCTGGAAGCCTTGTCTCTTCCTGTGTCCAGTGTTGTCCTCCCTAGTTTGTTTTTCTGAGGCGTACATAGTATCGTTCCTTCCTTCATCGAGGTATCTTTTTCTGTAGTTTTATTTTGGGTTTCTTTGTCCTCTTTGATTCTTTTCTCATTGTTCTCTATGTACCTTTGGTTTTTAATATCTTCATGATCATGTCGTCGTCTCAACCTGCAGAAGCAAAACAGTGACATAAAAGCAAATAGGCTCTGTCAGTAGATGGAGACAAGAAACCTGGTGTTAAATAGTACAATCTTTAAGAGGATTTCTGTGACAGGCAACAAAAATGAATGAACGTATCTTTTTCCTAGAAGTCTAAGTGCTGGGAGAACCAACATGAAATATTAAGTAAATTTAGTAATATTAATTTATGCAGTTAAGGAAAACTTTCTGCTGAACTCTAATGGAAATTATGAACAATATGTAGTAAAGAAGCACCATACAATCAACCAAAAAAACAAACAAACAAACAAACAAAAAAAGCAAGACATCTTTACAACCAAGGTGTCTAACTCTAGGAATAATTTTCATGGATTTCTAATCCAGCTGTACAAACTTCTTCCTGTTTACAAAACCCTGAATATAAAGTACTCAGTCCACAATTAAATTGGTTTATATTTCATCAAATCTGGACTGACAGCATTATTACACAAATAAGAAATGCTAAGTTTTAAACATGGTGGTTTCATATTACATACTGTATATACACAGACACACATCTTTGGGAAAAAATTTATGATGTAAAGCTCAAAAATCCCCTCCACTATGTACAATACTAAATATTAAGGAAGAATGACATTTAGTTTAGAGCTCAGTGGAGTGATCTCTCGCACTCAGATTTTAGTAATGTCTTACTGTACACACCTGGAAGTTAAAATAGCATATTTATCAGCTCCAGAAGGCTTGGACTAGTGTACTGAGTCATACTGACAATCGAGGAGTAACAGTGAAATGGCCATTTCCTCTAATAACTTATTCGAATCGTTCATAACCTGGTACGTCCTTCAAAACACTTATTTATCTGGTATACTTACCATACTTCAAAAGAGACCATATCATACAAAACACACTATATTCAAAGTTTGTTAAATTCCAAGTTAGCGTTCAAGTAATGATAATTAACTGTGCGCAAACAAGTTTAATCACAATATTGTAAATATCTAAAATATTACTTAAGGTGGCAATGGCTGCTGCAGTCCATTCACTTAAGAGAAAGGCTCTAAGCAAAATGCTAAAAAGAAATTTAATAGCATTAAAATTTGAACAAATGGTGGTAGTTTCAAAAATGCTTGTGTTCCAGAGTCACTTAGAGGCTTTTGAAAATATACCCGATATTCTTTATTTGTGACTTCTGCTATGTTGCATTTGCTTAGGCCAGGGTGCATGGGTTCTTTTAACCTAGATGTCTCAGCAATATCCATTTCACAATTCACAATTAGGCATCAGTAATCACCACAAAAGGTACTTTGCTGGGGAGCTCTTGGATTCTATAAATAGAAGCTACTAAACAAAACATACAGCAAGTTTTCATGAGCTTTCTCTCCAGCACAAAGCAAGTCAGCTTCGCATTCAGATTCTCTCCAACTAATGCTATTGCTTTTTAAACCAGAGCTAATATTATCCCTAAGACTGCTGAATAGCACATTGGGTGAAATATGTATTTCAGAACTTATGAAATAATTTTGCTGTACAAAAACACAAAGACAAGTAATATGAGTGACAACCCAACAGAAGTTAAAACAATTCAAAGTTAAGCGAAACACTTATTCTCGGTTTAATAAGGGAAAACACTCTGCAATGTCAAATTACTATTTCTGCTCTAGATTACGTAAGGAATCCACCTTCCAAATAAAGGTAAAGAACCTTGTACTACCAAACACACACAACCTTTAAAAATATACGTACTTTCTCCGCATGGGACAGTCTTTCATGAAGTGCCCAATTTTGCCACAAATTCTGCAGCATCTATCATTTGGGGCCAGTTCCCCTTCTGTCAGGACTTCTGGGTCAAAGAAGTACTCCTAAAAGGAAACAATGTAGTGTTATGCACCTTTTATCCCCCCTCCCCGCAAGACTTGGAAACCTAAGCCAGTTATGACTAGTGCTGGTGTAGACATAGCCTTTTTGTTGGTCAAGGGGGTGAAAAAAAACCAAACAGATAAAGCTACCGCTGCTCATTCAGGATGGATTTATTTTGCTGGCAGAAGAGCTGTCTCCTGCCGGCAAAGAGCAGCTACATGGGAGACCTTTCAGCGGCGCAGCTGTAGCGGTACAGCTGAGACACTGTGAGGTCTCTAGTGTAGACATAGCCTAAGCGTCAGGCCATATTAGTGCAAGCAGCTCCCCAAAAGAGTGAAGGTAGGTGTGCTTTGTATCGCTCCATTCTGGCACCTAGTGTAGAACCAGGAAGGCCATTAACTGATCACAGCTCTACAAAGAACTCAGTTTAGCCTTCTTGACCTCATTTGTGACAATGAGCATTCTAGTCTGAATGAGAACAAAGTTACAGCCATACTCCCCTCTCTGTAACGGGATTGCAATTCAGAGCTGTATAACATGGTGACAGGTGAGGGCTTGTTCTAACTGGCTCTCTGAGGCACTGGCTGCTGCTTTGCTTTAGGACAGCCTGTTTAACACAACACATTTTAGACTAAGTTGTTTGGGGCAGACGATGATTTACTTTATACTTGTACAATGGAGCCCCAACCTGGTTGATGTTAACAGGTGCTGCCATAATATAAGTGTTAAAAAAAACCAAACCAACCCATCAACAATTTATAGCAAAAGCCAAAAGAACCACCACTTTGGAAGTTACTACTGAAATCTGAAAGGAAACTTCCCATGCATAAATTACCAATAAGTTCTTAACAGAGTGCAGTTGTTTTCATCTGAGTCACGTGTGAAGCTTCACAGTAGATAAGGGACTTAGATACACACCCACTCACCCTCTACATTGCTGTCGCTATATTCTAAAGACCCTTACCATGTTTGAGGGATATTCTTTAGGAAATCCTTTTATTGGGGTACCAAATACCCTTCTGCCATTGATAAAAGCCTTCATTATAAAATTTGTCACTAGGAAATAAAAGAAAAAGTTAATGGTCTAAATAAACAAGACCCTCAGAAGATTTGTGGAATGCTTGTGGACCGGGTAACTTACTTTTTCTTGATAAGCCAGCTCCAAGATTGTGGTTCAAATCAAAGGGATCTATGTGAAGAAATTTGTAGGTATTACTAAAGTCCATATGAAAGCGAACTAGGAACCAAACAGATTGAATTATTTGTGTTCATATTAATGTTGCTATTTCTGATGCAGAATCAATACATGGAAATTGATTTCGCCATATACTGAAAGAGGATATATTCAAAAGACAGAATCTCAGCAGTCCTTCTATGAACCAAATTGAACAAAACGTTGAAAAAGCACTTTTTGAAGGTGAGATGAACCCCCCCCCACACACACATTTCTATCAAAGTTAGATGAGCCAGAAAATGATGTCTGCATTGACAAGATTTCCCGCATATGGACCCTGATGCAACACAGCACATAAATATTTGGTGACCTTAAACTAAACTTTACCGCAGAGTGATTATTCATATGCATAAAAGCTAAGCTAAGGGTTTCGGTCTTCTAACAAAAAGGAACTGATTTAAAACAATGCACTGCATCATTACAACATTCTGCAGAATGCTATAAAAAAAGGTAACTGAAGAAATGCTTAATCCGGTCAAACTGATTTTAAGTAGACAATTAACATTGTCCAAATAAGGCATATGATTATAAGAACTAAGTGGAATTGGAGTAGAAGCAAGCTAAAAATCAAACAGATTCTGAAGAACCAGGGAAAAGATTATAGAGTGAGAGACAGACAGACAGACAATGGACTGAATTCCAGTTTTCTTAACCATTCTGATAGTCAGCCCTCAAACAAAAATGATCCTCTCTACACACAAAATAAAATGTAAAATTCGCTTTTCAACTTTATTTCAGTTGAAAAATAAGGGCTAAATTCCAACCCTACTGAAGTCCATGGGGGGGAGGGGGGGCGGGGGGGGGGAGTTTGGGGTTTGTCCCTAACTTCTGAAGAGCCAGGATTTCACTCAATGTATTTAGGAGGAGGAAATCCTAATCTCGCAGGATGAAAGTGAAAAACAACATGCAAGAAGAGCAGATTTATTCAAATGGGTTTTAAAGCAATTCCTTACATCAATGAGCTCTGTATTAACTCCTACAATACCTTCAATAACAATATATTTGGAGGTCCACTGTTTCTTGAAAGTTGTAAGCAGATTTTTCCTTCTGATGCAGATAACATGTTCTTTGAAATCAAATTCTTCTGTGTAGAAGCGGAGAAGTCCCAGCCATAGCTCCCCAACAGATTCGGTGTTTGAACCGTAGTCTGGCCAACAGGCTGGCTGGAAGTTAGAGGAAAATATTTCTTGTTCTGAGATTCAGCGATTCAGACAGATTAAGCAAATGCACATTCATAATTTGGGAGCATTACATTACATATAATTGTGATTATACTCTAAATCACTTACCATCCATTTATAGTTTGAAGGTTAATATTCATAATCAAATTTTTCTATTTAAATGGTAGGTGGGTATTTTTAGTGTGAAGAGTAGCAATGTGGTTTTTTAAAAAAAACTTGCTGTTTATTTTTGATAGAATGCAAAATTGATATACGTATTGTTAATTTACGTTTAGGCTAGGTGCCCCTTCAACACAAGGTTATTTCATTGAAGAGTTATGTCACCTATCATCAGGTGGGGAAAAAAGCAGCACTATGGCACATCAGTCATTATTCTTTAACTAACCTTATACGATTACAGTTGACTGTAAAGCATTCAGGTTTCGCAAAAATATTTATTCACAGGTGCGCTGGTCTCTTGTACTGTAGACCACCAACTACGTCATGATAGCTTGACAGCACAAAATTGAGATTTTTCACACATTTCCATTATATGTCAAATAATTTTAAGTGAATGGCTTTATCCCCTATACCGCCTTGGAAATCTCAGCTTCAAGTGTTTTAATCAAATCAGAGATGTATATATATTTTGGAAGATCTATTGTATTTTATTAGGCTAAGCCAATAAATATGAATATGTACAGTTCTACACCAAAGTTTCCTGGCATGCCCTTTTACAAAGAAGATACTCCGCTTTCAAGTTTCATGCTTGGCTCCCTGTCTTGAGTAACATTACTCTTTTCTCCTCCAAACCAAATATCATGTCCTAAAGCATGGGTTGTTATAACAATATCTGGCTTCATTTAACAGCTGAAAAATATTTAGCAGATTCTTTTAAGAACATTTTCAGCATAGTTCTAAACATGTTTAGATTACTAAAGCAAGGTGCTGAAGTATCACTTCACAATTCCAATTGTAAAGGCTGACACAGCTATGTCCAATAATAGCTGACATTTTATAACACTAAATGATAAGTTCTCTTTTTCAGCCCATATGTAAAACATATTAGCAAATGTCATTGTTAGTAACTAGCTTTTACATTCATCTCCTGCATTTTTCGAATACCTGCCTTACCAGGAGTCAGTTTCACTTTACAGAGTTATTGCACAATAATGCTATATCAGAAAAGTGAATATAAAAGACTCACCAACTCATCTATTTTGTCAAAGAAATAAACATTCCAACCATCAACTAAAATTTCAGGCTTCTTTGGTTCCTTGTAGATCTAAGAACAGAAAGGTAACTAGTCAGAGCATGGCTGTTCAGACTTGATGATTTTGATCCCTATTTTGGTCAAGAGTGCACCAAAAAATATCTAACTGGGACCAAATGTATTTCTTGACATACGGTACCTCTTGGAGAACAGGAATGACTGGTGGATTTCGCTGCTGAAGAAAATAAAGCACCATAAGAGTATATGCATAGGAGGACAGGCTACCTCTAGATGCATCTCCAATGTCACACATCTGGAAAGAGAAAAGCTAATTATAAAACTTTTTACGGTGGGTGTTATCACTTCCAGACTGCCTGAAGTGTTACTCACCTTTGTAAAGACTTTCATTGTGTAACACAGATATTTTACTCTGGAATCAATGGCTGCATAAGAGGACAAGAGTCTTGTGTTATGCAGGGCCTGTAAATAAATAAGGAAGTCAAGTGTGGGAAACAAGGAGTGAGGTGGAAAAGGGGGTAGAAAACATCCAAAAATATTTACATAAATGGTATTCTATTATTGTTTAACAGCGCGATCAATCACGATTACATTTTCAATCACTTGACAGACCTAATATGTATAAATATATGTGTGTGTGTGTGTGTGTGTGTGTGTGTGTGTGTGTGTGTGTGTGTGTGTGTATAAATGTGTGAGCACATACATTTTCACTTATTTACAACTTAAACTGTTAAGCGCACTGAATTAAATGGCAAATGCTGCAGCTATTAGGAGCTCAGCAAAAACACTTATCTAGTTCTGCACATTAAAACCTATTTTATTCAGAAAGGAGATGTTCATCAGGAGAGCGGGGTTACCACCTGCTCTGGTGGGACGAGCTTATCAAGATTCTCAACTTTCATCTGCTCACAAAGAATATGCAGAAACATCCAAAAGGTAATACCTCAGAATAGCGAAGCATCTGGCTACTACTCTATTTCTAAGGCATGTGGTAGAGCATAAATTCTAGGGCAGTTCCTAAACCCACAAACTTTCATCCCAGAAATGCAAGCACGACCAACTGACACATACAGACGCGTAACCTGAAGAACAGGCTTTCACCATACCTAGCATTTAAAATAATCTCCCTCTGCTGCTACAGAGATTTACCATCTCAATGAATTAGCTTTTAAAGTCTAGAGTCACTGATTAAACATGTTTTTTAAAATATTTAGCCAAGTACTTGGGACATAAATTTTGCTTCCATGGAGAATGTAACAAGTAACAAGGCAAGCTGGGTTTGGGATCATTCTCAAAGTCCTACTGACTAACACCCATAGGCGCCGACTCCGTGGGTGCTCCGGGGCTGAAGCACCCACGGGGAAAAATTGGTGGGTGCAGAGCACCCACCGGCAGCTCCCCGCCGTTCCCGGGACCCACGCACAGCTCCCCGCCAGTCCTGGGACCTTACCTCAGCACCGGGTGACGTCGCCCGGCATCGCCGGGGGTGGGGCCCCGTCGCCCCACCGCGGCGTCGAGGGCGGGGCCCGGCGTCGAGGGCAGGGCCCAGCATCAGCCCCCACCGGCGCCACAGGAAGTCGGTGCCTATGCTAACACCTGGGGCTTTTCATAACCCAGATAATCTAGGGCAGGCCTGCACAACTCATAAAGTGGCGAGGGCCATATTACTCCAAAGAAAACAGCTGAGGGCCGAACCCCTCCGGCCCCGCAGAAACACCTCCTCCCCTCCCGCCACCAGCGCTGCCCGCCCCACGGAAACAACCCCTCCTTCCCCAGCGCTGGGGTGTGGAAGCCTGTAGAGGGGGAAAGAAACAGCATGCATAGGGTGACCAGATCACAGCAGTAAAATAGGACCCTCCCACTCCACGCTCGGCCCCACCCGGAGGTGTGAATGAGGAAGGCGTGGAAGGCAGACACCTCCAGACAGCTGCAACTCTTGGAGAGGGGATGGGAACCAGACCAAGGACAATCAAACTTGTCAAGTGGGCTGATTAGAGAAGAGCAGACATACTGACGGCCTCGGGGGTTAGAAGCAAGCACCTTCCTTTGGGAACACCCTCTTTGCAGCATTGGGACAACCCCCAGCCCAGAGACAAGCAGCAAAAAGGACCAACGGACACAGTCACAGATTTTGAATCTGGGAGATTTGCCGCCAACTCACCTGCCTGCCCACTGCTGGCCTCTTACCTTCTGCCGCTGGCTCACCCTCACTCCCCAGCCTGCCACTGGCCTCTTCACCAGCCCGCCCACCTGCCGGCCGGCCACCCTGCCGTTGGCTTGCCCCACCCTGCCGTTGGCTTGCCCCACCCTGCCACTTGCCTACTCCACCCTGCCACTTGCCTACTCCACCCCCCCCCCCCCCCCACGGGCTGCACAGTGAACCCACGTGGGCCCCATGCGGCCCCTGGGCCGCATGTTGTGCAGGCCTGATCTAGGGTTAAAACCCTCAGAGTTAAAAAGGCTTGTGTGGCCAGATTTGGATCTGGTAAAAGGAAGATTTTTTTCCAGCTAATATTTTCCACCTTTCACCAGCCTAATTCTCCAGAGCATAGCGTGCAATGTAAAGCTACTTATTTTAGAAGAGACGAGACAGCCCTGATACCTTGGCAATCCCCACACTTAACACATGCACCTATGCTCTTTGAGCTGCTCAGGATGTTACTCCTTTCTCTGCAAGTCCTACAAAAGGATCAATATACCCCAAAACACTGGTGTTTGCTATTATTAAGCTAACTAAATTTACTACTAGTTTACCATCTTACCAGAAAACGGCTGCTCTGTCTCCTTTGACTTCACCCAGAAAGAGTCAAATGGAGGATTAAAACCTAAAAATCTAACTGGAATAGGTGATTTATAATCGTGATCTTACCAGTGTATTATATAAACTGATGTCTACTTCAAGACCGCTTCTCACATGGAAGAACTTGACAATTGGCACTTTAGCAGTTGTTATAGGCAAGACATTTCTTAGACCTAGGCAGGAATATTAATTTTGGCTTTCACTTTAATACAACGATAACAGTATCAAATACACTAACAAGGGCTTACAAAAATTGCAGCAGATGGTAGATATCAAAGCTATCTTTTAACTCTGCATATATGAAAAGTATAAACATTAATCTATATTTTAATATTTATTTTAGATACTCATTATTCAGAGTGTTTCTGGCATTTTCATTTAACATTAGCTGAAAACCAAATTGTTGTTTAAATAGCAAAATAGCATAAATACTTATCTGGTATAAAGTGAATTAATTTTTAAAATATTTATGAAATCCTCATAAAAAGGAATTTAAATGTGATTATTTACAGGAGTATATTGTTACATTAAACTGTAATGTACAGTGTGTGCCTTCTTCAGCATTATTAATATTATTTGTCAAACAAACAATGGATATGTAAATACAAACCTATAACCACGGTCTGAAGGTCAAACTTGTAACTTAGGACTTGTTTTCACGTATGTTATTAACACAGTATCAGAGTCTCATTTAGGCCTGGTTCTGTAAACCTTAGAACCCTTCAATGGGCCTAGTCATGCAATGAGGATCTACAAATGTTCACAATCTAAGTCCCCAATCCTGCCAACACTGAACTCTTTAGTGCATTAGTTATCTTAATGTTATCTGTGTACTTATACCCCTGAACCCTCTGACTTCATAAATAGTATACAAATTCATGTACACAAAACTACCCTCTCTTATTCTCTAGAAAGGTACCTGAATGTTTCTTAAGTACTCTTGCTAATTCTTCAATTATTCTTATGCAATCAAGTCCCTGAAAAGGAGAGGAAAAAAAAGATTTCAGTGCCCCGATAATGTTTTGTGCCCATCACAAAATTCTAGAAAAGCTATATGTAATCCTTACTATTAGACCGTGTTCTAGCCAAGCCATTTCAGTTGATGTGCCATTCATTGCCAGTCATTAGGCTTAAAGCCATATCATTAAAAAGACACCTAAATTGTACACTCAGCGGCATTCATACCAGACAGTTTCAAAAGGCACAGTATGTTCAAGACAACACTAAATGATACCCTCATGTTCTTAACAGCGTTTATGAACATGCATTTAAAGCATTTGCTAATTTGTATCAACCGAAAAGAAAGACTTGCTTCTTTCTGACCCCATCTTCTTTTTCTAGCTTACCATGCATCAACACTGTGATGCTGAACCAAATGTGCCTCATTCATTTCCATGTCAAACAGTATTAACATTTCACTGAAGAATCCATGAATACGCTCAATGGTAAAGGAAGAAAATCTTAAATCATATTAGCTGACACAGCAGCAAGACACTAGCCAATTTACTGTTTTTGGTAGAAGTTCTATTTACTTTTTCAGCTACTGTGCAAGTCCTTTTTGCAAAAGGATGTCAAGAGACAGCAGTCAGCAACAACAGCTGTATCTATAAAATACCAGTACAAGTTATACAAAAGAGCTCTAAGTCTACCTCAGAAGTTTCCAGTCCATCAATTGTCATACAGATATCAAGGTCACTTTGTTTGAAGCCAAAGCCATTTTTTGATGAGCCAAACAAGTTCAACCTGGTTCCTGTAAAGGACATGATACTATAACCACATCTGACAAACCATCAGTCCAGTTTTAATAGCTAGGGTCTGATTTGGCCAATGTTGAACACCACTTTTCTGTAATAATGGATTTTACAAGGAATATTTATTAAATATGGGGCATATTTCTTGACTGGAAGAGAGAGCCTGGAAGTAACTAAATCAGTGATTAGCATAGCCCTCCACCCCTACCCTCCTCTGGTGACAAGCCGCCAGTCTGCTATAAAATGAAAATTAAGATTAAATATAAAATTTAGGATAGATATCAAACTTAATATATTTACTGACTTTTCAGAGATTTCAAGGCTAGAAGAAAACATTATGATAATTTAACGTGATTTCCTGTATAACTAGGATACTCACAGTGTTTGAGAACTTCAGAAATAATGAATTTAACTTCATGTTACACCTCTGAGGTAGGGAAAAATCCCCATTTTACTAATTGGAATGAAGACCCAGAGATTAAGAAAATTTACCTAGGATCAAATGGGAGTCTGACACATCCAGGAACAAATTAAGTGGCAAACTAACGAGATTATTAGCACGAGGATTTGAGCTAAATCCTTGAGGATCTGGATAAGCGATACAAGAACTCTCTTCGGGTTAAGACGAGTCTTTACAGATGTCACAATTTTGGCCAAAGATTCCACATCCAGCCTGCATGCAAATTTGGCAAGACTGTGAACTGAAGCCCAGGTGGTTACCCTAAATATATTTCCAGAAATGGAAACCATAGCTCCAGTCTGCTGAGCTTTGCTGATAGCCAAGGATTATTCCTCTGCTTCAGAATACTCCAAGAGCAAATTGCTCTCCTGGGCCCACACAAGATAAGTGGTCCGGTGGATTTTCTGACGACCGCCTGGGATATACAGGCAGTGCATTTTTCTTTCTATACCGAGAATAAGGGCAGAAAAATAAAGCTATTTCTTAGATGAACTGAAAAGGAAGGGGATACTTTTGGCCTGATCAAGATTATAAGGTGGACTGCCAGGGGTTTCAGAAAGTCTGTAGCGGTCTTACAAGAATGAATACAATGACTGAAACAGTGAAGCTTGACTAACGAATTTGAGATGAAAATGCTAGTTATGAAAGTTTTATTATAAAATAGGGAATACTAGTTTCTTAAACGGCTATTGTTTATTCCTGTTGATGTCATGATCTTTTGACTATTTCTCACCAACAGGATGTAAAAAAAAAGAAATAATCTAACGTGTTTTTGAAGCTTTTTGTTTGTTTGTTTTAAGAAAGAGCACAATCTCAAGGAGGCAGAGCATAATGTATGAGGTGGAAACATCAAGCTGTAACAGTGAGCTGAGATTGCAACAGAAAATATTCCAAATTAATTTAAAGTCCTATAGTAGAGTCTTAAGCAACTGAACAGAATATTTTAAGAAGTTTAAATTAGCTAACTTTGTTCTTTATACTGGTACAATGAATGGTTGAAAATACTAAAAAAGTGAAACTTAAAAACCAAAAAAATAAATAGGAGTATGAAAAGAAGCTACACAATTACCTGGAAACTCCTGTCTGGTGAAATTTTCCAGATTTTGCCGTATATGTTCACGAGCCTGATCCTCTATAATATTTGGAGCAAAATCCTCTTTAAAAAAGACAAACATACCAATTCAGGCAAAATATGTAAAAACATTGGCACAGTTAAGTGACCGGGGGGGGGGGGGGGGGGGGGGGAAGGGAAAATGATGTGGGAGGGGAAGAGAGGGAGAAGTGGGTGGAAGAAGAGAAATACTAAGTCAAAGAAAAAAAATACATTAGGAAAACAGTCATTTCGTCTGGTCAGAAGTGAAGGGTGCCATATTGAAAGACCAAGTTAATGGGGGAAAATGGTTCAAAAAATCTGAAATCAGCATATTGTTCTTTGTAGAAATGTGTTGCCTTTGTTCTTTCAAACAGCAGTTTCTAGTAATGAGACACAAAATATCACACACAGAACTGCACTAAAGAGTGTCAGACAACATTTATGGAAAAAGGATGCCTCATATAGGCTCTGAAGTCTGTGTGTAGATGCCTAAATTTCAAGAATATCAAATATCCAGCAGCTTTCATTGACTCCATGTTTAGTTCAAGGAGTCATGAGATCAGCCTACACACTTTGGATTTTTACTCTTTGGAGGTACAATTTAGACTTATGAATATAACAAGTATCAGGTGCAACTAAACTAATATCATTACCCTATAGAATCTCACCTTTTGTACTAGGTTTGCTACTTTCAGAATCTAGCTCCACTGATGCTGTTGACCTAAGAGAATTCCCTGAAGTACTATTAAAATCTAGCTAACTAATTCATATTTTCCACAAACGTATTGAAAGAATGCTGTATTGATGACTTACTGTAACACTGGATGCAAACTTGATCTAAAATATTTGAAAACTTGGGTGTCAACGCTGGCAAAGGGTCTAGCTCAATTTTTTTGAAGTCTTCTGGACAATCCCTCTTTAGGTGACCTTCTCGTTTGCATAAGCTACATACAACCATAGGAGACTGCGTGAATAGAAAGCAAGACATTTTTTAAAATCTATGGACTTTTAATGAATCAGAACTATACTTAACATCTAACCACCAGGAAATATTACTAAGAGCTTACCTTGCCCTTTGTGAAAGCAGGTTTATTAAATTCATAAAAGAGCTCAGATTCCATAAATTGTCCTATTAGTATGCCCTCTTCACAAAGGCTTCCTTTCTCTATAAAATCCTCTTCATTCAAGTCTACCTTTAGAGATTTATCTACATGTTTTCCCAGCTCTGGCTCTTCATATTTAACAGAGAGGGACAATTCTTCCTCTTCCTCAGACAGTGCATCTTCATCCCCAGATGCAGTGTAAGTATTGTCCAGCTCATCTTCAGCAGTCACAATACTACCGCATTCTGTGTGGTTTAGGAGAAGACTCTGTTCTCCATCCTCTTCCTCCTCATCTGAGTTATTGATTTCAGATATCTGGTCTTGTAATGAAGGTGCAAATTTGTTCAGGGAATCATCCAGTTCATCAGTCCCCTCTGTGCTCTCCTCATCCATGTTAGCCTTATCATCGAGTATTACATTGCACTCTAAGCCAAACTCATCACTCTCTGCGACTACAGTGCTCTGAACACCTTCAGAGTCTGAAATATTGTATGTTTCAGTATCATGCTCACTTGCTGGAATAGGGAGATCTCCATTTGCACTGTATTCATCCAAGCCTTGATCAATAACTATCACATTTTTCTGCCATTTCTTATCTTGGTCATGTTCTTCCTCCTCCTCATTTCCACTTTCTGTCTCTACACAGCTTGGTTTAATTTCCTCACTATCACCAGAAATCATCTCTTCAATTACAAAGTCTGAATCTTCCTGGGCAATTCCCAAATGTCCTATATCATCTGCCAATTCTTCGTCCGTCAGGCTTTCAGAGACAAACACCTTTGAAGGATCAATTGTACATGCCTGAGGCGTGTCTATACTTCTATCAATAATATTAATACAATCAGCTGCTACCACTTCTCCCATTTTGTCAGCTACGTTTTGCGCATCAATGGCATCATGCTTTATGGCATCCTTTTCAGGTTCTAATCTTTGTGATGTCTCCTCTTTGACATTCAAAGGCTTTTTTGGGCTGGATTTTGTAGGTTTTTTGTGGGGCAAAGCAAAATATTTGTAAGTTGCCCTTAAGCAGTGAAAAATATACTCATATACTAGCTGACTGTTCAGAGTTCTTGCCACATTCCTCTTTACCGAGTAAGGGTCTGAAAGAAAAAGAAAGCCATGAGCTAACTGAATACAGAAATCTATAACTTCATTGATGAATATAAAGAAGCAGCAAAGACAGGTTTGATTAGTCCTGTTTTCTTTTACAACATTTAAATATATTGTCAATTAATTTAATACACTGTTTTAGGAACACATTAGCAATAAACAGCTCTAGACTATGTGGAGGAAACGGTGCATGTATCATATGTCACTTAATACATTTAATAGTATCACACAGAAACCTATGGCTGAAATTGTTTTTCTAACATATCCGACAGCGTACTTGGTAAGTCAGAGGGCCGCTAAGTCTTAATTGACAGACTTCAGGTACCTTCCACAGCAATGCGCTTTTTAGGCCAGTCCTTTGATTCACGAGACACTGCTTCTTTGAGTCGTATACTGATGACCAGATCGGCCAAATTAAACTCCAAGGCATAGAAGCGAAGCAGTTCTACCCAAAGCTGCCCAACTGGTGCTGAACACTGGTGTCCTGAATCAAACACTAAGGGAACCTGTTAATTAGAAAACAAATGCTTAAACCCTCTTCAGTTTTAAGGTGGATGAAAAACCCTCTTTTGGGGGGAGCAGAAAAATCACTCTGCCAGTCTAAAACTTGCTTTTCACTGACACACAGTCACTGATACCTATATGCACACACACGGAGTCAAGTAAAAATGCAGAGTAACAATAAGTTTTTAAATCAACTTGTAACTTAAAGTGTTAGACTGGTGTGGAGGAAAGGTCACAATGATAATATTGTAATGAAGCCATAACAGATAATACAATGGCTAGAAATTACCTCTGCGATGAGTGTTCAGGTCTCAACAGTAAAAATTAATGCTCAAACAAGGGAAACGACAACATTATGAGAGCTAAATACACATTTTACAGCTACAGAAGACGACAATTTAAAAAGATAGTTAACACCTCAAACTCTTATCAATCAAATTTAATAATGGTTGGACAGTAACATTTATGATTATGGCGAAAATTAATCATGATTGTATATTTTAAAAAATATTAGTGTGCTATAATTAATACATTTCAAAGTGAGCATTTCAGAGCATAAAAACCTCAGTTAGAATGAAAGATATAGCCTCATCAAATGCAAATCATTTTTCAGAAAGAATCACCCTGTATGGTCACTTAAATATATAGGTACAAAATGTGCACCTCAAGCAAGAAGGGGAAGCGACAGACAGAGCAAATTGCATAGTTTTAAATGTTTTGGGATATTTATTCTGCCAACTCTGAAAATTTGTCTTCTTTGGTTGGAGTTGTTTCTTAGGGCTAACAATCAATAATTTGGCATGAAGCAAAAGACTTGGATACTGGGATTCAGTGCTAGTCCATTTTGGTATTGTGACAAATTATTGACCGTCTTTTAGCGTACATTATGCTTTTCCTTAGATTACTTCTGTTCAGGTGGTCCCAGATTTTACGGCTATACATTATCTTAATAATACTTTGTAAGCATTTAGTTGATGTGAATTTTATAATGGCTCTGATTTATAAACACAGCACAAATTATTTTTCAAGATTTCATATTTTATCTATATAAAGAATGCTTAGTATTTTACCAAATAAGATCTTTTTAGAAAAGATCATGAAGTATTTTACACTTAAAAAATTATGAAGGTTAGCCATTATTGGATTAAATTTATGTAACTTCTGTATTATAAAACACTCCCATGTGCGATTAGGACTGAATTTATACAGTTATGCTACTTCTAAAAAGAACAATGTTAGTAGATAAGAAAAATAAAGCGGCAATTTAGTAGCAATTATCTTGGAACAGTAGTTTGAAATTAAGAGTTACGTCGCTTCATTTGACATAGTCAAGTTTGAAAAAGGATTTTTTGAATTCTGACAACTGTAGTTGTCCGCTAGTTTAATGGATATTAACAACCCAATACTGTGACCCTGGGACCTCTTGGTGCCAACTGGCTGAGGGCACAGGGGTGTATGAGATTTACAGGGATCCCCCGGATCTGGTATCTGCATACTGGTTCACTGAAGAGTGTCATGTAAGGTCTCTAATGAAAACCTGCGTAACACTGGTCATCATAATCATTGTGAGATGTGTGTACCGATAATAGGTAAGGAGTTACGTACACATAGACCTTAAGCACACAATTTTCAGCGTGAGTTATGGCAGGTCACCAGAAGGGGATCAACATACTTCTGCCAGGCAAGAGAGAAGAGATGCTTATCTCTGGCTGGCCGGTCAAGTGTATTATGTATTGTCTACTTCACAAATGGAAGCCCATCTACAATCTGAGCACAAGGCTAATCAAGAGATCGTAAATACCGACAAGAAAGAAGCACAGAGGAAAAAACAACTAATGGGAGGAGAGGAGGGGAATCCTGTTCACAAGTTAAGACCATGGATTTTTGTACGGTGACTGTAGAGATACAAACTGCATCTTTCACCTAGGAGACAAGCTGACAGCATGCTTCTTTTATGAACAGAGGGTCACAGCCAACCTTGCAGCTAAAAGCTGGGAGAAAGATTTTTTGGGTGAGACAACCTTTATCAGACAGGGGGGAAGTGTTAGTTACGTTTAGGCCTTGGCTCTTTTTTTGTTAAGTAAACTTATACTTGTTGTTTTCACTATAAACAAATCTAAGTGCTGTGTGTTAAGCTGAGATGTGGTCTAAGGAGTAACTGGGAAGCTGTGGTGTACTGTTCCTTTCGGAACAGCGGGTCTGGTAATTGTGTGAGCATCTCGTGATTTAGGGACTAGACACTGCAGGCATGCTTGGAGGACTCGGGTGTTGGAGCGTGCCTATCACTAACCTGGAAAGAGAGAGTGGGGCCTGTGGAGGCCTGGAGGGGAAAGTTTGTGTTGCCAGTAGCTGATGGAGTCAGGGAGTCATCTCTTCTCTCTTGCCTGGCAGGAGTATGTTGATCCCCTTCTGGTGACCTGCCTTAACTCACACTGAAAATTATGTGCTTAAGGTCTTCCACAGTGGGCACAGAAAAGGCTTCCGCAAGTGGTAGTGAGATGCCTTACAACCCCGGCTATCCCTGGCAAGCATCACAAATACCTTAAGACTTAGAATTACTTCCTGGTCTCCTATTAGTTGTCACATTTGTCTTTAGATGCTAGGATGTCGCATACACAACGGAAAACCAGGCACTGAATTAGAGAGACAAGGTGGGTGAGGTAATACATTTTTATCACCACCCACTTGGTCTCTCAAATATCCTGGGAGTGACAGGGCCACAACATTGCTTACAGCCACTGAATTATTAAGTTTAGCTTGGCAATACATAACCAATTTCACTTCACTTAAAATAAAGATCAGTGGTCATTGCTGAGAGTAGCAGGCGTGATTTCTAGATTACTACTGAAGTAACTGAAATGGTTCAGACCTTGCCCCTTTTAGGAGAAGCTTCTTTTGGAGAATCAGCATCAACAGCAGGATTATACTCCCAGACCACGATATCATTCTCAACATCTTTAAGGTTGAAGTTCACTAATTTGTTTAATGAGAATCCTCCAATCTGGAGAGAGCAGAGGGAAAGAGGAAAAAACACCACACATCTTTTTTTATCCAAAAGGTTTTCAAACCAACCCCTTCCATAGTATTAATCATCCAGAAAAAAGTCAGTATTTTTAAAGACGTACAAACATCATCATACACTATACCCATAACAAAGACAGGCTTACTGAATTGTCATTCAGTAGACTTCTTCCTCCCCAGATAATCTGTTTTCTGATTAAATGTCCCCAATTTGCACTACAACTCCATTAGATTTTCAAAATGAGAAATTACACCCAATATCCACCTAGTTATGGTTTATATATGTATCTTTACTTTGTTAGAGGTTCCATCACATGGCTTTAAAGAAAATTGTATACATACATCCATTTTGATTCTTTAATCAAGATCAAGAACTGTATGTAAATGGCAAGTCTATAAGGAATTCTGAAATAGGTTAATGATAACAATAGATCAGTATTTGAAGAAGTCTGCCATAGGCCTAGGATAAACTTTAAGTGCCTAAGTCCCACTCAAAGTTACTGAGCTGCTTTTGAAAATTTTACACATAGGATACCACCTTAATTAATCCCCCTTCTGCACAGGCATTACGATACAGTCTTTAACTACATAATTGCATATTATTTTTTCCATAGAACCCCCGCCCCATCAGTGCATAGTATGGACCTGCATTGGGGATGAATCAGGACCGTGCAGCGAAGGAGATGGGGCCACTCACTGAACAATGAGAAAACAAAAGAGCAAGTAACTGCTCATTAGGTGAGCACTGTCCTTTCTGTGCACTGAATGAGGCTAGTATCCTGTGGAAAATAGTATGTGATCACGTAATTAAAGACTGCATCATAACGCTTGCGCACAAGGGGGAGGAATTAAAATTGTTCAACCAACCTTAAGTGTGGCATGATCTTTTAACATATATTGTGCACACAAAAACTATATTGATAGATATTTTGCTGTTGGTGACTAAGTGTCTTACTCTCATGCACAAGGGATAGGCAAGATACAAGCAAGTAATCTTTAAGTTATAATTGTAACAGATTTAGAAAATATCACCCTCAGATTGATAATACTTAAGTAGCACATACCCACAATCCCAAATAAACAGGCAGAAATGGCTCTTTCCTCTGTTGTAGAAAGAAAATGACCATTAAAGCAAACACGTAAGATGGCAAACCTCCTTCTTCGGGACGATCAGCACAACACAGCTATAAAAAAATGGAAACACATTACTATTTTTCCACATCAGGCTTTTTATTACAAATAGTCTTTTTGGTATCTATCATCATTCTCCTATTTGCAAAACCTCAGTCAACTTAAATAGTGTAAGAGAGAGCGAAGATTTATATAACTTGTTTGTCCCCACGTTGTGGGATACGTTTGGTTCCAAAGGACTTCATGTAGTCATTAAAATCACAGCCAGTGTTCTAGTAGAAGAATACTGACATCCCTTTTCTTGTATGCATTCCATTCTGATAATCTTCCAGCCATACAAGCTATTACTGGTGTGCAATGGTTGGGATTTTCAATGGGGGTGAAGGGAAATTGAGTCAATGAGATCTCGGCTTAATTCTCTTCAGCTCCTTTAAGAAACTGCTCATTTCAGTTTAAAGAGTTATGGTATAATCAATTCAGAAATGTGACTCTTATCTTTGTACTGTAATCTTCTCAAGCTATTTCAGAATTCAAGACTTCCGGTGGCATATATGGTATGTATACCCAGAGTACTGTCTTAACATTCACAAAGATGATTGGATTATTTATGACTTCAAACTTCACCATTTTAAAATGACTTGCTATATGAAATAAACATACCCTACCTTCTGTCACACACACATCATACTTGCATCAAATACTCAAAAATGTCACTCATTTTGTCCACATGAATTTGTCTCCATTAACTTCAAATGTGAAAATTACCTCATTTGACAAATTTTAAGAATTCTTCACAGATAATCTTCCCCTTCTATGCACTTGAGGCACTTTTGCAGCTGGTACTCAGGTGCACAGAAGTTGGTATTTCATAGGCAATTTTTTAAAACCTAACCGTAGATATGCATGTCAACATCTTTATAACAAAGTGTTGCTATAAATGTAGTTATTCCTCATAGGAGGATAACCTGTCTGTCACGTTTAAAGTTCAAAACACATTTTTTAATTACAAGAACCTAATAAAGCAACTGAAAGTTTCTTAAAAGCATGAAATACTTTTATATTTAGATCTTTCAAGCAACTGAATAGATTCTTCTTGTAAAGTTAGAAAGTCACTCAATCTAAACCAGCGATTTTCAGCTTTCCATACCGGAAGCCCCTTTTCCATAGCAGGGCACACCTGAGCTATCTAACCTAATGGAGCAATATGAAGGACAGGGCAATTGCAATCTGTTTGTGACTGCCTGCATCCCCCAAGGTGGAGAACCCTTGGCTCTGGCTCATGCAAAATTTCAGACCAAAGAGTAACTTTTTCTCAAGAAGAGACTTAGAGCTATCGCATTCCTAAACTACAACTGCAGATTTACTAGCATGACATTAGACCAAAAAATAAAGACCATGACAACCAGGATGTATCTTGGTTAAACTTTTGTACACTGCCTACCTTCTTTTATCCAAGTGCCTGTTTTGAGAAACACATCACACAAGAGTTGGACAAAAAGAACTGCTTGAGACATATACACCCATTTGTGCTTTCTTATTAAAAAAGACTCACCTTTGCCCAGTACCTGAAGGCAATCACTAGAGGTACAAGAGTTGGTTCTAGTTTTCCAAGAGTAGCCAAATGGTTTGTCGTCAGACAAGCATTTTCATTCCCTGCGCTTACTTTACAAACAAGGCCACTACAATGACAAAGAAACAACCTGAAAATCCTGCAGGTGTTTTAAGGAAAGCCATATGTCAGATGAAACCTTACAACCTGTCACAAAATTGAGGCTATGATGAGAGATTTAACAGCCTGAGAGATTTAACATTTACGACTAAATGAAGCAAACAAAACCAATTTGACCTGTGTATTTAGTTTTACAATTTAAACATTTAAAGCTTTTACAAGAGCAAAACCGTTTTAAAATTCACAGCAATTCATCACTCACTTTCTAGAGATTTCTTTAAGCAACTAAATAATTTAGTCAATGAACTAAATCATACAATGTCATTTACCTCCATGAATCAAAATAATTTCATTGTACCAAACCCCATTACTAAAACAGTTCATAAACTATTTCCACAGTACGCGCGCGGGGGGTGGGGGCGGGGGAGAGGAGAAGAATCACTAACAAAAGACCAAGTAGCTGCAAACAACTGGGGATCGATTCTACATCAGTAGCTAGTTACACAATATTTCATTAATCTTAAATGGTATGTGGTAAGTGGGCAAAATAAAATGCCTCACTCCTTTTCTCAGAGCACTAAAGCTATTTAAGCTCCCCTTGCATTGTTTTTTAGGTTTCTTTCATTTGATATCAAATCTGCATTGTCGAGAAGGGAAGAAAGGAAAATTTCTACTTTAGCAACCATCCCCAGTGCAGAAGAGTGCACAGTGAAAAAATAAAAATGGTTGAGGTTTTTTTTTTGCTTTTTTAAAAGGGGACTGGGGAAGAGGGGGTTGAGGAAGAAATAACCCTTACCCTCTTATTCTAGGCTAGCAATGACTTGCCCATAAGTGTTTGTGTCAAGATCCAGAGAACTGTAATAATTTAGTACAGAAACATTATTTTTTCAGGTGTGGGTACGTGTAATTTATATTGCTATATGCTATTAGAACACACAAATTGACAACTGAGACCTTTGCTTTTCTCTGCACACCACCACTGGTACTCTTGCATGGAAATCTGCATCAACATCAATAAAAGATTCTGGGGGGGAGAAAAAAGAAAAAGCCACATTAAGCACATTATTAATAAAAAGCTTTGTGTTTAAGGAGAAACTCATGTAGTGCAAGGAGTAGAAATAGATTCTGGCTCTATCAGTCTGGCTCATAAAAGGATCACCTCAAATTAGAGATCTGACCAACTCAAGCATGAAAGTAGAAAGTTAAGTCGGTGGGTCAGCATTGACAGACATGTTAATTTAGAGTTTGAAAATATGAAAGGAAAAATGCAGTCCAACTATAAAAACTTGCAATGTTTCTAAACAATATCACATTACTGTTGGTAAAAGAGGCAGCGGCTTAGCAGTTGTGTTAAAGAAAATGCTACAAGGAAAAAATGAAACTGAACTTTCAAGAGTATATACCATAGCTATCAATAAGCATATCTGCTCCATATCATTTTTAATGTATTCATCTAGGTTGTTGGTTTTACTGTAGACAGGTTAAAGATCCAGTATAATGTCAGTACTTTTTCAGGCAACAGATGACATTGCAAAAGTGATGGGTGAAGGGGTGTAGGGTGTAATCAGTTAAACAGAAGGAAAGCTCATTTTCTCCAATATCCTATTGAGATCATTATCTAGATATTACACCAGCCCTATTGACATTATATAAATCTGCCTTCAACAGGTCTATTTTACTGGGATCATTCCACCTTTCTGTTTTTTCTGTCCTTTCCTCCAACAACTTTATACAATCCAATCCTCACCCCCAGTTCTTATTGCTGGTCTCTTCACATTCTTGTTTTTCCTTTCAAATAGAGTTCAGTCTCTTGCTTTGATATCACCTCAGTTTACTTAGTTTTTTGTTTTATATTTATGGGGTCAGCCACTGCTCAAATTGACATGCTGGGCTGCAGCTTGTTGGCTCTTGGGGGTTTTGAACTTGCTGACCAGTCCAAACCAGCTTTGAAATCAGCCAGTCAAAATGATCTAGATCTATTATCTATATGCTGCCTTGTTAAGTATGTTTTCCACAGCTATAGGAAAGACAGATTAGGAGAGCTACAGTAAATGAAAATACCTACTCTCTCAGAATGGACCCCTACAGGCTCTCTTTAAAGTGGCAACCAAATACTCTACACACACAAATACAAGTGACCTATTGGTGCAGAAGCATTCTTTGATGACACTGCAGAACAGCAAGAAATTAACTGGGAAGTGCTCCTGAGGTTACGGACAATAAAGGAAACGCTTTATTCTTTATCAATTTTAGTACAAGCAACTTGTCACATTAACTGGAAATTAGAACATGGAAGAAGGCATTTGCGTTCGCTGTTCCAAAGCACAGGTTACTATTTTATACCCAGGTGTTTGTTAACTTTGTCCTTCCACTCTGGTTCAGCAATAAAACAAACAAACAATCCCATTCTCCCCCAGGTTATGCAAATGACTAGGGAGGAAGGTATAAATACATTAAGATATGCAAAAAAAGGCATAAAATCTAATTTAATATACACACACGTTTAATATACTTTCCTTTACAGCAATACATTTGTCCCCCTCTAAATTACAGGTATTCTATATCAGGAAATAGCTTACAATTTTTTGTTTTTTAAAAGAACAGTTCAGCTGACAAGACTAAACAGAGCACTACACGATTAACAAAACAGTATTTACAGATAGTTTTAGAATAACATGCTTTCCACAAACATGGTAGCCAAATCCGTTTTTAAACTTCTTAGCATGTGGGACAGCTTATCAGTATAATCTTAAAAAAAAATCCTTCACCTCCCAACTTGTGTGTGTGTGACACAGAGTGGAAAGAAGGGTAAAACCTCTCTCTCTCTCTCACACACACACACACACACACACACACACACACACACAAAAGGAGCCACCCTCCCTCGCTTTTTCCTTTGTGTATGTTCTATTTAGATTGTAAAGACCCCGTTTTCAGCTGGGTTCAACCCAGTCTTCACTGGTGTGCACAAATTAGGACCGAGTGGAAATTTTTTAGTACCTCAACATCCAGGTGATGAGTTTGCATACAAACATTCTATCTTGTGTACGAAACATCAGCACACCAAAAATGTACGTGCAGATGTGTGCACAAAGTTATATATACATGAAAGGAGGCTAGGATCGGAAAATAAGGGCTTAAGTACTTTGGGACAAAGACTAGTCAGTCTTATGTCAAGTAAGAAGCACCATGCACACCTATGCAGCTAGGTAAACCATCCTCACAAGCTAGCCTGTGGAAAGAGGGGCAGCACAATTTGCTTTGAGTTTGATGGCATCCCCATTCCTGATGTGAATGAGAACACACAGTTAGAATTTCTACCACCAAAAGACATACTGGGGCTAGTATTTGAATGAAATACTAAAGCAGCTAAATTCCTTAGACATTATACAAATGATGCCTTTAGTATCTACCATTATCGATTAAGGGTAAGTCATTTGTTGGAATACACATGACAAGCCTATGCTAAACAGTTTGTCTGACGGCATTAGTTACGTAGTGTTGTTGTAGCTGTGTCAGTCCTAGGATATTAGAGAGACCATGTAGGTGAGGCAATATCTTTTATTGGACCAACTTCTGTGGATGAGAGACTCTAAGGTATGTAAAGGAGCACACCTTACCCTAGGGGAATTTGCACTACATTATGGGCTAGCTGAGGAATATTACAATTAACCTCTGTTTCTGTGATACCATCAGCACTGTTCACAGAAAGAGCTTGGGGATCATTATAGAACGTTACAACTTAGAGTGCTGTGGTACACATATAATTCTATCCAAGGCACCACTCTTGCAAAGACTTAGTCACCTGCTTCACTTCATGCACTGTGTAGTCTCATTTACTTCACATGCTTAAGTCTTTGCAAGATCATAGACCAAGTAAATACAGCAACATAAAAACTCCAACTCTTTTCCCTAGCTGTGAAGACATTTTGGAATTCAATGTACAAAATGCTCCCTCCTCCAATTGCGTAAGCTTAATACCTTTCCTCTTGGACGTGTCAATTTACTAGTGTATAAGAAGAATTATAGAATCATAGAATATCAGGGTTGGAAGGGACCTTAGGAGGTCATCTAGTCCAACCCCCTGCTCAAAGCAGGACCAATCCCCAGTTTTTGCCCCAGATCCCTAAATGGCCCCCTCAAGGATTGAACTCACAACCCTGGGTTTAGCAGGCCAATGCTCAAACCACTGAGCTAACCCTCCCCCGCAAACTACCTACGGTGACAGACTTACATTGTTCTGTAAAAATGAAGCAAGCATTTGATTTGGTGCATCTATTTAAAAAAAGTTTTGCATTCAGTGGGAGTATTGTGAGAACGTCAAGGGGTGATTTTGAAATGAAACTGAAAGCAGCAAACAAATATTTCTTACCACTATTCCTCAGACTTTCTTGTACAAGTAAGAGAACATCTGGTTGAGCCATCTGTGAAATGGAGTCAAATAATAAAAGTTTAGTATTTAAACTACTGAAACATTTGAAAAATGTGTTTTTAAATGATGGATTTTTAATACTTTCATATTGAAAAGACAGAGGAGGATCTTGTGATTGGCACAGGCTCACTGTGTGACCTAAGGCAAGTCACAACATCTATAGCCCAGTTTCCTCATGTGTAAAATGGGTATAAATATCCTGATCTGCCTCACAGGGATGCTGGGAGGTGAGGTTTGACTCATTAGTGTTTGTGAAGTGCTTTGAGTTCATTGGATTGAAGATGCTATTAGCACAGAGTAATACCACTACTAATACTACTTTAACAACAGATTAAGATGATTTTAGTTAAGATGCAGTTAACGATAGCTCCCCTTGGATCGATACATTTGGTAAATAAAAATCCCATTACCACTTGGCACCTTTGTTATTACTTGCTTAAATGTTACTATAAAAGGCAAGTAAGCCAATTTTACATCTAATAAAAACCTGCTTACTTACATTGGCTGGAAACTGGACATCAATGTTTATGTCAGAAGTTTTGAAACCAAATCTGCTACAGGAGGAGCCATACAGCCTTAGCGAGCAATCTGCAAAGAAAGGAATTTTTTGTATTTACTCAACATCTTAATCCAAATCCTGGGTTGGAATGCAGCCACTTTGCAATGCCTTGCCAGCAGATTCTAGTCCTAGAACTGGTGTGCAGCCATAAGAGGATCTCCCCAATTCTGAAGTATCTTTCAGTAGCACAACAGTTCCTACACCTTATCCCTGCTGCTCGTGAAGGGATTAAGGCCACACCCAAAAGGGCATGGCTTGGGCCTCCTCTAAACCCTGCTGATTCCCAGCCACTGGGTCAGTGGCAGTTGATGTAATTTAGAGCAACCTTCAGGCCAAAATGTTGGCACGACGTCACCAAGCAGAACATACTGACAAAATCAAATTAGATTAGTGGTACAACTTGTCAAAATCTTACAGATTAAGATTACTCTTCTGGAGAAAGATGCTTTTTCTTTTTACTATATTTGACAATCAAACCAAATGGCAGAATTATACCTGGCAATTTTTGGTGCAATAAATCTTCCATCGCAGTTTTAATTTTGAGTCTTTGTTCCAAATCCTCATTATTTAAGCCAAACTCTTGCACTACGTTTTCAACGGCAACACCAATAGCTTGTATCTGGGAAGGTGTTGGTGGAGGCAGGGTAGTCAGCAGTTGTTCTTCTTGCTTTTCCTTCAAGGACAACCATATTTTAACATTTAATTGACTCTCTTCAATTGCTTTAAATGAGGTAGGGGTGGGTACACACAACCTACCGCCATAAACATTTCTGTGTGTCCATCTATATTATGGAGCTAGTAAGCAGTTTCAAACAGTTGATGTGTAAGGACACAATTAAGGTCTAGAGAAACCAGGGTAGGTAGATGATGTACAATGATTCTTTCTATCTAGATAAAGAGTTAGAGACTTCACGAGACTTCAATAGTTTACAAAAATCCAAACACCTATGTAAAAGGCATAGAAAAACATCCCTTTCTCCATATAAGCAGTGGTATGGGATAATGACGTTGAAGACAAAAGGGAAACCCTGTACATGCTTTTCAATTCCTTTTGTCTTCTGGGGCAAAGGCGGGGAAGAGGGGCAGGTGCAGCAGGAGTTTCTTTCAGTAATAATAAAACTGAAAAGTGCAGTTATGCTGGCAATAGTTTTAAATAAATATAAAGCTGTTATTTTAATTATTGATCTATATTCTTTCATACTGGAGTAATTCAACAACCTTCTCATTTTATCTAGGCTATTTTCAAAACGGCAATTAAAATTTTTAAATTCATTCTTACCAACTCATTCTAAATCAAGTATATTATAGCGGTCAGAACGCCACTAAATGACATATTCAGAAGAGAGCAGAAAGTATAATTAAATGTATTACACAACTCATGAACAACAAATAAGGTTAAGTTGTTACAGCTTCTTATTACAAAACTTTAAAACTTATGACCGACACAATACTACTGAATTATACATTTAAATGTATAGTTATTAGGAGATATCAGTAATATCCTAGAGGCAGTCCTGAGTTCACTCTATGCTGGAAAAAAGTCTCAAACTACGTATCTGTTGCTTTTACCAATGTCAATGGACATTGGTAGACATTAGATAGAGAAGCACTCTATAGAACACTAGCAGAATATTAAGCATGGTAAGAACAAGGCAAGACTTCAGGGCTAATATAATTGCATCATCATTAGCAGGATAACAATATTTAAATATAAAGCATGGCTTTGTAAAGGTGTCATTAACTCACCTTTATGTTTTTCTTGTGCTTCTTCTCTTTAATGTGCTTATGAGCAAACGTCACTGACTCAATCAAAGCATCACATAATTTGCAGGTATACTTGGCTGTTGGGTAGTTTCGAGGACACTAAAATTGAAATAGTTTATTGACTAAGATACAGAAAGATGTTACCTTCATTTCACACATCTGCCAAGGTCAGTTAAATTGTCCTAGGAAGTCCAAAAACACACCCTCCGACTTTCCTAGCCCTAGGGTTGCCACCTTTCTAATTGCTGGCAACTGGACCCCCGAGGACCTGCACCTGCTCCGCCTCTTCCCCCAGACCTGCCCCTTCTCTGCCTCTTCTCCCCAAGGACCTATCAGCATCGCTCGCTCCTCTCTCCCCCTCCCCGTCACTTGCTGGATCGTCTCAAGGAGCCTGTCTGCTTGCCGGTAGGAGGTGGCCCCAGCTGAGTAGAGGCTAGCGTGACCTGGCGCCTCCTCCCGCCCGGTGGTAACTGAACTTTAGATCTGGGTGCCACTTAGGGTTGCCAGGTCCCCTTTTCGACCAGACTTCCTGGTCGAAAACCGGGCACCTGGCAACCCTAAATGGCACCCCGACACAGATGCCAAAAACAGTCGGTCCGGGTAAAACCCAGTCGGGTGGCAACCCTACCTAACCCTAATCTTAGGGCCAAGCTATTTGAATATTACAGAGAGAGATGCTTGGAAATTCAAATACTAAACGTAGTCAAAAACAAAAATACACTAGTCTTCTTTTTATTCATTTCCAGGCACTGAACACCCGTTTTGTTAAAATTTTATGGATTGGATCATTAACAGTGGAATAATAAAGTGGAATTCTTCAGTAAGAGTGCAAGCCTTTGATCTTCAATTCACAGATTAAAACCTATATGTGATAAAATATGCTAATACTGCATATACATAGAGAGTGTTGTCACCTTCTTTAGTCTGTAAATGCAGTCTCTCTTTAATCGCTCTTCAGCCTGCTGCAATCCTAGTAGTTCCTTCACTGACAGCATCGACTCATCTATAACTGGGCCTTCCATTTCGTCATCTTGATCATACTCCTCTTTTCCTGTCCTCCTTGTTCTCCTTGGCTTCCTATGTTTCTTCATTTCTTAAAGAGTTATCAGAACAAATATACTGTAACATCATTTCAGAGCACACAACAGAATTAGCCCAACTAATTAGTGAAACTAATGCACTAAATAAGGCAGACAAGATTATCTACTTGTCACACCGTTTCCTTTTCTGTCCTATGCAAGTCATCTTCTCTGACAATTGCAATACCTCACACTCCCCGGTGGTGCATATTCATACTGTATCCTAAGGTAGGTTTGTTTTGACTCTTACCGACTATTGGAGAATGACCTCTGAAATATCAACGAACAGTTTGACTCACAAAAAGTCAGTAAGCTATTTACAAATTCTTGTTTGATCACCACTGGTTGATGGCAACAAGTTCGATGGTCGGTTTAAGACTCACAAATTCTAAGGGATTAAGATGAGATGACATACTATCCCTACAGAATTACTGACACTGGATGAGTCCCCACTTCTGAATGTGAATACTTTAATCTAGGAGTTTTGAAACTTCAGTATTCCGGAGTCCCTAAAAACATGACATGAAGGTTAGCACCCCTAAACCTAAATTATACCCAGGCAGTAAACAGTGCATGCGTCATATCAGGCAGCTACAGGAGTATAGCTGACATGGACATTTTATTTAATCATGTATATAAGACACAGTGCAGATTTCCCCCCAAAACTCCCTTTCCTTACTCCCACACACAGTACAGCCCCCATGTAAAGATACTATGGCAACACTACTTGTGTTTTATACCCAGAAATGAAAGCTTCTTGCTCTTGTGGTGTCACCCACTGTTCAACTGTACCAGTATATTGGCTAGGATTGCCTAGAGACAATTCAAATAGCAAATTAAAAACAAGACAGTGATCCTTTTTAGCTACTCAGAAGAGGGAAGCAACACCCCTTTTTTACCTCAATAAAGTAATCCACTTGTGTAAAAATTGATGTACTTATCTTAATACAACTAAGTCTTGCAAAATAGACAGTATGATAAATGTGTTGTGTTTACAGCTAATCTTGTGGCAGAAGTCTAGATGTAAATATACTATCTATGCTTTGTGAGCAGCTTTATCAGCATTTTTGCAGCAGTAGTTACTGGTACAAAGTGTACAAATTAAAAAAAAACAAGTGATCTTTGGCTCCAGTAGGAATGAGTAAATACAGGCCAGATTTTCAAATGAGCGCCAGGATTACAGCTCACCTCTAGTTTAGGCACCTACATAAAGTTGCTGGAACAATGGCTCTTCCAAGTGCTTTTGAAAATATTTCTTACTCTGAAATCCTCCACCGGCATCAGATTTTTTCCTGTATTGATTTTTAGAAGCCAATTCCAACAAGCAGAAAGAGAATTCATACTCAGCTATTTAGGAAGGTTGCCCTTGAACCCCGTATCTTTCAAGAGGCACTGTCAACTTTCATATCGTACTTGAAACAACAACAACATTGCTATAAGGAACCCCTAAAATTACCAGCAGTGAAAAAATTGGGATTTTTTTTCAGTTTATTTAGGCATTCGATAGCACTTTGTCTAGCTAGCTTCCCATTTGTGTAGGCCATCCCCAGCGAGAGGAAAAATTAAAATAAACCCAAACAATTGATTGTGAAACCACAAAAATTGACAGGGAGATTCAGCATATATAGTGTCTTAAACTACTTTTAATTGAAACAATGCAAACGAGATTTCAAGGTGATGAAAGGAATGCCATATCAGCTTCTGTCTAGCAATTGTTTTATGTTTAACTCCTGAAAATGAAAAAATGCTGGTCTCTGTCCTCCGCAATTCCATCTCTCCCCAATAACGTCATCCTTCCTTCAGTCTGTTGCAATAGCTGGGAAAGACAAGTCTCTGGTATTTTACTCATCTCTCAACGTTTTTTTAAAAGATACTCCTCCTCACCGAATAACTCCAGTGCCTGCATCTGCTGTTCGCAGCTTTCCTCCAACCTCAGTATAAAAACCACTCATTTTACCGCTGCTCATAGACTGGCTTGACAGATTAGCCCAATAGCTAAGGATATGTCTACGCAGCATGCTGGATAAAGCAGAAGCAAACCTCCCAGCCCACACTGACCATCTTGGGCTAGCAGGACTCACATTAGTGTTGTAAAAACTACCTGTGTAGACAGCACTTTGAAGTTGTGGCTCAGGCTGGAGCTTGGGCTCTGAAACCCACCCCGCTCCTTAGGCTTCAGAGCCTGTGAATTCAACAGCAGTTTAGTGGCCAAATTTCTTCTCTTCCCTCTCAAGAAAACAAGCCAGCAGCTCTCTAGCTCAACTCAGTCCACTCACCTGGTCAAAATATCTATTCATTCAGGTCAAGGGAGTTTTCAAACTCTGGCTCTCAGGGTTCTGACAGGCAGCCGTGAAACTGATCACAGCCTTGTTAGTGTCACTCTTCTATAGCTTGGCAAAGCTACCAGCAACAGAGCCCTCTTCCTGCAAACTCAGGAAGATAATACTACATCTGTTTACATTAGGTGCTAAAACTTTTTTAAAAACTTAAAATCCTGCACAAAGTGATGGGAGGGGGGCCAGCAGACTTTTACACACTGCTGAAGAGCTTGTGAATCACAGTTTGAAAATTAACAATAGTTCCAGCTACTCTACGAATTCACCAATGCAAGATTTGTTTAGAAGCCTCTCAATAGCCAATATACAAGTAAAAGCTTTGGGGGGAAAAAATCTAACCACACACATGCCAAAGGCAAGTAGAAAATATTCCTGGCAAGCAGGAGGTCTAAACCATCAGTTTCTGCTTAACTTTCAAAAAATAAAATCTTAAATTTCTAATCCTTTTGGGAGTCCAGCTTTACCACCATGTATGTAGCTTTAATGCACCTGGGCAGCAGCGTAACTGACAAGAATAATGTAAATTTCACTCAGCTGCCATTTAGAGAAAGTTATGACCAGAGGCTGCAAGTATAACAACACTCAAAAGCAGACCTGCACAACTCACCACTCTTGCAGCAGGCAAGAGGCTGGAGTAAGGCTAGAGGAGCAGAGACCCCATCTCCATATAGCTGCAACAAGGCTGGGCAGAGTGTGTTTTCTCCCTACCAGCAGCAGGCCAGTGAGGTGTCCTTCAAATTTATCTGGTAACTACCAGCCAGAAGCTGATAGTAAACAGGGAATGAGCAAGCAGGGTCTAGGGATAATACTCTGCTAGAAGTCCTAGTAGCAAAAAGGTAGAGAAGGAAGTCTGACTGGGTTTTCCGCACGTTGACTTACTCGGTGTCACCCCCTCCTTGCCATTCTTTCACACCGACTCTCCAGCTAATGGCAATAAAACATTTGAGCTCTGCAATAGTCTTGTCGTTATGCTCTTACAGAACTCTGCCTCTCCATGATCAATATAAATGCTCTGATTAATAAAATGAGGATATCAAATAAGTGACAATGCATGGAATTCTACTGCTCATCATAAGTTAATACTAATTTTTGTGAGCACTGAAATAGCTGTTGATAAAACAATACGCAAAGTGAGTAAAAACTCCTATCATTACTTGATAGCTATAATATTGGTTGAGACTAAATATTTAAACAGAATATAAAAAGCAACTCATCCCAAGTCCTCACTGTATCATCTTTTAGTTCTTAAAAATGAAACAAGAAAGCTTACACCACCAAATCTCTCACAATCTGAATATTCTATCCTCTTATCACTTGGTCTGAAATAATTGCTTAATGGATAGAAACTCTTTAATATGGTGAGTTGATCTACATGGTCCCACTCATCCAGTATATTTAAATTTGATATACTTATTCAGTATCGGTCAAGTACAGGAGGAGACACAAATATAAGCTATGAATTTCCATAAGAGGCCACCAAAGGGGTGAGGGTACATCTACACTGCAAAAAAAACAAAACAAACAAAAAAAAAACCAGCGAGTCTCAAAGCTCAGGTCAACTGACTCAGGCTCACACTATGGGGCTAAAAAGAGCAACGTAGACATTCCCGCTTGGCCTGGAACCCAGCTTCCGTGATCCACCGCCTTGCCGGGTTTCAGAACCCAGGCTCCAGCCTGAATGGAAACATCTACACTGCTATTTTTAGCTCCGTAGCAACAGCTCGGGTCAATGACCTGAGCTCTGAGACTTGCTGCCGCAGGGTTTCTTTGCAGTACAGACATACCCTTCGTGTCCTAGATTAAGCATCAATCTTGAAATCTGGTTCACTTATTCATTACGGGTTGTCCTCAGTTCAGTTCAACCAGCCGCAATGAGGCGAAACAAAAGCGCCTCTAGTAAAAGGCAGACCGTGCTTGAGAAGCTACAAGATGGAACATGGGGAGCCAGAGGTTTCATGGCAGTTGACTGAGTGAAGGAGTTGAAGGGATGGGGAGACATCATAAAAACTTGTTAAGGACACCCAAGGGCTGGTCTATGGTAGAAACGTAGATCAGCGTAGCCACGTCTCTCAGGAGTGTGAAAAATCCACACCCCTGGAAAAATGGCTATGCTGATGTAACCCCCGGAGTAGACAGCGGTAGGCCAATGGAAGAATTCTTCTGTTCACCTAGCTACCTCCTCTCAGGGAGGTGAATTAACAACAGAGCTGTGAGAACCCCTCCCATCGCTGTAGTGAGTGTCTACACTGAAGTGCTGTAGCTGTGCCAAAGCCACGTTTTAAGTGTAGACACTGCCAAAGTGTGGCTCTGAGACTCAGAGTCAAAGCCAAGTCTACCTCAGGGTGGATTGTTGTCAACTAGTATTAAAAGTTATCTAACTGTAGAGTACTATATTTAAAGCTTTCATACGGGAAACCATTTGTTACAGATCATTTATGCCAGTTCTTTTCAAACATTTTTTTTTTTGGTGACCCCTTTCACACAGCAAGCCTCTGACTGTGACAACCCCTTCCCCCCCGCCCCCCCCCCCCACACACACACTTAAAATTTGGGGGGGTTAATTTAATGTAATGGGGGATCAGGGATGTCAGTCTCAGTGAGCTGACAGCTCGCAACCCCCTTGTAACCACCTCGCAACCCCTTGAGGAGTCATGACCCCTAGTTTGAGAATCCCTGATTTATGCATTTGTTTTATGGTATAAGTATGATTTTTCTTGAAATATTTGGAAGACCATTTCAGTAAAAGGAGAGAAGACAAATATCCAATTAAAATGAAAACACAAAAATACAACCCCTTCTCCCTCCCACACACAACCTCAACAACTCAAAGAATTCTCTTTTGACCTTTTCTGTAGAAATGTTCCTAATCATCCTGATAAATGTCAAATGGCCTTTATTTCTTCTTCACGTCTCATTTTCCTCCATTCACTGTTCTTTTTAAAAAACTAAAACCTTTCTAAGCATGTGGTTTACAGTGTCTCACCATCCAATTATTGCTTCTCTACTTGAAGGTCACTACGCTATCAGGATAACACTTTATGCCAAGATTGGTGAATGTGTCTCTATCGTGTGGATCTTATTCTTTTCTCCTTACAGAGGAAAAGTCGCTATTCAAATCAGAATAAGCCCCGCCCCCCGCCAACTTCCTATTTTACACAATACTGAAAGGCTTTTATGGTTTTATTTTAAAGTTACAGATTGAAACATGTATAGAAGTTACCTGCATGAGAAGATAACATATTAAGTTAGCTATTTTCCATGTTGTCTTATTGCCATTTCCTTTTCTTTTTTTTTTAAGCTAATTTACTGAACAAGTTGTGTGTAAGTTTACCATATGGCCTTGCAGCAAGTAATGTCAATCACTTGTGCAACTTCTTCAACAATGCCTAAAGATGGGAGAGATTTATATCAAGTTGTATCTTGGAAATGTGCAGAATATTAAAGTTGCAGACTGGGACATCACACTTGTTGCTATATATTTGTCTAGAGTTTATAAAGTGATTAACTTACCAAACCAACAATGGTTTCATAGTATGACCAATTCATAAAAAACAATCTTTGTGTCATATACTGTAACAATATTACTTAAAATGCTGCCATTGAGTACAGTTGATACTTTGCAAGAGAGAAGAGTTACGGAACAGAAATAGTTTTATTTAGTTTTTTTCATTAACAGTGAACCTTAAAGTTGTACTTTCCGGACATGCACACAGTAATCAATTTTACGTTAAAAACTATGTAAAAAATGTGTTCATTACCAGAGTTTCCTTTCTGCGTGTCTGACATTTCTTCATTTAAGTCTTTGTGAAGCTGTCTTCTTACATTTCTGCTTCCTGCACCTTCAACCTCATGCAAAGAGTCTTTTCTTGTCCTGTTAAGCACAGGAATCCGAACTGTAGATTTGTACTCTCTCCAGCTGTCTGAATTGCCACGATGGTCATCGGATATCCATTTCTTAATTTGGTCTTTTTGGGTATCATTTATCCTTACCCCTTGGTTGTGACCCATGTTTTTAAAAGAATTTGAGCTACTCAGAGTACCATGTGGTCCTTTTCTGGGACTGTTTCCACAGTGACCTTGTGTTCCCTTTTTCTTCTGAAAGCCTGTATCTATTTTTTTGCCATGTCCGTAATCATCCACGGCATGGTAGTCCTGTTGTAAAGGGTTCCTCTTCAATTCCGTTTCATCTAAAACTCCCCACTCCTTTTTTCTTTTGGCAAAGCAAGGTTTTGCAGCATCTCCCATTGTAATTGATGTTCAATATAATAATTTGCACCTGGAAAAAAAAAAAGGAGGTAGTTTTAAATAATCAACTATTTAACAACAAATTAAAGAGGAATAAAAATGTAACAGGTTTAGAAAATTAGTAACTCACGGTTTTCTTCAGTAAACTTTGCACATCGTATAAAGACTAGAGCTGGGCAATTTCTTTCGCCCAGTAAATAGTAAATTGGCCAAAATATGAATTATCACAGCACCAAAACTTTTTGCCAATATGGAAATTAGTTTTAAGCGAAAAAGAATTTTTCTTGACATGATGAAAAATTTCATTTCAACATTCGTTTTGAAACACAAATTTTTTTTTCAATTTTGCAATCAAAACTTGTTTGTTTTGACCTATCCACATTTTTTTTTTTTGTTTCTTTGCTTTTGGTGAGAAATCCACAAATAAAAGATCCATATCACTAAATGTCAACCATTTGCATTTTCTTTGTACTGTATTTCTTTGTTCTGTATCAAAGCAATACTACTAATTTAATTTGAAACTGAACTGTGCCTGCCATCGGATATATATTTAAGACAACATTTTGAAGGGCTCAAGCCAGGCATGAGTAAACAAAACATGCCACCCATCTGAAAACTATTAGGTTCAGCATAGCAGCACACACGTAGAGGAAGAAAAGGCAAGATCTATAAAGGTATATAGACACCTAAAGATGCAAACAACCACGTTTGAAAAATCTAATGAGGCACCTAGGTTATGTCTACACTGCAATAAAAAAACCTACAGCACTAAGTGACAGAGCTAATTCAGGCTTGCAGAGTTTAGGCTGAAGGGGTAAAAATTTCATTATAGATGTCCAGGCTGGAACCTGAGCTCTGAGGCGGCCACCCCACTGTGTACACCACAGTTTTATACTCTTGCAGGCTGAGCTGCAGGAACAGCTATGGCCATGCTGTGGGTCTTTTACCACAGTACAGATGTACCCTGAGTGAGTTAGCTTCCTAACTGGGACTTAGGTGACTAACCTGCCCAAGTGCTTTCATAAATCCTACTAGTCCCTACACCTGCATCTTTAGGTACCTAAATACCTCTGTACATCCGACCCAAAGTCTTTCATTCTCTTTCCCTCTCACACACACACATATATATTTTATGAAACCTTCTATAAATAAGAATAGGTTATTTTCAAATGAAGTGATCTAAACCACACAGGCGTTGCACTTAAAATTAAGACAGAATAAATTAAGTGAATGCCTAGATGGAAGTACTGGTACTAAATCCATAATTACACACTGTTGTGAAGCTCCACATTTGCTCCAGGCTACTGGCTAAAGAGGGAGTTTTACAGCCTTCAAAATAACTTTCCCCACACTCCACAGATTAACAAAGAATCAGCTATGCAACTATATATTAGTGATCTAGCAACAGGTTTTATAATTGTCCCAGAAAAACCCAAAGACACACTCAACAACAAGGGGAGATTAGGAAATGCACCACACACAGGGAGGAAGCTGGGAGTCACAGTACAGGACGGGATTTGCCCTACAGCAGGCAGGAATCACGAGGCTGAGCTGTCAAGCCGCTGCTGCCTACCCGGCAGGGTGCGCCCGCGTTTGGGTTTCCTCTCCGCCCCCGCAGGACCTGACGGGCTCCAGGGAGGCCAAGGGATGCGCCAGCCCGCCTCACACCGGGCGGCCCTGCCCCAGACACTCGCGCTGCGAACTGCCGACCCCGTGAGGACGCCGGACCGGGCCGGCAGCGAGGGGGGCCCGCCGCCCCCGGGAGCCGGTCCCCCCAGCGCAGAGCTTCCGCCCGCTGGTGTCGAGGGGCCGGGCCAGCAACGGGGGGGCGACAGACTGGCAGGAACTCAGGGGCCGGGACCGGCCCCTCCTCCTGTGCCCGCCCCGGCACGGGGTTCCCCGGGAGTCCCGGGAGCCGCGAGACAGGCCGGGCCGCGGGCGGGGGAAGCGGTAGGGACATAGGACCAGCCGGGCAGGGGAAGCAGCTCCCGGTCACCGCGCTGCGGGGCGGTGTCTGGCTCGCGAGCCCGGAAGCTCCACAGCCGCGGAGGGGGCGTGGGAGGGGCTCGGGGGGAGCCGCGGCCCCGGGAAGGACACTCACCCTCGGCCCCTCCGCTTATTGCTCCCTCTTCATTGTGCCGACCCGAGGCGGAAGCGCCTGAAGTTCTGCACAAGCCCGTCCGGGCGGCCCTTCCGGAAACACTCCGCCTCCGTCATCGCGCACCTTCACCGACCCGGCGCGCAGCGATGACATCACACTCTGGCCGCCATGAGACTCGAGGCAAACTAGAACGCGCTGCCCCGGGCCCATGGACAGCGGGAGCGGCCGGGGCTGAGGGGCGGAATGGCCTCCTCGGTGGTCAGAGCCACGGTCCGGGCCGTGAGCAAGAGGAAGATACAGGCCACCCGGGCCGCCCTTACTCTGGTGAGTATCGCGGGGGCTGCGCCGCGCCGGCTGTTAGCCCCAGGGCCAGGTCTGTGGGGCCGGCGGGGTGTGGGGCGCGTCTCCGGGCGAGGGCTGCCCAGCCCCCTCGCCGCGGTGCAGAGCGGGTCCGGGGCCTGCGCTGAGCAGCCGTCGCTCTCGGTTGGGTCGCAGGGGCGGGCGCGGTGCGATGAGACCTGGGTCGCCGACTGACGAGGTTTCATTGCGAGGTTGGCGATATTTGATGTTTTTCGTAAAGCCCCAGCGCCTGGAATCACGAGATTACACGAGACTCTTGGCTTTCACTTACCTTTGAAGGAGCTGTCACCTCTGGCGGTTACGCAGGAAAGCTTGAAGGGGGCAAGTGAACGCACGGTAAGGGCTCAGGAACCAGAAGACACACCCGCAGATCCCTGTATAGAAATAGACACACACGCACAAGTGTAGGTTTTAAACCTCAAATTTCAAAGCAGCCTTGTGAGTTTTTGGAGACTGACTCGCTATTTTGAATGTTTGGAGTTGGCAAAATTGTTACCTCCAGTAAATATTCAAGAATCTCTAGCAGATGCCACCTACTCAGCCATACATTTATATCTGCCCCTGGACATTTCCACTGCTTGCATCCGAAGAAGTGGGTATTCACCCACGAAAGCTTATGCTTCAATACCTCTGTTAGTCTATAAGGTGCCACAGGACCCTTTGTCGCTTCAGCCATACAGGGATGTCGCCTGTGCTGTGGCTGAGGTATTACAGTATGTTAACAAGGGGGCCTGGGGAAGAAGCTGATAAGTCAACTGTACCAATGTTAGCACAGATCAGCCCTGCATTTCTCTCTACCCCTCTGCACAAAGTACAGTCAAGATTAATTAAATCTATGATCGCCTATAGAAATGTACCTCTCAAGTGGCCCCTGGTTTACATGGCACTTTACATTAAGGGTACTTTCCTTGTGCTGTGTGCTGCCCCTTTAATGTGTTTGTGTATGTACATATAAGTTTGTGTGATTGAGAGAGAGAAAAAATAGGTAAGATTTATGCTTATGACCATCAGTTGCTTTTTTTCTTTTGATGTCATGTCAGAATAGGGTTCTACAGCTTGTCATCATCTAAAAATGCAGGAATAAGGCTCAGAGAAGGGCACTGAAATGAGAAGGCACACTTGTGAATGAGGGGACATCTGATACAAGGAGTACTTCCTTTAGGAAATACAATAGTAAGAAGACCAATGATAGAAACGAAGGAGACAGAGGCCTACTTAGATGTTTGTATGTTTCCTTCTCCCCACAGTATATAGGGTGGCACTTGATGGATTTAAAAAAAAAAGCAAAGTTAGGCCCTAATTCTGCCCTCCATTGCCCATTCTGTCTCTCTCGTGCATGGCGTCTGCAGAGCAACATTCTATTAATACAATTGTAGGTCCATCTGCCATTTCACAGCCTCCTCAGAAGGTGAAAGATGACGACCTTCACGCAGTCCTCACTGTTAAGTGAGAAACCATGACTAACGTCATCAAACCAGCCACTGAATTTTGACTGTCAACCTCCCAGTCAAAAGAGCAACAAAATAAGCACACCAAAAAATTCTCATTCTAAAATGGGTTGTATGGAGATCATTGGGTGTAGAAGTTGGCCTTCAAAATCGACAAAAGGATTATTAAACGGCATGCTTAACTTGTAGAACTCACATGCCACAGGCTATTATTGAGGGTACTTGATCTGTAAGACTTATAATTGGACACTTGTGAATTAAAAAACTTGATCGCAAGAAATTGCGTGATTAAATAAATTAATCTTGATTAATTGCGCAATTAATCACACTGTTAATAAAATACCACTTATTTAAATATTCTGGATGTTTTCTACATTTTCAAATATATTGATTTCAGTAACAACACAGAACACAAAGTGTACAGTGCTCACTTTGTTTATTTTTTATTACAAATATTTGTGCTATAAAAAAAACAAAAGAAATATTACTTTTCAATTCACCTCATACAATGTAAAACTTTGAAGCCTACAAGTCTGTTCAGTCAGTCACTCAGACAAACAAGTTTGGTTACATTTGCAGGAGATAATGCTGCCCGCTTCTTGTTTACAATGTCACTTGAAAGTGAGAACAGGTGTTCTGATGGCACTATTGTAGCCGGTGTCGCAATGTGCAGATGTGCTAAACCTTCATATGTCCCTTCATGCTTAAACCACCATTCCAAAAGACATGCATCCATGCTAATGAGGGGTTCTGCTCAATAACCATCCAAAGCAGTGCAGACCAACACATGTTCACTTTCATCATCTAAGTCAGATGCCACCAGTAGACAATTGATTTTCTTTTTGTTGGTTCATGTTCTGTAGTTTCTACAATGGAGCATTGGTCTTTTAAGACTTCTGAAAGCGTGCTTCACACCTCATCTCTCTCATATTTTGGAAGGCACTTCAGATTCTTAAACCTTGGATCAAGTGCTGTAGCTATCTTTAGAAATCTCACATTGGTACCATCTTTCCGTTTTGTCAAATCTGCTGTGAAAGTGTTCTTAAAAGTCATCATCCTAGACTACTATAACATGAAATATGTAGCAGAACGTAGGTAAAACAGAGCAGGAGATATACTATTTTCTCCCAAGAAGTTAAGTGACAAATTTAATTAATGCTTTTTTTTTTTAAACGGTCGTCATCATCATCGTGGAAGCATGTCCTCTGAAATGGTGGCCGAAGCATGATGGGGCATACAAATGATTAGTATCTCTGGCACGTAAATACCTTGCAATGATGGCTACAACAGTGACACGCGAACGCCTGTTCTCACTTTCAGGTGACATTTTAAATAAGAAGCGGGCAGCATTATCTCCCATAAACGTAAATAAACTTGTAGGACTAGTGGGACTAGTAGGTGCTAAAGTTTTACATTGTTTTGTTTTTGAGTGCTGTTACGTAACAACAAAAAAATCTACATTTGTAAGTTGCACTTTCACGATAAAGAGATTGCATTATGGTATTGTATGAGGTGCACTGAAAAATACTATTTCTGTTTATCATTTTACAGTGAAAATATTTGTAATAAAAATAATATAAAGTGAGCACTGTACTCTTTTTTTGTATTCTGTGTTGTAATTCAATATATTTGAAAATTTAGTAAAACCTCCAAAAATATTTAGTTAGTTTAAATTGGTATTTTATTGTTTAACAGTGCAATTAAAACTGCGATGAATCATGATAAAAAAAATTTATCGCGATTGATTTTTTTTTTTTAGTTAATCGCATGAGTTAACTGCAATTCATCAACAGTCCTAAAAATTAGAGTTTACAGAAAGAGTAGGTGAGATACTAGTGCTTTCAAAAACATAACTTTGAATTGCCTGACATTTTTTCATGTTAAATTTTAACCAAGAGAGTGAGAAGGTAGGTGAGGTAATATTTTTTTTTGCTGGATTAACTTCAGTTGGTAGAAGGTACAAGCTTTTGAACTGCACAGACTCCTTCAGGTCTGGGGAAGGAAATCCGTGTGTCTGAGCAAAATAGAAATTGGGATAGATTGTTAAACTTATGGCAGAACACAAGAGGCCCCTTAAAGTGGTCATTTGAGGGTTAGATTGTTATGCATAAGGGGTTTGAAGTGGGCAGTTAAGGTTGAACAGGAGGGGAGGGGGGGGGGAGGTGAGTGGTTACAAATTGGTTTTATGACTCATTACAACAATGTCCATGTTGCGTCCATGGTTTTTGATGTCTAGCAGAGTTATCAATTTAAATTCCCAGGCTCGCCTTTTGAAGATGTTGTGCAGATTTCCTTTGTGGACAGATATTGAAAGTGAAAAATGTTTGCCTGTGGGTGATAAAGTGTATTTGTCTTTTATCATTTTTCTATGCAAGTTGATTCGAGAGCGTAGTGATTGTCTGGTTTCTCCCAAGTTGTTGGGGCATTCGATGTGCTAGGGCAGCAGTGTCCAATAGAAATTCGATGCCAGCCACACTGCTAGCAACACTTGTGGTTTTTAATTTTTCTTATTAGCCACAGTATAAAAAAGGCACATGCATTAGCCACAATTCAATAGCCTGTTAGCCACATGTGGCTAGTGGCGAACGTATTGGACACCGCTGTGCTAGAGTATGTACACCACATATTGTGATAAGCATGTGTAGTTCCATGAATCTTGAAAGGCGTGTTGGGGGGCGGGGGGCGGCGCGTAATTGATCATCACCACTGCGCAGTGGTGATATGTCTGCAAGTTTTGCATCTGTTGTGGCAACTTGAGTTGGTGTATCATGGTCTGCAGGGAGCTTGGCGAGGCCTGGGGGCTGTTTGAAGGCCAAGAGTGTGGTTGGGAAAGGTTTCTTTCAGGATGTGGTGCCCATTAAATATGGGTTATAATTATTTGATACCCCATAGGGATTCCAGCGTGGGGTGGTAGCAGTGTGCCATCAATGGGCTTTTTTGGTTTTTTCTGTATCGAAGGAGGTTTTTCAAGGGCATTTGGGTGGCTTTTTCCATGGTGCAATCTACTTCTCTGGTAGAGTGTCCTCATGTATCCTAGACTTTCTCTTCAAAGCATATTCTGTGGTACCGGAGTGTCTGCCTGTAGAGAATAGTTTTTTCTGGTGTGTCTGAGGTGGTTGCTGGATCTGTGGAGGTAATGTGGTAGTCCGTGGGTTTCTTGTGTAATGTCGTTTGCAGGGTTCCATTGTTGAAGCTAATCATGGTGTACAGGAAGTTGATGCTGGTGTGGGAAGTGATGTGGGAGTTTTGATGCTGGTGTGGGAGTGTTCTTGAGAGAATCTGATGGATGGGTGGTGGTGGTTGAAGTTGTGGAAATCTGAGGGAGTTTTGGTCTTCTGTCCAGACAATGAAAATATGATCAATCTATCTCGGGTATATCGTTGGTTTCATGATTATCTCGCTCTCATAACCTTACATATCTCTTTTTTAATTTAAAAAACCAAACTACAAAATAAAAAATCTCTAGTGGTTATCTGTGACAGTTACTGGCAAGAATGTAATATGAATCCAAAGGACTGTTGGGGCATAAACTGATTTCCAGCTCGGGTCAAGAAATTTCCCTTCACTATATAGATTAACCTTGAAAAATTTGCCAGAAGATTTATCTGAATAGCTACCAAGTACATACAGGATTTGGGGGACAGGCCTGGAAGGAATTGATTAAAAATTCACTGATTACAGATGTAATAGTTTTACCCCTCAAAACTGACACACAAAATGGTTTTAACTTCAGAACTCCTCAGTGCACAATCTGCTCACTTGGGCTGTGTGCTGAGATTGGGACATGAGACTTAGTTGATTCTTTTAGCAGATTCAGAAGGAAAACTGTATCAGAGTACAATTATTTCAACTTGAGAAGGTTATCTTCACAACTATAGAATCAATTTTTTTTTTAATGAAAACTAAACTTTAGAAACTACCCCCTTTTTTTACCATAGAAGTTTCCTGCTCACCATTGATAAGTGAGAGAATGCATTTGTCAATTTTGGCTTTCTTATGGTATATTTATACCGTTATGAGGGCTTATATTTTCCTTTGCATTAGCTGCCAATCATCACCATGGGAGACATGCTATTGAACTAGATGTGTTTGGTCTGACAATTCCTGTGTTCCCCTGGTGATTAAACATCAGGCAGCTTGCAGGTATATAAAGTAGACTTCTTTGATGGTTTTGTTTGTTTCTGAAGCCAGTTCTGTGGCACCTAGACCTTGATAAGATGAATTTCTGCAGAGCCAGAGTCTGGCTGGCTTCTCATAGAAACACTGTCAGATTAAAGATCATAGTTTAATAACACAAGAAAATGTATTTTGTTATCTTAAACTGAAAGAATTTCAAAATTCTTAGTCTTGCGATCTATGTTTAGTTACTCTAACATTTCACTCAGGTTGGGCAATGAAGACATACTAACATTTTCTGGGTTTTATGCAGTAGCACGATATTGCAGTATATGGTTGCAAACTTAACCAAAAACATCTTGTGGCGAGCTTCTCAAGAAGCGTCTCAATTTTCAGAACTGTATTTTTCAAAAAGAGAATTTAAATTTTAGTCCCGAACTTCCTCTGATGTATTCATTTACTATCTACAAATGCATAGTCTGTCTCGTGTGAGACAGGGATTTATCTGATCACCATAAATTGAAAATATAGTGTAAAGGGGAAGTTAATTTATAAACTCTGCCCTTTTCAGTAAATCCTCATGTGCATTAACCAGGTTAATTCTACGAGTCTACATCTGACAAACAGTTGAAATTATGCAATTTAGGGTGTTGATTGCAGTTTATAACCGCAAAACACAACAAGTTGAATGTGTAGTTTATACTCTTGCTGGTGACACCAATGCAAGAGGTGGACTTCTAACGTGCGGGATGAGAAGCCGAACTGAAAACTTAAAAGCTGTAAAGCTGGAATGAAACTGAGCTTTTATTTGCAATGGACAGTAGAAGCAGTAAGAGACTGAATATTATTCAGAACTTTTAACGTTTTTCAAAGCAGGGAAAAGTTAATAAAATCTCTTTATTTTTCAGACTCCGTCAGCTGTAGATAAGATAAAAAAGCTTCTTAAAGATAAACCTGAGCATGTAAGTACAAATGGAAGGCATTCTTGTTCACTATCCTAATATTTTTAGTGTACCTTATGAAGAGCACTCTTAATTCTTATTATTATTCTAGCAGCTGCCTTTGAAGTACTTGTGATAAGTGTAAAACAATGCAGCTTGAAACAATTACTGTTGACACCATATAGACATGAGATCTTCCTTTCTTTTTTTAATAAATGCATGTATCCAACAAGCTTTATTTTCATGTACTAAAATCAAATGACGTAGGGGAAAATGACAATAAATCAATTGTCGTATCTTTGAGACAGATTAAACTCCAGCATGCATTCCTGAAAGATTTAACAAGATTTTAAAGTAGGTCTGTACTACCACTTTAATGAAACTAGTCTAATCTATTGATACTAGTAAGGTAATGATTTCCTAGTATGATAAGAGATCTCCAACTATTGATGTGAAGGTATTCTTCAAATAGTTTTATAAAACCTTTGAATTTCTTAGAGCAGATTATTTTGTTGTGAAGTATGTTATGTCCTCATAATGTTGCCCCTTTTCGCCTGAGGGTTAGCTGGTATTTGGGGCCTTGCCACCTTGTTTCCGTTAGGAGAAGACATTGATGCTACTAATCAGGTATTTTTTTGGTATGATACTGTTTATTCACAAGAATGTACACAAAGTCCTGTTTTTCTGAACACAGTAAAAAACAAACAGCAGGTGTTTTCCTTACTCAGAGATCCAAGTCTGTCTCTCTCTAGCAAGTACTATTCCCAAAAGAATGTCTGCTCTTATTTTCTTACCAGGGCCACTCTTGTTCTCACTTCTCTCACTTTCTGCCGCCTTTCTGTTTATCGCACACACATCTACAACCAGTAAATCTCCTCGTCTCTGTGTTTGTAACTCGTCCCAAGGAACCCTCTCAGCCTACATGGTTTAGCTTCTGATCAACTTTGCCTTGTGGCCATTGCCTTGGGTGGTGGCTTTCTTGTTTCCAGCTATCACTATGTACAGGGGCATTTAATTGTTACATAATCACAGACCTGGTAAAAACTGATGAGTATCATAAATTAAATATCATGTTGGTAGCAGCCATTAACACTGTCCAACACAATAATTATACAGATTATTTCCCTCACTCCCTTACTTATAATTGTGTAGTAAAGATTTCATGTATAGGGAACAATATGGCTGTTTGGAATAGACAGTGTAACTGTGCTTTGTGGTCCACGTGTCCCTGTGCAGAGTGTTTTGTGGTCCACGTGTCCCTGGCAACTATTCCTCAACTGTTGTTTATGCAGATGTTCTTTTGGTCTGATCTATGTGTAGTTAGTGGTTAGAATATATTGACTGAATTATGCGTCAGTATGGCTTCCTGGGTCAATGTTGAGCAGACCTTAAAAATGGGAAGGGCTGAGTTGTAAAGGCTGAGTGGTAATATGGCTAATGAAAATTGCAATCTATGTAACTTTTTAGTATACTGTGAAATAGAGGTTATCTTCATTAAGCAGCGTAGCAATGCTGTGAAAATGTAACTGTATTTGGCTCAGCTTCAAACTTGCCAGCTTTACGTAAATTGCTTAAATTGCTCTTACAATGAGGAGAAGTAAGCGCCGGCCTGCAACTCATTGCGACAGGCATACAGAAGATCCTGTACTGTGATTTTTTTTTTTTACTAAGTGGATGAGAGCCCGGTGAGAGAATTTGGAACATTGAAGTCATAACATTTGCTATCCTGATTCTCTCAGACCTTGGAAGCTAAGCAAGATCAGGCCAATGACTGGATGCACATCCAGGTAGTTCTTAAAGTGGTATTTGTGATTCAATAAACAATAGTTTGTCTTCTGAGTCAGTACTGACCAATGCCCTAACATGTTGCTAGTGGAAATAGGCCTTTCAAAAGTGTCATCACTTGGATGAGTTAGTTGGATGAATTGCTTCAGACACGTGGTCCTGTCCTTTCTTGGTGCCCTAACGGTCCCTGGCAATTCTTGCAAGAGTAGACATATTAACCCTATTGTTTTGTTAACTTTCAACTGAGGTAACTAAAGTTAACCTCCCTATAACAACCCCAGGTAATTTCATTTGGATGAAATATCGTTTGCTCCATGTCCGAAACTGCTGTCATATTACTGGTAGCTGTTTAACGTGCATCACATTAAGCCCTAGAACTGGCTTCCTTTCTATGGTGAGTGAGTGTTCAAGTTTGTAAAGTACTGTGGACTGACCGTACTATATAAATATAAACTCTCTCATTTGAAGTCATAAAACCATTTGGCTTTGAAGCAAGATTTTCTCATCCAAACTGCTTATAAGACCAAACACCTACAAGGGTGCCAACAGTTTTATTAGTGAATTACATTAGAACACTATTTTTTACACACTGTAGGTCTTTGTCCACAATAGGACAACTTATATGTCTAGCTTTCCATTATTGTAGCACTGCATGTGATAGCAAAAGTAGAATGGCAGTTGTAATGTAGGCAGGGCACAGGCTAACCCTGACAATATGATGGTAGAAGTGCCTCTGCTCCGTCGACATTTTCACCTCTGTTACTACCACTAGTGTAGAATTATAGGTATAAATTGTACCAATGTACTGCATAGGAGTTAGGCTTCAGTTTGAGTATATATTATGCATTTTATAACTTAAGTTCTGACTCGCTTTTCTAGTCAGTCAGTACCAAAAAAAACCCCAAAACATTTTGGCTCTTCATTCCTAAAACTAATTCATCCTAATTTTAGCCCTAGATACCAGGAGAAAAACGAGTGATATCTAGTGAGTTGATTCGTTCACTGAGTTTCCTGCTCTCTGCTGGCACACTATAAATTTAAATAAGTAAATAAAACTCTTATATTTCAGGTAGGTGTTAAAGTTGGAGTCCGTACAAGGGGGTGTAATGGACTTTCATACACGTTAGAATATACAAAAACAAAAGGCAACTCCGATGAAGAAGTAGTTCAAGATGGTGAGTGTTTATTTGTTCTTATCTATTTGAAGCAGTAAAAAGGGAGAGAGGGCAGGTGCAGAATAACTCGATTACTAAAATTCCAAACTATAATCGAGTAGAGACAGGCTAGAATTTACTAGCTGCATGAGGTTACTGAGAGAAATCCTTGGATACCCTAGTAGGAATTGCTGTTGCTGTCACTTTAGATTCCATTGTAAAAGTACCCACTTGTTAAAACTTCCTGGATTAAATTAAATATTGCTAGCACAGAGGGTACAAATTGAATCCTTTTTCCTCCCCACCATATGTCCAGGCTGTACCATGGGTTGGAGTTTTCCAAGGCCTGGGAGACTATGTTTACATCTGGTGGTGGGGTGGCAGCTATAAGTTAAGGCTTGGGTATCATAGGATCCTCCTTGTGCAGGTTGCTTGGTGGAGCACATCCTCCAGCAGGCTCTGGTCACAAGTACTTCCTTGCCAGCACAGCCTACTTCTTTTGGCTAACCTTGGAGGCTCCAGGCCCCTGGGGTTGCTGCATCCCTGGGTTACATTGATATACACTGGCACTGAATATACTAAGATGAAATAAAGGACCTTCCAAAAACACTGCTTTTATATAAACTAATGAATTCCCTTCTTGGGTTTATCATTATTAGTATTGTTTTTTATTTCTTCATCTTACAAAGCCAAATTGGCTTACTAAAATGAGGAATCATAAATAGTCTATAAATCAAAACTGCAGTCTTAATATTCAACATCCTGCAGCCTGTAAAGCTTCTGTATGTTATTGGAAAAGGCAGGATTTCCAGGTATTAAGACTTTAGAAGCACTAATTCCTAGCCCTGATCGTTTTACTTTATAGTATATTGGATAGACCTTACACCTCCAACTAGTACAGAACTAAATATTGCTAGTAATTCAGCTTCACCCATGTAACTTTGGCAAGGGGAAGGATAGTCCATTTGAGAAGGAAATAAAGAAAATATTTTTGAGGCAGATTTTCTTTAAAAAGTCAGCTGCTTGAAAGCAGCACAGAGCTTTGAACTGTTAGTAATCCCAGTAGAAATGGATTAATGAAAATAATTCATAGACACCAAGGTCAGAAGGGTTCATTGTGATCATCTAGTCTGACCTCCTGTATAACACAGGCCCTAGAACGTCCCCAAAATAATTCCTACATCTGTCTCAAAAATAAATCCAATCTTGATTTAACAATTGTCAGTGATGGTGAATCCACCATGGCCGTTTAAGTTGTTCCAAGGGTTAATTACTCTCACTATTAAAAATTTACATCCTATTCCAGTCTGCGGGAGCGTCAAAGGTGCACTTTATCGCAGTTACACAATTACATGGGCATGACCCCTCATGAAGTGTAAATAAATATACCATAATATCAGTACTCAACCATTTACAGATAGCAAGACCTGTGTCAGATTACATAACAGTTGTTTTGTTTTTGTCCCATTCAAGGAGTCAGAGTGTTTATTGAAAAGAAAGCACAGCTGACACTTCTAGGAACTGAAATGGACTATGTGGAAGACAAACTATCCAGTGAATTTGTCTTCAATAACCCAAACATCAAAGGAACATGTGGCTGTGGAGAAAGCTTTAATATTTGAAATCTCAGGAATATTATCTTTGCTTTTAACACCATGAAACACTTCTTCATCAGTGTGACTTTCTAAAGCCATCACATTTCTTCCAGGTTTTTAGGCTTTGTAAAGTGTGGCTGAGTTTCAAGGAAAATAAAGTGAGTGCATTCTGGAAATGTAACCTGTGTGTTAAATTTCAGCACTGGTGTATTTATGCAGTAATCTGGGGTGAATTGGACTCTAGATGGTAAGAACAGCAAGGTGTAGTAGCACTTCTGTGTTTTCATATGTGAAGGGAAATAAATCTCAGTATTTCTCCTTTTCTTGTCATTTCCCTACCCTTCACCCTTGCCAGCCCCCCCAAAAGTGTTCTGTAAGAATACAGTGCCTATGCATTCTGCTTTAATTAGAAGAAAACAGTAGGACTATATATGTATGAATAGGCTTCAGAATTAACTTACACTCCATTTAAAAAGAAAACACACACAAAGAAGTTCTGTATCTGACAGGTTTCCAATGTCTTCACCCCTTGATACTTTGAGTGTGGATTTACTGGTGATCTGTTCTCAAAAAAAAATTAATAAGCTCTAAGAGGGTGGAAATCTTGCCTTCTAGTGCTAAATTTTTAATATGTTATGTCACCAACCGTTGCTACATCTTGGAATGAGCTAATTCAAGTCTCCAGAGTTATGCTCACCCTTTCATTTTGAGTTATCTTAGTGCCTATATAAATGTTTTCCTTTCCTTGTAGCAAGCACAATCTCCTTGCTGCAGCCAGGAAGACAAGTAGTAGTGTGGTGTTCAAGAATAATGCAACTGCTTCAACCATTTGAATGTTAAACCACAATGTGCACAGGCCTCCTTTTCCCACATCCCATTTGTCTGTATTTGCCCCCAATTGACCAAGACAGCAAAATTCCTAAAGTGCTTCCAACCAAGGTCCTCGCTTTTTGTAGTACATGTATGTATTCCCTCTATGCTGTCTGGTCACCCAACAAGGAAATTGTTTTATGATGGTGGAAGGAATTTTATCACTTTCCTATAGTCATACTCATGATTGACTTTCTGTCACAGCTCAAACCTCATTGGTAACTTGAGTAGGTGTTAGGTTTTCCCTGGTAAGGTTTACTCTAAATTCTGTTCAATAGGTGTTTGGGGTGAAGGTAACTTTCTAAAAGGTAAATTTCACTGTAGTTTAAAAAACACTTCAGAATATGGCTAGTATAAAACCAATGAAATTAGTTCTTTTGTTAAACTGACACTGGCATTAATTTAAAGGAAGACAAAACTTATTGCTTGGAAGAAGCCATTTTCTTTGATAGAAAGAAACTAGTTTAATCCCCCTCTCACTCATTAAGATCCTTCTGGCTACATACCAGTCTTCCAACTTGTATCATTCTTCAGCACCTCCTCCCCAGCTACTCAGACATCAGTAAAGCTATTGTTGCTAGAGCAGTTGAGCTGAAAGTTAGCCAAAAAGGGGGCAGGAGCGGGGGAATGAGGTGGAAAAGAGCTCACAAGGAGTACCTGGATGCTGGTTTTAAAGAAGAAAGGAGTTGGAGTAGGGGAAGGAAATGGGACTGAATAAGACATAAAGCCTGGAGATGGAGCATCCAGGGGTGAATTCGTTCTGGAGAGCTGTTTATTGGTACTTGAGAGGGAGAACTGTGGACTGTTACCTGCTGAGGGAGTGAAAATGCTGCTAGAACTGGCTGAGGGAGGAGATAAAACTATGGCATTCTCCCTGCAGTAGTCAGCACAGCCCACAATAATAGAAGGTTGAAGCTTCCACATGTATTGCTTAACTAATATTCATACTTGAATTTTAATTATTTTGTAATATATATGCAGTTTTGATGTAAAAACACTGGAGTTTTCCTTCATCAACTGCCATACACAAATAGCTGCTTTATTATATGTAGTAATTATAAAACAGTAACAAAGTATATGGGGAAAACCCGACAACAATCTCAGTAGATTTGAATTTCTAATGTCACCATCTCCCATTCCTGCCAAAAAATAATCAAGTCTATGTGGTATTGTAGAGCTAATGTCTAAAATAGTCCCAATGATAGACTAATTCTCACATTTGTAAATCTATTCCTTACCGGAAGGTTTACCAAAAAAAAAGGAATGTAACTGGTGGTTGGTAAAACTGCTATCCCTATATTCACTCCAGCTCTGTTTTTGAGTTCTTGAGGACTTTTGCATATTCATGGGTCTGTGTATATGCTCTGTGAGTGAAAGTTTATACTTTCATATTCTGTGAAATAGTCTCTGAAGAGAGTTGTCATATTTACTAAAGCACCTAACGCACAACCTACTAAAGTACATTTATGTAAATGCTAGTAACTTATGTATGAATATAGTTAATCAGTGCATCTATAATGTGTACAATACTGTCTGTAGAGTTCTCAGTTGCAATAAATAACTGCTTGTTGGTAAACATTAAATACTCGTTTTGCACAGCTGTAACAAATGAGCACTTCAGGCTCATACAAGTAGCTCAGTTATAATTCTATGGCTTGTAAACTGATGTTCACTGAGGAATATTCACTTAATGTTTTCCAAGTACTAGTAACACTGGAAAAATACAGTAGGTATGTAGTAAGAATGTCATTTTTTTAAAGTATAAAAATGAAAATATTTTGCTTGTCTCAGAATATACATACATTGAAGTTGTTTTTATACCTTAATGGGAAAAGTAGGGTGATAAAGGGTAGTTACATTTTTTGTTAAGCTTTTCAGCTTTCTCTCTTATGGCTGAAATTCAAGCAGCCAGATGTTCATTTTAAAAATCTCTACCTACCAAATATACATATTGTAGATTCCTCTAAGGGGAGGAAAGGATTTTGTGTAGAATAGAATGTGTGTTGGTATAAAGGTTTTATTGGCATGAGTTTTCAATGGCTGCGTGACTCACAAGTGGGAGAAACCATGAATTATCCAGGTCATTCCAAAGAAGTGCTAGTAAAATCTTGATCTACACATACCACATTGTATTTTTTATGCTGAGTTTTAGGAAGTATTATGCTCCTTATTATCCTTCCACCTGTAATGGCCACCTTAGTTACCGTGTACAGACTTCTGAGTGACAGGAGAAATTAGGAGAAATACATTTTTTAAATCCATTTGTCATTATTTTAAAGTTCAATGTCTCATGATGCATGAAGGGTACATTCAAGTGTTTTATATAATTGGGGAGCCTGGAATTCCAGCAGGTGTCTTCTAGCTCTGCCGGCTGTAAGTCCAGGATCATAACAGCTGCTTGCTCAGCACTGACTATAGCAAGTCACTTTACCAGATTCACCCTTTGCGGAATGTCGGGGCATGTTCTTTTGGGGGAAGAGAAATAGCTGTTTGAAAACAGCTAATAAATTTTGTATGTTAATAGTCCAAGATGGATTAATGGGGGCAGAGTGTACATAAGCTCAAAGGTGCAAAATGAATGTGGTTAATCCGAGGGCTTTAGGAAGAAAGGAACATAGTACGTGAATCTAGTCACCCTACAGTGTGATGCTATTTCCCTTTCTGGAATTAAGGCTCATCTGCCACAATTCGCTTCTGGTTACATTCTTTCACCATTTTTTTTAAGTTGCCACTTCACCAGTGAGGGAACTACAAATTTGTAAAACTACTTCATCTATATTGGTTATCTGACCACTGAATAGTCTCATTCCTTGTGCTATATTATCTTTTAATGACATTGAATTTTATGCAGACACATCTGAGAGGTTTGCTGTATGAGAGCCCCCTACCTCAGAGAAAAAAATGGGTAAAGTATACACTTACAGATGATTTGTTGTTCCTGAAAGGCATTAACAAGAATTCTTGAAAATATGTTGGTCACTACCTGTATAGACAATTTTTTTCCATCCTACACAACATGTTTTCCCTGTTGGTGTATAAAGTCATCTGTCTTTATACACAGTGACTGAATTAATTATTTCAGAATTTACTTCTTAGTGATTCCCTGATCTTACATGTGTTCCCTGGCTTCACATCATTTTTAAAAGTGAAAAAATCTGACTGCTCTATTTCTTAAGTTGTGTTCTTTGTAAACAGTAAAGACTTCAGACTCGGTATTTCATGCATCTTATGGTTGCTATTTCATCTTGGTCAGCCAAGACTTCAGCTACAAGTAGCGAAGTCGTCTGGCGAGATCCCATATACATTCAAAACTTGATAAAAATAAAATTTACTACTTAAATAGCAACTTTGTTAAATGCCAGATATTTCAGTACAAGAGCAAATAGTGATCAATTTGACAAAGTGACATATAAAGTGCTTTTGACATATACAATCCCTAATGAATTTAAAAGAACACGGATCTAATTTGACTTCAAAAAATCCTGACATTTTGTTACTGCATAAGGTCTTGAAAGTCAAATTGTCTAGAAACAAAAATTAAGTTTCTTTCATTGTATAAGATTAGAGAAATACAAAAAGTAAACAGCATATATGATAGTGTATTAGATTTTTCATTCCTTTCATATATATATTTTTTTTAAAGAAGTGTCCTTTTAAACTTGCAGCCTCTAAACTATGACACACTGGGGGCTGGTCTACACTAGCCCCGAAGGTCGAAGTAAGATACGCGACTTCAGCTACGTAAATAACGTAGCTGAAGTCGAAGTATCTTATTTCAAATTTCAAAGTACTCACCCCTGGTCCACACCGCGGCGCGCAGGCTACCCCGTCGACTCTGCCTGCTCCGTTCGTGGAGCCAGATTACCAGCGTCGATGGGGGAGCACTTCTCCGACAGAGCTGGTAAGTGTAGACTAGCCTTGGGTCTACCTAGTTTGATAAAGGTTTTTTACATTAATGATGCTGGATTTCAATAGGTATTTAGCTTCCCAAAAGAAGGAGCCCATTTCACTTCATAAAAGCCCCACTGAGAAGTGCAAAAAAAAGTTTGACAAAGATACAGGATTGTCACCTTCATATTTCTTGAAAAGTTCTTCTACATGGATCCCTTCCTGGCGATTGCATCTGAGATCAGATACTTCTGGCCAGCAATCCATTGGGACCATCTCTACCCACCCTCCTGCCTGAGGGCATAAAGGGCAGAGCAGTCCAATGACCCCCCTTCTTACCAGATGTGGCATTGTGATGGAACCCATCTAGTGTGTCCTGCTTTTCCGCACTGTGCTGGTATTAGTTCATACAGTTCTTTGATTATTGTGTATATAAAAATAGGTATTTTTCTTAGTGGTTAGGCATCCACACCTGGGGCTTTAGCAATATGGTAGAAGCAAAATTCTTGGTATTCCAAACCTGCTTTTTCTACAAAGTTTCATTACTACTTAATGACAGGCACTTCTGTTGCTTATTTTGCCTCAGAGGGACATGTCTCCAAGTGATGTTCCATATGTCACTCCTCTATGAATTCTGTGTCCTCCCCCCAGAACTTATATTGCTTCTCAGCCTTGTCCTACTAGACACTTGAGGTGTGCAGCCCATTTTACGCAAGCCTGCATCATCAGCAGAAAGACAGCTGCTGGTTAAGCACCAAGAGTGGAATCTGTATGGACAATCCCCAAAAGACAGAATCTTATCGTACAGTAACTGTGTTTCTTCAAGATAATACGGATTTCCCCAACCATCCTCATTCCCTGCTGCCACGTGTCTGACTCCTCTGGGATTCTGCATTACCGAAGGAACTGAAATATGGTTTGGCCCACTCTGTTCTTTATGCCCTTTGGGAGTTGGAGTCCTGACGACATGCAGGGCTCAGATGCAGCCACAGTCGACGCTGCTAGCCAAAAGAATCCCACCTCACATTCATGCCCACGCATGCCAAGAATGGAATCCATCTTGAAGAATCAGTTACTGTACAATAAGTAACTGTTCTTTCATGGAAAAACGTAAGGCAGCAACTTTGGTTTGGTTGTTTAGGGGAAAGCTATTTTAAGTACTGTGGTCAAAATACATGCTTTAAGTTATGCACCTACATTAATATTCAGGCACCTCCAGAGAAGTAGCCTGATTTTTCAAAGGTGCTGAGCACCTGTACTTCTTACTGTCTTAACTTTGAGTTGTGGGTGCTCATCACTTCAGGAAATCAGAATGTCCTGTTTGAATGCCTAAGCTGTAGGCAAAAAAGTCTGAAAACTTTGGCTTGTATATTGAAGAGTATTTTGGAGAGAAAGCTAAATGCCAAAAACAGAGAAATTTGTCATTAAAACAAGACGTGACTTAAACCAAATACACTGGACATGCATAATTTTGAAATAGCATAATTGATGTATTCATTTACATACAATCTTTAGCTACTATCCATATGCAATTTTACAGGTGTCAAATTCTCCCATATTTTTTCCTGAATGCAGTAGAAATATATTTAAATGATCAGGAGAAAAGTGAGGGTAAGAAATGCAGTGTTCAAAATAAATGTTTTTAGATTAAAGCAAGTGTATAAACATTTTACCTATGCTTAGTTTTACCTGTAACCTTGCCAATTTCTACTTCTAAGAGCTAAGGAGTAAAACTACACTGAGCAAGCACTAACATCCAAAAGTACTATCAATAACAAACAGGATAAATGTTTCTCTAGGGGCTCTCATCATTCTGTGTAGGTGTGAAATTCTGATTAATATTTCTGTCCACTGATGCTTATTGATATTTGTGGAGTCCCTCTAGCTGCTGCTAAGGCTTGGCGTAAGGCTTTTCCATTGGGGCCAGTACAGCAATATCACAGACCAACTGTTACCCTTACTCACTAGCTCTTTAATTTTGGACTTTTTGTTTTGAGGGAACAGAGTTTTATTTCTGTTGACAGGAGGTTGTTTGGGCTTTTGGGGGAGTAGGGAGGCAGGACATAGCATTTCCTCCCTTTTCAATTGGATAGAGCTGCATGTCAGATTTCAACCTTGTGAATCATCTTCCAAGCTCTCCAAAGTCCTCCAAGAAAGAAATGAGTCATGCTCTGATATTGCTGATATACATATATTAAAAAAGTAAATTGGGGGAAAGATTCTGAGGCCATATTTATATAACAAAGAAATAGTAAACGTGTTTTTGCTTGCCTTTAACAGGATTAATTAGATTATTTTAAAACTCAGTTGTTTTAAAACCAAATGTACAAGGCATAGTGGTTAGAGATGGGTCGAGACCAAGGCGTTTGTCATGGAGGTGCTGTACTTTGGTGATTCGGGTGGTTAGCAATCATCATTCGTCATAGCCATCATGTTCTCAAAGGAAAGATTTCATGGAATGATATTCCCTGTACTCTGTGGAATATCGTATTTGGGAGTTTTGTAACTCTTAGAAATTTGAACTCTAGCTTTTGCATTGTGTTGCTTGTCTAGTGTGTGCTAAGATGGTTTATACCATTGCATACATTCTGATAAATCATATTGTAATAATCGATAGTAATTGAGCCAAATTTGAGTCCCAATGTACAAATTCAGACAAATGCAGTGATTTTTGTGATATACACAAGGAAGAGTGGAAGCTACACCGATTCAGACTTCAAATTCTCCTTCCTCTCCATGGCATTCGGTAGCTGTATTGCCCTGATTAATAAAAGTCTTTGTTAGAATCAGTGTAGAAATGTCACTACCCCAGTGGGATCTCTGGGAAAAGAGATTCTGCACTGGTTCTTTGTAGGCTCCAATGTGTCCTCAACAGGATGGTCAGCCCTAGCCAGTGAGGGGACAGTAGGGGACTTGCCTCCTTCTGGATTGGCTGGAACTAGGAAGAAGCAGTCACTGAGCTCAGGAGGCTGCAACTGTGGATTGTCATTGTGAAAAGTTGTAATGGAAGGGCAAGGAAGTAAAGACTCTTTGCACCACATAACACTGGGACTTTAATCATCTTTAATGTTGAAAGCCATTAGATAACCAATTACTGACTCTTTACCTAAAAAAGGAGATGCATCTGCTGCCACTTATATAGTTAATATCTGTCAGTATATGAAGATAGCAGGCTAGCAACAGAAAATCTCTTGACCAATTTTGGGAGCCAAAAGCATCAGTCCATTTTCAGCAGGCAAATGAGAAATGGAATGTGATAACCCCTTGGAATGCAGCTTTAAACACCTATTTGCATTAAGTGCCAAATGTCAAGGGGGTTACCACAGTGGAGTTGAAATTCCACTGATCTGAACCAGTTTTGGACTTTCTCTCCACTTCACTCTGGCCTGGTCTGCATAGAACATTTTCAGAAATGTTCCCATTGATGCTAGCAATAGTGGAAATGCAGGGATATTAAAGAAGGTACTGGCAGTGATTCCCCAAGTGAAAGTAACTCCCCATAATTTGTCCCCCACAATTTAAACCTCATAGCATTACCAAGTAAAAAGATCTCTTGGGTCTCCTGTTAAAACTTATAAGCTACTGTCTGTGTAAACCATTGATTGTATCTGTTCTCAGAAAGATACTGTATTGCTATGAGAAACTTGCAGACAAGTTATTTGACTTTGTTCTTTACTCATGCTTTGTACCTAGAAATAGCATAGAAAGACCCTCCACCCTCAAAGGGCAGGGAGTCTCAAATAAATTAGTACACACCCCGAATGTGGTGGAGACAGTATGTCTGCTGATGAATGCTTGATGTACATGAATGAATGAGCAGGGAGGTGCCAGCCTAGGAATTCAGTGACCATCGGCTGAAGGCGGCATCAAGTGGGAACGACCAGACAACACCCCCCGGAGGATAAACTGGGATCCACCTGACCATCTCAAAGGATGGGAAAAACAAGATAACATCTGACAGCACAAACATCAGAAATGTGCCATCTGCTGATTGAGTTAGCAACAGCAAGATGAAACAGTTCCCATAGACTAACATAGGAAATAATTCCTATAAGAATGGCTTCTACACACTGAGGACTTTGAGTCTGGTTCTGCAACCACCCTCCAGGAGCATCAGATGAATCTGACAAGGACTCGGCTCCACCCTCATGCCCAGGTTACCTGGCCAATAACTTGGCATGAGCACCTTCTAGGCTGGTAACTATGACATTTATGCAGAGAGAGAGAGAGAGAGAGAGAGAGAGTGTGTGTGTGTGTGTGTGTGTGTGTGTGTGTGTGTGTGTGTGAATGTGAAACTGAATGAAATGTTATAGCTATAACTGACTGCTTACTATGATTCTTTTTGTATTCACAATAAATGTGACATTTTGTCTTATCCTCTTTAAAAAGATCCTGCTGGTTTTTATTTTATTGGTATAACAGAAATGCTACTGTGTCATCAATACCTGCTCTCAGCAGTGTGACACCTGTGAACTGAGCCTTGTAAGTGTTCAGGGGCAGGTTGGCTGGTAGTGCTAGTGCAGAGGGTGAGGCAGGCCTTCCAATGGCAGTCTGGAACCTTTTCCTTTTGCAGAATCTCAACCTGCCCTGCTTCAACTGCTGGAGACCTTCTCCAACTTCCCGGGCAAGCAGCGCAGTCTCTGTAAAATCTTTCTGGTATCCTTACTAGCACCCAACAGCTGATCCTGACTTTGGCCCCAGATGCAGGCAGGTGGTGGACAGCTGTGAGGTCAGTGAGAGGAGAGGTAAATTGTATGGGAGTTGGAGCATTTGCAGTGGTGCTGGAACTAGAGGTGCTGGAGCTGCAGCAGCACCCCCTAGCTTGAAGTGGTTTCCATCAGACATAGGGTTTACACTTTGGTTCAATGGCTTTCAGCACCTCCACTATACAAATTATTCCAGCACCCCTGCACTTTTGTTGGGATCAGTCGGTTAGCAGCTGGAAAGGGAATGATGGAAGCTGTAATCCAGGGAAGGAAGAGAACATCTGGGATGAATGTGAGGGAGGTATATGCATCATTTATACGGGGAGAGGGAAGGATAAACAGAGTAGAGTAGAATTAGGATCTATGGATATAATATAACAAAGTTCACTTTTTCACTGGGTGCTCTGAACAGCTACAGTAAACCCTTCCTTGGTGCTCTGAGTTAACTTTGTATCTCCTAGTTTGTTAGTATCTGGCATGTATCAAAATTAGGGTTGGTCAGAAAATTCCTGTACCATAGAAAATTGCAAAAATTTGAATTTTTTTCAATCTGAATTAGACAAAAAAAATTGAAATTTCCCAGGGAATAATTTCATTATAGAAAAATCAATATATTGTTTCAATAAGGTTGAAATAATTTCATTTTGATTTTACTGACTCAATTTATGTTATATAACAGTCAAACAGTTTCAATAATTATACTGTCATAGTATAGTAGAAACATTTCTATTATATAGAACAGAGAAGCTGAAATGAGAACGACAACATGAAACATTTTTACTTTATTGGAATGAAATGTTTTGATTTTTTGTCAATATGTTATAGCAGGATGTTTACATTTTGTTGAATTGAAAAAAAAATCTGATGGGCTCTAACCAGACTAAATACTTTCTTATAGAAGTATTTAAAGAGAGAGCGAGAGAGAGAGAGAATGTTTGAGATCTTGCTATAGCTTGAATATATAAACTCTCTCATTTAATAACATTTTCAATTTACTTTTTGCAGTGTCTGAAATCATTTGCCAAACACAGTATGTTTAGAAATGACTTTTGTTTGGTTTTGGTTTTCCTAACAAAATAAAAATTATAGACCTAGAGATACTGAGTTCCTGAAATGCTAGGAACTTCGAGTGCCTAGCTAACAGCAATAGAGGAGATGGAATTAAATATACTGAGTGAGCTGACATGAAGCCACCTTCCAAATGAGCACCTTCCCTCTCTCTCTCTCTCTAAAAGGCAATGAAAAATCTTCCATTTGCTATTTGGGAGTAAAATTGAAATAACTCCAACAAAACAAAAACTCACCTCTAAACTAACTTAAGTTTGAATGGGTAGTTGTTAGAGGCAATAATCAACCAAATGTGACCGCTCTGTGTCAAACTGTAAGGTTGCCAACCAAACTCCTCCCTTGAAATTTATAGTTATATAGTATGAGATTTGGACTTCCTTTTTAAGTGCCTGTGTTTGAAATCTAGATCCCAAGTGTACAAAAGTCTTGTACCATATTATACTACTTGTGGAGATTTTCCTTTACCTGATAGAACTATCTTCTTCACTCGTTCAAAGTTCGTTCTTTTATATTACAAGAATGTACAGATACTTGCCACAGGGTGGCAGCAAATTTCCAAACCCTTTCTTTCAACATGGGAATCTTTTCTCTGCAAGTCCATATTTTAAATTGGCTAATGGTGTATTACATGTATTTAAATAATTTTAATTATATTGTGTATTGGTGATGGCTACTAACTTAAGCAATATTGTTAATATCTTTGTATATATATTTATTTCTGTAAATTTCTCAGGATTTGAAAGGTAAGAGATGGTATAGAAATCCAGAATCCCAGAGCACTTTATATGCTATAGACAGCATATTGAAAAACCACCTGTGGCTTAGAGTCCAACAGCCAGGTAGAGCACAGCATGTTTCAGAACATTTTAAGGAATAGAGATTTGGACCAAGGACATTTGAGCAAACCCCTTTTATTTTGAAAGTGCCATGTTTTTATTACTGCTGCTCTACCCACTAGGATGGTGAGCTATCTCTTGGAACTGAAGGTTCTGAACTAGATTCCATGTGCTATTTGTATGCAGTTCATTTGCCATCATGATGTGGCCACAAATCATTGCAGATCTGTTGCTAACTTTTGGCTTTAGTGTCCATGCCAACAGAAACTCTTTGGTGCAGTGACATTCTAGTCTAAATTTGTTAGTCTCTAAGGTGCTACAAGTTTTTCTTTCTTATTTTCATTTTGCTGACATTCTAGTGGCTTCTTCAGTAGCTCTATAGTCCACTAGGAAAGGAGCAGATTACTTTGAACCTGATCAAGCTGGGCATTCTCAGATCCCAATGGAGGCACTCAGAAGCTCTCAGCCTACTTCTTGCAATTTGTTGTTTTCATATATTGTTGAAAAATGACTTTTTTCATTTTTTTCCTTGAAATATGGTTCCTATTTTTCAGCCATCGCTATTCAAAATTTGAACTGAGTGCAAAGTAACACAGCGATGCCTGCCAACAGCTAGAGCTGCCCTCAGTGGTGTGTTCACTTTAAAAGCACTTAGGCAGCGAGGTACAATTTAGACTGGCCCTCAGGCTGGTCTAAATTGCACTGGGGACTGAACTGGCCCTTGTCTTGGGAAGCACCAAAGGCGGCGTAAAGCCAGATGTGCCCAAGCTGCATGGCATGCTTATTTACATTAATATACTTGCTGATAATTGTATCCTGTTCTGGGGAGCCACATTTTTTATTGTTCACTGCATCATTTAATGTAGTTGTGGCAATACAATTTCATACCATATTTTTCCTTTCTTTCATGGATAGCATAAAACTTAGTCATTGTGAAGCAGTGTACATCTTCAAAATCTTCTCCAAACATCAATGAACTAATTTTCACTTACCCTTTATGTGTTTGGCAGTCACTAGAAGAGGAGATATGAATGCTGATGATGCAATTATTGGAGAACAAAAATAATAATTTTGGTTTGCAGCCATCATCTAATGAGGTGTAGAAATTAGAAATTTGTTTTTTATTTACAGCGTAGCAGCACTGAAAGATAAGTCTCAAATCCAAGCTTTGTGATAAACCAGTCTTTGTTAACCTACCCAGAAGCACACAGCTCTCTTTCCTTTTCTGACTCCTTCCACATAGGCAGGGAAATAACCAGTTAGTAGGTGGTTAATTGAAAGTACAGTAAAGCTGCTTGTTGTCATGCACCTTAGCCTTACAGCATACAACATTTGGGCTTTCCTTGGCATGATGTGTAAGCTGGGCTCCAAAAGTGCTTCAAGAGGCGCCAAGGAAGGTGCCATGATTACACCAAGGTGGGAGATCCTCATCATAAATATGGAAAGATCCAGCTGTGACCCTGCACATGATATTTTGCAGAGAGCCGCTGCCAACCTTGGGCAGGCCATGCCTATCTCTGGTGCAAGAATCTGAATTGAGATTTTTCCTGGTCTTTGCATGTTTACACTCCCAACTTTACCTCTGTATTAGTGATTATTCATATTTATTTATATAGCACTATAAATGTATTCAGCCCCTTACAACGTGAAAAATAGGCTAAGCAAACAACCAACTCTGAAGAACTCTAAGTTTTTTGCTGAAGGTACAAACTTGGGATGTAAAAGGTTAACCGGTAAGCATTAGGCTTACCAGTTAACCAACCTTAACTTTTAACCCTCAGCCACGCCATGCTGGCTGGCCCATGGCCCCTGCCACACCGGCCAACCCCTGGCCACGTCAGGTCCCGGCACACCAGCCACGTTGCACCAGCCGATCCCGGCCCCAGTCCCCCACTCGCCAGCCAGAGCCAGTCGATGACCCCCAGGGTGGATTTGATTTAAATCACTAGTCAGGAAGACTCGATTTAATCATGGTTTTCTACATAAAAGTGCATTCTTGTTGGTTTTTATAACCTTAATACATATTCTTCACAACTCAGAGATAGATGTAGGTTTCATTTTTAGAAGGTACACACTATACATTTTTAAACAGTGATTTATTTTGAAAACTTTTCAGATTAGTTTCACAGCTATATCAGAAAATAAATGATTGTTTGGTTATTTCATTTACCAAAGGTAACTGAAGCAGATATTTATGAAGTCATTGGGAGGTGAACTATCTCCAATTCAACAGGTTGATCATTAATATTTGGAGGATTTTCTTGCCATGCTGTACTAGGAGGAGAACATCACCAAACAGACATTTTAAATTGTTTTATTTAACTAAAACAACAATGTTAAGTATTCTGGATTTTTTTTCTTCAACAGCAAACATAATAGTTTAACAAAACAAGTGTATGTCCCTCGCTTCTTACATTTATCTCCAATTTTTCTCCTCGTCCAGATCTATTCCGCCCCCAACAATTTTCTATTCATTGAACTTTTTGAAACATTGCACTTTTAGAGAGAGGTAAGGGATTGACTGTACATAAATTTGCAGAGGCACAATAGCGTTGAGGTCTGTTATTTCTCACTTCTATATATTATTTATTTTAAAATATTTTTGCTGTTAACAAGCATGTTATCTCTGGAGACACAAATCCGCAGTTTGAGAACTGCAAAACTAAGCATCTCTGACAGTATCTTCTAGACTGAGCACTGAGTTCCAGTGGGTAGACAGAAAGATTAACCTAAATAATCTATACAGAAGCCTGTGGAACCCTATAAGATTGGGCCCCTAATCCATGAACTATTGGAACTCATTTACAAAACTTTTCTTAAACATTATGTGAATATATTGTTTCATACTATAGAATTAGAATTTATAATTCCTATTCCATGAGGAGATATCTTTGAGCTATAATGTATCTTAATTAAAACTATCTTTAGAGAAAATGTTTTTTGAGGAAAAAACCTATTAAAAATCCAATTTAAATTTAAAAAATCCAATTTTTTTGACTTTTTAAAAAAATTAAATCAATTAAAAAATCATTGATTTTTATCCACCCTGATGACCCCAGACCCCACCTCACCGGCCCGAGCAACCCCAGCCCCTCTCCCTTTAATCAGTTAATTGTTTAAACAATATAATTTTAATTGTTTAAATCAGGGGTGGCCAGCTTGAGGAGACAGAATTTACCAATTGACATTACCAAAGAGCCACAGTAATACATCAGCAACCCCTCCCCCTCCCCACCACCCCTAGCACCTTCTGCCTGCTGGCAGCCCTGCCAATCAGCACCTCCCCCTTCCTCCCTGTGCCTCCTGCCCACCGCCCTCAGAACTTTTGCAGTGTACAGGAGGCTCTGGGATGGAGGGGAGAGGAGCAAGGGTGCAGCAGGCTCAGGGGAGGGAGCAGGAAGAGGTGGGGGCCTTGGGGTAAGGAGTGGAGTGGGGGCAGGGCCTGGGGTTGAGCAGTAGAAAGTTGGCATCTGTAGCACCAGCCCCGGAGTCAGCACCTATGCAAGGAACTGCATATTAACTTCTGAAGATCCATATGAGGCTCCAGAGCCATAGGTCAGCTGCCCCTGGTTTAAATGGTTAAGTATTTAAACTATATTTACATCCCTAGTACAAACTGGTGTAGTGCAACAAGCAGTCGCAGAGTGAGTGTTATCGCTGGGATCCTGCCCAGAGCAGGTGAGTTTTCAGAGGTGTGTTGAGGGAGGGCAATTGGTGTAAATTAAATAATGTGAGGTTATTCTGGCCATAAAGGAGACAAAGGGAGCAGGTGGGGACATGTGTGCGTGGAGTGAAGGGAGTGGTGTAAGAAGGAACTATGTAGGTCAGAGATGTAGGAAGGAGAAGAGCTGGGCAGTGCTGAGATGGTGAGGAAGGAGAAACTTCAACTGTAGGGTGAGGATGAAAATTTATGCACAGATGCAGTAAACTGTTTTAACCATTAAGCACCCTTCCTGTCCAACTATAACTGATCATTTTCGTAATATAGGGTACTTAGGTGAGAACCAATATACATATTTCCCAATAAAATAAATAGTGTTCAACAATATCCTTTTAGTTCCTTACCATGAGGCCAGGATTTGAAGTAAAGAAACAGGCATATAAATGGAATGTTCTGTTGTAAAAGAAGAGGAGGAAAAATACTCACTTAGCCATAGTACCACCTGTCTCCCCAGCAGGGACAGCACTGTGCGCAGTAAGAGTACATTTTCACCCTCTCGCCCCTTAAAAGACAACACAACGCACAAAAAGAGACAGAGACAAGGCACTCTTATCCCTCTGCTGTGCACACATCTGGTCCATGCAGTCGGAGCTCTACCAGGCTGTTGATATCATTCAAATACTCCAGAGCGTGGATTCATGACTGCACCACTTAGTGCACTGATAAAAAGGTGTGGTTTTGGGTTTTGTCATCTTTGTTTCTTGTTTTCAAATATCAAGGCCAAGATTTTCACACACTTGCATGTAGGCAATTGTGCATGAATGTGTGCCTAGTAATTTGTACACATAAGTACAGTAAATTCATTTGCAAGTGAGCAATAATTAGGTACCACAATGATTGGCACCAAATATGGTAGATTTCCAGGCATTAGACTGGAGCTAGTAATTTTTCTGTCATTTAAATTGTTTATTACTAGAAAGGAAACTGGTCATATTTAACAGCTGCAGTGTGGGTACCCTTAAAATCTGCAAGGGTTAGGATAAACAGCAACTATTCAGTTGACACGCACATTTCTTTCTCCAAATGAAGGGACTCTCCCCTACTATTGAAACCAAGCAGCAGGTTGCACCTGCAAAGGTGAGGGTAGCTAACAGTGGGATTGTTTTCTGAAACCAAGGCACAGGTAGGGCACAGCCTTGCTGGTACAAGTCACGTTAGTTTTAAGGGGAACTCGTGTGCTAAACGCAGCACAACAAGCCCTCAGAGCTGCACGGGATCCCCTTAGCGGTGGCTGAGCTCGGGGAAACACACACCGCGTCTGCAGCGTCAGGCCGGTTTGCCCCCTGGACACGCTTCGGGGTAAACTCAGCTGGAAGCTGAGGCAGCAGCTGCGCTCCCCGCAGGGGTAGCGCTTTAATACTGGCGGGGCGGGAGGGGAGATCTGGCGTCGTCCGCCTTGGACCCCACGGCAGCCGCTTCCCCGCTGTGCCAGACCAGCCTGCTGGCCGGGGGCGGGGGCTGCTGACCGGCTCCACGGCCCAGGCGATGGGACTGACGCGGGCGCCCCGCGCCCCGCCTTTGCCACCGCCAGGGGGCGCCCCGCGCCGCGCTCTGTGACGTCCCCGGGAAGTCACTGTGGCCCCGCGGAGCACAAGGGCCTCGGGCCACTGGAGGCGCCCGCGCTGCAGCGGGGCCCTGGGCTGGTTCTCACGTGCTTGGCCGGGAGCTGGTTCTTGCTCTTGACGGTTTGTTTGCCAGGGTTTTAACGCGCTTTTCTCCCTCTGGGGAGCCCCCTGCCTGTCCCGCTCTCTCCGCAGCGCTGTCTGGCTGTCCAGCCCGCTCTCCTTTCTGTGCAGCAGGCGCGCTCAACCTTTCCAGCCTCCTGTTGTACCCCTTTCAGGAGTCTGGTGTCCCGCCGACCCCCCAAGTTTCACCTCTCTTACAAACTGCTTGCTTACAAAATCAGACATAAAAATACAACAGTGGCACAGTCCCGCTATTACTGAACAATTGCTGACTTTGGCATTTTTAATCATGTAATTATAAAATCAATCAATTGGACTATAAATACTGTCCTTACATTTCAGTGGCTAGTGTATAGAGCAGTATAAACAAGTCATTGTATGAAATGTAATTTGCACGGACTTTGCTAGTGCTTTTTATGTAGCCTGTTCTAAACCTAGGCAAATATCTAGATGAGTTGATGCACCCCCCTGGAAGATTTCTGCGTACCCGCAAGAGTATGTGTACCTCTGGTTGAGAACCACTGTTTGGGAGAGAGCTCTACCTCTGGTTAGAAGGCTCCCTCTGTAGATAGCCTGACTTCTCCTCCTGCTCACGGACTCTTTCCCTATGAGCAGTGCTCTTCCTCTTTTGCTGTCTTAACTGAGATGCCTTGAAACAGCAGTTTGGTTGCAAGAGAAGCTCCCGGAAATGTAATTTCCCTGAAATGTTGCCTCCCTTTGACCTGTCCTTTTCCTTGATCCAGTCCTTTGCATTGCTGAGGCAGACATAGCTTGGGATTGGGTGTGGTAGGCTCTGATGCGCAGATACCCAGGAAGGGGCAATGCAGGGATTCTGATGCCTCCGCAAAAATGATGGCCTCTTGCACGTTTCGATGAGGCTGGGTGTGATGTTCGTAATGCAAACACTGCAGCCCCCTAGAGCCCAAGCAGTGTTAGCTAACTGGTTGTGGGCAGGAGGTGGTAGTGAACACCTGGCTAGCTATTTGAATTGTTAGGGTCAAATTTAGTTTTAGCGAAAACTGGGCAAAGCTGCCATCATTCTTACTGGAAATAATTCAGACTACATACAAGCCCATTCAAACCTCTCCTTATATTCCCAGTCTGGAGAGACTGTCTGAATGAGCTATAAACTGTAAGTGCACTATTCTGCAGCTGTACCTGAGCAATTGAAATGGCTCCGAAGGCACCAATTCAGTTTCTTGTGTGTGTTATCTCCTCTCTTTTTTCCCAACGAAAAATATATTTAAAATGCCATTAAGGATGCCACACAAGCTATATTTTCAAATATATTGATTTCAATTACAACGTAGAATACAAAGTGTATTGTGCTCACTTTATATTATTATTTTTAGGTGACATTGTAAATAAGTGGGCAGCATTATCTCCTGTAAATGTAAATAAACTTGTTTGTCTTTGCGATTGGCTGAACAAGAAGTAGGACTGAGTGGAATTGGCACTAAAGGTTTACATTGTTTTGTTTTTGAGAGCTGTTATGTAAAAAAAAATTCTACATTTGTAAGTTCCACTTTCACAATAAAGAGATTGCACTACAGTACTTGTATGAGGTGAATTAAAAAATACTATGTAAAAAATGTAGAAAAACAGCCAAAAATATTTATAATACATTTAAATTGATATTCTATTATTGTTTAACAGAGTGATTAAAACTGTGATTAATTTTGATTAATTTTTTAATTGAGTTAATTTGTTTTGAGTTAATCGCTTGAGTTAACTGCGATTAATTGACAGCCCTAGTTGAAACAGATACACCTTGGCAAAATGTCAACTATAGGAAAACAAAATGACTGTCTACAAGTATAGGAAGAGTGCAAATTTTAAGGACGGCGGGGAACTGCTTAGGGTGGAGAAAGGAAAACCAGAAACATTGGATGAAATAAAGAAAAGGAATATTTAGAATTTTAGGATAAAGTTCTTGACACTGAGCTCCACTGAACTGGAATAATCTCCCAAAGAAAGCGGTAGATGCCCTGTCTTTTGAGAACATTTAAAACTACGCTGGACAAAGCACTAGAGATGTCCTTCACTGGCAGAGGAATGGAACACTTCTAACGTGCATACGGCTATTCCATCACTAAACCATCAAGCCCTCTTCACATTTTTCTCATTTCATCCCTCTCTTCTACCAGTCTTTAGCCCTGTAAGTGCTAATACTAAAACTAAGTTGTTTTCATTTTTTTCAGCGCAAAGTAGATAGAATGAGTCAAGTGAGGGGTAATGAGTCACCAAATGGCAGTGAAGAGAAGAAACAGTTATTCTTTCACAGTTGCAAAGTGAGTACTTTAGGGTAAAAATGATTTGTAGCTATATTATTTGCCTTTTTTTTAGTAGACACTTCTACAGTGTCAAATTGCTGTGTGTTCAAAAACCCTCTAATGTATAATAGCATTTTCAGAATATGAAGGTAGTTCATTCTTCGATGGAGTGCGATGTATGCGTGATTACACTCTTCTTATGATTCACCAATGTACATTTGCACTTAAATTAGTTCTGGAGCAGAAAAGATTTGGGCTCAGACCACGGTGGCTGCCATTAAAAGCTTAGTATCTATTAGCCTAGTGTAGTATTTGAGCTGCTACTGTTTTCCACTACACTGAGAAAAGTAATTAACTGGCCAAGTGTGTAGTATAAATTGTCAGAATGACTGTAATTTAAAAATTCAACATCTATCAGTACATTTGGCCTTTATTCATTATATTTTGTTTGCCTGTTATCACAGGTGCTGAAATGTTATTTTTCAATCTGTGCTACAGTAATTCAAATAATTATTTGTTCAGTAACATACCTGATGAATTGCAAAAGGAGACATGCAAATAGATGATTTAATCAGTTTAGATGGACATTTTCAAAAGCATGTTTGGAAAGTTGGAAGCTCAACTTCCTTTGAAAGCCAATGGGAATTAGGTGCCTAGCCCCCCACCATTGAAAAATCTCCACCTTTATGACCATCAGTCATTGAAACCTGAGTGGAAAGCAGCTCTCCCTACAGTGCCAAAACAAGTTGTACTGAACCTATAAGTCATTTGAATAAACCAAGAAGTCATGTTTTCATTAGCACCCTCAATAGGGTCATTCTGCCTGCAGTATTTACAAAGAGATGGATTCTCATTAAGGATGTTGTGTAATCAAGTTACATCTAAAAGTATATATCTAAATCTCTCAACGTTTCTCTGTTTTGTCCAGTGTAAAATGGTATATAATGCAAAAATATTTGAAGCCAGGAAAAAATCTGCACAGGAACTTACCATATATAAGTGCTGGGGAATAGTACATTCTTAGGATTTAATGCCTCTTCAGGGCAATGTCCTACTAAGAGCTTAGCTCCCAAGTCATCTTCTTCATATATGTAGTCCTATATATTGCTCCAGGCAAATTAGATTTGAAAATCAACTGGGCGCAGTTTCTTTAGTGAGGTCATCAAGTGGAAAAATTAGAGATATTGCACTCAACAATTAGTGAGATCTATTCTCCATCATGAACATTAGAAAATGCAAGTATTACACCTTGTGCAATGTGAAAAGCTGTATATTCGTCTTTACAGAATAGTACAAAGGCAACCCAATGGGAATATTATCAATGTCATGGGTACCACAAGTACTGCTTATTATACCATATATGATCATTCCACTGTTGTCTTCATCTCTTGCCTCCAGTTGCTTCTCATATATGTTTAGATTGTAAGATATTTGGGGCAGGGGCTATCTTTTTGTACTAAATATGTGGACAGTGCCTAGCACAATATTATCCTCATCCCTGACTGGTACTTATATAATTAAAAAGGAAAGTGTTTATGTCAGCAACACAATTTTTATTGCAGGATTGGGCCATCAGAGTCCAGTATAGAAATATTCTATATTTTGTGGCAGGTATCAGAATTGTTGTCATCTCTTGCAAATGTTGAAAATGAACAACAGAAGCATCAATTGTTTTTGAAGGGAACACGTGTGTCTCTCTTCCATACACTGCGTTCAGTAATAAAATCCAATAACTGGAAGACTGCAGTATATAACAAGCAAAGCATGTTACCTCCTGAGCCCACTACTATGTTACACAATTGGTCAGAAGATGACGTAGCAAAGAAGGATGCTGATTCACGAAGAACAACACTGAGAAGCCAAAACATATCCATGTGTGTTAAGTGTCTGTCTAAATCGAAGATGACAAATTCTGCTGTAGAAGGGAACCAAAACGCTGATTGTGGTGGTCCACTGCCAGTGCATATGCTTCCTTATGTGCTTTTAATCAAAAATTGTCTTCCTTTGTCAATTTCTACAATCCATTCCAAATGTTGCAAAGCAGAGATATTATGCAGGATACTATACTTTACGCTGAGACTCTGGAAAAAGAAAACACCCAAGCCTTCACTTCAGGATCCTCCCAATTCTGAATTACAGACAGCTGAAGGTTGGCAATCTGTACTTACGAATGATTGAGGATAATACAAGAGGGGTTAACTGGGAGCAATAGAATGAAATTAACAAAGGGGAAATCTAGGCTGAATATCAGGAGACAATTCCTGAGAGTGAGACTTCAGTATTACACTCTGAAATCATTTCCAGATGGTGGGAGCCTTGCCATTTGAGACACTGAAAATTAGACTGGTCAGAGCACTAGAAAATATACCATTCAAAGGGAACAAACCGGCAGTGAGTGAGCTAGGTTTATTTCTCTCTAACATTTCGTATTCTATAAAGACATGTAATAAAAATATTTAGAAATAAATATAATCCTGCGAGGCACAAGGAGACATTTTAACATGGGTCCAGTATCCATATGTTTGGGTCTTGTTCAGCACAAAGATGATTAATTCTTTTAAACTTGATGATTCTCCCATTTAATTCAATGGAAGTATTGGCATTGATTTCAGTGGGAGCAGGAAATGGCTTTTGGTCTCATTTAAATAAAGTGGTGGATTGTGAAATCAGTAGTGCCTGAACTGGGTTTTCTCCACCTCCTCCCTCTGAGGTGTAACAGGTCTTTTTCTGGCACTGCTACAGCTGGATGACCTGCATACACTGTGATCTTCCAGAACTGGAGCATCCACTACACCATAACATCACTTCTCCCACTTGAATACGAGACTGGAGAGTCCATGCCACATCCGCAATTGTTCTGATCATATGGTTTCCAGTAAACTAACTGTATTAATGGAGATGTGTACTAGGACTAGGCTAGCTTCATATCACTTTTTCATATCTAAATTTTCTTTAGTGTTGAAGAAAAGTGCCAGGTTGACAGTATTGAACAGGCCATTTGGCTTCACACATATCTTAGGAAGAGGGTCACAAAAGCAGTTTGAGACCATCTTCATGGCTTCCTGATCATCAGACCTGCTCTGTCCCTAGAGCAAGCAGCCTCAGGGATGCTTTAAGTTGTACCAGCTGCAATGGCCTTGAACATACTGCTCTATGCCACCGAGAATTCCTCTGCACTAGAGAAATATCTAAGTAGCTGGTTAAATGGCTTTGAGGCCTCCCCTCTGTAAACCATCCAAGGAAACCCCCTACAGGACATTCACCCAAAAAAATTCCAAGCTAGTTGGCTAAATTGGTTTAAAGCTGGAATGGAAAAAAGCAAACAGGCTCTGACTCTTTATTGGCAGAACAGACGCAACATAGGCAGTGCTAACTTTTCCTCACTGTTCTATCAACATGCCTTAACTGTGGTGTGGAGGGACCACCAACAGGGGGGTAGGAGGATACAGTAGTAAAGTGTCCATGTCTATTCATTCTTTGGCCTATATATGGAGATTAGCAACCAGGGTGCCAACCAGAGTGATTATCTGATTACTCCATTTGAGTTGTGGAGCTTTTCCTGCTTCCATTGAAATTAATAGTTTTCCATTGATTTCAATAGGAGCAGGAGTGAACCTGTTTTGTTTTTTTTACAATTATGGCCCACATTTATCAATTAGGTGCCTAAAATTAGAAACCTAAATGCATATGTATGCACCTAAATAAGTGGCTTAAATTTCAGAGGTCCTGAGCACTTGTTGAAGTCCCCACAGCGCTTGTTGAAGTCAATACACTGCAAAGTCAATACACACATACTTCTTGCTCATTTTGATGAAAGATGCTATTACGTATAACGCTTACATTTTATGCAACTTCTTGCTGCTTTCAGAAACACAATATGTGAACTTCCTTAATCTGAAAGATCTGCAGTGGAAATTCTATAAAGGCATTGTGAAAAGAAAACAGAAAGTGAGAGTTTTATGGAGAGAAGCAAACTACAGACCTTTCAAGCCATTCCAGGAAAAAAACAGGAATGAAGAATACATGCTCCCTTTGATTCCTGGGAACTGGATAATTCATGATTCTCTTAAATGAGTTTTTGCAATGCATATTCCTGTTTACATCAAACAAATGATGAATTTAAATGAATGGAGAGTGACTGCAGTTCTTCAGAAAATTTAAATAAAAATGTCAAGACATTATACAATTAAGTTTATTATTATTATTATTACACTTTTACAGTAGCACCTAGGAGCCCATCATGGATCAGGACCCCATTGTGCTAAGTGCTATACAAACACAGCAGAAAAAAGATGGTTCCTGCCCCAAACCAAACATCATCAAACACACGTAGTCTACTAAAGACCGTTGCACCAGTGAGAGTGACCGTGGTTGATGGCATTGCACCAGGCACAGTGTAGTGAAGTTCCCAGATCTGGCTCAATCCTGTGAATCTACAAATCTCTAGGGTGGCCTGTGAGCGGCACAAGGTAGGGTCAGGGTGTGCACCTCTTCACACATTGATGGAGAGTTTGAGAGCAGTGTGCTGGGGTGCTTTTATCCATTCTGGCAACATGGCCAAAAAGTACACGGTGCCACTTTTTGAATATAATGAACAACTGAAGAAAGGCCAGATCTCTGCGATATGGTGACATTTCGCACAGGATTTGGTGCTGACAGTGCATATGGAATGGCTCTAGCTGCTCCAAGTCTGCCTGTCAGAGGGTCTTGGTTTCTGACCCGTATAGCAATACAAGGCAGTACGTAGTTTGATAGATCCTGAAGTCTCTGCACAAAGACTTTTTTGCATCCATAAGTGGGTCATGGACTTCATACAAGAGACAGCAAAGACCTATTAGTCAAAGACAGCCCCAAAGAGATTCTCATAAGACAAGTGACAACAGGTGGATACAGACAGGGAAGCACAAGAAAACAATGCAACAATAATGATTAAAGTGTCATTTATCTTTATATTAAAATAAATTCCTAATGCCTAGCTTCTGGGGGCCTTTCCTTAGTTGTTAATATAATGGGCCTGATACTGCTTGCAGTTACAACAGGTTTACAGCTGTGTAACTTCAGGGGAATTACTCCTGATTTTAGATCAGAATCAGACAGGAAATAGACAAAAATATCCGTCCTGCAAATAGTAATAGACAATATTAGTGATCAATTCCTCCACAAGAGCAGCTGACAGGAACAACTGTGATGCCGAGATGTGACTGGAAAAGATGTTTACATGTGTTTCACTGATAACTGTGTATCAGTTGAATTGATGCTATGGAGTAATGCAGTCACAGCACAGTCAGTGAGACCTATTCCCCAAAGGATGCTTCTCATACATTAAGGCCCAAATCCTGAGGAGCAGCTCACAGCCCACTACCAGGCTGTGGTTTGCTCTGCTCTCATGGGGCCACAAAGCATCTGTGGAAATGCTTTATGGCCACTACTGCAGCCCTGATTCTGTAATAGCCTCCACAACACAAATATTTGTATTAAAGCCTTTTCCACACAGAAAGGGAAAACAGATACAAATAATTTTAGAGTCTAAATATTATTGCTGGCCTATTTCTGATGGTACAAACAGAGACAGATGTAAGAGCTCCTACATCTGTTCTGCACCCCTGGAGGATCACCCTTGCACTGGAGTGATCTGTCCTGTACTGATTACCCTAGCTTGACAGATGATGATGGTATCATGGTGGTAAGCCCCAAAGCAGATGGACTGAACTGAAGTGTGGTGACACCAAGCTGACAGCTTGAAAAGGAAGGAGTTTTGCATTGGGTGAAGCTGAGGGTTTGGTTTTAGCTGTGCGAGTTGGTGGTTGGATTTCTAAGTGAGCTGATTGGATTGCTGTGTGACTGTAGTAGTGCCTAGCCTTAACCTCTCTCTAGTAAAGCACATTAGATCCATATGGTAAGTAAACTGGTCAAATATTGCAAAACAGTGTTACCAACCATGCGTGTGTCCTCTTGCTCTTTGCAAATACTCATGGGAACAGGCTTTTGTTTGGACAAATGTTTGGCGAATGGCTTTTCTTTGTATACATTGTAAAGAACGGCATTCATGTGACCTGAACACAACTATCCAATGGCCCATTATGTTTTCATAGGGGGTTTAAAAAGATATTTTAAAATATCAGCCTGATAATTTGTGGGTGCTGCTTTGTAGTTTGTAATAGCCCATATGCTGGATTAGCAAACTCCTCAGTCTTCAATCTTAGAGTTTATTCAGCTCAAGATATGGTTGAGCTGAATAGTTTCTACCTCATAAACAGGAATTGCCCTCAAATTATCATCATAGCAACCATACAGTTATACAAATCACTCAACCCCCAGCCAATCAGCAGAGTGATTTATCTCCTCTATGGTTATAAGAAATGACTATACATTCAATTTGCAGATCAGACCTACACAAGGGCTGGAATTTGTATAATTGAAAAATAAGTCTACAGTCACTGGTCAACAATTGCATGGCATCCTTTCACTCTGACTGGCAGAGATAATGCCATTTTAAACTAGTTATATCAGTCAGACATTTATACGCTTTTACTTAGATGGCAGTTTATGAAACCTGAAGCATGAATATTTATACACTGCTCCTCCTACCGGCCATTTGCCTAAAAGTGCTAGTACAACTCTGGCCACTGCCAGTGGTGCTTTGCCTTTCACCACTGCGTCTCTTGTCTAACTGGCCTTGATAAAATTATTGCATCCCATGAGGGGAAGAGGAATCTTAATATCAAGCTTAGCATCCCTACGACATGTGCAGCAGTGCTTTTTATTTGTCATTGTAGAAGAGACTGTGTAGGCAGGGGAATGAGAAACATGAAATAAAGAGAGAGGGCAAAGCGGGACCAGTTGCAATAAAAGTACTGTTCTCCGCCCTCCACTGCCACTATCACCACCACCCAGGAATAAACAAAGCAATCTATACTGCACTTGGTTAGTCTTGAGCCGAGGCACTGACAGGGACAGAGCCGGGGAAGATAATCCACCAGGACAAGCTGTTTCTAGTTCAGGGCAGCAAGATAGTGAAGACAAGATGTACAAGTGGCAAGTACACAAAAGTCACGATCAGGAAGCGGTTGTAGCATTTGCCTCTTTCATGTACAGAAACAGACTCGCTCAGTTCTCATTACAAAATATCAATGTTACTAGAGCTGTGAGTCAGTTAAAGAAAAAATCAGTGACCATCTGTGTGAGCAGCTAGCAAATTCTTGGACACCTACAATATCCAGGGTCTCCTTTCCTCTCAGGTTTTTAGCTACCAGCTAGCAAACTCTAAAAATAAAATAGCAATCATCTGTATTGTAACGATAATATGACCGACATAGGAGTGCTGGTCAGAGGGATTGGACTTCATTTCCTTGTCCTAGTCACCTGACCTGGATCAGGTTACCAAGATTAATATTAACATCCCTGCAGTGTCTCTTGCTACCCCAGCTAAGAGAATAGAGGAGCAGGGAATCCACCAAGGGCTGCTGCTGCACAAATTCCCTGATCCCTCCAAATGATCAGTGCCTTCTACGTGCAAAGCTGCTGCAAGTCCTCTCCACCATTCTTGCTCTGGGAGGTATTCTTTGGAAGCTGATTTCCCTAAGGATTTGTTGTCCCAGTGCACAAGAAGAATATGTGGCCATATGGGGCTGTTGCATCCTTTACAACCATATAAATCAGGGTCAACATAATTATTATAACAAGCCATATTTTTGATAATTTAATTTATTTGTACTGGGCCACTTCCTCAAGGCCTAGACCCCATTTTGCTAGGTGCTGTACAGATACATAACAAAAATACATTCCCTGTCCACAAGAGCTTATACAGTTAAAGTCTGAGATGGGAGGTAACAGGTGGATATGGTGAACAAATAGTACAGACACAAGGTAGTCAGTAGAGGTCACCAAGGAAGTTTTTTCTGGAATCCTATTCCAGAATGTAGCCAGCCTTTTAGTCAACAAGTTATTCCTAATATCTAATCTAAATCTCCCTTGCTGCAGATTAAGCCCATTACTACTTGTCCTACCTTCAGTGCACATTGGGAACAATTGATCACAGCCTTCTTTACAACAGCCCTTAAGATATCTGAAGACTTGTTATCAAGTTTCCCCCCACCCCACCCCCAGTCTTCTTCTCCTTGGACTACACATACCCAATTTTTTAATCTTTTCTCATGAGTCAGCTTTTCCAAACCTTTTATCATTTTTGTTGCTCTCCTCTGGACTCTCTCCAATTTGTCCATATCTTGCCAAAAGTGTGGTGCCCGGAACTGGACACAGTACTCCAGCAGAGATCTCACCAGTTCCAAGTAGACTGAAACAATTACTTCCCATGTCTTACATATGACATTACTGTAATAGCCTTTTTTCGCAACTGCACCATTGTGTTGACTCATATTCAATTTGTGACCCACTATAACCCCCAGATACTTTTTTGCAGTAATACCACTTAGCCAGTTATTGCCCATTTTGTAGCTGAGCATTTGATTTTTTCCCCCTTCCTAAATGTGGTAATTTACATTTGTCTTTATTGAATTTCATCTGGTTGATTTCAGACCAATTCTCTGATTTCCCTGTCCTCTAAAGCAGTGGTTTTCAAACTTTTTTTCTGGCAACCCAGTTGAAGAAAATTGTAGATGCCCGTGACCCAACGGAGCTGGGGATGAGGGGTTTGGGGTGTGGGAGGGGGCTCTGGGCTGGGGCAGGGGGTTGGGGTGCGGGAGGGGGCAGGGCTCTGGGATAGGGGTGCAGGATCTGGGTTGGGGCTGGGGATGAGGAGTTTGGGGTGCAGGAGGGAGCTCCGGATTTGGGGGGGATCAGGGATAGGGCAGGGGGTTGGGGTGTGGGAGGGGGGAAGTGCTCTAGGCTGGGGGTGCAGGCTTTGGGGTGGGGCTGGGGATGAGGGGTTTGGTGGGGGGCTCGGGGCTGGGGCAGATGATTGGGGTGTGGGCTTATCTGGGGCAACTCCCGGTCAGCGGCGCAGTGGGGATGTTAAGGCAGGCTTCCTGCCTGTCCTAGCACTGCGAACGGCTCCAGAAGCGGCCAACAGCAGGTCTGGCTCCTAGGTGGAGGTGCGCAAGTGGCTCCACGCACCTCTCGCCCACAGGCACGCCCCCCCAGCTCCCATTGGCTGGCAACCAGCCAATGGGAGTGCAGAGCCAATGCTCGGGGCAGGGGCAGTGCACGGAGCCCCATGGCCCCCCTGCCTAGGAGCCGGACCTGCTGCTGGTCACGTCTGGGGCATAGCGTGGTGTCAGAGTAGGTAGGGACTAGCCTGGCTTAGCCAGGCAGCACCGCCTACAGGACTTTTAATGGCCTGGTCTGCGGTGCTGACCAGAGCCACCGCGACCCAGTGCCTTATATTCCACGACCCAGTACTGGGTCGTGACCCGCAGTTTGAAAACCACTGCTCTAAAGTGCTTGCAAACCCTCCCAGTTTGGTATCATCCACTAATGTTATATGCATACACTCTACTCAATTATCCAAGTCATTAATGAAAATATTGTATTGTCCTGGACCCAGGACAGACCCTGCAGAACCCCACTAGATATGCCCTCTTAGTCTGACACTGAACCCTTCATAATTATTCTTTTGAGTATGGACTTTCGACCAGTTATGCATCCATTTTACAGTAATTTCATCTAGCCCACATTTCCTTAGTTTGCTTATGAGAATGTCATGTGGGACTGGGTCAAAATCCTTACTAAAATCAAGATTTTATCACATTAGCAGCTTTCCCCCTATCCACCAGTAACCCTGTCAAAGAAAGAAATTGGGTTGGTTTGGCATGATTTGTTGTTGACAAATACATGCTGGCTATTTCTAATAACACTAGTATTCTTTAGGTGCTTACAAGTTGATTATTTAATCATTTGTTCCAGTATCTTTCCAGGGATCGAAGTTAGGCTGACTGGTCTATCATTTCCCCGAGGCCTCTTTGTTCCACTTATTAAAGATAATCCAGAGAAGAGCAAACGTAGTACCTATCCGCCTTAAAGTCTCAAAGATAATTGCTAATGGTTCCAAGGCTGCTTCAGGTTTATAATGTTTTACTGTCTTTTTAAATTCCCCAAATACTTATGGGTATAACCAGATCAAGCACAAGAACTGAGACTGTTCAACCTTATGGTTCAACAAATTCTTCTGGTATGTAGTTGCTGCCATCTGGTGACTAGTTTCATACACTAGTTTGTTTTTTAAATGATACCTGACAAATGCTTTGATTTCTTTAACTGTTCCATAATAGCAATTGATTTTATGAACATAGATCTGTCACCATGGTATCAAATCTTGAGGATCTGAAGAGGACATGGGACATCACACTGTAAGTGAAATAGTCACAAAGTCTGTGCATAATGTGAACCTGCTGTAGATCTTATTGTGACATCCCAGTTCTTGCAATGCAAAAGGTGGAAAGACAATGTTGACTGTTGCTCCTTCTTGCATACAAATGGTACCTATCCTTGCTGCAATGTTGTCAGAATAAATGATTTCACTTATTTCACAAAGGTGCATCTTTAGGAATAATTCCTTAATTTTGCACATTTCTGGCTCAGTGATAGTTTCTGTGGCAAATGTGACGATCACAGTTCAGGCAACTGCACCTGTATTTCCCCCTCATCGTCCAGCAAGGGCACCCAATCTAGGCCACAGGTTCCTCAGCCGTCACCTCTCTTGGGTGGAGACCTCCATCTCCTGACTGGGGTTTCCTCAGACTGCACAGTGTGGGTTCCCCGACAATTCAGACTGCCTCAGCAGGCCTGCTTTGCTTTCTCCTTGGAAGCTATAAACAGCATAATTGCTCACAGGTATAAGTGACTGCCACCCTCACGTCTATGCTGCTGCCTCCAGAGCTGGGCTCTGAAGGCAGCAGCTGCTGACTTTCATGCAGCTGGAGAAGGCTGCTGGAGTGGATCTGTTCTCCCCAGTGCTGCTAGTCATGGCCAGTGGCAGATTAACGCATGGGGTCTATGCCCAGGGGCCCGGACAATTTGAAAAATGGGTGCCCTGAGCCTGGGCAGGACCTGTGGAGGGTGGAAGCCCCAAGCCCAGGCAGGAGCTGTGGAGGGTGGAAGCCTGCACAGGAGGCACAGAGTGGGGGTGCAGCAGCCCCAAGCCCGGGCAGGAACTGCGGGGGGTGGCATCTCCAGTCCAGGTCCCTCTATCCTAGGCAGGAGCTGCTGCGGGGAAGGGAAGAGCCCCGAGCCCAGGTGCCTGAGGCCTGGCAGAAGCCTGGAGCCCAGCTCTGGGGCTGCAGCAGTGCAGACGCTGTGCTGCCTGTGGAGGTGGGTCTGATCTCTCCCTATAACAGCAGTGCAGAGCCAGCTGAACTAGCAGATTTCGGGGAGATCAGATTTCATGGGGAAGGACTTACTTCATGTCCGTGACACGTTTTTCATGGCCGTGAAATTGGTAGGGCCCTGTTCACAGCAGCTGCTAGCTCAGAATGAGCACACTTATGAATTGTTCATTCTTTCTGTTATATGGTTTGGGACTTTGATATTGTCCTCATGTAACCGGTGATCAGCAGACAAAGATCCTCTCCTCAGGGCACAGCTTCAAAACCCTGAGTTCTCGAGTAACTGAAGAGGGTACATTGGTATACACCTCCCCTTTGAGATTTCCTGCGAAACCCTCTTAACTTTTTCTCCCTGTGACAGAGTGCTAAGGGCTAGCACGTGAGTCAGCACTCTAGTCACTATTAGTCTAATTAGCTACCAGGCCAGATTGGGGCTAATGAGTCAATGAGTTAACAGGGAAGCTGTATAAAAGGACGGGACGGGGGAGCAAAAAAGCAAAAGGGGAGGTGAGCCTGAAAAAGGATGTCATCTGAGTAAAGACACTTTACCCTGCCACCTTTTGTTTTGGAGAAGGGGTTAGAAAGTTGAGATGCAGTAGGTAAAGGTGTAGAGATAGTGCTATGTATCAGTGGAGGGAATAAAACTAATTAAACTACACAGGGGTGTTTACAAGCAAGAAGGTCTCAGTGCGGTCTGTGTCTGTAGAAAAGGTGGGAGGACAGCTCGCTGTCCTGTCATAGTCCCATAAGTTCGTTTCTGTCCGGCATATTGTTTCAAATAGCCCTTTGATGCTCAACACTTCACAGGGTTTACACTGGTCATGTCTCCCCACTATATAAGTTACATACAATTCCACAATAATACATAAACTTTGCATTTGTAATACAATGGACTCCAAAGCTATTTACATTTAATTCAATAAGATCACCCAAAGATATTGCAGGACATTGTCAGATCCATCACAGGGACATCATTCTGTGCTACAGTATTAGCAAATGAGAAAGAAAGCACTATTGTTGATAGACCTAATAGGACTTAGCTCCTCACTCAGGACTTTTTGCTTATGTTTTACTTCCTGGAACACTACAAGAGTCAGCGCGGTCTCGAGCCAGCTCTCTTCAGGTATTTGTAACTGCTGCTGTAAATGAGATCAGAAATAAGCCTGAAGGTTTAAATGTGGCAGGAATTTGTAGATCTACTGGAGCTTCTGAAATAGAATCAAAGTTGCAGAAGTGGCCTACTAAATATAATTCAGAAATGAGAATTATCTCACAGCAAACTACTTGCATGGGAATAGAGAGCTGCAGAGAATGATAGCAAAACTGAGTGTTGGGAATTTATTTTATGTAGAGATCCCTGTAAACAGTGTTTCCAGGCTACTAGTGACATGAATGATAAATAGAACCTGTCAGTGCCGGCACTTAGCCAGCATTGGCCTGACATTGATCTCAGCAGCAGTCTCAATACAACTGCAGAAGATTAGCTAGCAGCTGTGGTGGACATGCATTGCTTTACCTTTGAACTATTCAACTGCAGGGCTGCCTCTCTTTTTATTACCCCCTTTTGTTAAACGAGAAAGCAATTCAATATTCACACAGGCATCGATCCCATAAAACACAGAGTTGCAGTCACAAAGATGAACATATCAATGCACAAAATACATACCATACAATATAGACAGATAGTAAATTCCAACACAGGTACTTTTCGTAGCCAGGCCGATGCTTCCGCATTCATGGGCAGATTGCTTTAACAAACAGTCATCCTATCAATTGGAAGGTCATCTTGCACTTTCAGAATTGCGGCACACAATATACATAATAAGGAGGGCTCTAGGTGAAGTAGACTATACAAGGAGGTATGGCTCAACATGCACATCCTAATGACAGTACACTCTGCTGAGATGCATTAATATGCTGCCAGATGAATTACATAGACACTGAAAAGATCAACCATTACCCAATGTGTTGTCTGCACTGAAGGCAGTGATGAACTGATTCCTATATCTGTTATTAGTTTCCATTAAACATTTGTCCAGAGTGCTGAGCAATGCATGCCAGAACAGAAGATGGTAAGTAACCCTCTTTGAAAGAGAACTAGGTGCAATCACCTAGAGCCTGCCCTTCTCTGCTGGATCGTGGCCCCATGCCACTGACTGTCTTTCAATGTCTTGAAAGTAAGTGTCAAGAAGATTGTAACTGCATGGGTACAAGGATTGGATTGGATACAAAGATTATAACCTTTACCCCACCTTGTGCACTCAGATTGGGCCATCTGTACTTTGTCCCTAATAATAATTTAAGCCTTACAAACATCCCTGTGAGGTGGGAAAGCATTGTTATCCCCACATGACAGAGGCACAGAGAGGGTGATTTGCATTAGTGTATACAGAAGGCCATAGAAGAGCCAGGACTAGACCATGTATTTCCTTAATCGCTGCCCCACAGTAAAAAATTGCTGTCAAAAGTGTGGTGTGAAGGACTGAAAAATATACCAAATAGATCAGTTTCAAAAAGTGGCAGTAGCAGTTCACATATTAGGAAAAATACAAACACACAGGGACACACATTTATACACATGTCAAGCAACTGTGCATGCAAACAGGTACCATTATCTGCTTTGTGTGCATAAAAGAAGGTGCCACAAGAATGTATATCTTTTTTTAATTCCATTTATAATTGGGCCTCAACTTCATGAAAATGTGACCCTTAATATAACAATGTAATATGTATGCAAAGTGGGTTCTGCGCTCCCCTTACTGGCTGATCCATTCAGAGGATAAAAACCTGCTACTTTTACCAGCTAATGGAGATACTCCTTTTCTATCAAGAGGTAGAGATCTGTGCTTTGGTGCCAAGGCACTGAGGTTCCATCCCAGCTGATAGTCCCTGCTGAGGATTATTACATTACATTAGCAATTTTAGAGAAGAACAGTTGCGTTAACAATTTTTTAAGTTTGTGGCTTTTTTGAACCTTGGTAAAATAATTACCTGAAAATAAATCTCCTGCCTCTGCAAACCCACAGGCTTGTAAGAATCTGGATGAAACACTCAGACAATTTATTTTTTTAAAAAATTGTAGTAAAAAAGGGTGACCTAATTTTAATTCCTACTTAAACACACAATGACTCCAACTTTCCAATTAGAAACCGAATTCTAGTCCCAACATTACTCCTAGATATAAATCCAGTTTAATGAGTAAGTGAATTAAAATGCCCAACACACTGTGGAATTAAGCAATGAATAATACTGCTAACTCCTATGCCATTAGTACCATAAAACTACAGTTTAATTAATAACCGAATCCGAATTCCTACATTATGTAGGCTAATTAGTTCATATCAGGAGTAGCTTCCATCAAGGGTCTAATCCTGTGCCCATTGGAGTCAATGATTTGTAGATTCACAGATTTCAAGGCCAGAGGGGACCATTCTATGATCATTTAGAGTGACCTCCTGTATAACATAGAACAAAGAATTTCACCCAATGGCAAAATGACAAAATTCCCATTAACATCAGAGGTACAGAATCAGGCCCTAAATGTGCATATAGGTCAGTTGGTAGCACTGATGGGCCCACATTACAAAAGAGGATTTAGGTTCATAGTCATGTTGATATGGTGAGGTGGGATAGGACATTTTCAAGTATGATCTTAGAAGATGCTTAGTACTTCCTGGGAGGGGTTAAGTGCCTTCAGCTCTGGAGCCAGGTCTTTTGAGAGATGGCATTCCTTCAGATGAGCTGTTAGGGGTATGGAACGGCTGCCATATGAGGAGCTATTAATAAGTGTGGGACTTTTCAGCTTAAAAAAGAGATGACTAAAAGGGGATATGATTGAGGTCTATAAAATCATGACTGGTGTGAAGAAAGTAAATAAGGAAGTGTTATTTACTCTTTCTCATAACACAAGAGCTAGGGGTCACCAAATGAAATTAATAGGCAGCAGGTTTAAAACAAACAAAAGTAAGTATTTTTTCACACAACGCAGTCAACCTGTGGAACTCCTTGCCAGAGAATGTTGTGAAGGCCAAGACTATAACAGGGTTCAAAAAAGAACTAGATAAGTTAATGGAAGATAGGTCCATCAATGACTATTAGCCAGGATGGGAGGAGATGGTGTCCCTAGCTTCTGTTTGCCAGAAGCTGGGAATGGGCGACAGGGGATGGATCACTTGGTGATTACCTTTTCTGTTTATTCCCTCTGGGGCACTTGGCATTGGCCACTGTCAGAAGACAGGATACTGGGCTAGATGGACCTTTGGTATGACCCAGTATGGCCATTCTTATGTTCCTATGTTCAACTAAGATTACTCCTGCCCATTAATATTCTGTTGGTGGCTTTACAGATATTTCAGATGCCTAGAATATAAAATGTAAGTTTTTAAGGTAAGTCAAATTTTGGCCTACAAACATAATGTTGAAATCAAATGCTTCAGTACATTGTTTTAATATGGAATCTTTGCTTAATTTGACTATATTTTCATTATGGGCATGTAGCGGGGTGGCGGTGGCGGTGGCTGTGGCTGTGGCTCTGGCTTCGGCTCCTGGCTCCTGCCCCTGCCCTGAGGGGCTTGAAACAGCCCTGGGAGAGGGCTGAGGCTGGGAGCAGGCTGATTGGGAAAACAGCCGCAGCTGGGCCACGCCCCAATCAGGCCACAGCAGGCCCTTATAAAAGGGCTGCTAGCCAGGTGCTTAGATAGTCTTCCTCTGCCTGTAGAAAGAGAAGGGCCTGGCTGCAGAAGCGAAGCGGGGTACCTGGAGTGGGGCAGGGCTGGGGAAAGGCTAGGGGAGCAGGGAGGCTCCAGGCTGGCAAGCCCCAGGCTACAGGGTCTGGCATAGGGCCCTGAGAGGTAGTGGGGTTCAGAGGCAGCAGGTCCAACCCCCTTTGCCTGTGATGAGTGGCTAATACACTGCAGTCTGCCCCAGTGCATGGGGCTAGGTGGTGACTGGCAGTAGCCTAGAGGGAGGTGGGGATAGTGGGTGAAGGTTCCCCAGGGAGGGGAGACCCTGAGACTGAGGGGGTACTGCCAGGGGGCAGCACCCCAGTTAAAGGGGCACTGGGGTCTGGGAGGGACACGGGGGCCCAGCGGTAGCAGATCACCGGCGGACAGAGGGCGCTCCTGAGAACTGGTGAGCTAATTCCCTTTGCTTACAGGGCAAATATCCTTTTGGCACACCTTTCAGAATCGTTATCTAATGAGACCATCTTGCCAGACTCCTTCATTGAGTGTGTGTGTGAGACACACTTATAAAACTAGGCATGTCAACAGCACCTCACAGGCACTGGTGTTGAAGGCATCTGGACACTTGGCCTTCCTGTCCCCTACCCCGTGGACCCAACCGCCCCCCCCCCCCCCCCCCCCCCCCGTCCCTTCACTGCGAGCCGGCTGCACGAACTGCAGCCGGTCCGCTTCCAGACCGTGCCAAGGAAACATCTATACACGCTCGTGCGCCACACCCTTCATCTTCTCACCCTCGCGTCCCACCCCGATACGAAATGGCGGGACCTCCTGCCACCTCTAGAGGGTGAGGAGCCTCGGTGGGCCAGCCTTTACTCCACCTTGGTCCCGAGGCCCGCCGGGGATATTAGTTGGCGGCTCCTTCATGGAGCTGTGAGCACGGGTGTGTACTTGGCGTGGTTCATCCCCGATACCTGCCCCTTTTGCAGCATGAGGGAGACCCTGGCGCACGTCTATTTGGAGTGCGCCAGGCTGCAGCCCCTATTCCGGCTCTTCTTAGACATTTTATTAAGGTTTTGGTTACATTTTTCCCCTCACCTCTTTATTTATGCACTTCCCATCTGCGGCCCCACGAAGTCGTGGGACCTCCTGATCAACCTCCTCCTGGCCCTGGCAAAAATGGCCATCTATAAAACCAGGGTGAGGAGGTTGGCCGATGGAGGCTCCTGTGACTGTGGGGCCTATTTCCGATTCTCCGTTTGTTCACGCATCCGGGCAGAGTTCCTCTGGGCAGTGTCCACTGGCTCCCTTGATGCCTTTGAGGAGCAGTGGGCGCTGTCCGGGGTTCTCTGCTCGGTGTCCCTATCTGGTTCACTTCGTTTGACCCTTTGACCGCACTCCCGTCCCTGTTTTCTCATTTGTCGTCCCCCGTAATTTTTTGGAATCCAGGTCCTGTGGGTCCTTCCCCTTTGGGGTGGGGGGTGTCCTTTAGCAGCTTTGCCCACCCACTTTCCTGGATCCGAATAGGACAAAGCGCAGATATCCAGTATTAAGATCATCCCAGTTCCTGTGCCATTCCCAGGTTTAAAAACAAATTGACTGGGGTCAAGGAAATCTGCTGCATGTTCTCTATGATCTATGAAAGGAAAACTAGTGACTACGGCTGCTAATAATGAGATTCTTGATGTCAAGAATTGGTTCCTGGCGTAAAAGCCTAATAGTCATGTCTTAAGAGATGCTTAAGTTCACTGGCTCAGCACCTCTATCTTGCCACAATGATGGCTAAACACATGCTTCAGTGAGGTCTCTTGCCCTCTGTTTCTGGGATTATATTGAGCTATAGCCTTCTGTGATGTAATTAGATCACCTCCATCTTGCTAGTCTTATGTATAAGACCAGAGTTCTAAGAGGCTAATGGCTCAGTACCTCTAGCATGATTATTGGATGTCCAAGCTCAGACCCTAAGCCGGTAACCCTACCAGAGACCTCAAGCTTGCTGAGTTGACACATATGTTAACCATAATGCTGATCATAACTAATTTATGTATTTGATGATTATATGTTTGTGTTTTAGGCATGTGAATGCAGGCTGCCTTAGCTGTTTCTAACAATAATCACTTGAATTAGTGGACACTGTCTCATGTGACAAGTGTCAAGCTGTCCAGAGTAGCTCATGAGCATGAATGCCAACCTCAGGGCAGACTGTCAAGAACCAGGGCACAAATCCCAAACTGGTTGTGAGTGCTATACTTTGATTTCACCAATGAAGTAACAAGTGTGAACTCGTGGTTAGGCTGCTATAGTGCTTGGAGTCACAGACAGTCCCCTTGGATACTCCAGTTTATCTTGCCACCCAGGCAAACCTGCCTTTATGATAGATGGTCCCTTACACCAAAAATCACTACAATATTCAGGTTACTTCCAGTCCCAAAGGATCAGTCACTTATCCCAGGTCAATTGCACCTTAGACCTCACACCAAAGATGCTTGTAGCCTATCCTATAATTAACTAATGATTTATTAACTAAGAAAAAGAAATGAGTTATTTACAGTGTTAAAGCAGGTAAACATAGACACACAAATGAATTAGTCTTAGGTTCCAAAAGGAATTAGAAATTGTTCCAATATACAAGCTTTCTATGTCCTTTAGAGCTAACCCAAGCCAAGCAGCTTGGGGATCACTACTTATGCTTTCAAATCTTACCCTATCCAAATTCCAAGCAGCATAGTGACAGTTTCTTCTGGTCAGGGATTTTGTATTCCCTTTCTCTAGAATTCACATTGTGATGGGACAAGTGTTTGCACCCATCTCCTCTTTATGGGTCTTGGGAGGCAAGCAACAAAGTCTTTGTCCTTTGGTCTTTCACAATGGCTCATTTGGTTTCAAAGGCCCTTTGGTTGCAGGACCATCCCTTTACATTATTTCATTCTTCTTTCCTGGTTGGTGAGTTACAGTTACAGAAGTTTACAATGCAAACACTCAATGTAACTTTATATCATGGGATACAGGTGTTAAGTGAGATCAATACATGCCGCATCCTATGAGCACTTCATCAAGTCTAAATACTAAACACATTCTTATAAAGGTAACAGCATTGTTAAAACAGATAACACGCAGGTGAGTCAGGCTGGTTTCTGGCTATGCATCTGTCAGTGTTCAGTGAGGCTTAGGGGCCTTGGCTTGAGCTGGCATCTGATCTACCAGCCTCACAACTAGTATTGACCATTTAAAATCGTGACCCATGTTAGGTGTCTGGGGCCAGGGAATAAAGATTAATTTCATGCATGTCACACTTACGTTAAACCTATGATTGCCTTGATTTTTACTGTTCGTGGGATTTACACTTGAGCAACCTGATAACTACACAAAACAAATATTTTGATTGGGAGAGGGAGTGATACATTGTTATAAAAGTTAGAAATTGCTGGCTGCAGAGAGGCATGAATCCTGCTTCCTGCCTTTTGTTTAACTTTTCTTTAGGTGATTTAATACCTTCACTTTTCAGCTGTCTCTAGTGTAAGTAGCAGAGACGTGCATGAGAATTCTGCCTGTGCAGTGTCAGTAAAAAACTATCTTTTGACTTAATTTTTAATGCAATTTTCATAAGGAGCTACAACCATATCAGCACACTGAATATTTTAACAGGTGTTCTGCAAACCCTAGATCCAGATGAACACCTTGATTTTCAGTTAAATATTCCATCTTCCTCATATGAGTTGCATACCTGTATCAATGCAACACATTTTACAGTAACTCCTCACTTAACGTTGTAGTTATGTTCCTGAAAAATGCTACTTTAAGCGAAACAATGTTAAGCGAATCCAATTTCCCCATAAAAATTAATGTAAATGGGGAGGAGGGAGCGGGGTTCCAGGGAAACTTTTTTCCCCAGACAAAAGACATTTATATATATATATATAGAGAGAGAGAGAGAGAATAAGTTGTAAACAATTTAATACTGTACACAGCAATGATGATTGTGAAGCTTGGTTGAGATGGTGAAGTCAGAGGGTGGGATATTTCCTAGGGAATGCCTTACTGCTAAATGATGAACTAGCACTCCACTGAGCCCTCCAGGGTTAACACATTGTTGTTAGTGTAGCCTCACACTCTACAAGGCAACACAAATGGAGGGAGGAGACACAATAGACACATGGCAGTGGCTGCAAACAGTCCCTGTGGAAACTGAACCCATGATGATGAACCCATGCTATCCCACTGGAGTGCACCACTCCCTCCACCTTCCAAAGTGCTGGCAGGGAGAGGTGCATGTGTGTGTAAGACAGAGACACACACCGTGTGTGTGTGAGTGAGTGAGAGAGAGAGATGCATTGCCCCTTTAAGTACGCTGACCCCAGGCTAAGTACACTGCCATTTTAAGTTGATCAACAAGTAGAGACAGCAGCTGTTGCCTTCAAGCTCCCTCTGTCCTGAGCAATGTCATGTCCCCCCCTGCTCTGTGGAGATGGGGTGCAGGAGTGGGAGGAGGGGGACACCCTAACATCAGCTCCCCTCTTCCCTCCCCACCCTCTGCACAGCAAGCAAGAGACTCCCGGGAGCAGCTCCAAGGCAGAGGGCAGGACCAGCACAGGACAGTGTGGGGGAGGGACACCTGAATTGCCCGGTAATTGATAGCCTGCTAGGTGGCTGCTGCACAGGGAATTTAGGGGAACGGGGAGCTGATGGGGGGGCTGCCGGCCTACCTTGGTTCCAAGCCCCCGCCAGCTAGCTCCAATGGGCTGCTCTTCCTGCAAGCAGTGGACAAAGCAGGCAGCTGCCAAACAATGTTATAAGAGAGCATCATGCAACTTTAAACAAGCATGTTCCCTAATTGATCAGCAACGTAACAATGTTAACCGGAACAACGTTAAGTAAGGAGCTACTTTATCATTAAAATAGAGCATACATGAGCTGATGTAGTGTCTGATCCACTTCACTTGGTAGCTAATGGAAGGACCTCAATCAACTTCAACAGGAGTTGTATTGGGCCTTTAAAGAAACAGGACTTCAGCCATTTTCTCCAAGTTATTGAAGAAATTTCAACTAATCCTGAAAGGAAAGTCTGTTCAAGAGCTAGGAAATATAGACTGAAAGTTAGTAAAGAATGTTTGAGATTGTAAACTAGAGAAACAAGAGACTGATCTTCAGGGCTCTGTCTCATAAATTACATGTAGAAGTGACTAGCTGTGAAAAGTTTGGTGTAGGGATAGAATCCAATTTTCCAGGGTGGCATTCAACTGTCCTAAACAGGAGACCATGGGTTCTCTTCCTGCAGTCCCCTGCCTCATTCACTACAAATCTTCCAACTTCTAAAATAAATGAGGTCAAGGTCTCTTGGGTGAATCATGATTCTTCCACTCTTAGACCAAATGCTAGGCTATAGTATCCTGTGTACCAACTGTGCTTACTCCCAGCTAGGTTCACTGGACTCAGTACATCCTAGTCTTCCCTTTGGGTGCTGTGACCAGGAGTGAATACAGTGACCCTAAACAGTCTTCTTAAAGCAAAGTACTGTTTAATCTTAACAGTAGGAACAGCAAAGCAGAAGAGAACGGGCTTTAAGAAAACCCAAAAGGCTTACATGCATATCTATCTTGAAATGGAGGCTTAGGAAAGCTAACCTTTCTTGAGACATTTCTAACTTCTGGCAGTCTCTCGAGGGAATCAGTTCCCTCCAACCATCTAGCAACCTTCTCTCAAGAGTGTCTGTCCTTCAAACCTTCTGAGGCTTTTGATTTCCCCTCCCATCACAGAGACTGAGTTTCTCCTCAGGAAAACATGTCTGACAGGTCCAGCAGGGCTAGCATATAAAAAGAAATGATTCTGCCTTGTCCCTCAAGTGTTTGCAGAAAGGGGCCTATCTGGATTCACCTCCCTCTTCCTAGGTGCATTTTCGGACTAATCGGCACTGAATTATCGCTGTTTAATGTCTGTATATATTGAGTTAACTCGGTCAAGATATAATATTCATAAATGATTACTGGCAGCTCTAAGTCCATCGGAGGCATTTATTATGCTCAGTACCTAATGTTTGTTAAAGTTCCAATCTGTCCTAGAGGTATCACTGAGAATTCGTGTAGTAAAGGCTTGCGTTCAATGCCAACGTGTTCCCAGCAAGTGATAAACATTGGTAAAAACTTTGCTTTTATGTAGTGAAATTGCTCTGCCTCTTCTGAATAGAAAATACTCTTTGATCTGTCACCACTCTGCTGTCTTTTGGCACTTCCATGTGAGTGCACCCTGGTTTCCCTGATATATCTCCTATATATTGCAATTATCACGCATCATGTTCTAACCAATGTGAAAGAAATGGGAAACAATCGATTGATTACTGATTCAGTTATTTTGTTCCCCACATCCCATAAATTACTGATGCATATTTACAACCTTGCACTAGTTTAATTGCATGGTTTTGAATTGTACGTGGAATATAACTGCAGGTATCCTGCTCCTGAGAATTACAAGTGCTTAACCATGCTTACACACACCTCTGAATGTAATCATCTTGGCAGCACAGCCCCTGCCATGCTACCTGGTTACATAGTGTTTCCATGTATACCCTTGGCTCCTTTGTCAAGTCCAGTGCTCTCCAGGTTTGAGGGTGAGGTTCCCTTGTGTGTGCCTCAGTTTAATGCTGTGGAGGTCACACATAAGCAATTACCTGTCCACTTTTTATTGCTAACAGTCATGATTTTCCAACCCAGCCTGCTGATGTGTTTCATATTAGCATTAACAACATTAGGATCTCAGTTCCTACTGGCCCCAAAGGATGCTTAGAATACAATTTTAAAAGAACACAGTGTTCCCTGTGCTTTCCCAAGCAACCACATGCTGTCGAAGAGTACAATGCTAAGGTAAAACAAGTTAAAAGGGTTGCCAGCAAGTAATACATTTTAATTGTCTTTGATTTCCCCCCCCCCTTCTTCCTTCTTTTATTATCTTGAAAATGTGGCATGAAATCCTGTCCACATTGAAAGCAATGGTAAAACTCACATTGACTTCAGTGGGGGGGGGTTTCACCTGTGATCTTTTGTCCTTCTTCATCTAGCATAGATAAAATCAACAGGTTTTTCTTATAACAGTAGTTATTGACAGATCCTCAGCTGGTGTAGCTGACTTACACCAGCTGAAAATCTGGCCCATATACTATCGGAACATATCTTGACACTTCTATTACATTCGTACTGCAATAGCACCTAAAAGCCCTCAATCAGGAATGAAATCCCATTGTGCTAGGAACTGCACATGCACATAGTAAGATGTAGTCCCAGTTCCAGAGAGCTTACAGTCCAAGGCCCCTAAGCTGCAAAGACTTGTGCATGTGCTTAAAGACAAGCATGTGTGATAGTCTTTTCAGGATTGAGGCCTAAGATAACAAGCAATATAGGAAGAACAGGGGAGGGATCAAATAGAACTAGCTACAATTTTATATGCAAATTATGTTTACAATTTTAAAATAGAATAAAAATGTAAACTATGCCCTACTGCTCTTCAGCCCAATCATAATTAATTGGTGACTTATAGACATTATGGGAAAAGTGGCTATTGAGGAAGGATGATGCTAGTTTGGCTCTCGGAATAATATCTGCAAAAGCAGCACCAAAATACAGGGTCTGATCCTGTGCTTTTTGAAGTCAATATTCGAATTTTCTCATTGATGTAAGTGGGGCAGGATTGGATCCATCTTTTTGCTTGATGAATTTATTGCTAATCAGGTGCTAAATTAACAAAACTCTGAAGAACCTTGATCATTACACCCCAGAGAACTTTCTTTATCAGATCATATCGATTATAAAATACTCTAGGTCAGACTTTGACTTTGTGAATAATACATTTAATAAGAGTTTTTACGTGGAGATTATGTATCTTAAAGGTATTGTCAAGAATGATAGGTATAAAATGTACACATAACTTTGTCTTGGGTTATGGATGTAGATGTGTATTGCACCTCAAAGAACAGGATTCTTGTAAAGTTACCTGCTCTTTTAAGGAACAAGATCATTGAAGAGTGGCTGTGTTTCTAGAGGAGTCCCACAGGAATTGGTTCTTGGTTGTACACTATTTAGCATTCATTGCTGACAAACTTTGCAGATGACATAAAGATTGGGGGATTGGTAAATAATGAAGAGGACAGGTCACTGATATAGATCAATCTGGATTAACTGGTAAACTGGATGCAGGCAAACAATAAGCATTTTCAGTATAAGATCATAAATCTATGAATAAAGAATATAGGTGATACTTTCAGAATACTGTCTATTCTGGGAAACAAGGGACTCTAAAAGAATACTTGGAGGTCATGGTGGATAACCAGCTGAACATAAGTGCAACACTGTGATCAAAAGGACCAATACAATCCTTGGACGTATAAACAGGTAGGAGTAGAGAGGTTATTGTACCTCTTATTTGACACTTGTATGACCACTATTGAAATAATATGTCCAGTTCTGGTGTCCATAATTCAAGAAGGATGTTCAAAAATTGCAGAAGGTTCAGAGAAAACCTGTGAGAATGATTAAAGGATCAGAAACATACCTTAAAGTGAAAGACTTAAAGAGCTCAATCTGCTTAGTTTATCAAAGAGAAAGTTAAGGGGGTGACATGATCAGTCTATAAGTACCTACATAAGGAAAAGAGATTTTCTAATAGAAGACTCTTCAATCGATTAGAAAAAGGCATAACAAGCTCTAATGGCTGGAAGTTGAAGCTAAAAAATTCAGACTAGAAATAAGGCACTTTTTTTTTCTTTTTTTTTTTTTTTACTATAAGGGTAAATTTCATTGGAAAATTTTACCAAGGGTTGTGGTGGATTCTCCATTACTAGTAATGTTTAAAGCAAGATGCTTTAATTCAAACAATATGCTCTAGTTCAAGCACAGCTATTGGACCTGAAGCAGGAATTAATACATGGGATCATTATGGACTGTGTCATGCAAGAGGTCAGACTAGATTATCACAGTAGTACTTCTGCCCTTAAAATCTATGAAGTTGTACATATGTGCAACTGCGCTGACAAAATGGCAGTCTGGCTTTGATAGTGGTGAACACCCAGTGGAAGAGATGGGATTTTGCGTTAATATTCCAAGATCAGGTTCTGTTTTTGTTGTTAGGGCAGGCTTAATTTCAGTCCTATCAACACATTTGTTCAAGGTCTGGAAAACCCCTTTCTTTCCTAATTCTTCCTGAGAATGAAGAACAGTTGCTTTAAAAAAAAAATTATCCTAACTTTTGCAAGGAAGTTGCTTGTACAATTTTGTTACCTGTATGGACCTTTAATGCATAATTTCTATTGCAAATCATGAAAAATCTCTTTGACTACAGATATACCATACTACAGCATTCAAAGACCAAGAAACTCTTCACTAAAACAGTCTCTCAGTGCCTTTATACTGTAAATTTTAATACATGTTATTGCTTTGCATACTACATGAAATCACTTCACTTTGATTAATATAAGCAGAGAACATTAATATCCCTTTATTTAAGAAACACTTGCATTATATATTACATTATCCAGTCAATGGATCCTAATCATGACATCTTTTGTACTGCACTTTGAAGATGCTAACACTACATAGGGGCCAACTATAAATTATTACTACTGATGTTTGAAAAAGCCACACTCCCACTCACTATTGCAACTAGGAAACATTCTGTGGTGAGCCCGCAGCTTAAAACATCATTTTCTGAAGAATTTTAAAAATAATTGCTTCCAGCCTTTGATTGTGAAGGTAACCTACCAAATGTAAACTGATGCAGTGTTGTGTTCCTGAATCTGTAGACAGAAAGCTCCAGTGCTTCTCCTGCTCCTCAGAGTTTTCCCAAGCAGCTAGAGAATGAAATTGACAAGTGTCTGAATAGTTTGGTTGCTGGTGTTCAGAACCCTGTGGGCCACAGTGAAACTGACAAGACTTACATATTTTGCTTGAGAGTATATGCCCACCCTAAGGATAAAATATTTCTAAAATACTTACAAAAATATTAAGCGACACTATCAACTAGTAAAACTCCCAGTCCAACAAAGTTTAAAGATAAAACTCAGCCACTTAGAAAAATACTGAGAAAAGAGGTAAGACTTGCCATTTTAGTTTCACTCTTCTGCTGTTTGGGAAAGCTCTGTGCTATATTAGGTACAACCAAACAATGGAAATTGGATAAGGGATAGACTAGCTGAGATCTCCCGATCACTGCGGCTGAGGCTAGCACCATGGCACTGTCACGTTTTTAAAATATTTCTAGCTTTGTCAATTGAAAGTGTGACATGTTTGCACTTGCCACTGCTTGCCATTTTGCTGTCATACAGTATTTGCATTATTTTTTATCTCTGCTGATGCATGAATGATTGTGTACTTCCAGTTCCAGATGAGGTGTGGAGGGCTGACCGGTCAGTTCGTATTTCTGGTGTTCGCATCGCCGAGGTTCTACTGTAAATTCCAAACAAAAGAAGCCAAACGAAACATTGGAAAAACATCCCAAGCAGTGGCCTCCCCAGGAATTGAAATTAGGGGGGGGTGTCACTAAATTGGCATGTAACTAGTTCACAAAACTGGGGGGGGGGGGATTCAGAGGGGGTGTAGGGAAATCACTGATCCCAAGACTGTCAGGGGGACTCCATAACCCAGGAGCACTGTCCATAATCACCACTGCTGGGGTGGGGTAGGGGGTATTGTGGCGGTGCTAGGGGGCAGATGGGAAGGTTTCCTCCTATTTCCTGCTACTTGGTGTCTGGGTTGGTGAAGATGTGGCTGGGCCTCAATGTCTGCACGGCCCCCCGAGGCTGGTGCAAGGGGGTGGCGGCTGCGGCACTGGGGCTGACTCTGCGGCGGGATCCCTGGCTCCTGTCTGTGTGCCGCGCGGGTGCGACAGGCACGCGTGGGGCCCGGCCGGAGGGGGCAGCAGCGTGGGCGTGGAGCCGGCTGGTGCCCGGAGGGGCGGAGGGAGCTGCCCAACCTGCCTGGGAGCGCTCAGCTCCCTCCCCGTTCATTGGCAGGCTCCCCTCGCCGCGCTTCCTGCTCTGGCCGCCAGCCGCAGCCGCCCCTTCCTCCGTGGGGACGTTGCTGAGAGCCGGGAAGGTGCTGCCGGCCGGGCTGTCCCCCAGGAGCGGGCCGTACAGAAAGGTGAGCAAGTCTCGGCGCCGCCGCTTTGCGGGGCTCCCGCCCCCCGTCCCCTCCTGCCCTTCCCCCGCGGCGGGAGCGCATCCCTGCGGGGACTGCCTCGGTCCCGGGCCGGGCTCCCGCTTGGCTCGCTCCTCGCCGCGCCAAGCGCCTGGGTTCGAACGTGAGCAGCCTGGCCATGGAGGGCAGGGGGCTGGTTCCCCTCCCCCTGCAGGCTGGAGCGAGCCCCATTTGATACGGTCCCTCGCAGAGATTGTGTCAGCCCGCTGCCATGTAGCTAAGCCCTGCTCCTCAGACCTGGCAAAGCGTTTCCCGGCTCGTGCGGACTCTCTGGTGGGGAGTTTCGTCGCCCACCACTGACATGCAGCCACATCTTGGGGGTGGGGGTGTATTTAAGTGTGCAGCCAACTATACTGAGGTGCAGCCCACTGATTGGTGCAGGGATCGGTGAGAAGTAAGAGAAGGAAGCAAAGTACCACAAGGCTACTGTGGGAAAGTGTCACCTTCTGACTCTGCTCCAGGAAGGGACTTGGGGAGGGGGTTCATCCTTTCTCCTGGGCTTGCCTCTGGTCTTTGGAAAAAGGCCACCCAGAGGCTGGATTTTAGCACCTGGAGTGGGGACTTGGCTAGAGGAAGGAGTGGTTGGAAAAATAAACTTGCTCAGCCATGGTAATAATCAGATGGGGTTCACTGCCAGATTCTAAAATTTTCACCATTTATTTTTATCTAGGGCTTGTCTACATTGGCAGTTTACAGTGCTGCAATGTTCTCGCTCAGGGTGAAAAAACACGCTCCTGAGCGCAGCAAGTTTCAGCGCTGTAAAGCAACAGTGTAGACAGTGCACCAGTGCTGGGAGCCGCACCCCTCCTGGTTTTTTCAGAGCGCTGGGCTGTTGAGCTGTGACTACACAAGCCAGCGTTGCCAGTGTAGACTAGCCCTTAGAACCTCTCAGAACCCCTGCTTAGACTGGTGAGGGGGTGTGTGTGTGTGTGTGTGCAGATTTTTATATACATTATATACATTTTTGTGTATTTATATATAATATCCACTCCTGAGCAGAGAAGGAGAACTAATAATGGGTGACATTAAGAAGGTTGTGGTGTTTAATGCCTATTTTTCTTCAGTCTTTACTTAAAAATGTTAATGGTGACCAGATACTCAACATAATTAATATTAACGTGGGGGAGAAACAGATTTAGGAATAGGGAAAGAGCAGGGTAAAGAATATTTAGCTAAATTAGATGTATTCAAGGAAGCGGGGCCTGATGAAATTCATCCTAGGGTATTTATGGAACTAGCTGAAGCAATCTCAGAATCATTAGTGATTGTCTTTGAGAACTCATAGAGCAGACGGGTGAGGTCACAGACAACTGGAGAAAGGTAGTATGTTTGCCTATCTCTAGAAAGGAGAACAAAGGGAACCTGAGTAATTATAGACCAGTCAGCCTAACTTTGATACCTGGAAAGATACTGAAACAAATTACTGAACAATCAACTTTTAACCATCTCGACAATAATAAGTAATAACCAGCATGGATTTGTCAAGAACAAATCATGCCTAACCAACTTAATTTCCTTCTTTGACAGGGTTACTGGCCTAATGGATGGGGGGAAGCAGTAGATGTGATAGATCTTAATTTTAGTAAGGCTTTTGACACAGTCTCACATGACATGCTCATAAGCAAACTAGGAGAATGTGGTCTCTATGAAATTACTATAAGGTGGGTGCATAATTGGCTGAAAGACTATACTCAAAGAGTAGTTATAAATGGTTCTCTGTGAAACGGGGAGGGTATTTCTAGTGGGGCCCTAAAGGGTTCTGTCCTGAACTATTCAGTATTTTCAATAATGATGTAGAAAGGAGAGTAAGAGTATGCTTATAAAATTTGCAGATGACATTAAGCTGGGAGGGGTTGCAAGAATTTTGAAGGAGAGAATTAGAATTCAAAATAACCGTGACAAATTGGAGAATTGAGCTGAACTCAACAAGATGAAATTAAATAAAGACAAGTGCCAAACTATCAAGAAGAAGAGGCCCTAACCTAACATTCTTGCATGGATTCTAAATATCCACTGTTCTGTTACTAAGAACTTCCTACTTTTAAAATTTCTCTCACTTGATAAGACACTTCCCTCAAAAGCATGTGAAATCAGCTGTCTAGTACAGTGTTTCTCAAAGACTGATCTGTGGATGGGCGCTGGTCCCAGAGATCTCTCTGACACAGTTTAAGAAGGCAGCAAGTCCCTGCTATCAAAAAGGTTGAGAAACACTGGTAAACTGTTGAGCTGAGTTGAGTTGTTGATATCATGCATATCCCTGCTACTAGTCACACCTTAGGTTATTAAAGCTGAAAACATAAAAAATCCGGTTTATGGGGATTATTTATGGTGATTTTACTCTTTTTTGAATTTTATTGCATGTGCAATTAAGCTATTCAGTCTTGCTTTCATTCATAGTCAATTTCATTTTCAGGTTCTCAATGTTGCAAACAAATCAAAGGGAGTATTTATTTAAAACAACAGTTGCTGTTGGATTTTCTAAATCTATTGTGAAAACACTTTTATTGGCTGTTAATTTTTGAAAACACTTTTATTGGCTGTTACATTCTGAAACTTCAAACTATTTTGAGCCACAAACCTCTTTAGGTTCTGCTATTTGTCAAGTAAAGGGAGGACAATATTGTTAAAGCAATTAGTTCCACTTTTGGCATCTCAGAGGGTATTAAATTAAAGGAGAAAATAAATATTCCTTGATTTTAAAGTTATAGAGTAGTGGTAACAAAGAAAGAAGGAATAGTATGTTTCAGTATTTCCTGGCTATTTTAATAAACTATCTGTGGCTTAAGTTCTCCCTTTTATCATGGCTCCAAGCCCATGAATCACAGAGAGGTTTCATATGATGCTTGCATCAGAATGATCAAAATGTTAAGCAGTTAAATCTGCTATGCTCTCTAAATGTTACCCATTCTTTTCCTGTGGACTTTAAAAAGAGGTATTTTGATAGTTTGAACAAATATTGGCTCAGTGACATCACAACATCTGATATATTCTTTTTTTTCTCTTTTATGATGACTGCCATCTTGGATCAAACCAGTGGCCCTCCTAGAGGCAAGCACTCTGGACAGTGGCTATTGCCAGATGCTTTAGAGTCTCAAATAGGGGTATGCATACCCCTAGGGATATACAGAGGTCTTACAGAGGGTATATCAACTCATCTAGATATTTGCCTAGTTTTACAATGGGCTACATAAAAAGCACTAGCGAAGTCAGCACAAACTAAAATTTCACACAGGCAGGACTTATTTATACTGTTCTATATACTATACACAGAAATGTAAGTACAATATTTATATTCCAGTTGATCTATTTTATAATTATATGGTAAAAATGAGAGAGTCAGCAATTTTTCAGTAATAGTGTGCTGTGATCCTTGTATTTTTATGTCTGATTTTGTAAGCAAGTAGTTTTTAAGGGAGGTGAAACTTGGGGTTCGGACGACAAATCAGATTCCTGCTATGCGTTTTCTCAGTGTTTTCCTGTATATGTTTATGCAGGTAACTGGACACATTAATCTCATGATAATACCTGTATGATGGGGAAAATATGCATGATTCTCCCACACAGCTCAGGGGTTTCACTGCTTCCACCACACCTGTGTGGTGTTAACTGCTTTACTTTCCCCAGAATGCCATTTGACCCAAGTAATCCACAGGAGGTCAGAGCTTCTCCTCTCCACTGGAAATGCCCTGTCCTGCAATTGCCCCTATGGATTCCCCTGCCCACAAGGACTTTCCCTCCCTCACTGTGGAATGGAGGGGTGCATCTCACATAAGAAGTAACCATTCCCTGTGGGTTTTATTTACACAGAGGTAGCTTCAGCAGGGCATATTCAGCAGTATGCTCAAGTGCTGGATTCCCAGGTGGAAACCAAGAACTGAGGCTGTAGTGAATAAAGGAAGTGTAATGACATGATGACTATCGCTGCGATTCACTAGCTACCTTCTGCATGTTGCACTAGTGCAAGTCCCTTTCAGTTTGTCCAGAGATTGGAGCCATCCCTTTTGTCAACTACAGTCATGCACTCCATATAGCCTCCCATCGGAGTTATTTCAAAGGCCCTGTCCTTGCAGTCTGTCAATCTTGTTAGAGAGGAACAGAGCTGGTGAGCATGGCTTGTCTGGATGCTTGTCGCTGTCTCCTGGCCCCTGCTTCACGGTTGTCTGCAGTTCCACAGCCATGCAGAGTCTTAGTTGCCCAGTATACTCTGTGGGTTTGTGCCCACTTAATAGGTGGATTACTGAGAATACCTGTAAATGGAGGAACATGCACACTGCCTTCACTCTCTGTCTGTCTGTGCTGCTTCTTTCTCTACTGTACTGCTTGCTGTGCTGCTTAGTTGTGTACATCTCTGTAGGGATGGTCTGCACAGATGGCGAATTGGTTCCATCCACACTGCCCCTGTCTCGGATGCTAAGTCAAGGTTTTAAGTAGGGTTGTGGCAGCAAAGTGGCATGAATTGACCTTCAGGTATCAGAACTTGGCCCTAAATATCTTATCATGGATTGTTAGATGAAGTTGTTTTTTTTTTTAAATTTCAAAAGCATGCTTTGAGTGTTGGCCTATTTTGTCCAAAATCAAATAATAATGAAACTCCATATTCCACACTTTCCCAATAGATTCTGCAGATTACTAAGGGTGGTGGGGAAGGGGAGAAATGATTCCATGGGTGTTTGCATACCTTTCCTTCCTTCAGTCTTTGTTCAGTATCCTCATCTGTGCTTGCTGTTCGAGCTCAGCCAGACTTTCCAAGACACTTGGAAATTGTGCGTGCAAGCCAAGATCTTCAGCTTTCCTTTTAGGATTTTGAGTCAATCTTCCCTCAGGGGCCTTTCACAGTACATTTTACTTTGTCTTCGAGTGCAGTGTTAGTCTAGAGTTAATGTATCTGCTAAATAACATTAATCTGTAGTTGTGCTGTCAAACAGGACGCTCAGTATACAACAGGAAATAAGAATTACACAACTACCTATTTTTAATTATTTTCAGACTTAATTCCTAAAAGCTTCATTTCTTATACAATATACTAAGGCATGCATTGATTTCCTTGAGTAACATGGACTCTAAAACAAAGCATCTTTTGAAAAAGCATCTCTAGGTCAACAAAATAGAAGACTCCAAACCCACTGTTAACAATAGGACAGTCGTTATATAATCTACCTAACGTGAATTGATGCAGCTTTTGTTTTGCACACTCTGAGGACCTTTAGGGAGGAAGATTCCTTCGTGTAAAATGTGACTTGCTTACCCATGAATCAAAAAACTACTTACATAGCAATTTAAATAACTATATGTTGTACCACGAGGCATCTACATTGTACAAATTAATATCTATATAATCATGTTTGTAACATTTACTAGGCTGCTTGCTTAGCAGTGTAACAAACTGTTTCAAATATGCAGTGCTATCTAGGTACTTTAAGCAGGCATAAACAGAGATAAGAGTTTAACAGACTCTTGCCCATCTGATGAGTAAAACTACATCTCTATTGCTATTTTCAAGATGGAAGTTTTGCTGCCTGTTAACCGAAAGGGTTCTTTCTCCCTCATTCTCTGTTGGGAATGCTTTCTTTTAACCACGTGTCCTCCTTTGTTCTAAAAATAATAACTTCCTAGTAAACAAATGTTTTACTTTTTGATGAATCTTCTGGTTTTTAGTATTTTGGGATCCTGTTCTTGTAACTTTCAAAACTTTAAAGTGATCCCTTTCAGGTCTATCTATTTAGTCTGTAAGCTTTTGAGAAGACTATCTTCATGTGGTAAGATTTTTGTTTTGTTTTTTTGATAGCATCTTCCACAATAGGGCCTCGATCCTGATTTGGGGGCTGGGGTACTAACTTAATATAAACACTAAACTCTCAGACAAGTATAAAACAATGTTTCCATGAATATTAACTGTTTAAATACAAGCAACCTTTTATGGAGTTTCCAGAGAGACAAACCCATTAACGATGCAGTTCTTATGGTAAAATCAGCACTTCTGGAGAGAACCATATATATATATAGCAATGGGCTATCAAATTTGTGCGTTGTAACAACCTAGCAAATCCTTTGAAATCCCTTTTGAGCTTTCTAGTCATTCCACATGGGAAGGTGCATGCTGAATTTACGGTTCCTTCATTTTAACAGTGTGGCTGCCTTCGGCTTCTGGCTTGCAAAATGACTTGCCTTTTCAACCTCAAACTGCCAAACCCCCCAACTTAATGACACTTTATGAAATAATTGGAATGAATGTTGCAATATGCTTTGCGCTATCTCATGCCATATTGTATAATCTTTCAGTGTTTGCAAGTAAGCAAGCGAGTAGGCATATAACTAAAGACAGAGAATAAGTTAAAAATGAAAGTTTCATTTTGCTTGTATTTGAGGTGATATTAAGCTAGATTTCAAATGTATGTAAAGAACAAATATTCCATTTAATTTAATGTGTCAGTGCAAATCATCCCTCTCTTGCCACCTCTTATCTTCGTCACGGATGAGAGCTTTTTTGTCTTTTTCCAAATGCTATGTAAGAGGAGTAAAGGCTTCCCGCGGCTTTGCTGGAGCCTCTCTTGAGAAGGACTGACAAATAGCATTCCACTACATAGTGACACACATTCCCATATGTCCCTTCACTTCATGGACTGGCTAAATTGTCACTGTATCTGTCTCTCTCTTTTGGCCCCTATCTCTTCGTTGTTTTTATGTCGTCTTCTGTGTTTCATTTTTATAAGATTTTTTTTCGTTTTTGCTCTTCCTTCCTTGGCGGCTTCCACTCCGTGTAGCTACACCAGGGGTGGGCAAACTATGGCCCGGGGGCCACATCCGGCCTTCCAGACATTTTAATCCGGCCCTCTAGCTTTCGCTGGGGAACAGGGTCAGGGGCTTGCCCCACTGCGCGTGGCTCCCAGAAGCAGCTGCATGTCCCCCCTCTGGCTCCTACGTGTAGGGGCAGCCAGGGGGCTCTGCACATTGCCCCCGACCCAAGCGCTGCACCCGCAGCTCCCATTGGCTGGGAACCACAGCCAATGGGAGCTGCAGGGGTGGTGCCTGCGGACAGGGCAGCACGCAGAGCTGCTTAGCCACAGCTCCGCATAGCAGCCGGAAGGGAGACGTGCCGCTGCTTCTGGGAGCTGCTTGAGGTAAGTGCCACCCAGAGCCTGCACCCCTGACCCCCTCCCGCGCCCCAGCCCCCTGCCCCAGCCCTGATCCCCCTCCCACCCTCTGAACCCCTCGGTCCCAGCCTGGAGTACCCTCCCACAACCTGAACTCATTTCTGGCCCCAGCCGGAGCCCTCACCCACTCCCGCACCCCAGTCCCTAATTTTGTGAGCATTCATGGCTGCCATACAATTTCCATACCCAGATGTGGTCCTCAGGCAAAAAAGTTTGCCCACCCCTGAGCTACACAGTGCCTGTGGTGGACCTTTGGGACAGTGCTGTAGATTTTCTTGATCCTACTCCAAATGCAGTGAAACCAATGGGGAGAGATGCTTTAGCTGGCTGACTTCTGTGTGGTGGTGCCACAGTCCCCCAGAACATGTGAAGTGCTCCCATTGCCAGCTGGCTGTGTTTCAGGCTTTGTTGTTCCAATAAAGCCAGGGCTGGGGTTTTTTATAGCAGGGAGGGAAGGCAGGTGTTTTTCAAGAAATCACACTATTTCCTGTTGCAGCAAAGACAGGACAGATACCGGGTTATACAACTTTATCTGGCATTGCTTCTGTCCTGCTTGCCATTCAAACCCTAAAGGAGTCTGGTACTTCGTGCATTCCCCCACCCCTCTTGAGGTTGGGGAAAGAAAAAAGAAAAGGTGTTGCTTAATTGGAACAGCAAAACCTTAAACATTGTGCCAACTATTTTTAAAGCAGACTCTACTAGGGCACTGTAATACTGGTAAGCAATAAAATCAATTTCTCTGCTGGTTACTAGCTGCCGATGTCCTCTTGTACCCTCTCTGTGATTTGGTTTACTTCCATCCATAGATCTTCTGGGAATTTCCACCATCATTAAATACTTAATAAGGTAAACACTGGGAATTGCATCCCTTTGGTATAGCAAGTTAATTAGTTGGTGTCTTTATTAAAAACACACCTATTCAGAGAATGTACAATATATTAATAGAAAATCCATCCCATTCAAATTGGGGCAATGTCCCCAAACTCTATGTTTGCTATCCTTACCCACTGCATCAGGCTCACTTCTATTTATGAAATTCCAACACCACACAGAATCTTAGATGTAACTTCTTTCAGAGAAGATGTCTTTGATTTGATTCTCGAGTTATTTGGTACAAGTAGTATAATGGATGTTCAGGCTGTAGAAAATCTACTATTATGTCTATTGCAGTATGCCTTGAGATTCCAACTGAGACTGGGGCCCTGTTTTGTTAGACCTCATATGGGCACTAAGAACAGACCCTATCTTGTGAAGTACACTGAGAGGTATATTTATGGGCAGCTGTTTTTTTCCACATAATGTGATCATTTCTCTTTGCTCCTAGATTTATCAAAATATTCCATTTTATAGAAACAGCACTGGGTGCCAAAATGAAGTAATTCCTATCTGGTTTGGCACGGCATAATCGTTAAATATCTTACAACTATGAGAAGATGCACAGACCAAGTCTTAGCAGTGTGTGGTTTGAACCTGCATACCTTACTAATTAAATGTGCCCATTTAAGTCAATTGAAGTTTACCTCAATGCTTAAGAACTTCAGGATTGTCTCTAAAATAGTCACATCCGATTTAATAGCTTTTTTTCTCCACCTCCAAAAGAAAGAGTGCATGAGAAAGACAGAACTTTCAGAACTGTAAAGTGGGTTTTATTTATTTATTTGAAGTTGTGTAGTTCAAGAATGGATTGGCCCCAAAACATTTATAAAACTTTCCAGCAGGCAACTTCCAGTATCAGGAAAACATTGGTTCTAATTTAGAGAATGCAGGTATCTTCTGGGAGGGAGGGGGAGAGGAGATATATTATTAAAATATTTATTTAGCTGCGATACTATAACAGTTGTCTCTTTCTTCAGGGTCAACTTTTGTCTTCTTTGTTTCTGTGCATTTAAGTGGAAAAACAATGTTTCATTCACTTATTTTGTTGTTTTGGTCTTCTAAAATAAGATGTGAAGTGTGAGGAATGCACTCAAAGGAGCAGATCTAAGATGTAATGAATAGTCCCATTTAGAGCAGTTTAATCTTTTTTCAAATGAAAAGTCATGCCTTTCTGGTATGTAATCTACATCTGTCAAATAATCACACACAGATTACTAGAACTAAGGAATTAATTCACCGATCAACACATTCTTTCAGTCATGATAGTGGATCGGTATGTGTATATTAACTTCCCTATAACAATAGTAATATGTCTATTTGTGATGGCTGTGTTTTCCAGTGAAATAAACAGGTAAGTATTTAATTTTTGTTATGGATTTAATGATTACTAAATTAAAAAAACACAAAGCTAATGTTGAGTGCTAAAACTATACATGAAACCATATGACACTTTAAAAAAAAGCATTTTTTAACGTCACTAAACCAAGCGTGTTTTTCAAAATTCTCAAATGAGGCTTTCGTATACCAAGAGGTATCCTAAGGCAGCTCTTCACATCTGACCTAGGCAAGATGTTTAAATTCTGGCATTGTTATGCTTTTCTTCTCATGCTTGCAAATAATACATGGCACATAGTGTAGCACCATTCCCTGCCCTTTATGCAAATGCAAAACCTGCTCCACCAGAATCTACAACTTGCAAGAAAGGAAGCTTTAAATCTGTCATTATGCAAACACAGGAGAAGAGCAGAATATCAGGAAGAAACATTACTCTATATTCTCTCCTGATGAAAGGACCTGGAGTAGTCAGTGTCACCAAGAAAATAATCTGAAATTATACTAGCTTGGACAAATTTTAAAATGAAGGCCTAAGTCAGCCTATTGCATTGGGGACTAAACTGATCACTAACTGGGATGAGGTACCAAAAAAATCTACCCCTTTCCTCCCTCTGCCAATGGAGTAGCATTGCCCAGTTAGCATCCAACATTAGCCACTGCCAGAGAGGGGTTAACTGACTAGGTAGACAATGGCTTGTTCCAGTATGAGTTATTGTGGCTCTTTATTATCTCATCAGGCTTTTATGCAGTACTCCACACTGAAATCCAGTGAAATTTGCCATAAAAACTGATGGCCTTGTGATCTTCAGGTTACAAATCCAGGGGAGAATGCTTTTTCCTTGCTGGGGATATTCCAATTCTTATTTACCTAACTGAGCTATTGTAGAACCATAGCTCTTCTTGGTTCCAGTGAAAGTCTGATCTACTCATAAAATTGTCCTAGCAAAGAAGTATGTAATGTGACTTATTTATTTTAATTTACAGATTTCCACAGTCTTTTGAAATGGTCGGGCTAGGAAACAGCCGTCGAGGGATGAAGTCTCCACCTCTTCTAATAGCTGCGCTTGTGGCTTGTATGATCATTTTGGGTTTCAAATACTGGATTGCAAGTTCTCGCAATGTTGATCTACAGGTAGTATTCTTGTACTCCTTCCTGTAGATTCAAATAGATATGGCTGCTAAAGGCATTTATTCTTGTGGACTGTATGAAAAGAAACCAAAAACAAGGCAAAACTTTGAGTTTGCTTTGTGACTCTCCACTCCTAATAGTTTCCCAGCAAAGGGGTGAAGAGAAGTATCTGTGAAAGGCATTGCACTTGCACTAGCCAGTCCTATCCATTGAGGTAATTTTGCAGCTTTATACTGCTATTATCACTCCATGAAAAACTTCTCTTGTTGTTAAATATTTAAGTGTGGTGTTTGGTTTTGGGTTGATTTTTGTTTTTGTTTTTTCAGTACATCACCACTGAAACACCACATTTTTGCTCTTCATTAGCTACTGCCAACTTTTTTGTCTCCCAAATTTTTCCTTGCCTGCTCCTGCATTTGGGCTTATGGCTGCCCTTGCTGCTCAGGACATTATAGAGTTACATAAAGAGGCAAGCAGCAGTTGATATCAGGCAAGGTAAAATGCAAAGTAACTTTCCCAGATTTTTATTTCTATCAGACATAAGAGAACCTCTTTTTACTTTTTCAGAGGGGTGTTTAAAAATGACACTTTGACTGTTTCCGAGGCAATGATGTTTTCTTAAGGAAGATTTTGACTGAGAAGCCTAAATTAGATTTCTCAGATTTACCTAATCTTGATGTGTGGAAATGCTCTGCAGAACAAATTACTGCAGTTATGCAAGACAGAATGAATGAATGCTCGAGGCCCTTGTGGTCCTTGTTAGCTGAGCTGAGGCTTTTTATAATGCTCTTCAGACCTTACAATCTAACCGAGATTCAGTCGGGCTCCACGAGTGTGGTCTTAATATGCTTTATAGACCTTGCTGAGGACTGGTGTCTTTGGCTGTTTTGTTGAGATGATGAATGTTTGTTGTTAAACTAGCTAATGAGGTTCTGCAGGGAGTCTGGCCACTTGGATCTAATTGCAAGATTGATGTCTTAAGCCAAGCTGCTCTTGAGTTATGACATTTTTCCTTTTTAACGTTGAAGTGAAATACCCCTGTGTTATTTTTCCATTAACACCTCATCTGATTACTGTCACAGTTGCAGGATAACTGCATTTGTATCCCCCATTCCATGCTCCACTCCAGGAGTTCCTAATCAGGTCTCAGATCTCCAGCCATCACCTGTGTCTAGGTAAGCACCCTGTCTCACTCCCTTCTGACCAGGAGTGTTTCAAGGTTGTGCAGCCTCTTGCCGTACACTATGATATCCCCAGCAAGCCACTGTGCCTAAAGGCCAATGCCTGTGCTTTGCTTTCTCTCTGAGGGCTCTGAACAGTGTATTGCCAGCAGTTACAAGTTATCATGCAACTCTTTCTAAGCAAGCACATGTATTCATAAGGTGAAAGCATTACAGAGAAAACACACAAAAAATCCCACAAAAGTTCCTACACACACACTAAAAGCAGAGGTCACCCATCAACCTTATGGGACCCTAGTAGGTCAAAGTCTTTCCAACCCTTCTGCAATGGTTGGGGTCCTTAGACAGAAGGTCTTGAGACAGTTTAAATGCAGCCTTTTTAAGCCAAAATCCTTTTCTTTGTTTTCTTACTCTCTGGAAACTCATTTTGAACCAATATATGCAAACTTCCCAGGGGTGGGGAGAGGGGTAGTACCTCTCTGGAGATATTTATAATGAGAGTGATTTAGTGTTTTAGTTCTTGTAGGAGCTATGGTAACCCTTCCTATGGAGTAGAACACAATCATACATACAAGCCCTGGCCCACAATGATACATACATTTAATACAAGATGTTCCCCCAAGATATTATATGTAATTACAATATCTGTCACAATTAATCCCACGCTTTCTTCTAAAAACGTCTCCCCTGGCAGAACAGCACACCAGAACTATGCGGATGGATTAGTTCATTTCTGGTGAAGTTGGGGGAGGAATTGTCAAACTGGGTTTGTAACAGAAAATTCGCCACAACTTTGTCTATGGAACAAATGCTAGATCTTCAGAGTTTAGTGAATTTTAACTGGATTGACAGTCCTAGAAACCAAAGTCCTCTTTTCCTGCAGAACTGGTACCATGCTGTGTCATGACTTAATGTCAGGATAAATTTTTCACCACTGCTCTTCCAGTGTGTCTTAGCCCTTCTCTGAGGGCAGAATTTCATATCTTATGGGGTTAGTTCAGCTTCTATACTCCTTCAGTCCCTGGCGTCTCTCTGGTAGTGGTTACCTATCCATTAAGACCTGGGTTGAGACCATTAAGTCATGACACAGGCCACAAAACTGATGACAGATAGTGGATCAAAAGTCATTCCATTCTGGGTCACACTTGATTCAGTAACCTAGAGGTGAGTTTGCCATTATTGATTGCCTGCGTTGTACAATGCGTTTCCCCAAAGGAAAGGTAAAATTCTTTACTTCCATTAAACCATCCCAGTGCCGTGACAGCAGTTTGAAAAGAAGCACCATTCATATCTTATGGGTTGGGCTGCACTTAGTCTTTACCATTACAGTTTAAAACACTTTCTATTTACTTACCCAGTTTCTTGGCAGGACTTTACTGCCATGCTGACTAAGATGGAATGAGTTTTCTCTGCTCTTGCGGTTTAATCATGAGCATTTTTCTCTGTTTTTCCATTCTCTCATCTCCTATGGTAATTGCAGTGTAGAAGCTTAACCCCAGCTGCAAAGGGTAGGCAAGTGGCTTCTTTAAACATGGCTCTGTCTAACAGGGCATACTGTGGAGTAACAAGGTTAGAACTCTGCCCTTGAAGACTCAGTAGATAAGATGATTTTGATACATCCTGTTAGATTCCAGATTGAGTATAAGGTTCAGTCTGAGGCTGTAGATGTTTACATATGCTTGACAAATGCTGTTGAAATTTTTACACCCTCCTTCCCCAAATCTCTACTTGTTCTGCCTGTTACACAGATTAGAAGGAAGTATATAAATGACTCTTAGAGAACAAGCAACAGAACATATAAGGTACCTTCAGAGTGTCCTGCAAAAATTGAATCAATTCTTAAAAAACAAACCAAAAATCCCCAGATTTAAATTCCTTGACATTTTCTCTACATATGATGATGATATTTCTTTTGTTGAATCTTCCACTGGTTCTCAGTATGGTCTTGAAGTGATCCAGAAAAAAGTGTTAAACTTCCCATATTTATAAAGTTGGGTTCTTCACAAATATGTATTTTTGCCCTGCAGCCATTCACCACCTGCTGTGGTCTTACCTGATTACACAAAATAAGAAAGTCAGGCTGGGGCAGTACTTGCATGGGGGTTGGGAGGTTGGGTGGCACTTCCAGAAATATCTGTTGGTGATCTGAGTGGTGGTATTCTTTCCTCTAAACCTAAACATGTTCTAAAGACCCTATGGCACTTTTTGCGAGGTTTTAACTCTGGTGTCCAGCCAACTTGTATATTTCAATCTCTACTGACACTGTTCATGCAGGTTTAGTTATAAGGTATTTGTGGTATTTGCTCCCTGCCCTAAACTGTTCCATAAGGTTGCTGTGTGTGGTTAAGCAGCTACTGGGTTTCACTAGTGGATGAAGTGGCCTCTTAATAGAAATTGCATATTAGTTTGTAGACTACTTGTAGGCCATAGAGCTATCTTAAAGGTATTTTATGTAGTGGCAATGCAAGAAACCTACAGACCTATATTCTGTAAGACACTAGCTTAAGGGTTTTTATTTGGGTTGAAACATTTGTTTTTATTAATTATGCCAATAAAAGTATTTAAAGCTTTGCTTTGCCCTCAGTGTGAGTGTTGTCATTGTGCAAACTCGGGTTCCCAAACAGATATAGAATTTAATTCTGCTATGCCTGATTCTGGGACCAGAGCCTTTAAAACCCTCAAATCTAATCAGTGACTAATTGGAAATTCTTAAAAATCAATAACCACTCAATGGATTAGGCAACAACTTTGAGATGAGAGGCACTCTGTAAATGCAATATAAAAAGTAGCCAGTGAAAACGAAGGTGGTACACTGAAAATCCATAACAGGTGAATCAGATTTTCTCTACACAGAAAGTTTGAAGTCAGATCATACAAAGAAATACTCCTTGTAACACTAACTTATAGGAACGGTCTATATTTATCTCTTGTTTATCTACCTCCTTTCAGAGTCGGATTATGGAACTAGAAAGGAAAGTCCGCAGGGCGGCGGCAGAGAGAGGGGCTGTTGAACTCAAAAAGAACGAATTCCAAGGCGAACTAGAGAAGCAGCGTGAACAGATTGATAAAATCCAGTCCCTCCACGGTTTTCAGATCGAAAATGTCAATAAAGTGCACCAGGATGAGAAGGTAGGACCTCTTCAAGCTATGCTGTTGACCTTAGTCTGAAGCTTTCTCATGTGTGGGATTCCCACCACACTATTCTCTGTAAGGAAATAGGATTATTTAAATCTTTCAGCTAATACAAAAGCAATCATGCAGACATCACTACTAGTGGCAAAATGTGCAGTGCTCAAAAAATGGAATTTTAATGCAGATCTCTAGTTTTCAGAGTTGTAAAAGAAATTATGAATAATTTTTAATGGAGAAAATAATTCTTCATGGATGACAAAATGGGGGGCAATACACCAAAATCTGGTGTCTCATGGATGTGTTACATGCTGTTATAATATAACAAATATAGCACATGATGCTGTTGTTAAATAGCACTTTAGAAGTTACAGGTGGGATTTTCAGAAGTCCTTAGCATTGACCAAACTCTGCTCTTGTTTTGAAGTCAGGGATAAAAATAATTTAACCTGGCCTCATGATTCTGTGCTGGTCCTTTCTGTGTCAAAAAACCTCTCTGTACATTGTTCATCATCATGATGGTAAATCCCAAAAGGTCATGGTCTCTTTGCAGGTTGAACATCACCTGGATCAATCTCTGGCTACGTTCTTAAGGTGGTCTGGCTAGATAGTCAGTTTATGTCCATCACGGCCAATTTTAGCATGCCACCGAAGCTTTTGGTGCCCATGTGATCACCGGCCATGTAGGGGCTTTCCTTGGTAAACATGCTTTAGAATTCATTGGTCTTCTATTCTAATAATAAACCAATACCAAGAAAGCTGGTGAAATCCAGCTAGTGCTAATGGAGGTGGTTGCTGGGTTAAGCTTTGAATATCCTCATTTCTGATCTTGTCCTTCCACTTGCTATGGAGCATCTGATGAATACAACAAGAATTGAAAACATCAATGCAGTGGTCTTCAGTCTTCCTCAGGACCTTCTTTTCACATGCAACAGCCTTTGTATAACTGTGGTTCTCTGCAGCTTCATGGCAGGTTTGATGTCATGGCATCACCACAGAGGCCACGGCAGGGATGGAGACATGGTAGCATCTGATGTTATAGGAGTGTTCGCATCTTCCAGCATTGTCTTTGACTCTGCCCAAATATTTGACAGTTGTCACATGCTCGACATCTCATCTGGGTTGTAATCTTGAGCTGATGGCTGCTTGATGGTAATGTCCCGGGACTTCGTTTTAACTGAATAAAAAGCCGGACTAATGTGCGCTGCTCTTGCCTGACCAGATTGGCCTTCAGCTGCAGCCATTCGCCAGACTGAGCCAACAAGATGATGTCATCAGCGTATTCAAGATCTCAAAGTAGAATGGCGCTCAGCTACCTACCACTGACAGCTGCCTCCTCAAGCTTATCCACCAACCGGTCAATGCCAATATTGAACAACGATGGTGACAGGATGCAGTCTTGCTGAACAAACTCTCATGGAAATAGGCAACCATTCTCTGTATCTACCATTAATATGAACAATGCTTTGCATTCCACTATAGAGTTCTTCTGTCAATGATGCTGTCTTCCCAGGGACGCAGAGTTGCCTATTAGATCCCACAAACTTGCTAGATGCACTGAATCAAAGGCCTGATGGAAGTCTCTAAAAAATGCTGTGCATGCTTATTAAATTCAGCCATCTTCTCAACAGCTGCTTCAAGGTAAAAATCTAGTTGACAATGGAATGACCAGGTCTAAAGCCCCACTGAATCCCAGCACTTTACCACAAAGTGCATTGCTGCTTCAAGACATTAACATGGAAGTGATGATTTTCCCTGGAACTGACAACAGCTTAGTACCACTATAGTTGCTACATTTGGCCTTATGGCCTTTACATTAACTTCTAAAATTAAAAATAGCAGCAAGAATTACGAGGATGTTTGTATTCCCTTGTGCTTACATAGGTGCTAATGGTTGTTATATGCATGTGAAGGTCTTTCACATTGTGCACCCCTCCCCAAACCCAATATGATTAGCAAAAAAGCTCAGAAGTATTCAGATACTTATGTAGAAGAACTAGAATCTGTGAATTTTGAATGCTTGGGGCTGGCAATACTGCTTTAACAGATGGAAAATTCTTTATATGAAAAATGACAACACACACATCTACTTTTAAATAATATTGTGACCATTTAAATATAGCTTTTCTCAGCCTTTTGTTACTAAAGTTCACTAGGGAGATGTTCGTTCCTCAAAGATTTCTTCTTTTGGAAACCATCCCTGATCCAGTAGTATCTTCCCCACATTGCTGCTGGATGACTTCTGCTGATGGGAATCATTTTTGGGTTATTGTTCCTGTTATGGAGTGCCTTCTGACCTACACTCTGAGTTGTGGCCTTCAGGGACCACCAGATCTCAGCAGACTGTGTAGCTGATTAAACAGGAAAGTATAGGAGCTGTGTTAAGATAGACTTGTGCTCCACTTGCAATTGTATGACACCTTATTCTAGACCATAGTCTGCTATTCAGAACTTTGGATGAAAAAATACATTGTAAGTTGTGAGATGCAACACTTACAAACAAAAATTAGGAGCGGGCATTCAGGCACTATGGTAAGGAAGGCGATTTAAGAATCTAAATAGTGTTGGCTTCCTGTTACTCCCCAATGTACTTCTTAAAAACCTTGTTAAGTTTTGTTTTCCTTGAAAAGGCTTGACAGACCAGGTTTATGATGTACTTTTATATATTTTATTTAAGAAATTTGCTCCAGTTTGAAATTAATCCTTGGATGTTTTGAACACAGTGCTCTGGAAAGGTGTTAACACTATCTCAGATGTTAATATAGACAGAATCCCAGCGAGCACTTTCTTGTGGTTAGATTGTTGCCAGATTTCCTGTCTAGTAGTGATGGCTACGGCTACTGCTGGGTCCTGTGGGGCCCATTTGCCTTTACTTTCCTCAGTGAAGATACCACTGTTTGCATCTCTGAATGTACAGCTCCGTAATACTAGGTACTGTTCCTCCCTCTCTATTTTTGGCATCTATCCATGTTCCATTTCTGCTCCTCAAGCAGCACAGTCAAATAATGTCACCAGAAAAATGACATTACACTCTGCCTATCGCATAGACATCAGCATTTATGATATTTTGAAATAATGTGAACTCTTGCATTTTACAGTTCCTTCCCTTTCATAGATTCCCTCTGAACCGTGGGAAGATTGTTAGATCTCTGTTTCCAAAATGCTTTCCTTTAAATGGTCCCTCCTAAAATGCAGGCCGTTAACATTCAGTAATGGAATACTCCCTAGGGTCTGCTGTTAAAACTACAAGGCCAGCATTGTAGCCCAAGCTATGTGAACATTAACACACCGGGCTCTCTGCTATCCTCTGTTTTTGTGAACAGAGAGTAGCATGTTCCAGCATACTAGCACTGGAAGGTGTGACACCTTCCAACTCTCCCATGGAAACCGTTTGTGGATGTGACACGCGTTCAGCCTCTGCCACATTGGATGAGGGGGAGGGCTGATTTCCAGGCCCCATGTTCCCAACTTCTCCTTCTCCCCCCCGCCACCATGTTGGTGATCTTAGCACAAGATCATACTGACTAAGCTGACATGGGTTCCCCCACTGCAGACTGGAAACCCTTCTGGAGAGGGAAAGCCAATGGAAGCATGGTTGCTACAGGAGTGTGCTGCTCTGCAATATTGACCTTGGCCTCCAGTGGAACCCCAGTGTACAACCGTTCTGTGGACTAAACCCCCTGCCATTGTGGGGATGGAGGGCAACCCTGTCTTCTATGGTGAATGAGGAAGAAACGGAGTCCAGTTCAGTTTCCTTGTTCCTAGGAGGGAATGACATGCATAAAAGAACACTTAGCCCTTTATGGGAGAGCTTATAAATTAGTACATTACTCCCTTTCTTCTCCCGTACCCGTGCATTTTGAAGTGCTTTGACTGAGAAAAGAGTAATGGCCTTACAGATGGGGAAAGCTCTCAGAAGAAATGCTCTCTTACGCAGAAATTCCAAGCCCTGAATTTTGGCAGTTACGTGCAATATGGTTAGCTATCTCATATTTCAGGCTGTTCCATGAATGATCAGCATTTCAACAAAAACCTAATTGAAAACCAAAAGTATCTGATGTGAGAGAGAGGGGATTTTTATTTATTTATGTTTGGTTTTGCAGGGCACATGATATGTGGGGGAAATAGAAAGAGTTCTATGGGCCTGGGAGAGAGCAAATCTTTGGGCTGTAGATAGCTTTTACCAGAACAGACTCTCAGGTAACATGCAAGGCCAATCTATTGCTGCAGTTGTTTACTAGACATATTGCCTTTCATTTCATTGTCCTACTGTCTGTGTGAAAATGGATGAATAACTTTCAGGAGTTAATTATGCACTGTATTAGTAGCATATCAAATATGTATTGCCATGATGGCAGATAGTATAACAGAGAAGATTTTTGGAAAAGAATTGTGAGATCAAGCTCAATAGATCCTTCTGCCTCCACTTCCCCAAGGACCTGCAGGATGGCAGCTTGCAGGGTGGCCTGATGAGCAGGCTGACAACATTGGGGCTGCCCCTAGCTTCTGAGCAGGGTCAGCTGGGATGACATCTACTTAAAATGGGTCAGATGATGTCAACATCTGTGCCCTCTTGTGGCTTAGGGATGTTAAGAGCTTTGCCCACCAGGCAAAAGGGCAGTCCTTCCAGCCCTACCCCAGTGTCTGGCAGAGAAAAAGCACTTCTCTGAGGAGAGGCAGACTCTATACAGGGACCCCTTTGAGGTCAGCACAAAAAGACTTCTCCATCTTCTTGCTACATACAACTGATGCCCCAGGGTGGCTGGAGTCGGGGAGGAGGGGTTGATGTTGTCTACTGGGTATTAGTAGGAGAGTCACTGGTTGCTAGGGGTGGATGGTGGTTCAGGCAGCTGACTGCATGAGGATCCACCTGAGATGAAGGCAGTAGAGCTGGTTGGGAATTTTTCAACAATTTTTTTGTTGAAAAGTGCTCCATCGTCTCAAACTGGAAACTTTGCCCCTTTTATGGGAAGTATCTTCTAAACTTTTTTGGGTTTCATGGTGGAATTTTGGGGGTGGGGACAAGAGACCATTATAACTAGTGGCCCAGTGGTTATGGCACTCAGCTGGGATACAGGAGATCTGAGTCTCTCTGCTGTGCCTGATTCAGAGCAAGAACTTGAACTCAGATCTCCCACATCTACTGTGAGTGCCCTAACCATCAGGCTGTAGAGCCAGTCTCTCTTCCATTCTCAGTCTTTCCTGTTAGAACTGTTCAAATTTTCAATTATTAATATAGATTTGGCAAATCACTTATGGCAATTCAGACAGAAATAGACTGAAGAGAACAGGAAGCTTACATGAAATATCAATGAAGACAGATAAGGAATCCGAATTTCAAAAGGGCACTTTTGAATCCATTAAACAATTTTTTAAAGGAGACCGATATCCTGTCTAGTTATCACTCCGCATTCACATTATTTAGAATGTGCACAGGTCCACCATTTTCTGTTAAAACAATAACTGGAAGAATATCCCTTATGTATGTTGTATCCATTTTAAAAAATTGTTTGGGTAAACAGTTAATGCATGTTCTAATTTTTTGTTGTGTTAGGATTTAAATAATCAATTTTAAAATTCAAAATAGGAACACTAAGTAGTTTTTAAAAGAACTTAGTTTTAAAACTAAGTAGTTTTAAACAGAATACTTACAACAGCTTTGTATATTGGATGTGGAATACATTTCCCCATTGCTTATTCACAGCTTTTCACAATGGCCACAATTGTTCTTCACACATCCCTTGGGGAAAGGTTCAGTTCGTATTGCATGCATCTGAGATATATACCTATCAATATGCTTCATTTTAGTTCAGTTAGTGAGAAACCACAATGTGGAGAGAGGAACAGGATGTTGTCTTTAATACCCCACTGTTGTCTGTATCACTAGTCCTATATGTTTCAGCATTTATAAATGTGTATATTAAATACTTTTCACCTACATTAAATATGCATATTTACAGACTGTGTTACGTTCGTGGGAGGCTGCGGGCCTACCCAGGGTGCTCTGCAAGAACGAGGCCCACACACTCTGTGAGTTATTGGCTTTATTGAAGGCAAAGTGACACATCCGCAATGGGGACTCCTGGCGTTGCTGTCACGGAGACGGGGAACCCAGCGCACCATAACCTGGGCCTGGTACGGAGTGCCGAAAACGGGGCGGACTCATACAGCTATATACAGACATCTCATACAGAAGCAAGCAGGGGCCGCCTCCTGGCTCAAGGCCATGCAAAGCAATTCTAATTAATTCATAACAAACTACAGCTGGCTGGCCTTGAGCTGCGATAACCGCTGAAACAATGTGAGAAAGCGAACACCCTTGCTATGCCGTAACACAATCTTCCGTGGTACCCTACAGACTGTATTTACTCAGCTTTCACTGTTAATTGGTCTGAGCCTTTTAGTGTTGGTCACCTGAACGTTAGAAAAAAGAAATAAATAAACTTCAACATAAATACCCATAATTTTTCATTCTATCTTGTAAATCAGTTTCTTAATAGAAGTACAAACACATCCTTATTTTGGGGATGTGAAAGAAGGTACTACCCCTGTAAGGAACAGGCTGGAGCCTATAGTCTGGGGATAATCCAGCAGGCCGTGCTCCACCCTGGGATTGAGCTATTTAAACCCAGGAATGGGATACTGGGAGAGAGGGGAGTAGAAGCAAGGCAGGCTACAGAGTGTGGCGGTTTCTCTTTCTGGCATCAGGAGACAAGCCTAACCTGATTCAGAGACTTGAGTATGGATGTTAAATTTGGGAGCGCTGAACCGAAGTCCTGATGAACTGTTTGTGGTAATAATTCCTATCCTGAAGCCTTATTAAAAAGGGAACATGATATATTAATGTGTGTTGGCTTCTTTTTGTCCCATCTGTTAAAGCGATTCTATTGCTGGGCATACATACGTATCCTTGTGGCTCTGTGAGGTGTGCCCCACGCAGCACACCTACATGCGTTCACAGGGGGGCTTACTGATTTTCTGCTGAAAATCTTTCTATTATGCCTTCTACAAAATCAAATAGCAGTAACTTCATGTAGGATTGTCCATTGCAATAGTCCTGTTTAATTTTACTTATGCTCCTTAAAGCTTATGCTCCAATACCTCTGTTAGTCTATAAGGTGCCACAGGACCCTTTGTCGCTTCTACAGATCCAGACTAACACGGCTACCCCTCTGATACTTTAATTCTACTGTTACCCTGTTGTTTACTATGCCAAATTCTCCATTTTTAAAATGGTCCATGGAACATGAGCCAAACTGACCCTTGGCATATGATGTTTTTATCTGAAAATGTTTCTGTTTCTCTGGGTTACATGATTGGAAGAAAAGGGAATTTAACTTATCAGCCTTTCTGCACCCAATAATTTTGTCTCCTCATAATTACCTGAGCAGTTTCATATTAGAAAATTTAAAAGTTTTCAGCATCACTAAGTAGTAATATGGACTAGTCCCTTTGGATATTTTGAGAGGATATCCAAGGTACAATCAAATTTTTCTGATTTAGAAAAGAAAATGCAGTACACTTGCATTAACTTGGTTAGTTTTTAAATACCTTTTTCTAAATATTTTTGATGTGTGTTCTTGGAGCATACTGCTCAGTATTGACACTATTGATTGGCTGCCCATTTATTTATTTATTTATTTATTGGGAAGAATTATAACAGTCTATCAAATTCATAACCTGGTTTTTTGGTTTAGTTCAGTAATTCACGTTGAGCAGGTTTCTTTTCCTCCTTAGAGGCAGATTAAGAAAAGATAAAGATATGATCTAATTCTGTAGTACGTCTAGACTCAAATTGTAAATATTTGACTTTAAGGAAGCTCATATTGTTGCAAAAGACTATTTAGTCAAATCTTTGTAATAACCTGAGCCCCTCAAGCCAAATGGAAAAAAATGTGTACAAAGAGAATAATCGATAAATGTTATATACTCATAAAATATAATGTAAAACTCATAAAATATTAATACCCAAATGTTAATGGATATGGCAGAAATCTACAAAATGACATTTAAAGTTGTCAATCACTTTGTCCTTGAATCATGTTGTTTGGCCATGTTATTTTAAGGGTCTTTGGTAAGGGAATGATGCTATGGGCTTTATTCTCATCTTGTTTACACCAGTTGTATGTTGGTGTCAGTCTGACCCCATTCTGATAGAGATCCTCCAGGCAAGAGGGTCAGTTCTTGTTTGAATATCAGTAAATGTAAGGGTGAAATAATGGGTTTACTAGGTTCTATTTTCCTTCCCTCTCCAGTAGCTGTTCCTCTGCATATTTAACCAATGCATTCAGAGATGTCTTTAAGGTAATCCCTGTTTTATTTGGCCACTCAACAAATATGTTCTTTAATATTGGTTTTCTGATTGCCGTGAAATAGCAAACACTGTGGGTTAAATTTACCCATAAATCTTTGTATGTCAATAGAGTTGCACCTGCTTACAACAGTGGTGAACTTTGTTAGCATTAAAAATTGTTTTGAGCAATCATACTCCTGTGCAAACTTAGAAGGCCATGTGCTCCCGGAACTTCTTTGCCTTTCCATATCCAATGTCCTATTGCACACTGTTTTTCCTTTTCCTTCTGCTACTAATATGTGGGGGGGAGGAGGCAGGAATAAGAAAAAAGGTAACTTAAAATAAATACCTTCCTTGTTAAGCTATGCAGTGCCACCATTTTTGTGAAGGGTGCAGGAGTTGACCAGGTGGAGGGAGAAAGATGAATAAGCACTACAGTATGAGAGGTGTAGGCCGGAACATAGCAAGTTTGCGGTGTTTGTGTTTTCATATTAGTGTCAAAAGGACTGGAGAGTTTATATAGTGCTGAGTATGGGGAGTGGTGGCGGGAGGTAAAAGCCCATGAGCCAGAGGAAAGTTATGCAGACATCGCAGTGTCCCCCTGTGGTTCAGTTTCATCCTCCAGCTCTACAGGGAGGTAGTTTGGAGCTTTACCTCTCTGGTTCGCTGGGATCACTGCGTCACCCACATCCAGGGTTTGTGGTTCAGTCAGGGAATCCACATCAAACTCTGGTATGGTGGTGTCACATCTAGCAAACATATGGTTAAGCTCTCCGTAGCAAGAGCAGGCTGTAGTACCTCTCTGTACAGTTAAATTGTGTTTCACGTGTCTGTGGCCACTCAGAGCTCCTTTTCCTTACTGCAGCACTGGAGAGCATCTTGGTTATGCCCCTTTCTGAGCAGTGTCGATGGTATCTGCTTGTATACCAGTGGCAAGATACAGATGGACAAAATAAAGCTCCTCTCACCAGAGCTCAATAAAGTCCAGAATCTCAGTCTGGGACCATGGTGCAGCAGCAGGAGGCAATGTATAGGGGGGTGGGGGAATAATCAGGAGTATGACACAAAAGTATGTATGAACTCCCCACAAATTGGAATTTCAAAGAACTGCACCTGGCTGTATGCAACTATTTAAATGGTGATGTGACATCCAGTTAGGATGACCCTGGAGCTGTAGAGAGGACACAGCTGACCCAGGGAGCCAGAAAGCAGCGTGGGATACTGGCAGGAAGATCTGACAGTTGCACAACACTTGTTACAGGATGTGATTATAGCCCCACCTGCTTTGCCATGGGTAAACTCAATCCACATCCAAGTAAACCTGCTTCCAAAGGGTGGTTTGATAACACACATTAAAACCCTAGATAATGTACAACAAAACATTTTGTTTGTGGACAAAGGCATTTTAACAGGAAACATCTCAAGTTGACCTGCAACAGATTTGAAGTGTAGACAAGTTCTTATACATGGCTGATTGTAACCTAAACCTCTGAGCCACTACACCTGCAGGCAGAGCTTTAACTGATTATGGTCTTTCTAGTTTAATCACAGTTCAAAATGACTTTGAATGTATTGTGACTTTCTTTCAGCAGGGCCAGAAGTTAGCCTTATATTTGCAATAGATTTAGTAGTAAAGTAATGTACTTGTCAGTGTTCTTAGGGAAAGTACAATCTACTCCAGTCCGTTTTTATGTTGTCTTAAAAGAGGCTCTTATTTCTTTGATAGAGAAATTGTCAGCTGTCTGCTTCAAACACAGCATTCATTAACCAGAAGTTCTCAGATGGTCTGTGGATCCCATGCTGGTGGTCTGTGCAAAGCTGATCATGTGTTACAGGGTCTCTCCTTTCCAATAGCTAAACCGTATTAAATGGAGCTAAAAAAAACCTAAATACTTGCCCTTAAGCAACTGCTGTTGAAATCTCAGCCTTGGGGAAAGTACATCATCAGCAGAGATGGTCCACATACGCATATATGGGAGCAGAGATTATCTCTATTAAAATGTATTTGAATTATGAACAAATTTGAGAATCCCTGCATTAGGTCAATACATAGGTTTCCAAGGCATGGAAATTCAGATCATGTGCGAATTAAGGACATACTATTGAAAATTTCATCTGCCTTTTCACACTATATAGTAAAATGGCTGACGAGAGAAAAGGGGTTAATGTACAATGATAGCTGTAGTGAGTTATAGCAACCCCTGCCCAGAGTGCATTTTATTCCATTCATACTGCCAAATGTTTCTTTACTTGTAATTGAATGTAGCGATAATACATATGCTAGATTGACGGCAATGATAACAAAAATCCTGTGTCCACAGAACACACAGCCCACACGCACGCACACTGTTTTGCAGGTTTGGGAGGATAGTTCGTTCTTTATGCACACTGTCTCCTTGGTGCCTCTTTTGAGACTGCTGACAAATGAGCCAATTGTGGTGCTGGTTTTTGTGATGTGTTCTGTGGCTCACTTCTGGAATAAGAGATGAACTGAAACCGCTGACTGCTGTCATGCAGAATAGGTGCCAGAAGCTGTAGACTTTTAATGTCCAACAACCTTGGCCACAATCCAAACACTGAGCTAGAGGTAAAGGGCTTGGTCTCCCATTATCAATTGTCTGAATCATTCAGTCTGTTACAAAGAGTTGTTTCATTCAGCATTTAATTATATTGAGAACAGGCTGTAACTTCTAGAGAGAGTGAATGCTAAAGTTCAGTGAAAAACTGTATGGCTTAAATGCTCCATTATTGGCCTGAAAATTGCTTTAGACTTTTTTCACACGGCACTCTTGTGTAAAATGAGTCTGCAACATACCGACAAGCCTAAAAGAAATACAATAGAGAAAATATGTTCAGTGACCTTGAAAGCCTTGGGGGGAAAAAATGAGTTCACCTGTTGATGTTTTAATCTCATGACCTAGGATTGAAAGGCTATGTGGCTATCATTTTCAAAATCATTTTCAAAATGCTGAGAGAGAAGAGCATAAAGACACTAGAATTGAAGAATGTTGCCAGACAAATGGTGGGTAGACCGATGTGGTGAATGGCAAAGGAAGGGAAATTTTAGGATTTAATTTAAGTTAAAAAAAATTCCATAGCCACCAAATATGTAAACATAAGGCACATGGCTATCCTCTCCCTGATCTCTCCTGTAAATCTATCCCACACACTTTCTTGTCTTTTTGTCTCATTACTGTACACTCTGTGAGACCAGAGCTTGTGGTATTTTGGGAACTACTGCAATCTTAACTAATAAACTATAATAGTAATCAGTCTAGTTAATGTCTCATCAGTTTAATTGCTGATACAGCAACTTTTCCCCTAATGTGAAAACTACTCTGAAAATACAGATAAACTACAAAATGTTACTTCAGCCAATTGCTTTGTTTTTGTTAGCATTTCTTGTTACAGTGCTTCTTTATGTATTAGGTACACTGTGTACAGTCAGTATTGAAAGCAAGTAAACCAGTTTTTCATTTTTCGGATCAGTGTTAGCCTGGTTTTAATACAGCATTTGCTGTTGTCATGGGAAATGCTGAAGGACTTGACAGACAAAATGGAATGTTACAAGGGAATGCCTTTCTGGAGGATATGCTTTTGCCAAACGAGTTATTGGGCTCAATACAGGGGTAACTGGGTGAGATGAAATGAATGGCCTGTGATATATAGGAGGTCAGAACATATCTAATGGACCCTTCTGGCTTTCTCTGTGAATCTGTGAAACTAGAAGACTCTCTAGCAGGAGTTACTGTTCTCTTTAGGGTAAGTCATTCTCTGCCTACCGATTCAGTGATGTAGCTATACATGCCATTGCTTTCTGTGTCTCCAATGTGGACAACGGTTCCTACACAGACATGCTTTTCTCCCAGCAAATTTCTGGCAGTCACTGTAGCAACTGTCATCCGGCTGGGAGACACTTCTGTCTTTGCTGATAATAGTGCTGCTTTTTGGTCAGGCATGTGAAGACATGATTTACTTGCTTTCAACACTGCCTGTAGTCAGGAAGTCTTTCTGCTGAGCGGCTTGAGGGCTGCTGTACTGGGGCACGGCTTGTGTACAGAGTTGCTAAGCCCTGAATTCTCCTCTTCTAGAGGTTGTATGCAATGCTTTATGTGCTGAATGAAATATCAAATCTAATCCTTCTCCTGGGTCTAAACTGACCTGGGCACAGGCCTGGAAGCCAGGAGCACCCGAGCTTCGCACGGTGGCTATTGACACTAACTTATTATCTGGCCTTTGGTGAAGTCGTTTACCTTCTGTGTGTCTATTTCTCCACATGCAGACAAATGGGGAAATTGCCTGCCTACAACACAGCAATGTTGTGAGGATTAGTTAATGTTGGTACAGCTCTTGAAAAATATAAAACTCTATGTATTAGTGCAGCAACATTAAGAAACAACCTCCTGGCTCTTGTAAACATTTTCTTGTAAATTATTAAACAGGATTTGCTGCAAACATTAAAGTGCTTTTACTAACCAGCTTTTCCTGATCTCTTTCTATCTGACCCTCCTTTCGTCATATTTTCACATTCAGGCGGGTACTGCAGCTTTACCAAAAGGGTCTTTTGTATGTGATGCATAAAGGATATGAAGTAATGAAGGAAGACCAAGGACAGGGTAGGCCCACTACTCAGTGAGGAGGGAGAAACAGTAACAGGAAACTTGGAAATGGCAGAGATGCTTAATGACTTCTTTGTTTTGGTCTTCACCGAGAAGTCTGAGGGAATGCCTAACATAGTGAATGCAAAGGGGAAGGGGGAAGGTTTAGAAGATAAAATAAAAAAAGAACAAGTTAAAAATCACTTAGATAAGTTAGATGCCTGCAAGTCATCAGGACCTGATGAAATGCATCCTAGAATACTCAAGGAGCTAATAGAGGAGGTATCTGAGCCTCTAGCTATTATCTTTGGTAAATCATGGGAGACAGGAGAGATTCCAGAAGACTGGAAAAGGGCAAATATAGTGCCCATCTATAAAAAAGGAAATAAAAACAATCCAGGAAACTACAGACCAGTTAGTTTACTTCTGTGCCAGGGAAAATAATGGAGCAAGTAATTAAGGAAATCATCTGCAAACACTTGGAAGGTGGTAAGGTGATAGGGAATAACCAGCATGGATTTGTAAAGAACAAATCATGTCAAACCAATCTGATAGCTTTCTTTGATAGGATAACGAGTCTTGTGGATAAGGGAGAAGCGGTGGATGTGGTATACCTAGACTTTAGTAAGGCATTTGATACGGTCTCGCATGATACTCTTATCAATAAACTAGGGAAATACAACTTAGATGGGGCTACTATAAGGTGGGTGCGCAACTGGCTGGATAACCGTACTCAGAGAGTAGTGATTAATGGTTCTCAATCTTGCTGGAAAGGTATAACGAGTGGGGTTCCGCAAGGGTCTGTTTTGGGACCGGCTCCGTTCAATATCTTCATCAACGACTTGGATATTGGCATAGAAAGTACGCTTATTAAGTTTGCAGATGATACCAAACTGGGAGGGATTGCAACTGCTTTGGAGGATAGGGTCATAATTCAAAATGATCTGGACAAATTGGAGAAATGGTCAGAGGTAAACAGGATGAAGTTTAATAAGGACAAATGCAAAGTGCTCCACTTAGGTAGGAACAATCCGTTTCACACATACAGAATGGGAGGAGACTGTCTAGGAAGGAGTACGGCAGAAAGGGATCTAGGGGTTATAGTGGACCACAAGCTAAATATGAGTCAACAGTGTGATGCTGTTGCAAAAAAAGCAAACTTGATTCTGGGCTGCATTAACAGGTGTGTTGTGAGCAAGACACGAGAAGTCATTCTTCCGCTCTACTCTGCACTGGTTAGGCCTCAACTGGAGTATTGTGTCCAGTTCTGGGCACCGCATTTCAAGAAAGATGTGGAGAAATTGGAGAGGGTCCAGAGAAGAGCAACAAGAATGATTAAGGGTCTAGAGAACATGACCTATGAAGGGAGGCTGAAGGAATTGGGTTTGTTTAGTTTGGAAAAGAGAAGAATGAGAGGGGACATGATAGCGGTCTTCAGGTATCTAAAAGGGTGTCATAAGGAGGAGGGAGAAAACTTGTTCATCTTAGCCTCTGAGGATAGAACAAGAAGCAATGGGCTTAAACTGCAGCAAGGGAGGTTTAGGTTGGACATTAGGGAAAAGTTCCTAACTGTCAGGGTGGTTAAACACTGGAATAAACTGCCCAGGGCGGTTGTGGAATCTCCATCTCTGGAGATATTTAAGAGTAGGTTAGATAAATGTCTATCAGGGATGGTCTAGATAGTAACTGGTCCTGCCATGAGGGCAGGGGGCTGGACTCGATGACCTCTCGAGGTCCCTTCCAGCCCTAGAATCTATGAATCTATGAATAATGCATTTTTTACCTGTGACTTAATAAGTGACCTTCCAATAACATGTACCTGTGCTTTCCCATTTGAGATGATTACTACTCACCCTTACCACCATTCTGAGTAATATGAAATCTAGCAGTCATTCTATAATGTTTTCAGAATGAAGCATATTCTCATTTCCATGTTCAAAAATTAGGAAAATAACATAGGAACATAGGGATTTCCATACTGAATTGGACTGCTGGACCATCTAATCCAGTAGCCTGTCTCCAACAATGGCCAGTACCAGATGTTTCCAGTATAAGAAATCCCACAGTTGGAAGTTATGGAATAACCTCACCATAGGCAAAGCACCATTCATTAAAGGTTGGTTTATGTGGTGTAGCAATCAGGGTTTATAATCTTTCAAAAACTCTTGATTTTTTTCTCTCTGTGACGGGGCACACTGGCATTGAGAGGGTTAACCCTTCCCTGCTGGCGGAGGAAGCCACGCCCCTGAGGCTCTGCTGGGCATGCTCCCACAGGGAGCCAAGGATAAAAGCCTGCAGAGCTGCTCAGTCTGGGCTGGCGGCTGAGGGAGGAGGAAGCCCAGCAGAAGCTCCAGCCCAGGAGCAGCGGTGCCTGACCCAGGAGAGAACTGAGAGACTGGGAAGTGGGACCAGAGACTGGCAGCTGGCCGAACCCCAGGGAGTGTTGGGGGCTGAGGACCCTGAAGGCCTTGAGGCCACAGGGACTGCTACACCCGGAGAAGGGGTAGGAAGTGACCCAGGGAAGGGAAGGGAGTGGTACCTCCCACCACTCTGAGGGCAGCGTGTTGCGGCAGGATTCCCCACTGACCCATGGAGGTTCATGCCGTTAAAGGCAGGGCCCTGGGTTGGAGCCTGGTGGAGGCGGGTGGGCCCCTGGGCTCCCCTACCGGGGGTCTCTGAACCCCAGACCCCATCATTTTGTGAAGACGTAGTTCACCAACTCCCCCTCGTACCTCGAAGGAGATAGACGGACTCCGGCCGCTAGGCCGCACTATCCCCCGGGGGGAGGATTTAGAAGGACTTTGACCATTGGGCAATACAGCCCTGACTACCGGGGAGGTAGTAGAACTGTCATAAGAGCAGGGAGGCGGAGCTAACCTCGCCCCCCCCCGGAATCAAAGGGGTGACGAGGTACACAGCCCGCCACACTCTCTTTTTAAAAATCCTTATGAGTGCAAGTGTGGATATTATTGTCATCCATATTAATGATCTTTTTTTATGAAACCTGTTAAGCTCTTGGCCTCAGCGATATTTTTGGCTGTGAGTTTCACGGGCTGTGTGGTATTGTGTAGAAGAAAAAATTCCTTTTATCTGTTTGAAACTTGCTCCCTCTGCATGAAGATGTGAATATAACTTACTGGTTCCTGTAAACAATAATATCTCTGTCATTACATTAAAATAAAAGTTTGTTTGGGGAACTAGATGGTCCAGGGAACTGATGATAGGACACAAATCTGGTTTAGGCTGCTAGTGAACAAAAGTCATTACCATCTGCCAGGTGTTTGAGATGAACTGGTGAACTCTTTCTTTAGCTCCTAGTGAATGGATGATTAGATTATAATAAGCACAATCAAAATTAGTACTATTTGGCATCCTTATCAGTAGCATCAGAATAGACTGAACGACCATCTTGATCATAGAAGTGATCCTTCCAGTTAAGGCAACCCATATACTGTATGGCAGCAGCACTGCTTCTGTGAAAAACCTCTTTTGGGAATGGTTGTATCCTGAACTCTGAAGTCTGTGAAATACTGAATGCACCCTGGGATGAATAAATAGGAATCCTAATAAATTACATCTAAGCACAGTGAATAGATACTTCAGAAGATATACAGATTTATAAGTCTAAATAGGCATGATTGTCGGTCATCTTCAGAACTAAACTGGTTTCCTGCACAATTTCTAAATATTAGACATTGAAGCTGAGTTCTCTGTTGGCATTTGTCTGTGACTATTTTCATGTAGTGTTATTTTTCCCCTACACATGTCCAATCTCCCATGCATGTGTATGTCTGCCCTTCTCCTCCCTCCTGGGATTACTGCCTTTTTCGTGTGTGTGGAGTTAAAGATATGGGAATGGAAGGGCATTACACCTCTCACTTGTCCCAGAGGAGGAAAAGAGGGTGCCATGCATCAGGGAAGCAAACTAAATATAATGGTGCATAATATAAAACCTAATAGTCAAGCCATTTCTCCCTTGATTTACTGACTTTGGTAGAGTTTTTATTTGTGTTGTTGGAATAATTGTTCTTCTGACACTTTTCCCCTGCAATCCTGACAGTAGGCTTATTGGTTCTATCTCAAAAGAATTATTGAAAGGATGCAGTTTGGTGAATCTTTCTTTCTTAAAGGTCTACTTGATTAGTACACTCTAAATCTGATTATCACTGTGATTGTAAGATTTACATGAAATGGAGACAATGGTAAACAAGTATTTAGCAGAGGACTCTTTACAATCATAATTCCAGTGAGTAACCTGTTTAAAATGTTGTGATCTTGCTTTATTTTTAATGATGATCTTTCATTGATTTATGCCTTAGGTAGTACTCATTTTTTTGTTTTTTCATAATCTAGGAATTTATTCTCAAGAATTACTTGATTACATTTTTATTAAATAAGTGGTTTGATCAGCATTGTTTTAATACAGTTTCCCTTTTTTTCTGCAGGCAGTGTTAATGAATAACATAACAACAAATGAGCGATTTATCCAGAATCTAAAAGGTACCTTTTTATTGTAGTTCTATTATTATCAGACTTAAAGCCAGTTCTCTCAAAGACTCAGTCTTACTCCTATGTCTTTTGGGTGTGTGAGCTCTCCATCTCAAAGCCATGAGAAAGTGTAGGAACTGCCATAAACGAGACCCTGACCATGTACAGGTTCTTCCTGGGTGCAGGGCTCATGCCGTACTACCTTCAGTGGGGCTCCGTGTAGGCAAAAGGGTCCAACCATGTGGCTCTTAGTGCTGTACTCCACGGCCTTTGATCTTAATGGCAGAAAATAACAAACATAAATATAGAGTGACCAGATGCGGGAACCTGAAAATCGGGACTTGTCCGGAGGGGGGAACCCCTCCCACCGGACTTGTTGAGCAAAAAAACCCAAAACCCTCTCCCGCCGCTGCCAAACTTGTTGAGCAAAAAAAAAAATGGAGGAAGCCCGATATTGGGACAAAAGGTGTCCTGACCGATGCATGGGTCACAAGAAGAAAAATTGGGACAGTCCCGATTTTATTGGGACATCTGGTCACCCTGCATAAATAGAACAGACTCCCTCTATATTAACAATATATACTTGAACAATTTCTCTGTTCCCACCAACATAGTATAATCCTCTTTCAACTCTAAAATTCTGTACTCCTATATATGGATGCATTGACATCCATGGGAGTAATACACACATATCTGAAAGGAAAATTTGTCCTTATTAATTCACTTTGACACTTTCAGAATCATTGCTAGTAAGTTATGACTTCTAGCATTTGGGCCATTGGTAAATACAATTGCCAGCCTCTCTGACGTGCTTAGCTTTCTGACCCAAAACTTTTTGTCAGGAGAAAAGCATTCAGGGTGTCACATCATGATGGAAGAGGTTCCACCACAGAAAACCACTAACCTACAAACAATCCTGCTTTGTGAACTATAAACTGCTATTACAGAGGGTGAGTGTGACGTTCCCCTCTGGTGTTATCTGGACTGGTGATCTGCTAGGTCATTCCAATCCCTGACTCTGGGAGCCAGCCTTACCCTGCTCTGCTGTGAGAACTCCCACTTCTGGGCTGTTCACACACAGCCTCTGGCATGTAAGCTGCTTCTTGGATTGTGCAACTAAATGACACTAGCCAATATCTCTGCTTCCAGACGACCCTAGGAACCTCCGTCTTGCAGTGTCCAGTTATGTCTGCTGGACGTCACAAGCTTATATGAGTTCGTCAATTTAACAAAGAAATTTATATGTATCAGCCTTGTTATCCCAAGGGGAGTCTCTGACATGCTTCAAACCAAATGCACTGCTTCAGGTAGAATAAACAAACAGATTGATTAACTATAAAGATAGATTTTAAGTGATTATAAGTCAAAACATAACAAGTCAGATTTGGTCAAATGAAATAAAAGCAAAACACATTCTAAGCTGATCCTAACGCTTTCAGTGCCCTTACAAACTTACATGCTTCTCACCACAGGCTGGCTGGTTCTCCTTCAGCCAGGCTCTCCCCTTTGATCAGCACTTCAGTCGCTTGGTGGTGATGTCTGTAGATGGAGGTGGAAAAGAGAGAGAGAGCATGGCAAACGTCTCTCCCTTTTATCATGTTCTTTCTTCCCTCTTGGCTTTGCCCTCCGCCCCCACTTCAGAGTCCGGTGAGCATTACCTCATTGCAGTCCCAAACTGACCAAAGGAAGGGGGGTGACTCACTGAGAGTCCAACAGATCCTTTTGTTGCTGCCTAGGTCAGTGTCCTTTGTTCCTATGAGGCTGGGCTGGGTTTGTCCCATACATGCCTTGATGAAGTGTGAACTGCCCCTCTGCTCTTAGAGAGTTTTTGCCTGGACTTGCTTTAAGCCATGAGGATACATTTTCAGCCTCATAACTATATACATGAAATTATAACCTATAACATTACTGAAACAACAATTACTATAACATCACAATAACAACAATGCTCAGTGCATCATGAGCCTTCCGAAGACACCCAACATGACAAACTTTGCATTTGATACCACACAATCATATTATACGGGGGTGTAGGGTGTTCCCACGAGGTACAGAACGTCACAGTGAGTTGTAAACTTGAATTTAAATAAGTAGTAGGAAAATTACCATTGTAGTCTGCACCATAGTGACTAGTCCTTCAGTGACTTCTAGTCTGCTCGTTTGCAGGCCAAGAGCAGCCAGAGAATATAGATGAGTTAGAGCTCTCCCTTTGGAGGAGGGGAGGCAGAGAATGTAGCGTGTATTAGACAGAAAACCTTCTCATGTCCTCCGTGTTTTTGCTGCTGAGCGGGTGCCACAATGTGACTGTGTGTTTGGTCTACCAAAGTATCATGAATTTGGGAGACTGAGAAAAGTAGCCAACAGAGCTTTCTCACTATCAAATTTGCATCTTTGGTTTTGGAGGGACGGATTTGTTTATCTTAATATAATATTCCGTTGAAAATAATAATCCTCTTTTGTCCCAGAACACTTGATAAAGTTACAGAAGGAATACGGAAAGCTACAACTGGATGTGTACCAGTTTCAGAAAAACCAGACTAACCTTCAGAAGAAATTTTCCTACGATATGTAAGTTTGTTCTTTTAAATACACGACTTACAGAATGAAAGATCATAAGCCAAATTATTCTTTTGAAACCTGCACTTGTATACTGCACTTTTCCCCATAGTTACAGTTTTAAAATATAAATGCTGCTAGTAGATATTTTGAGACTAGATAGCATTTTCAGAAAAGGAAAATAATATACCAGCTACGGTCCTGATTGGTTTCTGCTCATTTGTCTGAGTACTTGTGGCTCCCATCACCATAGTATTGGAGCACTTCACAAACATTTCTGACTTGTATTCCTCTGTGCTCCTGGCAGACAGGGAAGTACAATTCTCCCCACTTTACAGATAAGGAACTGAGGTACAGAGAGACTATATGACTTGCCAAGGTCACACAAGAAGTCTGTGGGAGGGCCAGAATTTGAATTCAGATCTTCCAAGTCCTAGCCAGGGCTTTAATCAGATTTTTGTTATGTTTCCTGAAGTCGTCGTCGCCTTCTTCTTTTGTATGGCTAAAAACAGCAGTGTTAGATGTCCAAGTCTAGGTCAGCAATCCAGTTGATTGCATCAGGTGACACAGAGTGGATAGCTGAGATGCCACTGGGATGTGGATTGTTTGGGACACTGATTGATGAGGTGCTCCATAGTTTGAAGTCAATTTCCACAGTCAGAAATAGAATGGTGTCTTAGTCCCCATTTATGGAGGGAGGTAAGAACATCTGCCATGTGATGTGTGAATGCGATTCAAAGTGGACATGTTTTCCATAGAAGTGAAAAGCTGCTCGGTTTTTCATTTGAGTCCTTGAGGTGTTTATTTGGCGGTTAGAGTCCTTCCAGCTTGCTTGCACTTGATCTTCAGGGGAAAACCCCAAATCTTCAAGCTCTTGCGCTGCAAGCCAGAAAGGTTTTCTGGAGTTGAGTTGGAATCTCAGTAAATTTTTGTATTGCTAACACTTCCTTTCTCTGTATCTTGTGAAGGGATGAACCAATGCAACTTTCTTTGCTTTCATTCTTATAATTATTATGGATCTCTGCTCAGTTAGCAGCAAGTTAACTTGTTCTTCCTATGCTGGCAGGACTGGTACTTCCACAGCAATGGAATGAAAAAGTCAGGCCCTATATAAGCAGTAGCGTAGTTTGGTTTCTGATCAATCTTGACAACTGCCACCAAGAAGAAAAATTTTGCTATTCTGGGCCTGATCCTGCTGTTTTTATACAAACTTGAAGTCAATATGAATTTTGCATGCTTTAGAACTGAAGGATCAGTCTCTGTTTTGTTTCGTTCTGCTGATTGTACTCAATATATTTGTAAATTGTGGCTTGAAAACTGATATTTAGTATGTGGCACACCTGCTGCACAAGATTAGGCCCCAGATTCGAGCTACCTTTCAAATAGTTATACATTACTAGGCTTTGTTTAGTTTATTTTGAATTGCATGTTAGGTATGGGTTTTCAGACTTCTAGCTCCAGAGAATTTGTGCTGAAGGTTAATTGTCAGATGGTCTCAAATTAAAATAGCTGTGAAACAATTGACCTTGTTTCTTGTATATATGAACAAAGACAGGTGCCATGTTAGTAAACTTAGTTGCTCTACAATTTTTACAAAGTCTGCAGACTTCCTGATGACTCACCCTGTTTACCTACGCAACTGCTGACCTTATGAAATTGAAACCTTGTGGACCTTGTACACGTAACCTGGTTTTCTAAATTTGTTGAACCCAACAGATGGCCAAATCTAACCCTTGGCATGTTTAACGGTGTGGAAGGGGAGGGCAGAATCATGTCTTTTGGGTCTCTGCTGCATAATCCTCTGCCAGACGCAGGACTGGAGACAGTGAAGATCAGTTATTTGCCAGCAATGCCCATGGAAGGCTGAGACCTGCAAGAGCAGTTTTATACCAAATCCTAAATGGGATGTCTTTAATGGTATTGGCCCAGATCTGCACACACAGGAGGCAATCCATGCACAAAACTCCCCCTTTTATTACGGAGTGGGCCTCAGACACCATCCATCCATAACTCTCTCCCTCTCCTTCCCCCTAAGGCCCTTCAGAGAGTATGGTGTGCTGTGTAGACTAGGTGTCAGGGATATATCACACAGTAGCCAGGCCCAGGTTAACGACCTGGTAGAGTGGCACCAATTAATCCATGCTTCCAGGTTGGTGGGGGTCAGAACACTTGTGGAGGTGCAGGGCCTCTGAGTGACTTCTGGGGATCAGCCACGTTTTAAGAGTGGAGGTGAAGGGGTTAGGAAACACGACCTTTTCTAATACTGCAGTTCCAGCTTCCCAACATGGGCAGCTGTGCGGAATCCCTCTGGAGCTTTTCTCCTTCTGAGAGCCCTCCCATGGGCTACCTGTGCAGGGGATAGTCTGGGTTTATGGTTGCCCAATTATAATCTCATTCAAGAAAGGCAGAAATTGTTTCCATCACTGCATAAGTTGCAATGTACAGAAGTACATGGTTTCTATTCATACATTTCTTATTTTTATAGCTGTAGATAATACTTTTCATGATTTTTATGGCACATTTCACAGGCAGTATAATGTGTCAGACTTAATGTTGCTGTTAACTTTTTCTATTACCTGTTGTGCTTTCTTTTTACTGTTGCCTTAACACTGCATTGCGCTTCATATTTCATTAGTCCTAGAAATGTATACATAAGTGTGCTCAGTAGCGGGCAAGTCACACTTTTAAAATGTGTATAGCGAGAGAGGGAGAGAGAACTTGTGACATAGACATTCTAAAGGCTTAGGAATGACCATTTTCCGTCTTATTGTGTATTGAGCCTTTTGAAGAAGTAATTACTTTGTTGGCAAACATAAAAGATCTTCACAATGTTATTTACTCTTGAGGAAATAAATAATATCTTCTAATTCATTTTAAGAGCAATAAAACCAAACATTGCTGTTAGCATAGTGTGGTCTATGGTATGTGATAATGAAATAATGAGGTGGTGGCGATTAAAGAAAGGGCAGTTTCACTGTGCCTACATGTCTGCCATTGAGAACTGCTAATCCTCGGAGTTCAATTTAAGTTTAGTGAGCAGAGAAAATGAGGAGGGGTAGTATCATTCAGTACCAGACAATGGGTTAAAATTAGAAATACAGTTCAAAAATTACTCAGAAGCATGACTGGGTATAAATTGTCTTGTTTAAAAAAAAAAAAAAAAGATATTCCAATACAGACAGCAATGCTACAGCTCTGAATTGTGAATGTTAAATTAGAAGACATTGAGAAAATCAATTATTATAGTAGTCTCTAATTAACAGATTTTGTTCTGAATCTTGTGGGAAACATACTACTGTCTTTTAGGAGGGAAACTGTTCATTAAAGCCTTAGCACAAACTAGTCATTCAGAAGAATTTGTTACATCTAGGAATGAGAGTAGGAGATCTTGTAGCAGTTCTTATGTTCTTAGGAAACTGAAATTCAGAAATGTGGTTTCATGCCCACAAAATGAAAGAATCTTTGTTGTATGCATTGCTGTATATTGAAGGCAGGTTAAAATGCTCTTCATTCAGTATAGTGTCTCTCATTTCCTCTTCTTGGAATTAGTCATGATCAGTAATTAAGCTCACCTTTCACCTTGATAGGAATGCAAACACTTTCACATAGGGTAAATTCCTGAGGACAAAGAACAGGAGTACTTGTGGCACCTTAGAAAACGTCTATACTACCCACACAATTGGCGGGTAGTAATCGATCTATTGGGGATCGATTTATCGCGTCTCATCTAGACGCGATAAATCGATCCCAGAAGCGCTCCCCGTCGACTCTGGAAGTCCTGCTCGGCGAGAGGAGGAAGCGCAGTCGACGGGGGAGTGAGCCTGTGCCGCGTGGACCCGATGTAAGTACTTTTACTTTCGATCTAGGAAACGTCGACTTCAGCTACGCTATTCTCATAGCTGAAGTTGCGTATCCTAGATCGATTCCCACCCCCCGCCCCAGTGTAGACCAGCCCTTAGAGACTAACACATTTATTTCAGCATAAGCTTTCGTAGGCTATAGCCCGCTTCATCGGATGCATAGAATGGAACACACAGAAGTAAGATGTGTGTGTATATATACACGCAGAAAACTTGGAAGCTGCCATACCAATTCTAAGAGCCTCCAAGTTTTCTGTGTGTATATATAAATCTTACTTTTATGTGTTCCATTCTATGCATCCAATGAAGTGGTCTATAGCCTATGAAAGCTTATGCTGAAATACATTTGTTAGTCTCTAAGGGGCCACAAGTACTCTTGTTCTTTTTACGGATATAGACTAACATGGCTGCTACTCTGAAACCTGAGGACAAAGAGTGTATATTCAGTGTGCTTGTGATTCAGAGTGATAGCTCTGTTTGTTGTACTGTCTTCTCAAGATGCAGCAGGGTACTTCTGCTGCACTCAGAATTACAAGGCATTGAGTAACAATTATTTGGACTAAATGCCAATTGAATGTTTTGTTATAAGAAAAGTAAGAGCAGGAAAGTCTGCAGCAGACCTGCATGTTTCAATTAGCTAATCTGGTCTACTCTAAAATTGTTGTAACTGCAGTAGGAATGTCCTCTGGATTATTACTGTTTCTTTTTTTTGTTTGTTTGTTTCGTTTTTTAATCCAACCCTGAAAAGTTAAAACAAACAGACAAACCAGACTGGTAGTTCCTCTTGCACAAAGGACAGCATCAGTGGCAGAGGGAGCAATAGTAATGTTATGAGTAGGGCCCTACCAAATTCACGGCCATGAAAAATGCATCACAGACCATGAAATCTGGTCTTCCCCCATGAAATCTGGTCTTTTGTGTGCCCCGCCAGTAGCAGCACAGGGGTCAGGGTGGCAATACTACCCTGTGCCACCCTTACTTCTGCATTGCTGCCTTCAGAGCTGGGCAGCCAGAGAGTGGCGGCGGCTGACTGAGGGCCCAGCAGCGCAGACGTAAGGGTGGCAATACCATACCATGCCATCCTTACTTCTGCGCCGCTGCTGACGACAGCTCTGCCTTCAGAGCTGGGCTCCCGGCCAGCAGCCGCCGCTTTCCAGCTGCCCAGCTCTGAAGGCAGCGCCGCCGCCAGCAGCAGTGCAGAAGTAAGGATAGCAGTACCACAACCCCCCCTACAATAATTTTGTGACACCCCCCCAATTCCTTTTTGGGGTCAGGACTCCTACAATTAGAACACTGTGAAATTTCCGATTTAAATAGCTGAAATAATGAAATTTACAATTTTTAAAATCCCGTGACCGTGAAATTGACCAAAATGGACTGTGAATTTGGTAGGGCCCTAGTTAGGAGCTGGGTGAAACCTTGTTATGGGTTGAGGTTAAAACCTCATTCGAACTGATGTGTGAATGCGCCCATCTTCGTAAGAGACCCTTAAGGAGCCACATGTAAAACAAAGCCTAACAGACTCTGCCCAGCGTGGGGAAGGGTTCCACTGGGTATTGTGACAGGATGTGAGTGTGTGTGTGAAGGAAGGCAAAACATACACAAACTGAGAACCAACAAGAAAAAAAGAGAGGCAGAAGCAAAAAAGACAACCAAGAAATAGCCTTGTGAACATTGTGTGACCCTGGAAAAAGCTAGAGAGAGCTTTGGCCACCACCAGACCCAAAACCAAAAGAGGCTTGACTGAGACTGTAAGCTAAGCAACTGCGTCTTTTGTGCTTGGTTCCTCCTGTGTTTGGAGAAGCAGGACTTTGAACATTCCTTGTAAATAAACAAGATTGCATAAAAAAATAATCAGACTTCCATCAATTTCTACTTCCAACGAGAGCATCACTGGCCTGAACTTTGACTAGCCACTCAGATTACCGTTGTCCTTTTTGATCCAACAAACCTTACTCCCAGTGCTATGCCATGATTAACAGGTGCTCACACGCAAATGAGGAGGTCAACTAAACTGAGCCACGGTGGCTTGCATTATATTAGAAACAGAGGGAGAACTAAGGGAGAGTTATTTGTCCAAAAAACTTATACCAAGACAACTGAGTTCTGATTTTTTAAGATGTTACAAAATACTTCAAAAAAATTCTCTAATCAAGAATGTGACAGTAATTCATGAAGTGGGGACTATGGCTCTGAAGTAAGTCTGTAGTTTTGTTTTTGTTTAATTCAATTCTGTGACTCTCATTTCCTGCTTTTAGAATTAGTCATGATTAGGATTGAATGTGACTTGATTTCTGAGCTTTTTTAAGTGAGTGCTGATTACTGAAGCATTTAAGATTATTTATGTTGGGGGGATATTTTCGAAGGTACAAAAGGCAAATTAGGCACTTAACTTTATTTTTGTGTCTTTGAAAATCTTCCATTATACATTAATTAGGGAGGTTTGCAAAATGGAATCCTTTCCACTGACTTCAATGGACTTTGGATCAGACCAAGGTGCTCGGCATTAGTCAGCAGTGAGGTATATGGGCTTACTAGTATTACAGTTAAAAGGAGAGTATGTTCCTCAGTAACTGACTAATCAAGAGATCCTCTATTTCATACTACATGTGCAGTCCTGCCTTTTCTTTTAGAATTCACATAGACCAACAACAAGAGTTACAGGAGGATTCTGGGATTTAACCTGAAAACTCCTCTCCTGGAGTTGGATTGTGTTTTGATTTTAACAAACTAGGGTTGCAAGCACAAGCTGAGCAAGTTGTGGAGTATTAGGATAGTCTATTGCTAAGGTAGTCTATAGGGTAATCTAGTTTACTGTGTCCTGTATAAAATGTGTATAAAAGTGTCTTCATACACTTTATAAAAAATCTGTTTTTAATTGTACAGGGTAACTAGGTATTTCTGAATGTTCCCCTCTCCACCCACATGCTAATAAAAACAAACAAAACACCCAAACTTGTTTGTTCTCTTGAATTCTTATCTGAACTAAACCAGTATAGAGTGACACATTTTTAACCAGTACAACTTTCTCATGGAAATGTCCCCTCAGATGATTCTAGCCTCACCTCCTATTTCTCTGTTGTTGTTTGTTTTCAAACTATGCAAATGTAGGACTAGGAAATCAGCAAAATGGAAAAAGGAAAGATATGCACCTTTGGTGAGGTGTGTGTGTTTGTTTGTTTGTTTGTTTGTTTTGTTTTGTTTTAAGAAAGGTGTGTCTGTTAGAGATGTTGGGATGACAGTACCTCTACAAGCTACTTGTTCTTTCCCTCAAGGTCCCAGTGCATTAATCAGATGAAAGAGTTAAAAGAACAATGTGAAGAAAGGATAGATGAGATCACAAAAAAAGGCAGTGAGGCACCACAGGCCAAGGAAATCAAAGACTTATTGGAAAATTCCAACAAAAACTACCAGGTAAGCCTGTGTGTTGTTTTGTTTGTTTGTTTGTTTGGCAGAAAGTCAGTTGTACCATTATTTAAGATGTTAATGGAGCTGTGCTATGTTGCTTTCTCCCATAGGGTGCTACTTTTTGATCCTTTAATATATAAAATAGCAGAAGATTCTCATGATTGTTTCTGTTATAATGTACTAGATCTTCCTGTTTAAGCTTGTGAGGTTAGTGTTTCTGATAATAAATGAGGAAGTTGCAGATTGACCTGTTTTTTTGAGTGAGGCTTATCTAGGGTTGGAGGTGTCCGGTTTTTGACCAGAAACCCCAGTTGAAAGGGGACCTGTGCAGTGTCCGATCAGTACTGCTGACTGGACCACCAAAAGTCCAGTTACCGCAGGAACCGTTATTGGCCTCTGCCACCAGGAGGGTGGGAAGAGCAGCTGCTGCTGGAGGAGCCGGGATACTGACAGTGCATGGCACTTCATATATTAAAATTAAAACACACGTTTAAAAAACAAGCATTAAAGTAATATGTTATAAAGCAAATTTGCCATTAGTTGTACCTTAAAGGATTTTTGTGTTGCAGTTTCATTTTATAAAGTAACCCGAGGAATGAAAAATGGTTTGGGTTGAGCCTGAAAAGTTTTCTGTTCAGAGTTACCTAGAAAGTTGAATGTCAACTACGCACCACAAATAAATGTATTCAAGTTTAGCCTTTTTCTTTGTTCGGCAATTATTCATTGTTCATTGTTAAATGAATCCTATGGATTACTTCTGTACTATTCAGTTAAATGAATGGTTTGAGTATTTGCTCTTTGTGCTGTGCTTGGTCACCCAAGTCAAAGCCCTGACTTTGACTGAAATTGGACATTTTTAAGATGGCCACACAAACTCTTTCTACATAAGCCTTAACAAACATTTTCATGGTTATTTAAGAATTTTTTTTCCCCCATGGACATTCTTGAAAACAAATTGCTGAATAAATGTTGTATAATACACAAAGGTGCAAATACCATCCAAGTGAATTTGTGTGTTTTATTCAGACGTTTGTAAATACTTTATTGCAATATTTGTTGATCTCTAGCTTTACTGAAGCTCAGACAGGAAACTTTTTGTGCATGTGATTTTCTACACTATTGGGTTCCTATTTGTTGGCATTGACAAGTTTATGTACCGGGCATATAAAATATTTTATATGCTCCCTGGCTTCTGTGAGCTTATGTAGAATTGTTTTTCTTCTGCATACATTGTAAACAAGTACAGAGAAGTAATAGCTTTATTACAGCCTAGTTTTCAAGTTGCAAGAAGCTGATATAGTACAGCAGAAACTTTAAGTGCTGCTCAGTTTTATGCTTGTAAAAGCAAACTCGCTTAGCATCTAGCCAGTAAAATGCTCATAGGAGTAAGGTTTGTTGTCCCTAAAATTTCAATGGCCGAATTTCTAAAGTGGCAGATGTTTCAGCTGATATTCTTTTACAGCCATTAAACTTTAAACAGTTCACTAGAGTAAGGGTTTCCTGGTATACGCTCTAGTGTTCTATCTCTAGTCTATTTGTAAATTAATCAGTGATGGCACTTGCTTTGCTTAACTGGGGGAGACTATGACAGTTTAACAGATCCTACTGTTAAGAAGTTTTCTTGATACTATAGCCTAGTTCCATTGCATTACAGTGAAGCCTGATTAACTGAAGCTTGGTTCTCATAATCCTGGGGTACCTATATCCTGGGGTTTCTTGGTGCATGCCCCAGTAGCAGGGCCAGCTCCAGGTACCAGCCGACCAAGCATGTGCTTGGGGCGGCACCTTCAAAGGGGTGGCCAATCTTGGGGCAGCGGGGTGGCACTTAGGGTTGTTGTTTTTTTACTTCGGCGGGGTGGTGCTCGGAGGGGGGTTGTTTAGGTGGGGCAGCACTTGGGGGGGGTTGTTTTGGTGGGGCGGCACTCGGGGTGTGTGTGTTGTTTTTGTTTCAGCGGGGCGGCGCTCGGGTTTTTTTGTTTGTTTTTGTTTTGTTTTAATTGGAGCGGCAAAAACGTTAGAGCCGGCCCTGCCCAGTAGAGCCAGCCAATTGTCATTCCTTTTGCTGCACTCCTGAATTGGTGGACCAGAGAGTTACTTCTTTAGAGTGAGGCTGCCAGATTCCTCCTTTCATCTGAAACCACTTTGTCTGAGACCTCAGAATGCCCCGTAATGATTCAAATAAACTGGACTGTTCCATATTCTATATACCACATTTGGAGCTCAGTTGACATTTCTTTGTGACTGATTCACCTTGTCATCTGATGCTGATGTCTGCTAGGTGGTTACTTGTGCACACAGTTTCTGTATCAATGAACAGTCATGCTGTAGTAAGTTGTGATAGCCAAAGTGGTCTCTGTGGCTTTGTAAAGCATTTGCTGTACTAAACCCACACTTGTTAGCTGCCTTTGTGAACAGTCCTGGTGGTGGTCACTCTAAGGCTTAGTCCACACTAACCCCCCAGTTCGAACTAAGATACGCAACTTCAGCTACGTGAATAACGTAGCTGAAGTCGAAGTATCTTAGTTCGAACTAAAAGGTACTTACCCCGGGTCCAGACGTGGCAGGCAGGCTCCCCCGTCGACTCCGCCTACTCCTCTTGCGGAGCAGGATTACCGGCGTCGACGGCAAGCACTTCTGGGATCGATTTATCGCGTCTAGACAAGACGCAATAAATCGATCCCAGAAGATCGATTGCTTGCCGCTGAACCAGCCGGTAAGTATGGACGTACCCCTAGGGTATTATTTTGGCATTAATCTGTCCACAGGTGTGATAAAGAAGCAGATGGTCCCAATGAGGTGGATGAAGGATTACAATACTTTTTTGGAGGCAATGGCATTTAGGAGTTTACAAGATGTCCATCTAAATCCATGTTTGCCACTCACCCACTCTCTGGCATAAGGCTTGGATAAACTTGTGATCAGGCATTACGACAAGTAAACAACAAAAATATGTGCACTGAGTGTAGAGGAGGAAGGCAGGACTCCTAACTGGTAACATCAGACCAGTCCAAGTTGAACTAATTCATGTATCTGAATTAGGCTGCCATAAATTAGTGTTCCCAAAACTTATTGAAAGCTGAGCCCTCCTTGAGAAAAATAACATTTGTAGCTCCTCCAGCCCAGCAGGGGAGCCTGGGGGCAAGTTGTACTGCCTCTGTTCTGTATCCAAAACTATTTCTTGGTGGTCCAGAGGGACATGTCCTTCACGGTTGGAAACGTTGCTTCAGAGAACAATAGCCCCTGATGCACTAGGCATAGCAACTACTGAATCTGATGGTATCGGGTGGAGAAGTACTGGAAGAGGCATTATACCAAACTGTTCTGTTAGTGTACTGTGTGTGGAAACTGTTTATCAGGGTTGCGTTTTACTTCTGACTCCAATGAAGATTTCAGTTCAAGTCTATTTCTTGAATTGGTTTTAGATGCATTTAGATTTCTCTAGTCAGGATTAAAAATGAAATAGAAATCAGAGCATAGGAATAAGCATTTGGATGGACAAATCACATAAGTCTGTATATGCTTTTAAGGGTAATATTCAGCTGCCAACTTTTAATCGACCAGAGCTCCAACTGCATGACCTGGAAGAGCAGAAAGGAGATGAGGAGCAAGATAACATTCCTGGAGATGTAGCTCTAGAAGCATCAAAGCCAACACCCAGTGTAAAAAAGGTAGCAGAGATGGAGTCTCATGAAAACAAAGGTGAGATTGGCTAATTACATCACTAACACCTTAATAGCAACTGAGGTGAGAAATAGCTTCTAATTAATTGAATTTTAATGTAATTAAATGTAAAAAAAATTACCTATAACTTGGTTCAGCAGATTCATTGATTGTTGTATTTTTTCCATGCTTATGGAAAGTTTTATAGTTAATAGCTAATGATTGTCAAAATATTTTATTATTAAAATACTTCCATTGGCTGAAGAATATGTTAAAGTAGTAGTGGCTAGATCCACGAAGAGGACTTGGGCTCAGCATCAAAACACCTAACTTTAGGCACCCAGGCTCCCTGTATGATGCATGGGAAGAGTTAGGTGCCTAAGAATGGGATCCACAAAAGCCAGCAAGCTAAGTGGAGAGCTGCCTAAGATAGCCAATAGCAAATACTGAGGAGAGGTGCAGGGACTAGCCTTGCTCCTTTAAAGGACTTAAGCGCCCAGCTCTGAACCAGATAGAGGTACCTATCTCCACTTGGGATTCACAGTTGTGAACCCTCTCCTGGAGTTAGGACTGACCGGACTTAGGAGCCTTTCTTGCAAAAAACAGTGGTGGTGGGTCAAAGAAAGAATGAGTGACTGTAGCCTCGTGATTAGTGCACTCTTCTGGGAGACCCAGGTTCCTGGGCCTGCTCTGTTGCATACTTGCTTCAGTAGGAAAAAGGTTGAGACCTGCCCGCTAGCCCAGTGGTTAGGGCACTCACCTGGGAAGGGGGAAACCTGTGTTTAAGTCCATGTTCCACATTGGGCAGAGGGGGATTTGAACTTGGGTATCCCACAGGTTTGGTGGCAGCTGAGTTTCTGAGGATCTAAATTTTGGATTTAGACATCTGAAGTGGCAATGAGGTGCCTAATCTTTGTGAATCTAGCCCTAGGTTCCTGGGCATGTAACAGGGCAATGTTATGTTTGGCAGGTCTAAATTAGTATCCCTAATTTTGCTATGGAAAAGGTGCTCTCTTTTCTGAACTTTCTTGAAACAAGGGCTTGACTTTAATAGCCTAAAACATTAGTTTGTTTTTAGTAGGTGTGACCCACCTGCGACCGCTGGAAGTTTATCCTTTAGTCAAACACAAGTTATTGGGCTCAATACAGAAGTAACTGGGTGACATTTAAGGGCCTGTGATATACAGGAGTTTAAACTAGATGATCTAATGGTTCCTACTGGCCTTAAACTCTATGAATATGAATGAATGGATGGTTGCCACGCCCTCAGCTTAGCATCATGTATGTTTGAAATTCAGTTTCCCCTTTCATTTTTTTTTTTTACCATATTTACTTAAAATACAACTCCGAGCGTATTTCAGGTCTCATGCCAGAGGGCTAGCATTTCAATGTGACTTTTTATATAAGGATCTTCTTGTGAATTGTATCTCAAAACGCCGTAAGAATATAGATACCTGGTGAAAATGACACAGCAGTGTATGCTGGGACCAGTAGTGTCCCTGAACTGCATCTCCATACTACAGATGAAAGCAGCTACCGGCTATTTGTAGAACTCACATCTGGTCAATCTTGTTGTATGTAGGTTGACTTTGTTTAAAGCCAGTTGCGTTGCTAACAGTGAAGAACGTGCGCGCACACACAAAATAAGTTTTTTACACTTTTAATGCTGTGAGAATAGGCATTTACACAGAACATTAAAACTCTGTATTTAAATCATTCTACTTTGCATGTCCAATTATTAATTGATCTTCTCACTGTAACCTGAAAAGGTTTCAGACTTTTTTTCCCTATTTACCATAAAACAAAGACAATGCAGACTTTAAAGCCCTTATAAAATACACATCCTGCAGTGGTTTCTAATAGTACCTTTAACTTAGGGTACCCTGATTTATGCCTATACATCCTTTGGAGTTGATGCAGCTTAAAGACATGTCCCTGCACAGGAAAAAAAATTTAACTTGGGTGGCAGAGGGCAGTTGATTCTGTTCTAGCTTTTTAAAGGCTTAAGTTTTGCTAGGGCCAAAACTCTGCTTAGTGCACAAACTATGATTACATTGCTTTACAGAAGGGACACACGATCTGGTTGCGGTGAACAAAGAGGAGCCTAAAACAGAGGATGAGAAGCTTTTTGTTGATCAAGGACCCCCACACGATTCAGCCAAGAAGGCCATGGATCATGAGGAACTGTCTCCTGAACTAGGAAAGGAACCGAATCCATATGAGGGGGTAAATGTTCCTAAAGAAGGTGATGCAGAAAGGGAGTCTGTCAAAATGCAAGAACCACCTGCAGGTCATGCTGTCAATCAAGAAAATGAAGAAGTGGAGAGGGAGCACCTCTTAAATTATGATGCTCAGCCGGATGACCAGCAGCCCAATCAGGATGGTTAGTACAAAGACTCACTCAGACTGTCTAGCTGCCAAGTGACTTGCAGAATGTTTCAAGGGTCATTTCTTCCCTGGTGCAGAAATGATTAATATAAAATCTAAAATGCCACAATGCAGTCGTCTGTCATGTGAGAGATTGGTGCTCAGAGACAAGTCCCTTGCTTTCCTTGCTCTGTGGGTGGAAGCTGGAATTTGTTTCCAGCTCTTCTGCTTGTTAGTTGTATTCTGGAGTGGTTTAGGTCCAAATCTCCACTGGGATCAGCAGTCCTGCCTGTTTGGTACAGATGTTGGGCCAAATATTGCTCTTTTACCTACATGAGTAAGTCCATTGACATCAGTCAGACTCCTTTATGAGAAATTTTAGTAGTATTTGATCTATTAAAATATATCTCTAGTGAGGTGTGGGGGTGGAATGTTTTGTTGGTTTAACCAAAAAACCTATTTTTAATAGGAAATTCTTTTAAACAGTAATATTTGTGTTGGATGTGACCTTGGCAGACTTGTACTACTATATATGTACCTGGAGACAAAGCAGTTTGAATTTGCTCTGCATTACTTTATTATTAGGTACCAGGCCTACTTATCAATACATGTCGCAGCTACACTAGTTGTCAGCCTAAGGCTCTATAAATACATCAAAACTTCTAGCTGCAGTCATATTGTTAGTGGTGCAGTCTTAGTGACAACATTCTCAGCTATATCTGGAATTTCATCTAGAGTACAAATCAAAAGCACACAAGCAACAGGATGGTGCAGAAGAGTTCACACAGGCCAGAAAATGAAGATTGTCTGATTGTAGCAAAATGAAAAGAATCCCCCACCCCAGTTTTGCTGCAAACCAGTTCTCTGCTTTTCAGGTACTAGAGCATAGTCTCTTGCAGATAAAGCAAAGTCAAAGCAAGAAGCCGATTAATTTTCTGAACTTCATTATAATCTTTTATGCTCCTTGAATGCGATACATGTAGTTAGGCTAACTTTACATACAACACTTTCTATTCATATCAGTCTTTCAGAACTGTCATGACAATTTACCTGCATAGACACAAAATCTCCTTGCCCACACTCACCATGCTAAAACTAATTGTTACTTAACTACCAAACTCGTTATTTGTCCTGAGTCATTAGACAAACAGGCTTGCAAGGCTGTCATATGTGGACTACCATTGTGATCCGGAAGGCCTGTGGCTTGTTTGAAACATCTTGCTGAACAGAGGAAGCTCTTCATTATTCTTCTCCTTTGCACGTGCCACTAATAGCTGCCACTGTTTTTATTCAGTTTATCCTTCTTTGGTTGCCATTTCTTTCTGTAACCTTTTGCTAACACTTGCTCTTCCTATCCCGGTGAACTTTGACTTGCTTAGCATCCTGGGGAATGGGAATTTTAATCTGTCCATTGAACAGATTTGCAGCAAGGGAGATTAGGTGAGAGTGTTTTTCCTAATATCTAACTATGAGGATAGTTAAGTACTGGAGCAGGTTACCTAGGGAGATGATGGAATCCTTGTCATTTGGAGCTTTTTTTAAGAACAGATTAGACAAATATGTCATCAGGCGTGGTCTTGGTGTATGCATTTCTGCCTCTCAGCAGGGGCAATGGACTAGATGACCTCTTGAAGGTCCCTTCCAGTCCTACATATCTCGTGCTGTCAAGCCTTCTATATACAAGGGTTATAGCAAACTTAGTTCTGAAATTGGATAGGCAACTGCAGCAAGTAAGAATAGCTGAGAACTGAACCTCTAAGCAGAGGGTAATCAAATTTCAAAGGTTTAAGATCAACTCTACAACAGGTAGAATTTGAGTATGAGGGAGATTGCTTTTCTAGCAACAGTGCTCTACTGTAGCTGTAGCAAGTTTTTGGCCAATAACTAATGAAACTAAATATCTTTATAGACAAACACAGAGCCGAAGCAGCGAACCAGAACAACATAGCAGTCGACTACAACTTAGATGAGAATGAGGCTGAATCTGAAACTGACAAGCAAGCAGCACTGGCAGGCAATGAAAATAACTTGCATGGTAAAAACCGGAGTGTGGTTTTTTTTTTTTTTTTTTAAATCCCCTTGTACACAGCGTATTGTATTTTTTTAGAACTGTCCCCATAAAAGGGTTTTGGGAGGGATGAAACTGACTGGCTTTCTATTCATCAGTGTAGTTAACTCTGCCTTTGTGCTTGCTCTGAATACAGCCGGGGCCAGATTTTGCTATTGCCAGTATTACTCTGGTGCAATAAGACTTCAGTGAAGTTACTCCCCATTTACATGAGAGGAGAGAACTGGGCACTCAGTACAGTTTCATGGTATATATAAAAGCAAACCATAACTGGATACTTGTGATATTGCATCATTCTCTGCAGAATGCTGTAAACCGTCTCTGGATTTACTCTTGTAATCTGCACTCTGTCGGGTGCCTTGATTTTCGGTTGACAATTGCTTGTTTTGTTCAGGGAGTTAGCGACACAAATATTGTACAAACACCCGTAATGATTTTAAAGTGGCATGTTCAGGTGGTGTTTTTTCAGACGGTCCCTCTTTAAATGTTCTCTACCTTTCCCGTGATTGGTTGTGAAGCCTGACAGTTGCCTCCTCCGTTGTCTCCTGAGTTGACGGACACCTTGTCTGTTAAGGAGTGCTGATCAGAAAGGGCCTATGGCACTGTGGTGCACATTGTGTGTGTGTGTGCAATAACTTATGTGTATTGGAGGCACTGACAGGCGCTGATGGATTGGGCTTCCCGGTCAATAGGAACTGCTGTGGGAGGTGTAGATACAATGGGGGTCATTGTTTGGAAGGGCAGGCCTTGGTCTGCTACCTGAAGACTGAGACAGGTGTATCACATTCTCGTCACGCTATATAGCAAAGTAGCAGCCAAAACTTCATCTTACTTTGGTTAGGATTCTGAAGTATGGAACCTCCTGGAGCTTGCAATTTCAGGAACCCCTTAGGCTATTGTCTCACAAGTGGCTGAGGTCTGTGAACTGCTTTTCTTGTCATTTTTAATTTTGGTCCCTTGTGGGATTCAGATGTCACAAAACTACACACTATACCAGCAAAGGAGAATCCTGAGCTCTGAGAAAAATCCACCCCCTGCATGAAAATCATGGCCAGGACCCAGGGACTAGGCTGTACATGACGTACTGAATTTATTTTTTCATTAGGAGACACTCGGAGGAGAGAGACGGTCAGTCTTGGGGTGAAGGCCCTGAACTGCGACTTGAGACCTGCGTGCCTAGCTCTGCCATAGATTTCCAAGAACTTAGCTCCCTTTTAGGCATCTCAGTGGAGTGGCCACATTGTGAAAAGCATTCAGCAGCTCCCATTGAGAATTCTTCTCCCCCCACACCCATTGTTCTCAACTCGAGGCCATGGGCGTAATTTGGGGAAGGCAGGGGAGTTGCCCCCCCCCCCAAAACTGCAAGGCTTGGGGAGACACACAATCCCCATGTATGGCCCCATTGGCCTGACTGGAGCTGCTCCCCTAACTATAAAATCAAACTATGCCTATGCTGGAGGTGCTGAGCAGGAATAGAACCCAGGTGTCCTGAATCCCTATCCTATGCATTAACTACACGATCACTCTCCTGCCATCTTTATCTCCCTCCATATTCTGCCCTAAATCCCAACAGAGCAAACTTCAGATTAGAAAGAGAACCATCCTTTCCCTCCAGGAGACCATCCACGGCTCTGCACAACAGTGCCTGCTGCTAGCGTTTAGGTTCATCAGAGGAGACAGCTAACTCTGTGATTGGACTTTCAGATACTGTCACTTTTGATATGCTATTTATTATTTGAGTGTCTGGTGTTTCCCATGTTCTCTGCCTAAATTAAGGCCTGGCCATTTTTGATTGAAAGCCCTGGTTACTCTAATGTGTGTTTCATGGGTAAATTTTTGTGCTATTTTTGTGCACAGTCAATCTGTGGAATTCCTTGCCAGGGGATGTCGTGAATGCCAAGATTATAACAGGATTCAAAAAAGAACTAAACTTCACTGGAGGATAGATCCATCAATGGCTATTGGCCCGGATGGGCAGGGACGGTGTCCCTAGCCTCTATTTGCCAAAAGCTGGGAATGGATCACTTGAATGGCTGGATCACTATTCTACAGTGACCTAATCCTTTCAATAAGGACTATGTTGTTTCTCTTGCTGTGTTCCACCTCTTACAAATGGAATCAGTTATTCCAACTCTTACAGTATTAAGAATTTCACTTTTTTCCTCCCTTATTAGCCCAAAATCCTGAAGATCCGAATATGAAGAACCACTTATTTGACCAAGGTGAAGAGGAGAGACAGAGGCTGTGAATAAGGAAGCACACCATATGTGACTCAGTCACCTGCAAACAAATCCAACCATAAAGATCCAGGTGAAGCTAGAATGCTTGATTGCCAGCTCAAGGCTGTAAAAGGGTCCCCCATAAAGTAGATCGCTGTTGAGAAGTTTTAGTACTAAGCTTCAATGGTTAAAATTATACTTCCTGTCTTACAGAGGTTTAAAGCAGTTCTGACTTCGGTCAAACTTTTTTTTTTTTTAATTGTTTTAAAATCTTAATTAGCTAGCAATAACTATTACTTTTAAACAGTCAGCTAAGTTGTACAATCATACAACAATAGCATGAAGTAGGGGGGAAAAAGTAATTTTAATATATTTTTAATTCCTACCTGTGCTTCAGATGCTAAACTTAAACTGATCCTCCCCCAGTAAATGATACATTTAGTCCTTATGGCCACAAAGGCTGGAGTAGTTGACCTGACCCTCTCAAACTACTACAGGGCTTTTGGATAGCTTCGCCCCCCCACTCTTGTTAATGATATCTCTCTTCACCACAGAAGAATAGCATGATTCCCATGGGAGATCACTTTAAAGAGGCTGAACCTACATTCACAAAGCTAGCAAGGTGGTGTGGATTAGCTTGTACAACTCATTTTAGAGGGAGGATTTGGTTTCTGTCAAACTGACTTGTAGCTCTTGAAGCTACCACAGTCTGAGGGAAGGCTAAAATGGTGTGCGCTGTATATTCCTTACTTCACCCATCCACCATTGCATTTAGAGACATTTTTATGTAGGACTCCATGAGTAAACTTGAACACATTGAGGTTATATTATGCATAACAGAATACTCTGTTATTGTACGTTTTTATTGTAACATGTTGAATGTATTCATTGTGGTAAACAAACATACAATACCTCCTCGTGCCATTAGGAAAGCTTTGGAAGCGCTTGTTACTGCAAGGTACCTGTTGAAGCAGGAGTTTAAAGTTTGGAAAGTCCACCGCCCCATCTATCAAAGAGAGTTCTCCATCGTGCTGTTTTAAAACAATTAGTATCACATACATTCCCAGCTACCCCTGAGGTTTTGTCCGTGATTCCACTTGTGAATCCTGGTTGCTAAAAGTGGGTAGGTTACAGGGATTTGGATCCCAATACTGAAGGGTGCCTGTGTGCCAGACAGCAAGGGAAAAGAAAATGAAAGCAGCTTGCATCCTGTAACTGCTTGTTCAAGAGGACTATTTTTATAACGTGAACAAATCCAAATCAAGAGTTCAGATGCTAATGCAGAATAGTAGACAGTAAAACAAGATTAGAAGAGGTCATAGGCATGACTGAATTGTACAAAGGACTGCACACTGCATTTAAGTTATACTCTAACAGCAAGGGAAATCTGATGCTTTACTCACTACTCATGCACTTTATTTCCTTTCCAGTTATGTACTGTATGCCATAGCTCACAGTGCCAGTAATCTGGCTCTAATAATTTGAGCACAGTTTTTTTGTATCTTAAATAAAGGTAGTTGCCATACAATAAATAGGTCTGTGCTCAGAAGCTGCATTCAACCTGGCCTTTGTTATACATAAATTAATGTATATAGACAAGATACACTTACAAGAGTTTCTGAATACTGTAACTTTAAGTTGTCCTAAGAAAGGCATTGCAATGTTCTCCTCTACACAGTAAAAGCCAGACACAGAAATATTACATTTCTGAAACTTTTCCTCTCACAATACATTGTGTTCATGGTTCGGGGGTAGGCTATACAAACCTGAGAAGGAAAAACACAAGCATTTTGTAGAGACACAAGAGGACACCACCTCTAAAAATGTGGACAAAGTTGGAAAAGTTGCAGTTTTTAGTAAAAAGTTAAATTATGTATCCCAACTCTCCAGCCATTAGGTAATATTACACATCAAATTGCTCAGACAGCTTAAAAAAATAAGATGGACATTAATTTATGACTGTCATCGATTACATGGGGGTATAGAATCTGTACATAAAAACTTACTTCCTAAATGGTTTTTGAAGGATTCAAATTCTAAGGGGCTTATGCCAACTATATAGAAAATTTTAGAACTAAAGCTTTTTGTAGTGGGGTAAGAGAAATTAGATTTACTCAGAACTGTGGTTTTAAAGAGCTTTGTATATTGCCTAAAATCATTTGTACTCACTTTTTGAGTTTCCTGAATGAAGTTATGAAATTGACGGGGTGGGGAACTGATTTTTGTTCTTGTTCAAAATGTTTTTGCAATGAAGCCTGATCAATTTTAGAAAAACATTTTAAAATAAAACTAAATCCTTCTCAGTGTGTATTTAACTTATTTAAACAGGGCTGGTTTACTTTCAATGTTAGCTCCTAGTGGGGAGGAGGGGAGAGAGCTGGTTCATTTACCCCCAATTTCTAATTCATGTATTCTATAAATGTGATCAGTACAGAAGTTATTGCTAGTTTCTTAACATATCATCTGTTGACCAGCTTGTGTATTTCCAGTGGAAGGTGGTTTCTTTTGAAAGTGAGCAGTCCAATTTGCCTGGAAGTCTAGTAACAATAATTCTTCAAAATGCGGAGAAGTAGAGTGTTTTTGTACTAAAGTATTTTTGTATTGAATTTACATAGGAGAGAAATTAACTTAATTATTGATTTCTAATATTTACTCTGCCAATATTGGGTGGTCAGCTTCAACTTCAATTAAACCATTTTGTAGAGCTGGTTAGAAGTTGTCCAGCAGAACACTTTACCATCAATGTCAATTTGTTGAAAGCTCAATGTTGTTTTTCGAGTGATTGGTCCCTTTGTAGATTCCAACTAAATTTAGAAACGTGTTTTATAATAAAACTCAGTCAAGCTCAGAACAAAATGTTTTGATAAACATTTCAATCAACCCAAAATGAAAGCTTTGGAATTTTTGTTTTGTGGGAAATTTAAATGTTTCTGTTCCATTTTGGAACACAGTTTTAAAATTGCATGATTTCCTGCAAAATGAAAAGTCCAGCTCATCTTGCCTTCTGATCGAACTGTCTTAAGAGTGAGGCATAAACTCAGTCAGGAGTTCTGCCACTCCTAACTTTCACAAAACATCTGCTTGCCTCAAGCAAAGACTACTGTGTACTGTTGCTTTGAATGAATTTTCAACCTTCTTATAACCAAAAAAAACCTTCCCTACAGTAGTTCTGGGCAATGAGGCAGGCAAAACTTTACAGAGAGACTATGAAGTGCCTGCTTTGCTTGCTGTATTACCATTTTGACTTGACAAGTGCTTTGCAAAACAGATCTACCTTTCCAAATAGAGTTGGAGTATCAAGACATTTTAAAGATTCTGATCTTCAAGCTTCCTGAAAGGGCTAGAGCCAAGCTCCTCAGACAGGCTCTTTGTTACCGTGATTTTATGGCAGTTCTGATCAGGAACTCCAAGGGTGGTGCTCTCAGCTCCATGTCCATGGTTTTGGAACTCCCTTCCATAAGAAATTAAACAAACTTTACCAGGTTTGGAACATGACTCAATTCTATTAACTGTGTGTAAATGCTATGATAAACAATTTACTATACACTCATTCTTGCTTAGAGGGAAGGTCAGAGATTAATGATGATTTGACTGGATGGTGGACCGATGTACTGCTGTAAGGTGCTTGGATACCATACTCTCTCATGTGCAAATACTGATTAAAGCAACTGCTGTGCAGTTGATTTGAGCAATTGGCCCCTTGTAAGTCTTCATGTCTGGACAGCTACATGATCTAGGTCTAGAGAAATTCCTTAATGAGATTTCCCCCTCTTCCTTTTGTTACATCTTGGCTTAACTTAGGAGTGTTTATATAAATGTGAATACACTGCTTCTTCCTAAAGGTAACAGAGGGCCATTTTGCTTTTAAAGGTGAAATGAAAAAAGTGAAATTAAGTAAATCACATGGGATCAGAGAGTGAAGTAGCTGCCTCTGGAACAGCCTGTAGTTATAGACATCAACTGCCTATAAAAATAGTGCTCTTACGCTACAGCTTTGCAGTTGCACCATAACTACACTTCATTCAAATAAAAGTAAGTTATTTGGCTCAATATGCTGGTGAAATTGAACAGCCTATGTCATATGGGCAGCCAGACTCTTCTGGCCTTAAACGCGATTAGTCTATGAATACCTTTTGAGTTTGCAAGGCTGGGGAAAAAAACATTTTTACTTGTAAGCTGAGCAAATGTGATGGTAATTAAGATAAAAACCTGGAACCCCAGGGACAAGGGAGAGACAAGAGGGGGATATCAGATCAGTATCATAGATGTCTGTATATTAATGCAAGAAATATGGGGAACAAACAGGAAGAACTAGAAATAAACACAACTATGGCATAGTTGGCATCACAGAGATTTGGTGGGATAATATTCCAGAAGGGTACAGCTGGCTCAGGAAGGACAGGCAGGAGGTGTTACCTTGTGTATCAAAACTGTATACACTTGGACTGAGGTTGAAATGGAAATAGGAAACACAATTGTTGAAAGCTTCTGGATAGGTGTGAAAGGGGTAAAACAAACAAACCAAGAGTGATGTCATGGTAGGATTCTACTATAGATCACCTAACTAGGAAGAAGAGATGGAAGAGACACTTTAAAAAAAAACCAACCAAAAAACTAACAAAAGCATCCCAAGCACTGGACTTGACATCTATTGGGAAAATAATACAGCAGGGCACAGATTATCCAACAAGTTCTTGGAATACATTGGAGACAGCAACTAGGAGAGAGGCTGTTCTAGACTTGATTGTGACAAACAGGGAGGAACTGGAAGGCAGCTTGGGCAAAAGTGATCATGAAATGACAGATCATGATTCTAAGGAATGGTAGGAGGGAAAACTGCCCAATAAAGGTAATGGAGTTCAAGAAGGCTTTAGCAAACTCAGTGAGTTGGTAGGTAAGATCCTATGGGAAGCAAGTCAAGCGGAAAAACAGCTTGAGATGGGAGTTTTTCAAGGAGACACAGAGTACAAGAGCCAACTATCACTGCGCAGCAAAGATAGGAAATATGGCAAGTGACCCCGCTGGCTTAACGAAGAGATCTTCAATGATCTGAAACTCGAAAAGATAGTTCTACAAAGAGTGGAAATTAGGTCAAATTACAAAGGATAAATATAAACAAAGAACACAAGTATGTAGGGACAAAATTAGAAAGGCCAAGGCACAAAATGTGATTCAACTAGAGACAAAGGGCAACAGGAAAACGTTCTACAAATGCTTTAGAAGCAAGAGGAAGACCAAGGACAGGGTAGACCCATTACTCAATGGGGGGGAGCGGAGGGAGACAATAACAGAAAATGTGCAAAAGGCAGCAGTGCTAACGTTTTTGTTTCAGTTTTCACCAAACAGGTTAGTAACTATTGAACATCTAACATAGTGAACACCAGTGAAAATGAGGTAGGATCTGTGGCTAACATAGGGAAAAAACAAGTTAGATGTCTTCAAGTCACCAGGGCCTGATGAAATACATCCTAGAATACTCAAGGAGTTAACTGAGGAGATATGAGCCATTAGTGATTATCATCAAAAACTCATGGACGACAGGATAGATTCCAGAGGACTGGAAGAGGGCAAATATAGTGCCAATCTATAAAAAGGGGAATCAGGACAACCCAGGGAATTACAGACCACTCAGTTTAACTTCATACCCGGAAAGATAATGGAGCATACAATTAAACAATCAATTTGCAAACACCTAGAAGATAATAGGGTGATGAGCAACAGTCTGCATGGATTTCTCAAGAACAAATCGTGTCAAACTGACCTAATAGCTTTTGTTGACAGGGTAACAAACCTTGTGGATAGGGAGGAAGTGGTAGATGGTATAGCTTTGACTTTAGGAAGGCTTCTCATACTGTGTCGTATGACCTTCTCATAAACAAACTAGGGAAATACAAGCTAGATGGAGCTACTATAAAGGTAGGTGCATAACTAGTTGGAAAACCATTCCCAAAGAGTAGTTATCAGTGGTTCAGTGACAAGCTGAAAGGGCATATTAAGTGGGGTCCTGCAGGGATCAGTTCTATTCAATATCTTCATAAATTATTTGGATAATGGCATAGAGAGAACACTTAAAGTTTGTGGACACTACCAAGCTGGGAGGGGTTGCATGTGCTTTCGAGGATAGGATTACTTCAGATCATTTTGAATTTTAAACAGGATGAAATTCAGTAAGGACAAATGCAAAGTATTCCACTTAGGAAGGAGCAATCAATTGCACATGTACAAAATGAGAAATGACTGCCTAGAAGGAGTACTGCAGAAAGGGATCTGGGGGCTATGGTGGATCGCAAGCTAAATATGAGTCAGTGTAACACTCTTGCAACAACAAGAGACCATCATTCTGGGATGTATTAGCAGGAGTACTTCAAGCAAGACACAAGTAGTAATTCTTTCACTCTACTCCATGCTGATAATGCCTCAACTGGAGTATTTTGTCCGGTTCTGGGCACCACATTTCAGGTAAGGTGTGGACAAATTGGAGAAAGTCCAGAGGAGAGCAACAAAAATGATTAAAGGTCTAGAAAACATGACCTATGAGGAAAGATCGAAAAAATTGGGTTTAGTCTGCAGAAGACTTGGGGGGGAGGGGGAGGAAAGAGGGGAGAGGGAGGGGACATAACAGTTTTCAAGTATATAAAAAGGTTGTTACAAGGAGGAGGGTAAAAAATTGTTCTTGCTAATCGGTGATGATAGGACAAGAAGCAATGGGCTTAAATTGCAGCAAGGGAAGTTTAGGTTGGATATTAGAAAAATCTTCCTGTCAGGGTAGTTAAGCACTGTAATAAATTGCTTAGGGAGGCTGTGGAATCTCCATCTTTGGAGGTTTTTAAGAACAGGTTAGACAAACACTTGTCAGGAATGGTCATTATTACGTAGTCCTACCTTGAGTGCAGAGGACTGGACTAGACAACCTCTTGAGGTCCCTTCTAGTCCTACATTTATATGACTCTATAATGTCATTTTCAGAGAGTCCTTGTTCAAACCAGAATTTTACTTTAACTCAGCTGCGCCTATCAGACAGGCTCTATTGTACTGTATCATATTCAGCTATGAGTGTTATTAAATCCTTACAAACACCATTGTCAGTCAGAATTCATTAAAATGATTTATGATTAAATCTGTAATAAAACCAAATAAAGTACAATGTTGTTCAATAATGCAGTTGATTAAAAACCATTTCACCCATAGAACATTATACAAACCACTTTAAAACAGCAGTTGTCATTCAGGTCATGTAAGGAAGTCAGACTAAAGATAATCCATACAACAGTACTTTTATCCAAGAGATCCATTTCACTTCTGGCTACAGTATAAAATACTCCATTTCAAAGCACATATCTGAAATACAGATTACAGTTCAGGTATCCTAATAATAATCTCTTGTCTTTCAAACAAGTTTCACAACTGGGAAATATTTGTGAGGAGAGAAGTCAAATTCTGGAGGAACCTAGAGGAAGAGAGAGTTTTAAAAGATTACTCTGACATACACCACTACTGATTTTATGGGCCCAAAAGAGGAATTAATGGCATACTTATCTTGGAAGAAAATGCTAATTTTGCCACTTTGTTGTTGTTGTTTTTTAAGCTTTAAAATATCACAAAAAAAGGACACAAACTAAGAAAATCCCTTCAACTAAAAATCAACTTAAAAAAACCCAACATCATCAAAAGCTATTCTGAGTTGTGGAAAACAGTCTCAAAGACTAGTCATAACTAGTGAAGGGCAAAGAGGGACACAGCCATCAGCCTTCTCAGTTAGAGCTTGTATTATGATGGAGTTGGTACCAATACAGAGAGGGGAAAAAAGAAAAGTACAACTGAACCGACATAAAATAAGGAGGTAGATGGTAAAATTAAAATCTCACTGAGTCAGACATAAGACCTCACGTCACTGCCTTGGGGAAGTCAGTCCTCTTATATATGATATTGCAGGGATCGGCAACCTTTGGCACGCGGCCCATCAGGGAAATCCGCTGGTGGGCCAGGCCGGTTTGTTTACCTGCAGTGTCCGCAGGTTCAGCCAATCGCAGCTCTCACTGGCCACGGTTTGCTGTTCCAGTCCAATGGGGGCTGTGGGAAGCAGCGTGGGCTGAGGGATGTGCTGGCCGCCACTTCCCACAGCCCCCATAGGACTGGAACGGCAAACCGCAGCTAGTGGGAGTTGCTATCAGCCAAACCTGCGGACGCTGCGGGTAAATAAATCGTCCCGGCCTGCCAGCGGATTTCCCTGACGGGCCACGTGCCAAAAGCTGCCGATCCCTGTTATATTGTAACTATGCACGAGTACTGAAGAGGTAAGGTACTTTTTTAAAAATTGTTTTTCTGAAATTGTTTCTCTTTCCAAGTACACAAGATTAAAAACTAATTGCTGCTGATCTACCCTTCTAACTGCTATCCCACTACCACCTTACTTCTCATCCACCCACCCACCCACCCACTTGCTCCTTGCCCAAAATGTGTGTTCCCCATACTTCCGTTTCCACCTTCTAGATACTCCCCCTGCCCCACCAATGCTTTCCTCTACTCTCCACCTCACCCACTATCTGCCCCAGGCTCAGCTAATTTCTTCCGTTCCCCTCCCCCATCTGCTGCTGCTTCTCCTCAACCCTTCTACTGCTTACTTGTACTTCCTTGGACCCATTGCTATCAACTGCTCTCCCTTCTCTCCTTCCTCTTAATGTCTAACCCTATCCATACACATGTGTTGTTGCTTCCATCATTAGCCTCACCTTCCACATCACAGCTCCTGTCTTTGTTGCTATTTACATTCTAGATGCAGCTTCCCAGCTAATTTCCCTCCCAGCGTTCATACATTTGAGGGCATAACAAATTTCAAAACTTGAAGTGACAGCTTCTCAACATGTTTCAAGGGTCAACACATCTATTTTTTAATTCTAATTTTGTCCATATTTGGATCAGATCTGTATTCCCTCTAAGGCTTAAAATAAAAACTGAACCTGTGCATTCAACTATTAGATCTGTGGCAGAAATGGAACTGATGACGGTGTTATTCAGTATTTAAAGACAGATTCAATTTGATTGTGATTTTCTTACCTTAGAATCCTTCTTGTGACCTCCTGCCAGCAGCTTCATGACCACAATGTTGGGTTTAGCAACTTTTAGAATTCGGTTGACCTAACAGAAAGTAGTAACTCTGTCAAGTGACAATTTATGGCCAAGAAAAAATAATTGGGAAAAAAAAAATCAATCAAGCTGCTTCTGTAATGTAATACGTTGACTGGAATATCAATCCCATTTTAAAAGAGGTCAAAGCAATTTGTACTAAATTTTCAAATATATAAATTATATTTAACGAGCTTGATAAGGCAACTAACTGTTTAATACAATAGCATTTTTAATATAATAGACCATATAAAACATGGTATTTCATATTCATTCTCATGACTGTCAAACCTCTGCAGATTTCAAAGTATTATTTGTCAGGGGTTGATTTTGTGCTTCATGTTGCACAGAACACATTCCTTCCCTAACAAGCTGCTGTTCTTATACACTATGGTATACAGCAGTCAGTTCAATGTGGGAAGTTGACAGTTTTAAATTAAATACTTGAGCACTTTAATAACTACAGCTTGGCCCTGTACAGAGGGGGTTAATCCTTCCCTCCTAGCAGAGGAAGCCCCACCCCTGAGGCTCTGCTGGGCATGCTCCACATGGAAGTCAGGTATAAAAGCCTGCAGAGCTGCTCAGTCAGGGCTGACTGCCAAGGAGAAAGGACACTTGGCAGGGACTCCATCCCAGGAGCCGTTACAGCCCTTACCTATGAGAGCTGAAGAGCCAGAAACCTGGACCAGAGGCCTGCTGCTACTGGAACCCCAGGGAGTGTCTGGGGCTGAGGAGCCTGGAGACCCTGATACCATATGGACTACTGCTGCAGGAGAGCCGGTAAGAAGTGACCCAGGGAGGGTGAGGGAGTGGTACCTCCCACCCTTATGAGGTCAGCGTGTTTCGGTAGGATTCCCCGCTGACCCCGTGGTGGGCCGCTCTGCTGCTGTCAGGACCCTGGGTCGGGGCTTGGTGGAGTTGGGTGGGCCCAGGCCCTCCTACCAGGGGCCGCCACCCCCTTGTGACAACCCCCAGGCACCAGCCACTAGGCCCTCTGTTTTGCCTCTAGAGGTGGCTGTATTAACTCTGGCCTTTAGGCCGCGCTATCCCACTAGAGGAGGAGAATTAGGCGGACTCTGGCCCTTGGACTGCACTGCCCTAGGGGCACATTGAACGGACTCCGGCCGCTAAGCTGCACTACCCACTAGGGGAAGGGAAATAAGGTGGACCCTGGCCATTGGGCCACACTGTGCTTACTACCGGGGGGGAGGTGTTTCAGAAAATGTACGTAGGCGTAGAGAGGTGGGGTTACCTCCTGCCCCCCTGACTTAAGGGGTCAACAAGGTACAAAGCCCGCCACACTAATACATTTTAATTCATAACAAAAGTATTTCAGTTAGAACTAATAACAAAGCCAATAATGTATTCCAAACAAGAGCTCCTACTTCTGTTTCTCTACATTTCAGTTCAGCCTTACCTCATGATCCGGGTTAGGAATATTCTCCAGTATCATTTTAGCCTGCTGGAAGTGTTTGCTAGCTGCCATATAGAGATCAGAGGACTGTGGAGGGGGGCTGTATTTATTTAGGTCAGACATTTCCTAAAGATCACAAAATATATATATATTAAACTAATAGTCAATAGCACAAACCTTTCCACATTGATTTCTGATTCTAATCAAAAGCAGTCACAGTATTTAATTAAAACCAGTTTTTCCTTAAGTCAAACTGAGTACTGGATACAATATTAACACCACTAAATAGCAGAGGTCAAGTTAGTATTGCTTTAACCATTTAAATTGCATGTATTGTAGTCTTTATTAAATAGCTTATTATTTTAGGGCACCAAAAAGTGTGCTAAGACGCCGTACAGCACAAATAAATGACATGATCCCTGCTCTGGAGAACTAGCAATCTATTTGCAGCAGTGATGCGATCAAGTAGGCAGCAAAACAGTGGGGAGTAACTAAGGAGGAAAGACGGAAAAGGGCAGAGCAATACAATTAGGTGGTTAAGCAGCACAGGCTTGCGTGCACAGGTTGGACAAGACTTTTTTTAAAAGTTACTTGTCCTTTAAAAAAAAAATTGTGTAATTCTAAAGAAGGGAAGAGATGATATAGCCTTGTTGACACACAGAAAGCAAGGATGGTCTGATCTGCATTATCAATATTCATTTTACATGCAAAAGTGCCTTCATATTTGTTTCACATACCTTGCTTGCTTGCTGCAACAGTAATAATACTTTGGCTGTTAAACAACTACCTTTTCTAAATGTAGATTATTCTAGCTGAGAGTCTGTCAAATCTGATATCCTTTTCACACAAATGCACACATTACAAAGAGTAACAGCAAACAAGAAGTGGCAAAAATGTTTAAAAGTCCAATTTTAGGAAAGTTCAATTCAATTCATTTTCCTTACATCAAATACAGTGACCAGCCTCTTGTCAGTCTCTACTTTGTTTAAATAATAACTTAGAAAAATGAAGATACCTATAACACAGTACTTAAAGGCATGGTACTGTCCTTCAATACATTGAGACGCATCAATATGTGCTATAAAATCAGCCACTAGGCATGTATGTGTACATGCAGGGCCTAATTTTACAAGAAATATACAAACATATTGAAGGGCAGAGTTGAATCCAAGTGTTTTAAGATTGTTTGTTTGAAAAGAGTTCACCTTGAACTGCAGATAGTGCACTGGTGGTGGCGTGATGACACTGTTGAATGGAGCAAACCTGTGCTCATATCGAACTTGCTCACTATCAAGCTCAAATTTGGGTTTTCTCACTTTACCATCCATATCAAAAGCTATCATCGTCTAAGGGGAAGGAAGGAATAAGAAAGATCAAAGTGAAACCTTTAGCATTTTGTCATAACACACAAGCACTACTGCATCTTGGAATCAGCAATGGGTACACATGGGGAGGATGGGAAAAAAGTCATTCTGAAATACTTTTCCAGGCATTTGATGCAAAAAGGTTCTAACTGTATTTCTCCTGTCTTTGGTTTCTACTCTTGTCTGTTTGTCTGCCTAGCGAATGGACTTTTCATATGTGCTTTATAATACACCAAACAAGTCAGGCAAATGGTTAGCAAGGTACCGGTAAATTCCTCCTCTTTTTAATATTTAGAGAGAGGGTGTAGTGATTCACGAAAGAGCCTACTCAGATATCAAACCACATCTGAAGCACTTCTGTTGGGTCAGCTAATATTTCACCTCTACTCACGTGTCAGAGGGCAGAGAATGGGGAGGCTAGGGAATCAGCATTCCATGTCTTTTAGCACTATATTGTACTTCCATTTTAACGTACCTTTAGTGCTTGTTTTATTATATTTCAGCTAGTATCATTTATAGTTTTTGGTATCCAACCTGGTTTGGTGACAGGGGAGGGCACTATAAACAAGTTCCAGTGCCTAAAGACAATGGCTTCAGCACAAACTATTCATCCTTACTCATATCCGTTAGAAGATTTTAAATAGCATTATTCGGTGTCTGATAAAACACTATTTAGAGTAGGAAATTTCTTTAGGAGGGCTTGGCATGCCAAAAATGAGGGCTTGAATCTCAGAACCAAGAACAGAATGGACACGAATTACAAAAAAAAAAAGAGGGGAGGGGGAGATTTTAATGCTTAACACTACCATATAACAAAATTGAACCCTATGCATACCATATGTTCAGTAATAAGTTACCTTGTACATCCCAGCACACATATTCTGATATGCTTGGCTCATAGTGATCTCTCTGCTCAGAGGGCGAACTGTAAATTCCATATACAAAGATTTTTCACTCAAAATAATGATACAGAACAAATGCAAACTTTTTTTTTTTTGCAACTACTAGTTCATTAAAATCCTTAATTGCAAATATCACATGGTTTTCCTGTCACCTTCTCTAAAAATTAGAAACACTCCTTTTAAATTAAGACATACAGACCTGTTCATTTGGTCTCCAGTTAAGCAAGGTACTTAAGTACATATTTAACTTTTATTCACGAGTAGTCCCTGGACTTTAATGGAACAATTTACATTCTCGAAGCTAAGCACAAGCTTACATACCTTGCGGAACTGGAACCCGATAGAACTTTTTAGGAATATAATAAAAATTTGATCTGATACATACTCCACCTCACACTCAAACGTTGCCTTCATAAAGCTATACTTTTTGTAGGACAGTGTTTCCCAAGCATGGACATGCTCCCCTGGAAGTGTGGAACAGAAGTAGTAAACATTTCTCCCACAGTGTGCTGCTAACATGGCACAGTTAAAGGAGAGGGGCAGGTAATTTGTCTTCCTGAAGAGAGGCTCAGTTTGCAAAGAGTTGGGAAGTGCTGGTGTATGGATTAAATCATATTCAATTAATCAAAAACAATTTTCACATGCAGCCCCAGGCAACAACCCTGATTTTTTTCCTAACAGAAGACAGTAAGGACAAAACGCAAACCTCACAATTATAAGAATCAGGAGTAACTCTTTGGGTATGTCTGCACTGTAACATAAGGCAGGCTTGAGCCTGAGCTCAAGCACGAACTTCCATTGCATCTACCCAGCAATTGCACTAACCCAGGGTTTGGACCCATGGTCCTAGGTCCCTGCAGGGCTGGAGGGTCTGAGCTCAAGTTAAGTTGGAACCCAGGGTCCGAGCACTATTGCTTTGCAGTGTAGATGCAGCCTTGTTTCATTCAGGCCCCGGGGGTCAGCCAGAAGTATCACACAATTCAATGGGACAACTTCCTTACTCTCTCTATCCCAACAATCTGCAATCCACTCTCTTGAAAACAGAAGCCACCTCCCCTTTGTGAACAGCAGCAGCTCAGATCAGCATTAACCCATTCTCTTCTAATCACCAATCTGTCAGAGAGCCTCCTGGGTTTGCGATGGAGAGTGAAACAATGAGGCCTTTTGCAAAGCGAGCTGCTTCGTGGTAACATGCAGGACAGGCAGTAAAGTCTTTCCACAGTGCACCACGGTCCTAGGGCTAGAGTGGCCACATTTGGGGAGGGGACGGCACTAGGGACTCTGGGATATGGTAACTTTGAGTCGGGTCTGCGCACTGCAATGTGAATGCAAAAGCCCTAGGTTTGAGCATGGGTTAGAAAAGTACCAACATTGGATTAAAATACAATGTAGATGCTCATGTCCAGGGTTCCTTAACACAGGTCAGCTGACTTGAGTCCCACTAACCCTGGGCTTACATTGCAGTGTAGACATACCACTTGAGGTCAGTGAAGTTACACAGGTATAATGCCAGTATGAGAGAAATAAGAGAGACACTCTAAACCTATTATACCTTTTTTCTTTTTCTTTGTTTTCTTACTACTACGGCCTTTCTGCTGCTCTTCCATTATTCTCTCTTCTGCCATTTGAGAGCTATCAGCACGGCTCAGTGTTGACATCAGCCAGGCATAGAGAAACTCAGAGAGATACCTACAATAAAAATAGTATCTAGCTATTACATACTACACAGAACACTATAGATAATGCAATGTGCTGTTATTACACATTGTCCATTTTCTTAATTGATATTTCCTTTAGACTAATTAAAGGGAAAAGTCTCAACACCATAAAGCTCAGTGATGGTATAAAATGACTTTGATTTAAACTAGCAAAAGAACAAAAACCATGGTATTGTGCAAGTATTCAGTTAGATGACTTCGAACCATTTCAGAAATCTTTAAAAAGACTTCAGGCTAATACTTAAATAATCCAAGAATTTAGGAACAGTACATATTAAATTAGAGAGACTAAGTATTTTAAAGGAGTGTCTCTAATTTTTTTTTACTGGTATTTTAAAAAAAAATATTGACAGTGCTTCAAATGCAGTTAACTTACGCAATTAACAAAAAAAATCAAGATTTTTTTAAAAATCGCCATTTATCAGTTTTAATTGCACTGTTAAACAATAGAACAATAGAGATTTATTAAATATTTTTGGATATTTTTCTACATTTTCAAATATTGATTTCAATTACACTACAGAATACAAAGTGTACAGTGCTCACTTTATATTTTTGATTACAAATATTTGCACTGTAAACAAAAGAAATAGTATTTTTCAATTCACCTCATACAAGTACTGTAGTGCAATCTCGATCATGAAAGTGCAATTTATAAATATAGATTTTTTTTTTGTTACATAACTGTACTCCAAAACAAAACAATGTAAAACTTTCGAGCCTACAAGTCCACTCAGTCCTACTTCTTCTTTGGCCAATCACTCAGACTAACAAGTTTGTTTACATTTACGGGAGATAATGCTGCCTGATTCATATTTACAACGTTACCTGAAAGTCAGAACAGGCATTCGCATGGCAATTTTGTAGCCATTATTGCAAGGTATTTACGTGCCAGATATGCTAAACATTCGGATGCCCCTTCATGCTTTGGCCACCATTCCAGAGGACATGCTGGAACAGGCTGGGCTCTGTGGGAACATTCCCTCTTTTCCCCCCCCCAAAGTGTTCAATAATGTGTGCTCTTACCAATATATGTAATAATACTCATGCATACTGTAAAGTTCCAATTCAAAGCCACTCAGAAGATACTGTATCATGATGCGGAGATTATGGTAGAGGACCCAGGTCCCCAAACAAGCCAGATGTTGCCTTTGAGGTTCCTGTTTCAGCAGCATACTGTGAAGTGCTGCATCTACTTTCTCTGCCTACCAGAAAAAGACACAGCAAACTGTTCAGTAAAAATAGCACAGCTATAGGAAAGTGAGAACATACTGAGAAACAATATTCATGGTTTTGGCACAATTAAAACCCTCTCAAAATTCTAAATGAAAATATGATCAATGAAAATATGGTCAATAAATCCATATTAACCAGGGAAATCAGTTTTCACAGAACATGATTTCAGCAGTCCAAAACGCACACAAATCTGGGTTATGTAATTTACTCACTGTCTGGGGTAGAAGATAAAAATATTTTTCTATACTGCACTGCCATATTTACTGACTAATGATTTGATTTTATTGAAGGTTTTAATTATTGAATAGTCAAATTTACTAACATTTGGCAAACCAGCATGAGTATTGTAGCCACATACGACGTGTAACTGTGAGACCAGGAGCAACAGCTTGTTATGGTTACAATATCATAGAAGTAATTGACAATATTTTTGGGAACTTCCACAGCACCAAGTTGTAAAAATATCACTAGAATATGGCTCCAGATGGGAAACAGCATGTAAAATAATATAAAACTAAAATAGAAACAATAGAAGATTCTTTATGCTAAATGTCTGAAGAGTTTCAATTTTTTTAAATCATGAAATACTACAATTGAGAGAGCCTCCATAGTCCTAAACAAAAGAACACAACAACAAACTGTTTACTCAGGAAGAAACATCGCAAGAGCAATACTGACAAACCCCTCTACTAAGCACCCCCATGGAACACTGACCCACCACAAAGGCAAAAAAAATCTTCCCATTCCACACTTCTGTGCTCTGTCCCTTAACATGCAAAGCCTGGAAAGTAGTGTTTTTCATTATCTCTTAAATAGATCCATCTCCTACAAGTGAAACAACCTCTCACTACGATCAATCATCCTCCAATTCGGAAACAGTTTCATAGATGATTTGAGTAGGTGTTCTTTAATGTTGGATGACAGGGAGGTAAATGTAAGTTTTATGTATTTTACAAATTTCACACTTTAAAAAAATCTGGTTTGTTACACAGGTTTGCGATTAATATTTTATACATTCATTTTGTACAGATACAATTTCATCTTTGAAACAAGATGTGCTCTGAACTTAAAGTGGCTTAGAACCAAGCTTCTCTATTCCGTTGTTAACCTTGTGCACACTGGCAGCTCTAACAAGTGCAGGGAGCAGAAGCAGACTATTTTAAGGTTAAGAAACAGACATTAAAGGTTATGGTGCGGGAACAAACCTACATTCATTTACAGGAAACCCAACACAAGATGTTCCATTGTGGAAAAAACACACAGGAGGATGAAGCCTGCTTTGCCTCCTGCTGGTACATTACCTCATCCTGCAGAGTGGCAAATTCCTCAAGAATATGACCCAGTTTATCTCTCTGGCGAGCCCTATTGTGTCCGTGGATTTGAATCAGACTACAGAACGGCTGAAATAGAACCACTGATTAATTTTAAACCTAAAGTTATCCCACATAAATGTATTTTTATTTACAGATTGAGCCACAGTAAGCATCCAACCAAGCAGGATGTGTGAAAGGACTCGTGCCTAAATACATTTTCTCAGATTTCACATTGTGCTGTGTTTTTCAATACATTAAGCTCTTCAAACACAGATACTAAACAGACATCTCCAAACTGGATAGAAGGATAAATATTTACACTTTTTAAAAAACAATATATGTTTGCTGGGTTACATGAAATTACTTTCCGTTACTAGAGATCTATACCCATTTTAAAGATTACTACAAAACCTGTCCCCTATACGATGGTCCTGGGATTGCAAATTGCAATAGTTATATTTGTTTTCAAAAGGTTAAGAATTTAGGAATCCATGTTTAAAAATACTGGCCTAAAGTTAGGTATCTCACTTTCAAAGGTGCTGAATTCCTTTGACAGTGCCTAAATATGTATTAAAGGCCTTTGTAAGACAACTGACACTTACCCGAACACAATGGGTCACAAAAGAATCAATGTAGTCCTTAGCCTGATGGTTGTTATATAGACAACATCTATAAGGAAATATCCAGAGTGATATCAAATGAAACTACGATTGCTCTAAATACTGACTGTTACCCAATTAAGAGAGGAGATACTGACTTTAACCATGTTAGAAAAAAAAGAGGACAACCAGTACTACCTAGGGCATGGGAACCTAAGAATGACCATCATACTGGGTCAGACCAATGGTCCATCTAGTCCAGTATCTTGTCGTCTGACAGTGGCTGGTGCCAGATGCTAAAGGGAATGAGCAAAACAGGGCAATTTATTGAGTGATCTACACCCCCTGACATCCAGTCCCAGCTTCTAGCAGTCAGAGGTTTCTAGCCTGTCAGTGGTTTACCAACTATGGTGTACAGATTCAGTAAGAGCACCCCAGAATGCAACATTTTGAGAAACAAATCTGTGCAAACCTATGGAATTGGAAGACAACATATCCATTAGCGGGAGTCTCTCTTACAAAATAGTATACCGAATGAAAGAGTTGGAGGACACTGATCTATATGGGACAAAATTAATGGAGAACCTAGAGTACTATAACCACCACCCAGAGGCAGATTAGGGGTTTGTGGGGCCCTGGGCCAGAACAAGTGGGGGCCCCTCCCCACCCCTTCTGCCTACCGTTCCCTCCCTTGGTGCTCCTGCTGGGCAAATGGGCTCAGAGCATGGGGGCTTGCCCCTGTCCAGCACTCCTGCCAGGGAGCAGGGTCGGGGCAGGGGGGCTTCTCCCACTTCCCAGCAGAAGCGCTGGGCAGGCGGAGCAGGGCAAGCCCCCATGCCCCAACCCCACTTCCCGGCAGGAGTGCTGGGCGGGCAGAGCGCTATCATTTTTCCAGGGGCCACCCAATTGGCTGGGGCCCCTGAGCACTGGCCCCGTTGGCCAAGTGGATAATCCGACACTGTAACTATCACTGACATTTTTATGTGACTTCTTCAAACACAAACACTAAGATTCTCTATTGATAGAAAAACATATAATCAGTTGTATCTAACTGAACTGGGGTTTTGGTTCTTGTTTTTAAACAGAAAGGCATGTGAAATATTTTGTACTGATGCTTAAATAGAGCGGCTTGGGTTCTGTCTACTTACTTAGGAGAAAGTACTGGAGGACTGACAAAAGATCTTAATGCATCTTTCACCATATCTTGTATGAGATGTGTACCAAACACCTTCTTGTTATCCACAAGGAATGTGGTCTGGAAGAAAAAGATTTTTTTGAAGTTAATCATCTATTTTTAGAAATATACTTTTTTAAAAAATAGTCAATTTATAAAGTAACTACAGTAATTACATTATTTCAGAAATCTTATGAGAGATACACCGTTAAACAAAAAGTTAAATGGTTTGGTAGGTGAGAGACCCAAAATAGGGGGGCATGTAGGGAGTCCTCATCCCCGAGGCAACAGGGGCAATGAGCACTGCTCACCTTACTCTCAGCTTACAGTGGAGGCCCAGCATGCAAACTGATTATACAGCTGCGCTAATAATGGAGTTGTCCTCTGTTCTGAAAGTTTGACATATGAATTCCTATCTGTGCTACATAGATTTCTAGCCAGGATCCTTTGGGGAGTGGCAGAGAAGAGGCTAAGCAGTGCCCCAGAAGGCAGGAGAAAATGCAGACAATAGGGGAGGTGTGGAAAAGGAACTTGCCTTGTGGTGACTTCGGAGGCAAAAGAAAATGTAGCTAATAGAAGCCATTGCCTGGTTCCCATTTTACTTTCCCTTCCATGACCACAGCATCCCCCTCCTGCAGCACTCTCAAAGTGCATGTGAAGCAGGATCTGCTGGTAGGCACCTTAGGAGCTTCACAGCTGAGGAACTTGCCTCTTAGGCTACGTCTACACTACCTGCCCAATTCGGCGGGTAGCTATCGATGTTCTGAGATCGATTTATCGCGTCTCATCTAGACGCGATAAATTGATCCCAGAGCCGCTCCCCGTCGACACCGGAACTCCAGCTCCACGAGCGGAGGAAGCGCTGTCGACGGGGGAGCCTGCCTGCTGCAGTGTGGACCGGGGTAAGTACCTTTTGAAATGGATCTAAGATATTCGACTTCAGCTACGATCTTAGATCGATTCCCCCCCACAGTGTAGACCAGCCCTTAAAGGCAGAATTTCAGCTGATGTAAACTACAAGTGCAGTTATGACTTGAATGGAGCTAGGACACTATACATCAACTCAGCTCTATAAGAGGAAGGTGTCTGCTTCAATGCAGTTTAGGAGTTTTGCAAGTTACAGACGCCTCTTGCGAGCCTCCCCAGCTGCTCACATTTGCTTTGGTCTCTAATGGCTGTCTTGCCTCCTTTCAGCCACTCCCTTAACCATGGGTCATTGTTGCATATGTTCTCTGATGTGTCACACAGTAAATGGGACCCTGCTAACAATGTTCCTTACCTACCCAGAGATTAGGCGAAGAATAATGTTCCATTTGGGTGTAAATTAGTGCCACTGTGAGGTGAACCTTCCTTCTCTTTCCCCTCGCCCAGCTTGACATTTAGAGCTGGTTGAAATTCTCAAACAGTTTTTCCAACAAAAAATGGCTTTTTGACCAAAATGAAAAATTTAAATTTTGGTCAAAATCTTCCAGTTTTCTGATGAAAAAACAAAAACTGAAAAACATTTTTGGTCATTTCTGTATCTTTGGTTAAAAAAAAAAATCATTTTTTGTTTTCTTGAGAACAGATTATTTTAAGTCTGAAAAGTTTTGTTTTTTTCAATTTGAGTTTTTAAATGAAAAACCTATAAAACCAAAATATTCCGTGGAAAATTTTAATTTATTTTATTTTATTTTTTTCCCCCATGTGCTCCAGGATCAAAGATAATCAAGTTCTGACATCTGGATACCCCTGTTCAAAGTAAAGCCTGCTGTAAGAAGGTATTTTACTCTGGGTCAATAAAGCTTACAGTATTATTTCAGGGAACACTGAGGAGTGAAAAGGCTACAAACATTCAGTTCTTTCCCAACCTTCGGCTGCTGATGTAGCAGTAGGAATATGCTGTGGGTGAAATTCAGCCATGGGTGGAGGATGAGCATGAGGCTCTCTACACTAATTAAATCCCACACTGAGACTGCAAAGGGAAGATGCAGGTGGAGGGGCTTTACAAGAGTGTCTGCACACTTCTGGCTTACTGCAAGGGAAGTAGATTTAACTCTGTGTTTATACCATCTTCACAACACATTTGCTCAAGTTAATCAACAATGAATAAAAACAATACTGTATTTAGACTGTCACCTATTCAAAATACAAAACAAACATTTGATGCATACAAATCTGAAGAATTCAATTTTTGTTTTAAATCTTTCATACTAATGACTATGTTGATATCAACTATATAATTTGAACATTTAAAACAAGAATAATGTAAGTTCTTAAAAAAATTTATTCTAGTGCTGTTATAAAAATGTAAGAGACATTTCATTATAAATTAGGACTTGCCTGTAAGAGAGATCTTGAAAGAACACAAGGTGATTGCTCGCTAAATTCACAGAAAAAATCCTAATTTACATTTAGGATGGAAAAAGAAGTAAGGTTAATATACCAGTTTGAAATGTACAAAAAAAAGAGTTAAATCTTGAATATGAAATAAGTGTGAATAAGCTTAAAAAACAAACAATACATTTTGCAGTTCATATATGATTTTGTCTCAAAGTACAAGAGTTGTTAAAATCCTAAATCTTATTGAATAAAACTAGAAGATTATTAAAATTCCTTCTAACTATGAGCAGTATGATAAAATTATAAAAGACACTATCAAACTGTTAAGGTCATCTCCAACTTGAGTTGTATAAATGACAGGATAGGACTGACTGTTCAGCTAATATTAACTGTTTTATGAAAATGATGAGTTTATTAGCATTACAGACAGCGTGGCTAATACAAAGAGTTATAATGTTAAAAAGATCTTTGTCCTCTTTCTTGGAACTCTACACAGTACAACCATGCCTCTAACATTTCAGTGAATTACAAGGTTTAAATGTTTGGTGTATATTTTTATTTTCTATCTTAACTTTTATAGGCCCTAATTTTGGAAAGCTTCTGTTAAGCTGGAAAGAACTTATGCTTAAAGTTAAACATGTTTTTGTGAGTCTCTGAATAGAGATGGAGTTAACCATGGAATTAAGCGCTTATTTTAAATCTATGCCATAACTTAGGGTGGAATATTGCTTATCAGAATTCTAAAAATTGTATTAACTCACTCACTGCTGCCAAGAAATAAAAAAAGCAGAAGAAAAATCAATATCCTCTTCAATACTGTAAGGCAGGGTTGGGCAAACTACGACCCATGGGCCACATCCGGCCCCCCAGAACTTTAAATCCAGCCCTCGAGCTCCCACCGGGGAGTGGGGTCGGGGGCTTGTTCCGTTCTTGCGCTCCAGCCGGGGAGTGGGGTCAGGGGCTTGCCCTGCTCCGCACATGCTGTGGCTCCACGTGGCTCCCGGGAAGCAGCCGGGATGTGCCCTCTCCGGCTCCTACGCATAGGGGCAGGCAGGGGGCTTCACATGCTGCCCCTTCCCCAAGCCCCACCCCCCACAGCTCCCATTGGCCTCGGTTCCCGGCCAATAGGAGCTGCAGGGGCAGCGCCTGTGGACAGGGCAGCGTGCAAAGCCGCCTGGCTGCGCCTCCTCATAGGAGCCGGAGGGAGGACATGCTGCTGCTTCCCAGAGATGGTTGAGCGCCGCCCGGAGTCTGCACCTGTGCTTCCCCCTCAACCCTCTGCCCCAGCCCTGATTCCCACTCCTGACCTCCGAACCCCTCAATCCCAGCCTGGATCACCCTCCTGCATCCCAAACTCCTCATCCCCAGCCCCATCCCAGAGCCCTCACCCCCCCTGCACCAGCCCGGAGCCCCCTCCCACAACCTGAACTCATTTCTGGCCCCATCCCAAAGCCTTCACCCCCAGCTGGAGCCCTCACCCACTCCCGCACCCCAACCCCTAATTTTGTGAGCATTCATGGCCCGCCGTACAATTTCCATACCCAGATGTGATTCCCAGGCCAAAAAGTTTGCCCACCCCTGTTGTAAGGACTATATTGTGTTCTGCTGCTATAGATGCAGCTTTCTTTCCAATTAGAACAGGAAGACAAGTTAATTAGTCCTACTGTGCTCCATCATTATCTGTAATTATGATTTTAGCAAGATATGGAGAGCAAAGGAATAGGAGGAAAAAAAAACAGATATTTGCTAAAAGGAAAAGTACTAAGTAGCAGGAAGAAATGTAATTTCAAACTTCTAAGAGAGTATTACAAAGGAGGGGAAAACTGAAGTTTTAAACATACAACCTCTGTTCTATGAACACTAACAAACATATTAAATCACTCCTTTTTTGAAAGAGCTAGATAATAAATTCTCATCTCCATTTACATAAAGATAATAAGCAGTATTCACACTCACCAGTATACAGTGCAAATTAGTTAAGTTGACTACTTCACATACAGTTTTTATTCTGTCTATAAGTTTCGAAAAATAGTTGACCATTTCTTCCCTTTTAATTATTTTTGCATATCGAGGAAAAGTTGGTGGGAGCAACCTCTGGTTAACAAGGGGCTCAAAACCCATCATAATAGGATGATCTTTAAAAAAAAAAAAAAGACAGAAGAAAGATTTTATGTGATTTGGGTTTTCTGAACTTTTTTTTAAACTTCCAGGTATAAAACAAACCATTCATTTATCCAAATTAAGTATCTCATAAGGCATGCTGATTATGAAAGGAAGCTATTCCAAAAATTAAATGAACAATTTTCTCTTGTAAATTAAACTGACAATTACATTTAGATTACTAGCTATACTAATTACTCATTTATTACAACTATCATAAGATTCACTATTTAAAAATCCACACTAGTAAAAGCAGTTTACTAGTTAAAAGTTCTTACTTTTCTACAAGCTAGTTGGATAGTCTAAACATCGTCCCATATCTTAGGGCAGGTCTACATTAGAAGCGCTACATTGGCGCAGCTGCACATAACGCCAGTGTGGGCAGGGCTTAGGTCGCTGTAACGTGCGTCGCTCAGGAGGGTATCTTTTTCACAGCACTGAGTGACATAAGTTAGATCGACTTAAGCGGTAGTGTAGACCTGCCTTTAGTGCACGCACTTAATAAAAGGATCTCATCCTCAGGGTCCTGATTAGTTTGCCCACTCCTGAATCTGCTAACCCGTCATAGTCCATGGGAAAGAGAAAAATTTCAACTATATCCCTTTACACAAGGGAGGGGTCCTCAAATGGGTAGGGGAACACAACAGGGCCTTTATGTAACCCAAATGATTCACATTCTTTGTTTAATCATCTACTTTGTACTATGTCAAGCTAAGTAGTGGCGTTTGGCAGAAATGCAAATCTGCTCCTCGTATTACTAAATAGCAAAAGTTTGCAAGTCTCTATAATGCTGGAGTCATATGATAGACTCCTTCAAAACTCATGGTTTGTTAAAAAAAAAATTTTTTTTTTAATCAAGCTCCCATTATCTAAATATTTAATTAACGTTTCTCTAATGAGGCAAAACAAGTTTTCAAAACCGTACCTCTTTTCAGAAAGCTAAGACTTCTGTCAGAATTCAACAGAGAACTGGAAAAGTAATACTACTTTATGGTTAAGGGATTTGGGGTTGTTTTTTTAAAGTTGAATCCAAGTTACAGTATCTATCTGTATAGACAACGGAGTAAAGGAGCAAAACAAAGTACATAAAATATATAGTTATTGTTGCATATTTTGGGAAGCAGGCTGGAGTAAGTGGTCAAGATATCAATTCTAGGTGTTTCAGTTTGCCAACATGAATGTCCAAAAAAAAAAAAAAAATCAATTGCTTAGAATAAATTAAGAGAACAATCTTATAACATGCAGGAAGGAACAAAAATGCATTATTTTTTAATCAACTGAGTTTGGGAAATACATGGATCAGAGATTCTGGTCTCAGTTACTGGATATCATAATGAACAGTATGCGCAAACTATGTTCAATGGTTGGTTCAAATTTAACCAGGATTAGTAGTGCCTGACATTCATTACCCTCTGACTGGTTGGTGGCTTACATAATATGAGTTATTGGTCTCAGTCCACTTCTTTTGGACATAATATACCTCACAAAAACACAACAACAATCAACCACCACCTAACTAGCACCCTTTTCCTGTTGTACTCAAAGTACTATACAGGATCTTTTCAAGGGGATTAAGGCAAAATGCCACATTTATTAGTAATACAGGTATCAATCAATACTCTATCATATGCATATGATATATATCACACTCATGCACTCACACACACACAAACACAAACACACTCCGTCTTGCTGTTGTTACCAACTGGTTGCTTCCCTTAACTGCTCTGGCCAGGTGAGTTAGATGGGGGAGGGGTGGAGCCGGGCTTCTGCCGATCCGGATCGATGCTCCGATGGTGACGAGACCCGGGGTCCTTCTGCCAGACACCTCACTTTTATAGCAGCTTCCCTCTTATGCAAATCCACTCCAGATTCAAAATCTGGGTCTGTCTCCGTTGGTCTTTGTGCTGCTTTTCTCTGGGTGTTGTCCCAAGGCTGCTCAAAGAGGGTGTTACCTAAAGAAGGTGCTTGCTTCTAATCCCCAAGGCCGTCAATATGTCTGCTCTTCTTTGATTGTCCTTGGATCTGGCTCCCATCCCCTCTCCAACTGTCGCAGTGTCTGGAGGTGGGTGTCTTCCAAGCCTCACTCATTCACACCTCATTCAGTCAACAGGGCAATTGATTAGAGTGGGGGAAGATCTTATCCTACTCCTAGCAAACAGACACATGTTTCTTCTACTTTAACTATACTATCCTTAGGGGCTAGAACATCTTGATACAAAGTTTTCTACAAGTTTTCTATGTAGGGATCCAATACAAAGTTCCCATATCAAATAGGGATCTAATACAAAATGGGGATCTAATACAAAGTTGTATGAAAATAGAGAGGCACAATGCCAAGTCATATGAAATACAAAATAACACAATGCAAGATGCAATGTCATAAAGATAAAAATACTTAATACAAAACAACACAATGCAACATCATAAGGATTCATAGAAATACTTAATACAGAGATTTCTCTCTACATTCCATTAGGCTCAGCAGAGAGGTTTAGTATTGAATGGACTCCATGCTACCGTCTCACTTTTGCAAATGGTCCCCCTTGCCCATGACAAAGCTGTCTGGCAGTATGAGGAACCCTATACTTCCATGTCCGTAGTGTACTAATTGCTAGTTAGTTCATGAACTAAATTGACTTATACAAATGAACGTTAAAAAAAAATAAAAATCAAAGGATTAAGTTTTTAGAAGAGTGAAGCAGAGAGTGTAGCTATTTAAAGACTTTATATCATTGTATTGTTTCTACTCTATTCCCATAGGTTCTTCAGTTTTACAAGGATTACAAATAAGTTCCTTCTACAGTTTTCCTCATATCTCCTAAGGTAAAGTCTGTCTAACTGCAGGTCTACACTACAGCTGGGATCCACTCTCTGAGATAGATCCACCGGCAGTCGACTTAGCGGGTCTAGTGAAGACCCACCAAATTGACAGCAGATCGCTCTCCAGTCGACCCCTATACTCTACCCCCCAGAGAGAAGAGTAAGGTAAGTCGACGGGAGCGGTGTAGACCCCGTGGTAACTCGACCTAAGGTATGTCGACTCCAGCTACGTTATTTACTGGAGTTGCGTAGCATAGGTCGACTTACCGCAGTAGTGTAGACATAGCCTAAGACTCTTTAGAGTGAATTTCTCTTATTGTCACACAAGCAGAAATATCATTTAAAAATATATCGATTAAGAATTGGGTTAGAAAAAATATTTATCAAACAGCTGATATTTAAAACCTTACTAAGGGCAATCCTTATTTTCTACACATTAAAAATGTAAAATGTTTTTTTCTGCAATTTAATTAACACCCTATATGGATTCCGGCATTTCTTCCCAACCCCACATTAAATGAAGAGAGGTCTTCTTACTTGGTACAAGTGCTATTGTAGTTTTTAGAATGTTTGTTTCTGCCAAGGAATAAATAGCCATACAATTTGTCTACTTAAGCACCCTGAATTATAACAAATTAGAAGGAATCAACAAAATGACATTCTGTTTAGTGACAGTTTAAACCCTTATCTTCTCTCTCTTTAAAAAATAAAAATTGGATCTGGACTTACAAGGCCTCAACACAGATCTGCTGCCAAGCATTAAGCCAAAGCTACCCCCCACCCCCCCAAAAAAGGGGGGGCAAATTTATACTATGCCGCCCCCACTTTTTTTAAAACAGCATATTGGCCTGGATAAATTTCCATCACAGATTTATTTTATATAGTAATAATTAATTTAAACAACATACTTATGGGCTCTAGGCACCCTAACTCATGCTTTGTAGTACAACAAAATTCCAGCAGCATTAAAATAGAAATTCAAACAGGATCTCAGCCAGCCAGCCACCCACAATAAAAACTCCTTTCTACTTTGTCATCCTTTTGAGAAGCAAACACTGAATCCTCTCCAAAAACCCAAGGAGATGTCCTTTGCAGCACGCCTGGAAGGAAATTTGTTGTGTAGCTATCTATAGCTGTGTAAAAGTCACCCATCTTGTCTCTCTGAAAGGAAATTTGGCTATTTTGGAACAACAGGAGGAGCTAGTTCCAGAGTCTCTGAGCCCTCATAGAGAATGCCATGCCACCAGCCACTGTCATCTCTTTCATAACAAAGAGGATCCAGCTTATCTGACCAGGGAAGGAGGTGATCCCTCAGGTAATTATTTAGTTGTGCTACAAGAGAAGTAGGAAGGTCTAGTCTTGTGGTCAAGGTATGTGCTTTGACACCTGAGAATCTAGGTTCAGTTCCTAGCTCTGCCAGACTTCTTATGTAACCTTATAAGGCTTCAACTGCAGTACTGTGTCCAGTTCTGGGTGCCACATTTCAGGAAAGATGTGGACAAATTGGAGAAAGTTCAGAGAAGAGCAACAAAAAAATATTAAAGGTCTAGAAAACATGACCTATGAGGAAAGATTGAAAAAACTGCGTTAGTTTAGTCTGAAGAGAAGACTGAGGAGGGGACATGATAACTGTCTTCAGGTACATAAAAGGTTGTTATAAAGAGGAGGAAGATAAATGGTTCTCCTTAACCACTGAGGACAGGACAAGAAGTAATGGGCATAAATTGCAGCAAGGGAGATGTAGGTTAGACGTTAGGAAAACTTCCTAACTGTATGGATATTTAAGAGGTCGTGGAATCTCCATCATTGGAGGTTTTTAAGAATAGGTTAGACAAACAGCTGTCAGAAATGGTCTAGATAATACTTAGTCCTTCTACCATAGTGCAGGGGACTGGAGTAGATGACTTATTGAGGTCCCTTCCAGTCCTACATTTCTAGGATTCTATGATAGTTAGCAGCGCCTCAGAAGTAGCTGATTCTTGCTACAGAGCCGCTGAGAGAAAAAACAGCTGACAAGAATCCGCTGCCCACAAGGACTTAGACCCAGGACAAGCTGGTCACCGCAGGGCAGGGGTTGAAAATAAATCTCAACTCAGGGTCCAGCCATGCCAAACCACCATAAACAAATCAGATTTTTACAGGAACACCAGAGTACCTGGAAAGGCTTCAGCACGGTTCCCAAGTGGGAAAGGACTTTGGAAGGTGAAGAGACTCTGAAACTGCCTGAGTGTGGCCCTAGAGAAGCCCCAGCCTATCAGAAGGACACCATGTTCCAGGCAGAAGAGAACTACTAACCCTGATGCTTACCTCCTTTTGTAGTATCATTCTGAGCCTGGATACCATGATGTAATGAGTTGTGGATGGCAGAAAGCAAGTCAGCTGCTTGAGTCATTAGCTTCTGAGCTTCTGCAACTGCACTTGTCTGGAAAATATAACAAAACATTTTCACATACTTCATGACCTAAGTCTGTACGAAAGCAAATTCTGTAACCCTCCCAAGAATCAGAACCCAGATATATGCGTTGGTTTTTTGTTTGTTTTTTAATAGAACACACTACATTTTTGATCCACTATGTTTTAATGCATCTGTCTAATGTATCGCTTGTACAACCTCTGGATAACATTTTAGATCTGCACCTATTTTATTAGTATTATTGAGCATGTGTTTAAACTGCTTGCTGGGAACATAAATAGTCAGTTTTTAAATATCTGGGTTAACTGTCCTTGATGCAAGATAAATATTACAAGTAAAGTTTAAATATGCTGTTTTAGAAGAGATTTATAAAAAACTCAGACAGAAAAATAGTCTGATAAAAACTTAACCAGGCCAGAAACTGATATTAATAAAAAACAGTACAAGATAAATATTCACTTTCTGTAGCTTTGCCTTAAACACAATGCCTTAAAAACAACGAGGAGTCCGGTGGCACCTTAAAGACTAACAGATTTATTTGGGCATAAGCTTTCGTAGGTAAAAAACCCACTTCTACAGATGCATGGAGACTTTCACTCATGCATCTGAAGAAGTGGGTTTTTTTAACCCACGAAAGCTTATGCCCAAATAAATCTGTTAGTCTTTAAGGTGCCACCAGACTCCTCATGGTCTGTATCCACAAAAACAAACACGGCTACCACTCTGATACTTGACACAATGCCTTAACACAGACCTGCTACAGAACAGTCTGCAAAGCAGATCTCAAATGCAATCAATCAATCCTGACCATGAACTAAATGGAGAATTTAAAGTGAGAAATATTTGACCACACGTGAATGAAAGTCTCAGTTTGTGAGCAGTCACCCATAACGGTTCTGAAAATCAGGATTTGGCTGAGGAAGACAAACACATCTATCTATCACAGCCCTGACATAAGAGCTAACGCTATTATTTATACTGCCACTGACTAAATTCAGAGTGCAATTTCCTCCATAAGTGCTCTAGCCTCCTCTGCATCTAAAATACATGCACCTGATTTTCACTGAGTTTAAGGCCCTTTTAACTGTTCAGGGTGTAGCTGCTGCAGCTAAGTAGGGAACTCCAGGACAGCATGCAAGAGCTAGTTACCTCCCTCCACTGCAAAAAGTAACAAAACCAGACAAATCTGAGGGAAATAAAAACAACTCTTAGTCTCATCCAGCCTACCCCAATTCTCTCTCTCAGCCCTAAAAAGGGTCATTTTTCCACACCACCTCCAATCCATCCGATGGAAATCGCATGCTCATGAAAGTTGATAGACTTCCTCTCCCAACCACCAATGAAGCCTGGATAGAATTTCAGAACCTCAAAAAGGGAAAATCCATCCTGATTTCCCACAAAAAAATTATTGCTAGTCACCTGTTAATGATAGTCCTCCTGAAAACCCTATCTTTCAGGTTCCATTTGCTTAAAGAGAATTTTCCAGGCTCATCAACAGGTTTGCTTGTTTTGTTATTACCTGGTCAACAGCATATTTCTGTGCAAGGGCCTATAACTTCCTAAGAACTAAATGAGGACTATATTGGTGCTGGTGGAAAATGGGCTGCTACTCTTAAGAGTTCACCCATGCCCTCAAGTTGATGGTGCTGCTGCAGGCAGGTGAGCTACTGGAGTAAGAGATTCTCTAGGACAATTTTTTGCCCTCCAAAATGAAAAACAAAGAAAACCCAAACATTTCACAGGATCACAGAGTGCAGAAATATCAAGTATTTGTACCTCTTTTTTGGTGAAGGCGATAAGAACGGTCAGTAGTACACGGGTAAACTTCACTCTGCTGAATACTGCTAAGCACTGCTGATGCTACAAACAAAATAAAAAGTATCAACAATTAGAAAAAAGTGCCAACCCTTCAAAAAAATAAGATTTGGCATTTATTTAATTAAAAACAAGATTTTATAAACTGCTCTTATAGACATATTTTCTACTCTCAAAATAGATAGTATCTGCTTTCCAACTCTATTTGCAACTTTTTTGGCCTAGTTATCTTCAAAGTAATTTCTGTTTCTGAAGAAGTGAACTGATGACATTATAGCACCAATAGTCTCCAACATCCTTCCAACACAGAAGAGAAAAACAAACAGACCTTGTGAGAGACCAGGAAGTTTGGTTGGACAGTTACTACTTAAGGTGGTACCATTCATTCAAACTTAACAGTTTAAGTACTACCATGCAGCTATTACAGCGAAGTGAATTCTTCCCTATTTTCTTGAAGATCTATGTTAAAACGTGTGTTCCTATTTTAGGACAAATTCTAGAAATTAGTTATTGAAAACATTCATCTAAGTAATATGAACTATTTCATTCAGTCCACCAAAAAAATTGTAAACGGTTCATTACTTCAAGTTCAACTTCTGGATCTCTCTCTTCTCCTTGTCGACTTCGAGTGCTCTAAAATTGAAGGAGTTAGAAACACAACGGATTAATAAAATTGAAAAAGTGATGCCATTGTTTAGAAAATAACAGATATAGGGTAAAAACATTAAATTTGTTTGGATATTTCTGAAATCAGGTAAGATTAACATCAGTTCTAATCTGAGGTTAGAAGGCATCTGAAATTGACTTGTAACTATCTTCACAGGTATTTATATGACCCATATTGCCATATGATCTGAGCGATTCACAATCATTAATAGAGCCTATCCTGACACTCCTCTCCTCCATGAGTAGAGAAACAGTATCCCCTCATTCACAGCTGGCAAACTGAGGCGAAGGGGAAAATGAGTGACTTTCTACAGTCACACAGTAATTTTGTAGCTGAAAAAGGAATTAAATCCAGGTTACCAAATCTCAGTCCAATCTAGTAGACAAGACCTCCTACACCAGACTATCCTTTCTATTCCTACTTGAAAACCTATAAACCTTGTCTGTACTAACTAACAACATTCTGAATCCTGCTGTAGACAGTCTGCTAGTGTCTTAAGCAAACATAGGCATACAAAAAAAAAAATTTCAATTCTCCTCCAGAGGACACTATTACTGGGGGGAGGAGGGGGAAGAGGACTAATGTTCCTTAAATATTAGTAATATGTTTACATAAACTTGTCTAAAAGGAAACCATATTATTTGAAGTCTATTCAACATATAACAGATAAAGTAGGAAGCTAAAGAAAAACTACCTTTACTCTTCGTTGCATGTCATCTTCTACATCTTTTAGCATGCCTGGAAAAGTGACATTTTTAAAAAACAATCAATTATTCTGATTAAACTCAGATGCACACATGCAACATAGAGGGCAAGGAGAATTGTGAGTTTAATTCAAAGTCTGAAATATTTAAAGCACCTATTGGCCAAAGATCACCACCAAAGAAGCCCTACTGGTGACATCCAGGGCTAGCTACCTGTAAGAAGTCTAAGGGCTGGTCCACACTTGGGGGGGGTGGGGTGTCGATCTAAGATACGTAACTTCAGCTACGTGAATAACATAGCTGAAGTCAAATATCTTAGATCGATTTTAAAAGGTACTTACCGCTGGTCCACACGGCAGCAGGCAGGCTCCCCCGTCGACTCCGCTTACTCCTCGCATGGAGCTGGAGTTCCGGAGTCAACAGGGAGCGCTTCTGGGATCGATTTATCGTGTCTAGACGAGACGCGATAAATCGATCCCAGAACATCGATCGCTACCCGCCAAATCGGGCGGGTAGTGTGGATTTAGCCTTACTCCTACCCTCAGCTGTTAAGAAGCGGATGATGCTAGAATGCTTATTAAGGTGCTCTCCCTGAATTGTGGCTCCAGCTTTTGTATCAGAATGTTTGACAAATCAGAACCTACCCATTCTCTGTCTCCAGATGTTCCAAGGGAGGAACTCTCTCTACCTTTCCTCTCAGTGTCTGATTTTTTTGACCACACAGAGGACAACTCACCAAAAGCAAATGCAATTTCAGAAATCAGTGTTGTCAAATTGCAAAATTTAATACCGCTACCGTATCTAAGAATATGTATTTTTTAGGAACTGAACCAACGGGTAACATATACATCAGAGGCATGCAGAGGCTGGGAATATTTACAGAAAAACAAATTTGTGAACTCCAGAGAGCTACAAGTATACAAAAAAAACCTATGTAAATGAAGAATTTAAGATGTCCAGAGCTGCAGGTTTCAAACTCCAAAAGTCTCCACTTAACTACGGTACAACAGACGTGCACAGAAGTTAGGAGGGAGCAGGTGCACAATTGAGATTGGATGATTTCCACAATGTGTATTTCCACAATGTCTGTCTGTTAGAAGTTAACTAAATAACTTTGCACGTTTGGAGGAGACTAATGTTCTCTTAAGAGTTTTAATTTCCACTTAAGTTACTGTCAAAACAAGAGTTTGACTTCTCAACCTTACCATTGCATTAAAGCTAGTTCCTTGCATGAAAAGTATTTATTTGTTGTGATTAAGAATGTTTCTTTATAAATGGAGTTTTACAACATAACATGAAGCTATTTGGCTTGACAAAGGTTAAATTTGGAACTCAGCCAATCTTAAATTCTAGGCATCTCAGAGTTTTCAGACTGATCCAAAACTAAGAAGTTTTCTTAATGCCTTAAGTTTTCTCAATCTCTCTACATCAACGGTTCTCAAACTGTTGGTTGGGACCCCAAAGTAGGATGTGACCCCATTTTAATGGGGTCGCCAGGGCCAGCATTAGTCTTGCTGGGACCCATGGTTGAAGCCTGAGCTCCACCTCCACCCAGGGTGGAGGGATTTGGGCTCTGGACCCCTCCCCCCGACCCAGGATGGCGGGGCTTGGCTCCATCCCTCTCCCTCTCTTCTGCCCCGCACCCCGGGTCATGTAGTAACTTTGTCGTCAGAAGGTGGTCCCGGTGCAATTAAGTTTGGGAACCCCTGCTCTACGTGCAGGTCAATTGAAAGAACAGCAAAAATAATGCACCTACATGCGAAATTCTGACTTTAAATGCCCACAGCTTTAAAACAACCACACCATTTTTCATTCAAAATTTATTTATGTTAATCCCTATCAGATTTTACAAACAAGTCAAATTAGAAGATTCCAGTTCAAGCATTTTTTAAATTTTAGTTATGCATATTGAAAATTTCTGACCAGAATATATGGGAAGAAAATAATGTACGCAATAATGGAAATGGCTCATTTTATTCACATTTTAAAATGGATCTCTGAACTGAAAGCATGAAAATTTCCCCGTTTCTCCCCCCAAAGTTCTGAATTTTACCTGTAACTCGAAGATCTGTCACACTATTGGCCATTTTAAACCCATAGGTCATGGACTGAAAATCTTCCTAAATAAAAATGGAACAATTAGGTGCTTTCACCAAAAACATGTTTGAAGTACCGCAGCAATAACTACACTTTTTTCTAAATTTCTGCACCCAATGCAAAATTGCAGTTATAGTCTTACACAGAAATCAATGGGAACTTCAGGAGGCTGGTTTAATATTTGTGGTACAGATTCCTACAAGCTAGTTCAATTTTTAATATATTATATTAACAATAATATTCTTCTATAGTACTTTCCATCCATAAATCTCAAAGCACTTTAAAAAGAAGTAAAGTATTAAATCCATTAACAGATTGGAAAATAATCACAGAGCAGAGACGAGGACAAGCTCTCCTGACTCCTAGTACAATACTTGGGGGGAAGGGAAGGGTGCGGAGTGTAGCACATTGCCTCTTTATCCTGGCCAGAAAATTCAGAGCTAAACAAAAAAAGGCTAATGACCAAATACACCTGGTTTCAATCACAGGCGCCGACTTCCGGTGGCGCCGGTGGGGGCTGATGCCCGACGCCGGGAGACGTTGCGGGGCCCCGCCCCCGACGCCGGGAGACGTTGCGGGGCCCCGCCCCCGACGCCGGGAGACGTTGCGGGGCCCCGCCCCCGACGCAACATCACCCAGCGTCGGGGGCCGGGCCCCGCAACGTCTCCCGGTGCTGAGATGAGTTTGCGGTGGGTCCTGGGGCTGGCGGGGAGCTGCTGGTGGGTGCACCCACCAATTTTTCCCCGTGGGTGCTCCAGCCCCGGAGCACCCACAGAGTCGGCGCCTATGGTTTCAATAGCAGGCAATAAGACCTATCTCCATCCCCGCATTAATAATTTTCTACTGACCTATGCCATCTTTTCTGTTCTCATATATGGGCTGTTTATAAATAAAAGCATTCTTATTTGCTCACTCATGTAGTCTACAAAATAGAAAGCAAATAATGAATTAAAGAAAAAGTTTGAGAAATTAGGTGACCAGTGATATTTTGTTCAACAATATTAGCCACTCTCCCAGACCATTCTACAATAACGTAGTCATAAACTTCACTCTTCAAGCTATTTTTTTATTTCTGTAAAGCACCATGTATAATTATGGTGCTATACATATTGTAATCACAGGTCATACCAAAACATACCTCTTCAAAAACTGCAGCTTTATTTACTTTTTCTCTGGCAATATCACAAATTTTTAGGATCCCCAGAGCAAAAGCCTTCATGGCAGGATCTTCTATGAAGTCTGGATTATGTATATATAGGCAAGTAAACACTGTTTGTGCCAAGGAATGACCTTCCAACCATGTTATCTGGAAAGAAAATAAAAGTACATACTTTATTTTTGAGTCTGCATTTTTTTATATTCCCATTCCTTTTCTATTTTACCCTGTCTAAATCAGTCCTCAAAGAGACTCCATATCATGCCAACCTTCCATCCGGCAAAAAGGACCAAATGAGGATATCTGACACCCATCAACATCTCTACATTTATTGGCTAGGGAGGTGGGGGAACAAAGGAAGGAAAGGGGACGTACACTGGAATATTATGCACCACCTTACTTGTTGAACAAGCTACCTTTACAAAGTTCCCAGTGCAAGGAGTATGGAAGTAAGCTTGTCACTGGACATGAATTACATACTATACATTTATTCCTCTAATGTTCCATTACACAAGTAAGAAGTCACAATTGTAGTTTGCTGCTAAAATATATTAGTATTCTACAATTTCAAGTCTAAACATAGATTCCTTTCCATGACCTCCTGGTATAACAACATGAAACTGATGTAAATGAGAACAGAGAGAAAGCTTCTGTAATCTAGGCATGTGCTTCAATAACTTCAGAGACTATGAAATACAGTAGAGTTTTGGTTTCAAACATGTCCAATGTACCTTTAAAAATTATTTTGTGGCATTTAGCACATACATGTTTACACATTCTATTAAAAATAAATGTGTACATCTCCTTTAACATATATCTTTATAACCTCTTATGCATATAAAGATCTGTATTGTAGAGAAGCCACAGTGAAAATATATAGGATTTAAATGTAAATAAGATTCTATAATCTCTCTCTAGTACATCGTAGTCAAAATCCCAGATATTTTTGTTAACTAATGGTTCTTTTAGAGTGAAGTTTCTTGAGACCCTGATTACTGAACTATCACTCCAACTACTAATTGTTAGAGCAAATTTAAACATACAGTATGTAAACATGTGTCTGCTCAATGGATCAATTTACCTAAAATCTTTCTTTACCAAGGAAACCTAAATTTTTTTCTTAATCACTTAAACTCCAGTTTTAAAAGTATTTAAACAGCATTAAAAGGAGCAAATTCTTACCAAGCAGCAAAAACAAGTATCCATTATCCCTATCAGCTGAGGTAAAGATAGATCTTTAATTTTAATGATGCCATCCTTAAAAAGAAAAAAAAACAAGTGATAGATTATACAAACAATAGATACGTCATTCTTTGCACAGCAGAAAGGGAATTTTGAAGAATACAATATTAATTTTAAATTCATCAACTTCGATAATTGTATTTGGTTGGTTTTGCTGATCAGCTTCATGACTAGGGCCCTACCAAATTCACAGCCATGAAAAACATGTCACGGACCGTGAAATCTGTTCTCCCCCATGAAATCTGGTCTTTTGTGTACTTTTACCCTATATTCTTTTATACTATAGGGTAAAAGTATATACACATGTACACAACATTTCTCAAACTGGGGATCCCGACCCCAAAGGGGGTCTCAAGCCTATTGTAAAGGGGTCAAAGTATTGCCGCCCTTACTTCTGTGCTGCCTTCAGAGCTGGGTGGCCAGAGAGTGGCAGCTGCTGGCCAGGTACCCAGGTCTGAATTCAGTGCTGCTGCCAGCAGCTGCACAGAAGTAAGTGTTGCACAGTATGGTACTGCCACCCTTACTTCTGCACTACTGCTGCTGTTAGCATTGCCTTCAGACCTGGGTGGCCGGAGAACAGCGGCTGCTGGCTGGGAATCCAGCTCTGAAGGCTGCACTGCTCCTGGTGGCGATGCGCTGCTGTCCTCCAGCTACCCAGTTCTGAAGGCAGTGCAGAAGTAATGGTGGCAATACCATGACCCCCCACCCCCCGACACACACACACAAAGTTTTTCAAACCCCTTTTGGGTTGGTACCTCGTTTCAGAAATCCTGACTTAAGGGCTTTACGTTTCTATTTTGCCATTTTTCAATAAATATTCATGCTTTGTTACAACTCTGTGAAATTTGAGATTTAAACATCTGAAATAATGAAATTCAAGATTTTTAAAATGCTATGACCATGAAATTTACGAAAATGGACTGTGAATTTGGTAGGCCTCTATTCATGACTGTGGTAACCACACCTTTGGAATTCTGAAGATTTTTGCAGTAGATACCATGGAGCACATTACAAAAACTCACACTGATAGGTAGAACTAGACAAATATATCTCAGCAGTTTCATTCTAGCATCATTAAGCAGCCTATAAAAGTTATAAAACTGGTTAAACTAACATTTAAAAATATGCACCATAGATACAAACACTGGATTAATAACCAAGGGCCAGTCTTACAAGAAACTTCATGTGTGCAAATGCCTGCAGAGAGATCCATTGACTGCAGGATCAAAGCCTAAAAAGATGATACCTTACCAGTTAGGAAACCATTTGTTCAATGCACCCAAATCCACATTTTGAAAAATCAGGAAGGTATTCTTAGATATGCTTCTCTTTTAACTCTTTCAAAACGTTTGTTTTTTCTTATCTAACTATGGTGACTGGATACCTCAAGACGGATGCAGAATCTTTCAAGTTTACTTCATCAGTTCAATTTGAGGACATCAGTAGTGAAAGATCATCATCAGACTGCTGCTCCATGGCCTTTGTTAAATTACTTGGCCTCTGTCCAGTTCCTAGTGAACAGGAATCCACATTATCAAATCCAGTGTCAATTTACAATATCAGTAGAGAGACCAAGTACTGAATGGGCAAAGGAGACAAATATCCTTTCAGCAGAAAGGACTAGATAATCTAATAAATCTTCATCTCAGAAGCATACATTTGGGAAGCATGGGGAAACTTATATTGCAGTTATCTGTATTGTACTTATTCTGCAGATGAATAGGGCTTCAAATTCTAAGACGTGTTATTTCTTCTGAAAATATCTGAAGGGAAAATATCATAATACAAGTTCTCTATTAAATGTTGAAATATTCAGTTTACATATGCCATTGAAGTGATTGTTGAAGCTGTGCATAGCTATGATTTATTAAAACTCTGCTTTTTTTTTTTTGCTTTTTTTTTTTAAAGGCAGCATTAACAGCCAATAAAATGGAGAAAAGGAAGGAAGGGACACCAACCTTGATAGCTTGCTCAAAGTTAAGAACCTTTCGATTAACTTGGTTTCCAATCATGCCAGCATCCATTTTGGGGTCCATCATTTCAATAGCAGACATAGCTTCAAAAAGACCAAAACTAAGGACAACAATGAAAAGCAACAAACACTAAGACTACAATTATTTAATTTGCACAGAGCAATGGATTTCCACACACTATCATCAGGCACCAGTGTCAAAAACTACTAAATACTGAGACACTGACAAGTGATGTGTTTTGAGCTTGCCATTTGTCAACACACTGGCTAAGACTGTCAAGAGTGACTAGTGATGTTAGGTGCCCAACCTGAGGAACCTTATAAGGACCCAATTTTTATGGAGTCTCAAGTCCTCTTGAAAATCCTGGGCTTTATTTTAAACTGAAGAGCACTTCTTTAGCCAAATATCCAATTACTACGTATCTGTGCGTATGTGTATGTATCTTCACACACACACACACACACACACACACCCCTCATAATACATAATGTCCTCTTAGAGACCGAAAATTATGCACATCTGATAGCTTTAATTGATTTTAACTAAAACAAACTAGTCTTGATTATGCCACAACTAGAGAAAACATTTACGTTTCTACCCCGACAAACAAGAAATACAGAACTCACGTTTAAGCCTCAGTTTTGTTTTTAAACGGTTTAATAAAAATCATGCAGAAACAATCCAGTTTCTGACACTATATTCTGTTGCTGTCATAATGGTTAATACAGCTAATAAATGTGTAAGATAACATTCAAGTTAAAGCTGGTGTATAGAAAACAATAGACAAGGCCTCGACTTTGGCATATAACCTACTCAGAAGCCTGATGCATAGCCTTCAGAAAGTAGAAGCCACTCAAAATACTGCTGCAAAATGTAGGCTGATTCAGGAAAGCATCCTTATTCAGGAAGGCATTTAAGCATGTGCTTAATTCCTACTGACTTTAATGATTTGATATATAATTTTTGTACAAAAATATTATTTTTGAAGAGTCTGATATACATTTTACTAATCATGTTATCTTTGTTAACATTAACACCTGAAAGAAAAATATTTTTCTGACAAGTTAAAAATACTCAGATGGTTAAAACAGTTCCATGGAAATGATTTTGGCATCAATGGAATCTAAGCACATGTTCAAGTGCTTTGCTGAATCCAAACCTTAATCCTGTCATCCTTACACTATATATTACCCATTATTTATCCTAAGATGACAGTGACATTTTAAATGATAGATTTCATGATTCTAAGGAAACAAAGTGAGAGCAGCAGAATAAACACAACTTAAAAAAAAAAAAATCAGACTTTAACAAACTCAGAATTGCTAAGTAAGGTCCATGGGAAGAAAACCTAAGGGAAGGAGTACTTCAGAAGAGCTGTCAGTTTCTCAAGGAGACAATATTAAAGGCACAACTGCAAACTATTCTGACACACAGGAAAAATAGGAAGACTAGTAAGAGGCCAATATGGCTCCATCAGGAGCTCTTTAATGACCAGAAAATCAAAAAGGACTCCTACAAAAAGATAGCATATAAGGACAAAATCAGAAAGGCTAAGTATCTTGTTGGTCACTAAATACTAATACATATTACTCCCATCTCAAAAATTATATCCCTGTGGCATACTCACAGCTTGTCATGAAGCAGTTCTCCCAACTTCAGTTCTAGAAGGAACACAACAGGACAAATCATTAATTTGGATATTACTCTAAAGCAGCTCATGACAGATATTTAACCAAACAGCTCGCTCGACTGGCTAAACAGGCTTTACACTACAAAAGAAGAACAAGATATAGAAGAAAGGCATGCATTGTTGCTCTACCTTTGGATGTATATCATGATGCTGAAGGCAAAATATAATACCAAATGTGACAGTATGCCCCAAAGACCTCTTAATGCAACTGGCAGAGGACACAGGGATAGATGGGTCCCCTGGATTCACCAAAAGATCATCATGTAAGGTCGCTAATGAAAGCCTATGTCACACAGGTCATCATAATCATTGCGAGATATGTGTATAGAAAAAACACAAGGAATTAGGCATATATGTTGCAAATCATGTCTAGCCCTTGCAGCTAAAGGCAGGATACTAGAAGGTAGTGTGCCTAGAGACAAACTTCTACAGACAGGAGGTGGGAGATATCATCTCCCTGGTGAACCACTGTGTATCTCACAGTAGAAATCTATTAGCACACAGAGACAAATGCTAATGAAGATCTGGCAGAGACTCTAGAAGGAAACTAACAAGAGAGGTAAACAGTGCAGGAGCAATGGGAAAATCCTGTTTTCAGGTGAAGGTCAAAGGTCTGGTCTATCTGTGGGAGCAGAGAGGCATTCTGGCATCTTTCAATCTGTGAAAACAGGTTGCCAGTAAGACTGATTTTATGAAAAGGGGATCTCAGCCATCCTTAACTGAAAATCCTGGGAATCTTGTAAGCTGGTGCATGCTATCCACTTGGAAGCATAGATTCTGACAGTTCTGTGAGTGTTCAATGGAACTGGAGCTGGGCACTCCAGAGGAACACTTGCAGGACTTGGGGGATGGTATGTGGCTATCTCTAACCTGCACAGAGACAGCAAGGCCATGGAGACTTGGAGGATAGTGCTTCATGTTGCCAGAGGCTGATGGAATCAGGGAGCTGAACTACAGAAGGCACAGACAAGACTTCCACACACTAAGAACAGGTGGTAGTGAGGTGCCTCACAACCAGGGTGCCCCTGGGAAGTGTCATAGACAGATATGACAATTTCCTGCAATATCCTCATAAAACCTTATTGAATTAAGTTTAAGTACCTTTGGGATCCATTGCATTAAATGCAAAGTTCATGTATAATTGTGGTCAGGATTGTAAGTAACCTCTCTAGGGAACAGATGTGATGTGAGACCTGGGAGTCCAAAGAACTGTACTGAAAATGTGCCAGACAAAAATGGACTTTGAGGACAGCAAGTGCATTTCCAGGGAAACGCCTAAGGAGAGGTTAATGTACATTCCTACCTCCGGTTATGCAAAAACCCATATACCCTGAAGAGAGGGTGATTGCTGATTATCCATTCCCAGAGGTTGGAGATCAAAGGCCTGAGCTATATAAAGAAACAGGCTGACCTGTTGGTTAGGAGTCTGAGACAGTTATGAACTTGTAACCATGGAGAAAACCTTGTTGTGGGTTTTCAAAGACTGACCTACTAGAGCCTGAGGCTGGAGTTGGGGTAACTTCTGGTAAGCTCTTTAGCATGCATGTAGGTTCTTTTATTATTTTTAATATGTTTTCACTGTAATGGTTTTACCTTAAAAATAAATGTGCTTGCTTAGAAAGAACTGTGTGGTAACTTGTAACTGCTGGCAATTACACTGTTCATAGCCACTTGAGAGAAAGCAAAGCACAGATGCTGGCCTGTTTAGGCAGTCTGGCTTGCTGGGAATATATCAGTGTAAATGAGGGAGCTGTGCAGCCCTAATATCCCAGTCAGGAAGGAAAGAGAGACAGGACTCCTCCCAAGAGAAGTGATGGCTGGGAGTACCCTTGGTGGACTAAGAGAGGGAATACAGGCACAGTTACCATGAAATGTGACACCAACTTCTCAGTGCCATCACCCAAGGCACCCCCTTTGTGCCATTCCAACAATTCAAAGGGAACTTAAAATTGCTCTAAGACAGCATCTGAAGAGCCCCCTTGTAGATTAGTATAAGAAAATCCTCAGATAGTGCATGCAAAATAATCTGTGTTACATACTGGTGGAAAGTTATTTTTGATTTAATGTTGCAGCAAGGGTCAGTTTAAAAATTACACATAAGGCAAATTAACACTGAGTAGCAATCTTAACAGTAACTGAATGTATTTACTAGTCTCCCAAAACCCTAAACATATTATCTCTCATGAGTAACTTATCAGTTTTGATTCAAGTCCAGAAATAAATAAAAATCAGCATTGGACAGTCAATTTCTAGGATATAGGGCTGTGTTCAATCTAGATACATTTGCCAGTTTCAAGAAAACAGGAGGCAGGTCCAGTATGGATAAACAAGATTTCCCATCAAGAGGAAAATGGGGGGGAAAAATGATTAAAAGAAAACAGAATGAGAAAAACCATAAGGAAAGTAGCCTGACACAAGGAAGGAGGTTTATGTATTCTGAAGAGGGTTGCTAATCTCATGGACCCTGATCCTATAATAATCTTGACACAGGTAGACTCCTGAATCTGCATACTTCCAATAAAGTCAATGGAGTCTACCCGTACTGCGTTCATTGCAGGAGTGGAGCCGTAGACTAGAAGGCAGCTTCAAGAATTGTTTGGTTGTCTTAAAAATTGGAATCCTTAAGAGTCGGAGAAGTACAACTTACCTCTACAGGCCTCTTCAAATTCCTGGGTAATATCGATCCAGTTTGTATTACCCTTTTCCATCTTGTCAGGTATATTGAGCTCCCATCCTGAATCATCATCTTCTACTGAAGCTTTCATAACCATAATATTGCACCTATAAATACAAATCATAGATCAAGAATAAACTATAGACAGTATTTAATGGGAGCCAATGCTTATCTTGCATAAGGAAAAAAATGAACTAGTCAGATGTAAATTCAAAGGGCAACATTGAAGGTTCACCAGCCCATAATTTGACAATCCCTTTAAAAAGGATATTGTCTCTTTCAAAATTTCCCCTGAATAGATTTTACTATATAAACTCAAAAACCAGGACTGCAAAATGTTAGTATCACCACTCCTCAATTGGACAACTATTAATAAAGTTACATAATCAACCTGAAAGACAATCCATTTTTTAAAATAGCTTAAAGGAATTTTGGGTAATAAACATTTAATTTTTGAGGTTTTATAATAAGCAAAAATCTCTCTCTCTCTCTCTCCCATTGCTATTGGAAAGACTCAAACCAAGAAGAATCTGTGAAATTGACTAGACACGGAACACAGCCAGATGTACAAAGTAAGTCACTCTTGCAGTAATCGTAATCTTAGTGTAACTTGAAAGCACGTTCAGACTCAAATATTTTTAAACTGTGCATCATAAAAGGTAACCTATAAAGAATTAATTAAAATATTAGTCTTGTGCCTGAGAAGGCCTGTAGGCTTCCTCCCCGACCCTTTGCTTGTTTTACTTTAGATATAGCAGAAATGTCAAGCCTAGTTTTCCCTGGTTTTGGTGGAGTTCCTCTGAGAGGCGTGGCTGATTCTCAGTATTAACATCCCTCAGTTAAAGGCAATGTTGGAAATTTAGTGAAGACTTCCTGTAAAGAATGTCAGTCACCTAAGAACCAAAATTAAAGAGTTTTAAAACAGGTAGTTTAAAAGCCCCTTCTCCTTGCTCAGCCTTCCCTCTCCTAGCTCTGGTGATGTCACCATTCCACTAGTTCTCTAATAATCAAGGGGGGCAGAGAACAGTGGGGCCGGGGGGGGGGGGGGGGGACTGTTAAAATAAATAAACGAAACCAGCCCTTCCTTACAGAAGCGAACAGGAGACAAAGAGGCCAATTGTTTTTCCTTTCGCTGGTCACCCGTGACACCAGCTCCAAGTTGCTGCTGTTCCCAATGGGAGGACACCGCGGGGGGCAGCACTGCCAGAGGCGGCGATGAACGCAGGCGCCTCCGCCGGCACCCCCCAGTGACCCTGCCCTGGCCATGACCGCACCGCGCGGGCAGCTCGCAGGCCAAGCCCCGCAGCGGCCGCGGCACGGGACAGCGGCTGGCCTGGCGGGGCCCCCGCACGGTGCTGTCACGGGGCTCCGTGCCACACACGCGCCCAAGCCCGGCCCGGCCCACGAGTGTCCCCTCCCACTTCGGCCAGGGCAAGGCCCTGCCCCGCACCCGCGTTACTTCCGCGCCGCGCCACCCGCATCGCGCCTGCGGCCATTCAGCCGCTCCGCGAGCCCAGGGGCCGGTCAGGGCGGGGGCTTCACCTCTAGGGGCCGCGCTGGTCACCTCACCGTGCCGGCTGTCTCCGTCTCGCGTAGCAACGAGCCAAGGCACCCTCCTCGTTCGGAGCTCGGCCCTGCCACTGCGCATGCGCAAAGTCACCCCGAGCCCCCGGCAGGGCAGCATTACGAACAGGTTCCCACGCATGCGCACACAAACCTCCACCTCCCAGGAGGACTGGGGTGGGCGGGGGGCGTCCTGCGGAGGCTCATGCGCAAATCCGATCAGTTGGCCATGGGGAGCTTGGCTTGGTACGTGTCGCGCGGAAGGAGGCTCAGTCAGCAGCAGGGACCCTGTCTCTGAATGAGGTGGGGAGGAGTCTGAAGAACGGGGGGCGGACGGGAGGGGGGATGAGGAGTGGGGCTCCTGCACGGTGCGGTCTGGCTCGGACCCTGGCCGGCCGCCACTTTCTTTGCACCTGGGCGGGTGAGTTTGCTGCTCCAACGGGGCGGGGCAGCATCAGCGAAGTGCCACCTCTCTGCCAGGAACTGGAGCAGGGGAGTCATTTGCTGTGGGGCAAAGGGGGCAGGTGTCACCCCCCCACACACACTTTTCATAGGGTCTGTGGGTGTTATGATGTCATCCCCTCCCAGACTTTGAAGGCTGTAATGTAATCACATGTAAAACTCCGGTCTTGACACACACATCTTCCCACACGCCCTCAATTTTTCCAAAATGAATATGAGTATCTTCCCATGTGCAACTGTATGCAAAATAATTCTATTGCTCTATAAGCTGTGAGCCGGTATATGCAAGAAAAAATACAATAAATCAAATTTTACTTAAGAGGTTTGGAGGCTTTCTGACAAATTGGATTAGTCACTTGATGGGTCATTCATTTATAATACTATGTCAGAAATAAGTGATAGCTGAATGGACCACAGATGTCAAGCTGAACCGAAATGCTTTTGTATGCATTGAAATACAACACATATCAGAGCAAACAAAAGATCTTAGAGGTGAAAAAAGAACAGAGGCTATGTTATAAATCTACGAAGTGATCTAAGGGCTAAAAGAAATGACATATCAAAACAGATAAAGAACAATCAAATGTGTTAACAGAGACAGAGATGAGTGTTTGCTTTCAAATGAGAGAATGATAAGAACTGACAGCAGTAATTATTGTCTGGAAGTGACTAACTTCAGTCACTGTATAGAGCTATGGAGTAGATGAGGCAATTATAATTATTAAAATATGTTAGGTTTCAAATAGAAACCGTGAGCAACTTGATGCTTACAAGGGAATCTGAAGAGCAGGCAGAATCTTCAATCCGTATGTGTCAGGGCTCAGCCTCATGAGGTGCTGAGTGCCTCCTGCAAAGTGCTGTGCACCCTCAGCTCCTGCTGAAGTCAGTTACACAGTGGGAGTCAGGTGTGCCCATGCCCAGCATTTTGCAATATTAGGCCCTAAATCAGGTAGCTTTCACTGGTGCATGTGCAATTGTAGTAAACGAGGACATTTTTTATAATATTTGTATGAGGTATATGCATGACTCGGTTTACCCATTCACATTTTTGATTGATACGCACTGTGACAAGGGGAATAAAAGCTAGGTGTTTGAGTTAGATAGCCACCTGAATTGGTAGGAATGGCCATCAAGAACTGAATGGAATCAACACATATGAGTGGAAGACGAATAACTGGAATATTAACTCTGAACAGCTGGCAGCCAGGGAAGGAGGAGATGTGCAAACAGTGTGGCTGCAACTCAGAACAAAGACAGGAACTGTGAAGTGACTGTTTTTAAGGTTGCTTCTGAGAAACACAGAGAGAGAGCTAAGATGGTTTCAAGAAAAGCCTGGGATTTGGCGGGAGGGGCGACTGCCTCTGCCAGTAAGGACTCTGTCTTAAGCATGGCTTTTCTCTTAGGCCTTGTGTACAATTGTGGCGGTGTGTAGGATATCGGTGGCTACATGCCACAAAGAAAGGCAGGCTGCATCCACACTGCAGTGTGCAACTACACAGAGCAGCGAAAGGTTCTAGCAGTGGGGATGCGATGGAGAAAGGCTCTGGCTGCTCCCTCCTGTTGCCTACCGCTGCCAGACCATTTCTCCACTGTTGGCTGCAGGAGGGAAAGGCTCCCACAGCAGGAGGCAGCAGGACACTACACTGCTATTTTCAGCATTTTTCAGTAGACATGGGTGGGGTACTGCTTGGGTGCGTAGAGTATATACACCGAGGGTTCTGATGTGTCTATACTCACCCAAGCTGTGTCTCACCATCTACACTGCGGTTTATACCTGTGCTAGCTGTGCAGTGTCTGTATTCTACATGCTGCCATGAGTGTAGATATACCTTCAGTACTATAGGACATTTGAATGAAAAACTGATAGAATCCACTTCTACTGTTCTAAATTAAGCAAAGTCTGTATTCTCCTACTTGGAATTTTATGATTGTCTTCTTGTCAGGTAGAGAAGCTATAAAGTGACTTCACACAGGAATTAAAATGGAGGATCCGTCCTGAATCAGAATGCTGCTCCAATTGTGAAGGAAGCAGTTTTAAAGTATAAAATGGACCTGACCATGGCCAGTGGTTAGTTAATAGGTGGCAGTGAAACAATTATTCTAGAGGAATTACACCATATTTCGTTACATCTAATATTGCCCTAGATTTCACATTCCTGATAATTAAATATTTATACTTAATTCATTTTAATGGAAGTATGTGTGAATCTACATGTTACAAAATAAGAAACACCCATCCATCACAAAACAGCAGGCTACTAATTCATTTTTTTATTTTCAAAAATACTGGAAAATTTGTTCAGCAGATTTTGAACTGGCATAAAGTGGCATAGCTCCACTTAAATCAATGGGAGAACAGAAACAGACAGCAACTGCTGGAATTTGTGGCTGCCAGTGATACGGAGATGGCTGACTTGCTCTTGCATCCATGTGAAGATCTGCAAGAACACCTCATGCAGCTCTGATGGTTTCACTAGGACTGTTATAGATGATGTCCTCATTAACAGTTTTTGGCTGTCAACAGTCATTGATGTAGGAGTTTTCAGAAATGCCGAACATGAAACTATCAGCTTCTGCTGACACAAGTGTATCTCCAACTTTGACGTCAGCCAGTTAATGAGCCAAAAATTAGCCTGACTCATACAAAAGCTCTTATTAGAACCAAGTTATCAGATAGCTAGCCATTCTGAACTGCTAAAGGCCGTTAGACTGAAGTCTCACTTCCTTTGTCATCTGATGAGGAATGGCGTTGTTTTAAGTCATCAGTGCTGACCCTACCAGTTTGGTGCTGGACCCTTCAAACATCAAGCATGGGTCAGGGAGAAGATGCTCACTGCAGTTGGAGCTAAGAAAAAAAGCGAGGCTACAATTAGAGTCTTAGTTCAAAGTTCAATTAGAGTCTTAGTTCAAAGACACAGTTGTAGAGTGGAATAGCAAAGCCCATCTGTTTTGTCGAATTAAAGGGCTCTTAAAACCGATTTCTGTACTTCTCCCCGGCCAGGGGTTAAGTGCTAAAATCGACCTTGCTGGGTCAAATTTGAGGTAGTGTGGACGCAATTTGACGGTATTGGCCTCTGGGAGCTATCCCAGGGTACTCCATTGTGACCGCTCTGGACAGCACTCTCAACTCAGATGCACTGGCCAGGTAGACAGGAAAAGCTCCGGGAACTTTTGAATTTCATTTCCTGTTTGGCCAGCGTGGCGAGCTGATCAGCACAGGTGACCATGCAGAGCTCATCAGCACAGGTAACCACGCAGTCCCAGAATTGCAAAAGAGCTCCAGCATGGACCGAACGGGAGGTACTGGATCTGATCGCTGTATGGGGAGAGAAATATGTGCTGTCAGAATTCCGTTCCAAAAGACAGAATGCCAATATATATGCCAAAATCTCCAAGGGCATGATGGACAGAGGCTACAATAGGGACGCACAACAATGCTGTGTGAGAATTAAGGAGCTCAGGCAAGCTCGTAGCCAAGTCCCCCCAGAATCGTAGAGCATAGAATGTTTCTACGCTCCCCCTATCATCTCTGTCCCTGAGGTTATCGCAGATTAGAAGGCGAAAAAAACCGCACTTGCGATGACATGTTTTCCGAGCTTATTCAGTCCTCCCACACTGATAGGGCACAGCTTAATGCATGGGGAGGCATTCAGTGGCAGAGACCAGGAAAGAATTAAGTGAGTATGAAGAGTGGAGGCAGGAGACGATGCTGAAGCTAATGGGGGAGCAAACGGACATGATGAAGCGTCTGTTGGAGCTGCAGGAAAGCCAACAAGAGCACAGACCCCCGCTGCATCTACTAGACGAGGACGGCTAGCAGTCCTACTGCACCGTCTGCTGCGAAGGCACCCAGGAGCTGCAGCAGTGATGGTGAGCTGAGCGGGCTCCATGCTTGCCATGGTATGGTGTCTGCACGGGTAACCCAGGAAAAAAGGCACAAAACGATTGTCTGCTGTTACTTTCATGGAGGGAGGGGCGACTGACAACATGTACCCAAAACCACCCGTGACAATGTTTTTGCCCCATCAGGCATTGGGAGCTTAACCCAGAATTCCAATAGGCGGTGGAGACTGCGGGAACTGTGGAATAGCTAACCATAGTGCACCGCTCTGTAAGTCGATGCTAGCCACGGTAGTAAGAACGCACTCCGCCGACTTAATGCACTTAGTGTGGACACACACAATCGACTCTATAAAATCTCTTCCGAAAAATTGACTTCTATAAAATCGACCTAATTTCATAGTGTAGGCATACCCTTAGTTACATTGGCGTCAAAGGGACTACTTAGGTGATCAAGAGTTGAATGATTGGGCCCTAATATTGCACATCATTATAAATGCGGAGCATATATTTAAGAAATGCTCTTTAATATTTTCCTAGAAATAACTTTCAAAAGTAAGAACACTTTGCGTACTAAAATACCTGAGCTTTACAAGAAAAGGTGCCAAACTTGGAACCAACCCACATACAGAAGTTTAATTGAAGTAAATGGGAGTTTGCATGTAAAAGGCTTGCAGGTCCATATATAATTAATATAAAGGTGAACGGAAAGGTTCATACCTGCTGAAACCTTTGTTCATGGTTACATTTATTCCCTGCATTAGTTGATGACATCTGAATGTCAATAATTGGTTGACTGATTACAATAACAGGAAAAACATAGCAGGAAGTTTCATTCCATGTGCTGCTTTAGGGTACTGGCTAATTATGAAATCAACCCTTGCAGAAAAAACACAGGACCCTCAGTCACATTTCCATTGTAATCAGTGTGTGCAAACCTGTTTGATTTTAATAGTAGCTGGATCTGACCCTTTAACCCTACTTATATATGGTTATAATGATTAGGAATTTTAAATTATTTATTTTAAAGTCTTTCAATTCAGGTAATGTGGAGAAGGAGGAGATGATGCTGAATGAGAGAACAGGGTAGACTAAGAAGAAAGGAAATTAGAGTGATCAATTAAAAGTGTTATTTCTTGGTAATGACACATTATTTGTAAGAAAATAGAATGTATGAAATAACTGTCAGATATTAAATGACAATTTGCCTGAGCTACAAAATACTTTGTAATACTGAATGATTTCAGATGGCCTTCTTACCAGCCGCTCTCCCCACATTCATCACAAAACCAATTATTTAGATAAAAAATAAATAAAAAAAAGAATTGTCTAATGTAACAGGGTGACTGTCCCATTTAAAAGTAGTAGGGACTAGAGGTCTGTCAATCCTTCTTCCAGGGTGTGTCCCTTTAAGGTTCCTGGGAGTTTTTGTGCAGTCAAAGGGTCGAAGCAAGTACTGGGAGAGAAGAAGATGGTCTCCAAGGTAGTCAGTGCTTGTGGAAAACCCTGCCTGAGCTGCAACATCTAGACTGGTATTTTTACAAAGCTAGTGTGAGTCTGTCTACCCAAGCTGGGGGGCTTGCTTCCACCTGAAATGTAGATGTACCTGTTAGGACCTAGGACCAGGAACCTCATAGTGCAGGGTGGGGAAAGGATCCAGCCAATTCAGAAAAGCGCTGGGAAGGAGAGCAGCATATACTGCCTTCTCTCTCATAGAAGAGAGACACTAGTAGGGTAAAGAGTGCTAACAGCTGATCTTGTTCAAGGAGGAAAAGGATGAAGTAAAGAAGGGATAGCTAGAAGTAGTTGCTTGAAGGCTGCAGCTAACCTGAATCAATCAGCCCTGACAAGGAGGGCTGTAGGACTTCTGAACCCAGGAGGAGGAATTTGCTTGAAGTATAGCAGAGGCTCCAAGAAGGAGTGCTGTGGGACTTCTGAATCAGGGAGAGGGAGGATTGGACTTGAAGGGCTAAAGAAAAGTTTTATACCTCTAAAAGAGGTAATAAATCAGACCCCCACAAAAGGGGATCTTGTTCTCAGTACTAGCGCATGGGAGTCGATTATGCATGGAACCTAGTTGGAACTGAGGGCAGAGTGTCTGCTGGGCCATCCTAGGACATGAGGGGGTGCTCTGGAGATGATAACTAGCAAAATTTAATTTCAGATACTATGAAGTGGAATAGGGACATCTTGATTCTGCTGTAATTTCTCTCAGCATAAAACCAATGTAACTCTACTGCTTACTATGGAGTTACTCCTAACTTACACTAACAAAACAGAGAGGAGAGTCATACCCCACGAGACTTAGACTTGGCTAACTGTTGTACATTCTAGCACAGTCAAGCAGCCCAGAGTATGAATACGCCATAAGCCACAGGGCTCTGTATTTGAGGAACCAGACAGAGTGAGGCCAGGGAGATATGGTTTAAATCATGACTATATTAATTACAGGACAAGATGTTTCCTACAGCCCCTCAGCATGCAGACCCCACTACTCAGAGTGTGTCTGCGTCATGAGAAACCCCTGGGAGGCCCTCTGGTGATTGTTCATGACTAATTTTAAAGAAGCAGTACCACCACATACTACACTAACAAGATTCATGAAGCAATTAGAAGCTGCCTGTCATAAAATGGCTCCAATCATCTTAAAAGAGAGACTGTTAGATAATTCAAACCAAAATTTAGGTTACACAAGAATTTTTTTAAAAATCTAACAATATTACTTGTTGGCTGCTGCCAAAACATAAAGACAATATCACTGCTCCAAAGAGCCAATCTGCAATTCTAAAAATTCCTTTAAATCCTTAAAATGAATAGAAATGTTCCTTTTGAATTCTTTAAATTACAGCAAAAAAGATTTGCAGGGAAAAAACTCCCAGGAAGCTTTTGTAACCCTAAGAATGTAGCTAGACAGATAAATGCTCAGCTGCTTTTTGAAAATCCCACTAGGTGCCTATTTGCATCCTTAGACACCTAAATTGTTTTTTGAACATTTACATTCCTAAATTATTTAGGTGCTTTGAAAATGTTACCCTAAATCTCACTGAAAGTTACTGAGATTTAAGTATCTAGGCATTTTTGAAAATACCCCTGGGTGCCTTCAAGTGCCAAAAATACCTTTAAAATGTTGCTCATTGGGCACTCTTAAAAATGTTACCCTAAATCTATTTTTATTTTCCCACTGAGTGACATGTTAACAGCATAATGATGAAAAGTAAATAAGATTTAATGTTTTATCAGTTGTAGTAAAATAATTTATCAACAGGCAAGGGAATTTATGTGTGGTGGTGGGGTTTATAAACCATTTCAAAACGTTTTTAAGTGACATGCTAAACCAACATAATGCTGATGGAATTGTTCTAGTGTGAACCAGATAAAGCAGTCCCATTGGAATGTTATTTGAGGCCTTTGTTTTACATCCTGGATTCATGTCATTAACCCAACATAACATGATTTTTATTTCCTTGGGCTGTTCCATCAGGATCAATATTAATAATGCTACTAGTGCTATCAAAAGGGACCAGATTCTTTAGTGCTTTTCACTGCTCAGGGTGTTCTAAAGCAGCGATTCTCAAACTGTGGGTTGGGACATGGGGTCGCCAGAGCTGGCTTAGACTTGCCGGGGCAGAAGCTGAAGCCCAAGCACCTGGGTGTCGGGACTCAGATTACAGGCCACTTGGGCTTCGACTTTGCCGCCCCCCCCCCCCCCCCCCGGGCTCCAGCTGGCTTAAGCTTCAATCCCCCCTCTTGGGGTCATATAGTAATTGTTGGAAGGGGGTTGCGATGCAATGAAGTTTGAGAACCCCTGTTCTAAAGTATGCTAGGCTGGAGGTGGCATAGAACCAACTCCAGAATCAGGAAATTGTATCACTGTATATTTTTCATTTTTTCTCTCGCTCTTTCTCACTTGAAAGTCTCACTTCTTCCATGCACTTCCATACTACTTCCACTGCTGTCTAAGGGTACTCTAATTTTTAAAAATTAACAAGAGAGGCATACAGAGTTATTGTTTAACTCATTTCTCTTTATAAATACTTTTCCTTTACAAAGTATACTGTGATGAACAAACTAATTTTGGACACATTTACGTACTGTTTCATGGTGCACACAAATAATCCTCCAGTAGTTTTGAATCTTTTTTTAAAATTTTAAAATCTTCAAATTTCAAGATGTCACAAACTTGTAAGTAAAAAACATGAACAACAAAAAGTCTACAATCAACCTATTTACAATGTGATATGGTTACAAATGCCCCCTCTCTATCTAGCCATGTAGAATAGGAAGCATTTTAGGAATAGGAATCCATCTGATTCATTATTTATGTGTGCTCATTATATTCTAACTAGTATTGGGATGAGTGAGTGAAGCTTACATGGGAGGTAATAGATGCACGTTTAGGTGGCTTGCACTATATTGGTTACATTTTTAGGGCTAAATTCCACACACACATATGTATGCAATTCCTGTAGGCTTGAACTGGAGTTCTGCATGTGGGTCTGAAGGCTTAGTTTCGACTCAGCTTTTATTTACATCCAAATAACCCTAGTGAAAGGAATGTGGCTGCAAGGATGTAAAAGCGGACTCAATTTGACCCATAATTCGGTCTTTAGAATGTTATAATTTATCCAAGTCTTTCAGTTATTCTTATTCACATTATTCTTATTAATCATTCATTTGTTTGTTTTCCTGTAATTTCCTATGGTAAATGACACTGTTCATAATTTTATAAGTGTTGAAGATCAAAACAAATGTTTGTAAAAATGAACTAGATCAAAATGTCCTATACCTTTTTTTGCTTTAATTGATGACCGTTCTTTTATTTTTCTATGCATTCAAAAAATGACTCTACTTCTGTATTATTTATCATTCACACATAGCTAGCTGCCTGAAGTCTTATCTTCTGAAAGACTGTCTATTACTTAACCAAATTGAACTGTTTTTGTCAACTTATTTTTAGCTTTCAAAATTTTTCAGTATATTTTTATCTATACTTAAGCTGCATGTTATTTCTGTCTTTGATTTTCTGAGCCAAATTTCCACCTATCCCACGAAAAAAGGCTGGGAAATGATGGTGGGGCCAGCCTGCTGATGCCTCCAGGCAAGAGTTAGAAGCATACATGAGAAGGAAACTGGGCTGAGAAACATCCCAGCTAGAGAGACTGGGGTAAAGTGTCCTTTTGTGAAAACACTTAAGGTTTGACACATTTTTGTTGAATCTCAGATAGCGTTTCCAGGCTTCCTGATGCTGAGCCAGACTCATGAGTCAGTCACGCAGCCTCGAAAACCAGCTGGCCTGACAGCCCTGCGGTTCCTAGGCCTAGTATTCCCTGGCCCTAGGACAGTTCACGTGGCTGGGCTGCCCTGGAGCTGGTAGAAACCAGGATCTGCAGTAGCTGCTACAGAGATTCTCCATGTCAGTTTCACAGCTCAGTTCCATGATACTGTTCAGTGGTGGGCAGCAGTGAAACTGCCACGAATTATGTCAATTTCATGAACCAGCCATCTGGGATCATCTTTTATGTAACACCATGTTTCTGGAATGAAGTTTTTCAAAGTTGCCAGTTTGTGGGAAATTTAGGGGAGTGGAAATTGGTTTTGAACTGAATTGGACTGAAATGAAATTTCAGAATGACAATTTTCTGTGAACCAGAATTTCCAAATTTCAACTAGCTCTACTTGGAATACATCATAAATTGCTTGAGAGTCCTGTGTTGAGCACGTCACAGCATCTGGCCCTAGAATTTTTATCAGTTTCCTTTTGCACCCAGTTCCATCTTTAAAGAGCTTGCTGAAGAAGGAACTAGGGTTCTTTTTGAGGCAGGCAGGATTTTTACAGCTAGGAGACTGAAGCACCAGGACATTAAGGTCAACATTTTCAAAAGTCACCACTAATGTTGTGTAGCTCAGTTACTGGTCACCAAATTTAAGACAACTAGGGCCTGATTTTTCAGAATATTTAGCTTTTTTTTGTAGTACCTCATATGTTCAAAGCACTTTAGGGACATTAACCTCTTAAGCAGGGGTGGCCAACCTGAGCCTGAGAAGGAGGCAGAATTTACCAATGTACATTGCCAAAGAGCCACAGTAATTCATCAGCAACCCCCCAGCAGCTCCCCGGGCCTCCCACCCACCGGCAGCCCCACTGATCAGCACCTCCCCCTTCCTCCCCGCACCTCCCGATCAGCTGTTTCGTGGCATACAGGAGGCTCTGGGGGAAAGGGGGGAGGAGCCAGGGCACTGCAGGCTCAGGGGAGGGGGCGGGAAGGGGTAGAGTGGCGGCCAAGGGTTGAGCAGTGAACACCCCCCGGCACATTGGAAAGTTGGCGCCTGTAGCTCCAGCCCAGGAATCGGTGCCTATACTAGGAGCCGCATGTTCACTTCAGAAGAGCTGCATGTGGCTCTAAAGCCACAGGTTGGCCACCCCTGCTCTTAACACTCCTGTGAGTTATATATTATTATCCCCCTTTTACAGATGGGAAAAAGGAGAAAGAAAGGCAAAGTGATAGGTTCCCAGCCACACAATGAATCAGTAATACAGCCAGAATGAAAATTTAGGACCCCTGTTCCTCAAACACTTGCTCAATCCTTTAGACCTTCCTTAGCTTCACAGGTCGTCAGCAATGGCAGCTCCCCTTGTGATTGCTGAGCACAAGTGAAAATCAGGCCCTATCTATTTTACCCATCAAATGAGTAACACACAATTAGTGGCTACATGCAAATTTTTTGGTGTGACTTGCCCAGTGTCATGTAGGCACTCCATGGCACACACAGAATCTAGGTCACCTGGGTGACACAAACTGTAACCATAGGCTCATCCTTTCTCTTTTTGCAGTTCTTTGCCTCATCCTCCACAGGGCTTCCAACTTCTGCAACCCAGGGCCTTCCTCACTAGCAACGGTGATTCAGCCACCACAGAGCACTAGCCATCCTGGGCACAGCCTGAAGCAGGGGTCCTCTAAGGGGGGGGGAACTGTGCGCGATCACATGAACTGCTGCACCACAACGCACACACGCAAGGGGGCTGGCCAGGGCCCCCTTAAATCGGGTGCGCGCATTGTCCACTAGGGGGTTTCTTGCACCTTCCAGGGAAGCTCTGCTATTGGCCGCTGGCGGAGGCAGGTCACTAACCCGGGCTGACACCCAGCACCCCCGCAGGCCCACGCGGCTTTGCAGTTGGAGGGCGCCGCCCCGCTGCGTGCACGCGCCTCCCTCGGGACTGCGCGCGGGAGGCGGGTGCGCGGTGACGTGTCTGGGACGCCGACAGGTTCCTGCTGCTGCTGCTGCTGCTGCCACCTCCGCCGCTGCCGGGGTTTGTATGAAAACATCGGGGGCGCCGGGCTGGAAGCGCGCCCGGCCCGTCTCGGCCCGCGGGTGACTCCGGCTTCCCGCCGGCCCCTCTCGGCCGGGTGTGACGGGGGGTGCCCGGGTCCGGGCGGCGGAGGCCGAGCCTCGCGGATCGGAGCAGCAGCCGCCGCAGGCTGCCCCGGGGAGAAGGCGAAGCCCGGGCTGGCGGGGCGGGGACAGACGGACACACACAGAGGGACAGCAGCCTCTCTTCCTCCCCCCCGCCGCCGGCAGCCCGGCGCTTGGCTGCTGCGTGGGCGGGAGCCGGGCACCGGGCGGGCGCGGGGCGAGCTCTGCCCGCGGGCAGGGGGGCTGGGGATCTGGAGCGGGGGTGGCTCTCCCGGCCGCACGGAGCGGCGGCCGGGCGGGTCCGAGCCCGGGTTGCCAGGGTGGGGACCCCTCGGTCCTTTCCACCGGGGTGACAGGTTAGCGGGGCCGCCCGTGGGACTCGGCGCCCCATCGGCCGGTCGGGCCGGCTTCCGATGCTGGTCGGGTCACTGCTAGTGGTCCTAGGAAATGCTTTTAGGGCGGCCTTGGTCCTGTCGGGTAACCCCGTCCCCGACTGGCTATTGCTGTCCTACATCCATCGCTATGAAAGGCGGCCAACGTAACGGAGGCGTTAATGGCACTCTTCGACTCCGCGAGAAGCTGTGTTTTTTGCAGTGGAAGTGTTGAGTGTCCTTAATCGCTGTTTGGTCTGGACTGTTATCAGGTCATCTTCCTAATCTTAGAGCGGGTTCTTTTGATTGCTTGGTTTTTGTTTGGTATTTTTATCTATTAAGTGCTACTATATCGAGTGAACTAGGTTACACAATTTGTTGACACGAGTGCATTCTCGCTCTCCCTCTGATTTACAACATGTGGCTTTTTTACGTATGTATTTTGGTGCCAAACGTTTTCTGGTGATGTTAGATGGCTCTTGAACAAATCTTGGCCCACTCATAAAGCAGATAATTATACATAATACTGGATTGGCTTATCCACATTTGTGTAGCTGACCTTCCAAAACTTTCCTCTCCTGACTCCACTGTGCTGTGTAAGCAAACTAGCATAGGTATTTGTATATAAATGACCACTGTTGAAATAACACTTAGTAAGTGCTCTTTGTAGTGTAACCTGCCAGGAATCTGTTTAACATAATATTCTTAAAAATCCATAGTCTTGTGTCTCCGTAATAATATTTTGCACTTAAATAACGCTCATTTTTCCTCCCCACCCTTCTATTGAAGTGCTATGCAATTGATTTGTAGGAACTCAGAATAGATTACTGGTGACACTTTCAAAAGTGCTCAAGTGCCTCAGTGAAGCTTTTAAGTTACTTAAGTATCTGGTGTAATACTTTCAAAAGTGCATAAGAGATGCATTTCTGAGATTTCTGTGTGTAACAAACATCAAGCCTTTTGTAACTGTTTAGACTAGAGAATCAATGTTAGTTGAGCTTTTACTCTTTTCATTCTCTTCTAGGTGTAAGATTTCAGTTGTAAATTTTGGGGCAGGGATCATATATTCCTATATGTTTGTACAGTGCCTAATGCAATGAGGACTTGATCCTGATTGGGTATGGTGGTCTTCAGATACAATTGTAATACAAATGTTGATATTGGGGAAAATAGAAATATGTTCACAGTGATGGGAAACTAGTGATATAATTTTAGAGGAACTTTCATACTTGAATGACCTTTACAAGAAAACGTTTTTGCACAATATAATTTTTGCAAGTAGCTGTTCATTTTCTTGCATAACTGTTTTTGAATACGTGTGTTTTGGTTGTAAATCCTATAATACAGTCATAGTCTTATACTTATGACCACATAGTTGTTGCTGGAAATGTTTGATATCACACTAAGCATTATGACTTCATTTTAGGAGGCACGGATGAGAGCATTGTGGCTGTGATGGTATACGTTCTTATTTAAACACCTCTTGTAATGGGAAGAACTTGTCGAGAGATTATTTTAGCATATTTAAATTGCTTAGTAATAGCCCCTTCCTTCGTCTTGGTAAAGATGTGACTTTCAGTAGGATCTCCTTTTCCCCATCTTGGTACAATGTAAAAAAAAAAAAAAGGTTGTATTTTCACTTTCACTATTAAAGTTGGGGAGCGTTCCACAGTAGTCTGAAACATAGGAATCTACTTTCAACAGGGGAGATTACATTTTTTTCTAACAACACATTTACTGTGGCAAACTTCATGCTTTTATCACAAAACCCACAATTCCATCTTTTTTTGCACAAATCTGGCTAAGAAGACACTGCCTTTGTTCACACTGGAAGCTTTCTTTGTAACCCAAAAACCTAGAAATTTCAGATTTTGACTTCTAAAAATGATCTTCCCCAAGGTTAGCTACCAGTGAACTGCAATAACTGGTGCTTTCTTTTACAGCACTGATACATTGGAGAAGTTTTTTATAAATAGAGTAAAAAGCTGCCTTTACTCTGCTGCCTTCGGAATCCATCAGCATGGCTCGAAACTTAGACTGAAGTGTGGGGAGGAATACTGAGTGCTGTGCAAAGTGGGAGAGAGGCATTTTTTTTTTTTTTTTTTTTAAAGCCGTGCTCAGTGTGTTACGTGTTGCCAACTCATGCAATTGCTGTAAGTAAGTCAATTGTTGAGGTCTGTAGTATTTGATTTTTCTTAAAGCATCAGCTCATGGAATTGTTGGTTCTATGAGAATGTCAACATCTATTTAAAAAAAAAAAAAAGATTCTAGTATCCTTGTTGCAGAAAAAAGCCTAAAAATGTGACCCTAAAAGGCTCAAAAACCAAAAGGTGCAAGTAAAAACCACCTCATTTTATTTTAACCTTTGGATTTGATTTTTTGAATGCTTGGGGTGGGCATTAATGCTTCATAAATTTTTCCAAAATAATCAAATGCCCTAGACTGGTACAAACTTTGTATGCTGAAACTAAAATCTGTTATTTACAATCTTCACCATTCCTGGTAAGGTGACACTGTCAAAATGATGAGCTGAGGAATTCAAAAAACCGAATAGTTGAAATCGTGTTTGGATAGGGTAATATTAACGGGAATAGTGTGGCTTTTCTGGAGGTCATTTAGCAGCCGGCTGAGCTAATGGACCAAAGAGTGAAATTTGCAGACAGAGGAGCTTGAAGCAAACTTTACCATCATCGCAGCATAAGCAACACCTGTAACCAGAAAGGCAAGATAAAAGTAATGCCTTAAGCAGCCCAATAGTGGTAAGTTTGTCATGTCTTGGAATGGCTGATGAGACTATGTGCTGTGTCTGTAATTTCCCAGCAGATAGTTTAAAAAAAAAAAAAAAACTACACCAAGAAACTGCTTTTCCTAACTTCTCCTTTTTGTATGTATGTGTTGCCTGAAAGGGAATGGAATCAGACTTCAATGTAACAGCAGCAAAAGTGACCATCTACGGATATGTCTACACTATGGATGCTGCAGCTATGCTGCTGTACTGTAGACACTTACTGCATCAAAGTAAGGGGATTTTCAGTTGATGTAGGTAATCCAACCCTGCAGCTGGCAGTAGCTGGGTTGACAGAAGAATTCTTCTGTCAATCGCACTCCTGGTGTAGACTCATTTAGGTCAGCTTGACTACAGTGCTCTGAGGTCTGAATTTTTCACATTCTGGAGCGACATGTCTAGGTCATCTAAATAAGTTTAGAGCAGGCCTAAACAAACATTTCCTTTTTTTTCCAAGAGGGACCAATAATATAATGACTAACTTTTCAGATGTTAGAGAAGACATTTTTCACTGTAAAAGACTACAATACAACAAAAGAGAACAGGGGAAATTTTTAAAATGAGTCTTCTAACCTTTTAAATTATACATGTTTTAACTGTTTTTCCGTTTTCTGTGTGCTTAATTAAATCTTAATGGTTGTTAGTGGGAACAAGCTAATTTGACACAATCTCAAAGAATTGTCAACTCTTCTAACAGAATGGTGAACAAAGGGTTTATTAACACCTTGTCCCTTGTTCAGCCTAAGACACCACCTTCCCCTTATCAATACAACACACGCTTTTAATTTCCTTCTCTTCTCTTTCTGCATTTTACCCCTTCCCTTTCTTTTTTCCCTTTTTTACTTTTTGCATTTTGTCTCTCTCCCTTTCCCTTGTATGGCTCTTCCACTGTTTCCCTAAACTCGGTGTGAAGAACATGCTATGGGAAGACTATAAGGGTCTTTCATTTCTTTAGCTAACTACATGTGGAACGTGCTGTAGAGGAAAACGGACTTACTGAAGGTTTTCCCTCTGAAGCAGTTGGCTTTTTTTTTAATTGCTGTTCAGTTCTGTGTTCTTAACTTCATTTTGCTGCTCAGCTGTTCACCTCAAAGTATAAACCAGAACATTACAGAGAAGTGTGCACATCTTGCCAGCGTCTGCTGGTTCATTTCTCTCTATGGCTATAGAAGCCACTGCAGCCACACAAGGTGCTCCCTTCCCTCTGTGACTTGAGCTTGCTGCTTCTACAGTACTCTTTCTATGGGGGGAGGCTAAGCCTCAGTAGTGAATCCATCTCTCATGACCACACAAGATCACTGGCCTGGTTCAGATGTTCATGAAAATTTCAGTAAAAATTGTCTTCTGATTATAGAAAAGTTCCCCCCCCCTTCCATCCCTTCTTCAGTGGAGTCATCTGGATTTCGAGGGGTGGGATTCTCAAAAAGGGACTTTAGTGTTTAGCTGCCATTTTAGGTGCCTTAGTCCAAACATTAGATTCTCATAACACGGATCATCTGCTGTCTAGCCCTGTAAGCACATAGGAAGTTTAGGTGCCTAAGTTTCTTCTAGTAAAGTCCCAAGCTGATTAAATTTTTGCTGGTGGGCATGCATCCAGCTGCCTCAGTCCTGACACCACTGAGCAGCTTTGCACCTATTCACACCTAAGCCCCAGTTGGATGCACGAACTAGGCATTCCCAACCTATCTTGCCTGTGGGGTCTGATTCCGTAGATGTGTTGGAGGCTGCCTTAGAACATGTTAGCTAGATTGCATCCTGCACAAAATACAGCTGGTGGTGCTGGTGCTCACCTTTACCCAGTATCCCACTCACCCAGGATGCGGAAGATGTGGGTTCAAATCCCCCCTCTGCTTGATGTGGATCAGGGACTTGGCTCTAGACCTCCCACCTCCTAGGTGAGTGCCCTAACCATTAGGCAATAGAGTCAATCTGTCTGGCCCAATTAATATTGAAATATTTTTATGTGAAATGGAACAGCTAAAATAGGAGAGAATGAAAGACCCACCCCAAAGCCCCATGACTCGGGCACTCACTTTGGAGCAGGGAAAACATGGATTCAGGTCCCTGCTGCACATTAGACAGGGGGGAATTTGAAGTCTGATTTCCTGGGTGAGTGCTCGAACCACTGGGCCATTGGGTAAAAGAGGGTGGCAGCTGTCGCCGCCACCACCACCACCAGCTCTTGCTGACCTGGCTTAGGTAATTCCAGGAGAGCATTAATGGTTGTGAATTCCAAGTGCTAGGAGTTGTGGAGTTTGGTATCTCAAGGCATGTCTACACTACAGCCCTAAGTTGACTGACTTACAGCCACTGCAGTAATTACTGCAGTGGTTGATGTCCTCACTATCCTCTGTCCGTGGTGTGTCTCCTCACCATGAGCACTTTCACTTACTGTAGAGGGGAAGTGTGAGGGTCTAAGAGGCTTTCAGCTCCCTTCCAGCTGCCTCCCACCCCGTCTCTCGCTTCCCCACTCCTGACTGGGATCAGGGGGCAGCCAGCTGGGAGTGGGGAGCTAGGAACAGCTGGGCTCTAGCTGTCCAGCTTTCTAGTCAGTTTCATGGCTCCATGAAATTGACAGTCAATAGCCATTGAAAGTAGTGCAGTGTCTACATAGAGACTCTGTCGCCCCAACTACACTGACATAAGCGCTATGCCTCTTGTGGAGATGGAATTATTATGTTGGTGTAGTAGGGTACTTACAACTGTGGGACAAGGCTGTCGTGTGTACACTGATGTAAGGCAGCCTATGCTGACCTAATTACATCGACCAAACTGTAGTGTAGACCAGGCCTAACTCACTTGAAGGGATGGGATGTAAGCCACACACCTCTTCTTGGCATTTCCTACTAGTTAGTCTGTGGCTCCCAACTCAAAATGCTAGTTAGGTGAATCCCCTTTTTTAGGGGCCCTCTTCTAAAAAAGTTTTAATTCTTTTTATAGTGCTTATTGCCAAAGTAGTTTGGGACTTCCCACCCTAAACACATTCATGGGAAGTTAAATCTTTTAATAGGTGAGCTGTTTTTATGGATCATGTTTTCCTTCTGTTATAACTTGCTTGGCAGGCTTAAACCTAAAACAAATTAGTAGCCAAATTACAGCCTTAGTTAATTTAAAAAAAAGTTGGGGAGTGGGGAAAGGAAGATCATTGTTACCTACATAATACTTCTAGCTGAAGTTGTAATGACGGATACTGAATCACTGGAAATTCTCTGCCAGAGACAGTTGCTAAAATTTGTTAACTTCAGAGTGATAATTAAGGTTTTTATTTCTTTTTCTGTAAAATATACCATACTAACAGCAAAAATGTAATACTGCTCACCACAAGAATTCTTGTGATCTATTGTTGGCTAACTATTCCACACATCTTGACTGTGTCAGAGACCTTCATAAAGCTTTGTACAAGCCTTTTTAAATGCCTCTGTATAAACTGTGGATTAGTGTTAGCCTTGACAAAGCCCAGCTTTTTACTGTAATGTGGTAGTGTGTAAACTAACCAGCTCAAAAGTTTTCTTGTATAGTAAATATTTGTAGAAAAAATAAATATAAGGAAACAAGACAATAGTCTACCTAAAAGTATCCTCTCTAAAGATTTTCCAGCTTCAAGAGCTTATACTTAATTTTTATTGTGGGTATGAAAATAGACTCTCTAATTTCTTATGAGACTAGGAATAAATACTCATAGTTGTGAAGAGATCTTTTGCTTTGATTCATTTGGTAAAGTTACGTTTCTGTCTCCCTGTACTTATCCAAAAGACTGTAGTCACCAGAGTTGGCAAAGACCTTCTAATATTAAACAGCTTCTTAAGGCAGGAATATTTTCAGTGCAATTTGAAGGTGTCCATGCTATGAAGTGGGGAAAATATATTGATATGAACAATCAAATTCACAGCCATGCAAATTTTTAGCTGCACAAAACCTCACACTTCATTTATCTATGGCATGCATCTGAAAAATTATTAGGGAATGGTAGGTTCTGTGGCTAGAATTGGAGCACACACTAAAATGTTTTAGTGTATTTAAAACTGCTTTAGAGGAAGATAGTTGATCCCCACAAATTGTGTATCTTTATTTCTGCTGTTGACTGACTTTCATTCCTAAAGAATTTTCAGAAAATACTGGTTGGTTGATTATTATTTAAAAAAAGAAAAGTGTTTGTATCAAAGATCTTACAAACTAGATTGGCCATGGGCAACATTCTAGAATAAGCATAGCTACTTGCAATATTAATTATAACTATTTGTAAAACAAGATGTTACTGTAGAGTTTGGCACAACATAAAGCTGACACTGGAAACATCACTGAGAGTCCTTCGAATTTAATAATGGATTAAGAAGAATTGTTCATGTTATTTCAGATCATTAAAAATGTGAATTGGGCTGCATAAAGAAAGTAGATTTTTAAATTTGTAACTTAGATAGATACCTAGATATTATCAAATTTGAAATACCCCTGGAGCACTTTGGAGTTTCATGAGTGTTAGTAAATGAAGCAATATACCTTGAAGTTCACTCTAATTTAGAATAGAAAATAGCAAGTTTCCATTGGCTAGCACTTCTAGGCTTATATAGCTGTGTTGTAGAAATGGCCTCTTTCAGAAATGAACCAGTTCCTCAAAAAACCAAACCAAGCCCCTTACTCCTCGAATGGTTGGTAGAGATTGTCATTTGCTACCTTAATCTGGAACCTGTCCACCAACTATATGAATGAAGAAGTGATAACTTTCTCCACTAAAAGATTTGAATGTATGCTTTAGATTATAACCCTTCAGGATGGAGATTCTCTCTTTTGCGTTATAGTGCCAGGCACAGTGAGGCCCCAATCCCAGTTGGAACTTCTGGGCACTACCATAATATAAATGTTTACTACTAAAAATAAGGACATTTTTGTTCTGATGAAATGATCACTCACACCAATCTATACTAACAAACTTCTATCTTCCAAATTATGGGTGGAGATGCATTGCCCTAACTACCCCTGTATTCACACCCTGTGCAATAATGCAAGGGTATTTGCACAAACTACGCCTTGTGAGATATCCTTTGAAACCTAATAACACACTAGTTAATAATATCATTGAGGAATATATGACAATGCTGCATGTGGAGTTATGGAAGTCCCCTAATACTATGTTTTAAAGTCTATATTTGAACAAAGTAAAAACAAATCTGCCCTGGTCTTGAATACGAATGGAGCAGAGTGACCATGACATTACAATTTACATATGTGGTAAATAGAACCATCAAAGCTCACAAGGTGGTTTGGGGGTGGGGGGTTGTCAGCATGTTTGGATCATAAAGAATTGTATGTTTCCTTGTTTAGCCAGCTTGGTCATCAGACAGAGACCATGAGGCTATATTTACATAAAAGCTAAACAAAATCATCAAGCTGCCAAGGGAAGGTGATAAGGGCATAACTGTCAGCGGGGTATGGAGACTGCACTTCTAGGAAGGCATCCTGTTTCTTGAAGCAGGGTCAATGAACTTTGAGAGATGCTTTTCAAAGGTTTACTGGACTATAAAGAGAGGGGCAGTGAAACCCCTAAGATGACAAGGGCAACCTGCACCTTGTACATCTGTGGAAGGTCCTGATTGAGAGTCAGCCATGCTGGACCAAAAGTAATTAGTGTGTGAAATCATCTTAAACAAAAACTGTGTGTTGCTAGATTAAGTTTTAGACTTGTAGATGCATGTTAGCACTTCTGTTTGCTTGTAATTATATCTATCTTTTTCTTTTTTACTTGGCATCACTTAACCTGTGTCCTGTTAATACTTGTTTTAGTTTAATCTAAACCAACCCAGTACTGTGTTTGAATTGGAGATTCCAGTTAATGTGGCAAGCTGCTGGGTATTATCTCTTAAAGGAGCAAACAAACCTTATTATTTCTTTGGGTGATCTAGGAGAGGGCTGGATGCTTCAGGGCAGACGGTTTTGGGGAAATGCATAACTGGTAGTGTGTGGGGGTTGCTTGGCTGTTGTAACCAAGGCTGGTGGAGATCAGTGTGTGTCTGTGGTGTAACAAGCAGGCTGTGGAGACAATTACTGAAACATGGCTGCTTATCACACAGACACTTGGTGCATGCTTGTATGCTATCTGGGAACATCCAACAAAGGAGCTACATCAGCAGAGCATTTTACGGCATCCAGGGCTTCAGGGAACGCAGTAACGCAACCTCTCGCTGGTCTGGATTGCACTCCTAAATGTGACAGGAGGGTATTGAGATAAGTGGTACACCAAATATCCTAGAGATTCTTGCTACATCTAGTAGGATTCTGATGTTATAAACTTGAGCCCTGATTCAGGAAAGCACTTAACCACATGTTTAAGTGCTTTCCTGACTTGTGGTCTTCAGGCCTGTTCCTGAAAGCATTTACATGCATGTGTAACTTGTAAATCAAGTCTCTTCAGGAACAGGCCCTATGTTTGTAAAATCAAAGTCCTACTAGATGCTTTAGCAGGATGACATCCATAGGGAGTACAATTAATGTAATAGTCTGGTTAGACACAATAGTATAAAAATAAACAGTCCAAATGTCTTGAAAAATCTTGCTGCTTATCAGTGTGTAAGCCATTCTTTCATGGATTTTTGAAGTTTCCCAGTATCATCAATGATGTACCATTATGATCCTTGCTGTTTTCCATTGGTGTGATACATAAAATTGCACAAGAAAAAAGAACATTCAGAAATTCTTGTATATGAGGAGCAGCAACATCTATAGGAAGGATATGCAAGAGTGCCGCCATTGGTTCTAGTGGAGGGTTTTAATTCTGTTCTAACTGTTCACAAATTGTTTTTCTGTATTTTTGTAGTTTATTTCATAGTGTGCATGTATAGAAAGTTGGCATCTTCCATATTTAGTCTCTATTCATCTGTGTTATCTCAAATGAAGTTTCCCAAACACTTCAGTCCAAACACACACTGATTTAGATAAAAACAAGTTTATTAACTACAGAAAGAGAGGTTTTGTGATTGCAAGTAATGAGGCATAGAAGTCAGAATTGGTTACAAAGAAATAAAAAGTAAAATGCAAACTAATACCTTATTTAACAAGCTAAGGGTTCTCTCACCACCTACTGTAGCAATCTTACTGGCTGAACTCCTTTCAGACAGGATCTCTCTCTCTTCAGTGTTGATTTCCTTGTCCTTTAGGTGTTGATGCTGTGAGTAGAGATGGAAAGTGAGATCATTTGGGGCTTCATTCCTCATTTTTATCCTTTTCCCTTTTCTTTGAGAATCCTCTCCAGCTGGGGTTCAGGAAACAGAAAGTCCGTGGAATGGGAACTTCCAGCTGTTTCTTTGCCAACAAGAAAATTTCTTGCTCACACCCTTTTTCCTGCCAAAGAATGGCTGCTTAACCAGATGATGGTCCATTTGATTTTGTTGATATCTGACTAAGGCGTTAGTTTGCCTTTTGTCTTTGAGGAACCAGTTTATGCCTGCTTTTCTAAACTTGGAATAGGTCCTATGCACTCCAGTGGCCCCCATCAGGTGCTCCAATGGGAGCTACAGGGCGGTGCCTGCAGAGAGGACAGCGTGCAGAGCTGCCTGGCTGCACCTCCATGTAGGAGCCGGAGAAGGGACATGCTGCTGCTTCCAGGAGCTGCTTGAGGCAAGCACTGCTCGGAGCCCGCACCCCTGAGCCTCTCCCTATGCCCCAACTCCCTGCCCCAGTCCTGATCCCACTCCCACCATCCAAATCCCTCAATCCCAGGCCAGAGCACTCTCCTGCAACCCAAACCTCTCATCCCCAGCCCCACCCCAGAGCCTGCACCCCCAGCCGGGGCCTGTACCCCTTCCTGCATCCCAATCCCCTGCCCCAGCCCGGAGCCACCTCCTGCACCCTGAACGCCTTATTTCTGGCCCGCACCCCCAACCAGAGTCCTCACCCCCGCCCCCACCCCAACCCCCATTTTGTGAGCATTCATGGCCCGCCATACAATTTCAATTCCCAGGTGTGGACCTCGGACCAAAAAGTTTGACCACCCTTGCGATATAGGTATCTTTTCACCCAAGGTAATGGGCTTACTCATTGGGCATGTGGGTGTCAAGGGAAACCTTTCAAGCACTAGTCTATCACAATGGCTCCCAATCTTGGTTGAGGTCTCTAGGTTTTCTTGGAATATGAATAATAATTACATGTACAACTTCCAGAATCTCATAATGTGGATCATCTGTCTCACCTCTAGATTTGTGCTAGTTGAGTGACTGACTGGCTCCTCTCGGGATTCATGGATAGAGACAGGGGCATGTGTAGTACATGTGTAGGTTTCCTCAATGCAAACCTTTCTGGCCTTGGTATTTAGGTTGTGTGCCTGGGTACAGTGCAGATTACTTAATGGATTGAGTGAGTGATGTGGAGTCACATTATTCCAACACTGAGTTCCTACGGGGGAAGTTGCTTATTCCCACTTCACATGTGGGGAAATGGAAGGTCAAAGATGTTTTACAGATGTTCTGTGAAGTTAAATTAACTAAAATTCATAAAGCATGTTGAGAGCTTCAGATAGAAGCCGCGATATAAATGCAAGGTATTAACACATCATGCATATAAACCAAAGACCAACTAACTTCTTCCCTTTCTAATATACTTTTTAAATTTAATTCTGTGGTACTCTTGTAACCATTTTAACCTGTTTCTTTGCATGGTAGTTGGGGCTGCCTGTGGCTGGAAACCTCATAAGCTCAATTTATATATGCATTTAGGCTATGTATGCTCCGCTACATCAATCACTGATGTAGTTTAACCATAGTTTTAAATCTTATGAACTCTGGTGTTTAGATGTTTCTGGTTGAATTGGAAAAATAGCCAAGGCTTAAAATGTCAGGTCATATTACAATTGAGCACCAGTATAAGAGCCTGAATGAATAGACAACTGTGATACTGATCTCGTACACATATAAAGCTCACGTTGTGGATGGACAGGGTTGTAGATTTAAGAGTGTTTTATACCAAACTCTGTTTCTGTTCTGTTGACATATTTAAATACACTTTGAATGAGATGTTTAACTTTGAATTTCCTGGATTTTGGCTATTTTTAAAAAGCTATAGCCGAAGGTATTGAAGTGTACTGTACATAAAACTGCAACTCCATCTTAAGGAAGCACTTTTATTTGGGAACTTAAAAAATGTATAGTTGTATGCAGGTTTGGTCTGTTGGGTTGTTAATAGTCCTGATGTTGGACTCTTTCTCTGTAAGTGGTAGCTTTTGTAACTTTCTCTGAGCCCATAGAGGATTATTACTTCATGCATATTGGACTATATGAAATGTCAGCTGGAAATCTAGTAATTAAAAATATGACCAAACAAAACCCCATGCCTTATTTTTAAATTCCTTTAGATACTATATCTGTTCTGAGTGGGAATGGGGCAGATATAGTATCTGAAAATACTTCTAAGTTTTTAATTTAATTCACTAGATTTCAAATTGACAACATCTCTTTAAGAAAGCTGTAGGTGATGCTATCTGACTTCCGGCAGTAAGGGAATATCTTAGTGTGGGACAAGTGGGTAGAATCAGAGGATTATTTCTTTAGGTTTTTTAAGGGTTTAAATACAGGTTCACTGCATGGTCTAGCAGACTACTAAAGAAAAATTTTGATAAATCATCGGTACATTTTGCACACAATTCTCTAGTTATGTGGGTTGTTAACATTAATAGTCCCATTCTTTTCTTTCCCCATCTTCTTTATTGTCTCCTCCTGGTTTTTTTTCTCTTCTTGTCTTTATTTTTCTCTTGACCTAGAGCATTCAGACACTTGAACTGCACCAAAGTGCCTTTGTGGGCTTCGGAATGAAACTAATTGATATCTTGTGATCCTAGTTAGTTTAGCTCTGTAGCTGGCTCCACTTGTAAAGCACTTCAGTACATGTTAATATGTGGATACTGCATGCACCAGCAGACTGTCTGTCAGTTGTCTGCCAGCTGGCCAACGTCACAAGCAAAACAGTGCCAGATTGGCCACTTGAGGTAACGCTCCTAGAATCTCATGTCTTCTCCCTCCATTTAAATCTCTGGCGTGGTTTGAATAATCTAAACTTTATAACTTTAGGGTATGTCTACACTACGAAATTATGTTGAATTTATAGAAATCAATCTTTAGAAAGCGATTTTATACAGTCGATTGTGTATGTCCCCACTAAGCACATTAAGTCGGCGGAGTGCGTCCTCAATACCATGGCCAGCATAGACTCTGAGTGGTTCACTGTGGGTAGCTATCCCGCAGTCTCCGCTGCCCATTGGAATTCTGGGTTAAGCTTCCAATGCCTAATGGGGAAGAAACATAGTCGCAGGTGGTTTTGGGTACATGTCGTCAGTCTCTCCTCCCTTCCTCCCTCCCTCCGTGAAAGCAACGGCAAACAATCATTTCATGCCTTTTTTCCTGGATTACTTGTGCAGACACCATAGCACGGCAAGCATGAAGCCCACTCAGCTCACCGCTGCTGTTGTGAGCATTGTAAACACCTCACGCATTATGTGCAGAACCTGGCTAAGAGCTGCCAGCACGAGGACGATTGTGAGGAGGACATGGACACAGACGTTCCTGAAGGCACGGGATGTGCCAGTTGGGACATCATGACAGCAGTGGAGCAGGTCGATACAGTGGAACACAGATTCTGGGCCCTGCAAACAAGCACAGACTGGAGGGACCGCATAGTGTTGCAGGTATGGGATGATTCCCAGTGGCTGCGAAACTTTCGCATGCGTAAGGCCACCTTCCTGGAACTTTGAGTTGCTTTCCCCTGCCCTGAAGTGCAGGAATACCAAGATGAGCTGCCTTGACAGTTGAGAAGCGAGTGGCGATAGCCCTGTGGAAGCTTGCAACGCCTGACTGCTACCGGTTAGTCGGGACTCAATTTGGAGTGGGCAAATCTACTGTGAGGGCTGCTGTGATCCAAGTAGCCAAGGCAATCACTCACCTTCTGCTAGCAAGGATAGTGACTCTGGGAAATGTGCAGGTCATAGTGGATGGCTTTGCTGCAGTGGGATTTCCTAACTGTAGTGGGGTGATAGACGGAACACATATCCCTATCTTGGCACCGGACCACCTTGCCAACCAATACGTAAATCACAAGGGGTACTTCTCAATGGTGCTGCAAGCACTGGTTGATCACAAGGGACATTTCACCGACATCAGTGTGGAATGGCCAGGAAAGGTGCATGGCACTCACATCTTTAGGAACTCGAGGCTGTTTGAACAGCTGCAAGAAGGGACTTTACTTCCGAGACCAGAAAATTACTGTTGGGGATTCTGAAATGCCAATAAGAGAGAAAAACTTGTAGCACCTTAGAGACTAACAAATTTATTTCAGCATAAGCTTTCGTGGGTTAGTACCCACTTCATCGGATGCATGGAATGAAACATACAGTAGACAGATATTTATACAGTCAGAGAAACATGATAAGGTGGAGGTGCATAGACCAACCTGAAGAGGCTAATTAATTGAGAGGAACCATAACAGCAGGGGAAGAAAAACCTTTGAAGTGATAAACAAGATGGTCACACAGGTGTGAATGAGGATCGTTAACTTAAGGGAAATAGATTCAATTAACGTAATGGCCGAGCCATTCGAGGTCCTTATTTAATCCTGAGGTAATGCAATCTAGTTTGCATATCAATTCGAGTTCAACAGTTTCTCTTTGAAGTCTGCTTTTCGAGTTAATCTGTCGCAACACTGCTACCCTCAAGTCTGTCAGTGAGTGATTAGGGAGGTTGAAGTGTTCTCCTACTGGTTTTTGAATGTTATGATTCCTGATATCAGATTTATGTCCATTTATTCTTTTGCGTAGAGACTGTCCGGTTTGGCCAATGTACATGGCAGAGGGGCATTGCTGGCACATGATGGCATATATCACATTGGTAAATGTGCAGGTGAATGAGCCCCTGATGGTGTGGCGGATGTGATTAGGCCCTGTGATGGTATCACTTGAATCGATATGTGGACAGAGTTGGCATCGGGCTTTGTTGCAAGGATAGGTTCCTGGGTTAGTGTTTTTGTTGTATGGTGTGTGGTTGCTGGTGAGTATTTGCTTCAGGTTGGGGGGCTGTCTGTAAGCGAGGATTGGTCTGTCCTCCAAGATCTGTGAGAGTGAGGGATCATCTTTTAGGATAGGTTGTAGATCTTTGATGATGCGCTGGAGAGGTTTTAGTTGGGGGCTAAAGGTGACGGCTAGTGGTGTTCTGTTGTTTTCTTTTTTGGGCCTGTCTTGTAGTAGGTGACTCCTGGGTACTCTTCTGGCTCTGTCAATCTGTTTTTTCACTTCAGCAGGTGGGTATTGTAGTTGTAAGAATGCTTGATAGAGATCTTGTAGGTGTTTGTCTCTGTCTGAGGGATTGGAGCAAATGCGGTTGTATCTTAGAGCTTGGCTGTAAACAATGGATCGTGTGGTGTGTCCAGGATGGAAGCTGGAAGCATGTAGGTAAGTATAGCGGTCAGTAGATTTCCGGTATAGGGTGGTGTTTATGTGACCATCACTTATTAGCACAGTAGTGTCTAGGAAATGGACCGCTTGTGTGGACTGGTCTAGGCTGAGGTTGATGGTGGGATGGAAATTGTTGAAATCATGGTGGAATTCCTCAAGGGCTTCTTTTCCATGGGTCCAAATGATGAAGATATCATCAATGTAGCGCAAGTAGAGTAGGGGTGTTAGGTGACGAGAGCTGAGGAAGCGTTGTTCTAAGTCAGCCATAAAAATGTTGGCATACTGTGGGGCCATACGGGTACCCATAGCAGTGCCACTGACTTGGAGGTATATATTGTCCCCAAATGTGAAATAGTTGTGGGTGAGGACAAAATCACAAAGTTCAGCCACCAGGTTAGCCGTGGTAGTATCGGGGATACTGTTCCTGACAGCTTGTAGTCCATCGTTGTGTGGAATGTTAGTGTAGAGGGCTTCTACATCCATAGTGGCCAGGATGGTGTTGTCTGGAAGATCACCGATGGATTGTAGTTTCCTCAGGAAGTCAGTGGTGTCGCGAAGATAGCTGGGAGTGCTGGTAGCATAGGGCCTGAGGAGAGAGTCTATATAGCCAGACAATCCTGCTGTTAGGGTGCCAATGCCTGAGATGATGGGGCGTCCAGGATTTCCAGGTTTATGGATCTTGGGTAGCAGATAGAATGCCCCTGGTCGGGGTTCTAGGCACGTGAAATGCCAATAGTTATCCTTGGAGACCCAGCCTACCCCTTGCTCCCATGGCTCATGAAGCCGTACACAGGCAGCCTGGACAATAGTAAGGAGCAGTTCAACTGGCACTGTTTGTTGTCTAGGTTAGACCTCAGTGCAACCAATATTTGCATAGTTATTGCTGCTTGCTGTGTGCTCCATAATATCTGTGAGAGTGAGGGGAGATGTTTATGTCGTGGTGGGAGGTTGAGGAAAATCACCTGGCAGCCGATTTTGAGCAGCTAGACACCAGGGCGATTAGAAGGGCACAGCTAAGTGCGCTGTGCATCAGAGAGGCTTTGAAAACTAGTTTCATGACTGGCCAGGCTACGGTGTGACAGTTTTGTGTGTTTCTCCTTGATGCTAATCTGCCCCCTTTGTTGGTTTTAATTCCCTGTAAGCCAACCACCCTTCGATCACAGCTGGCAAAGGAAATAAAGTCACTATTGTTTTGAAACCATACACTTTCTTTATTAATTTAAAAAAAAAAAAGAATGAGAACTGACAATGTAGCCTGGGTGGGGGAGGAGGGAAGGACAAGGCCACATTTTGTAGCCACGCTACAAATCAAAACTGTTTGAATGACAGCCTTCTGTTCCTTGGGCCATCCTCTGGAGTGGAGTGGCTGGGTGCCCGGAGCCTTCTCTCCCCCCTCCACCCCGCGTTCTTGGGCGTCTGGGTGAGGAGGATATGGAACTTGTGGAGGAGGGCAGGCGGTTATACAGTGGATGCAGCGGTGGTGTGTGCTCTTGTTGCCTTTCCTGCAGCTCCACCAGACGCCTGAGCATGTCTGTTTGCTCCCCCATTAGCCTCCGCATCGACTCATGCCTCTTCTCATTGCGCTCACTGTATGATTTCCTGGCCTCTGTCACTGTATGCCTCCGTGCATTCAGCTGTGCCCTATCAGTGTGGGAGGACTGCATGAGCTCGGAAAATATGTAATCGCGAGTGCATTTTTTCGCCTTCTAATCGGTGATAACCTCTGGGACGGAGACGATAGAGGGAGCGTAGAAAATTTGCACCTGCGGGGGGATAAAAAGGGAGAGTAGAATTTAAGATACATTTCTGAGAACAAAAGGGAGACTTGCCTAGTGAATCAAGCAATTCACAGCAGACAGCACATGTGCTTTAGGTACGAGGTCGCATTTTGTCTTTTATATTGAGCGCCTGCCGGTATGGTGACACATCACACATGGCTGGGCAACAGAAATCAGTTTCCAGGCAGCCATGGTAAGCCAAAGGGTATGCGGGGTTGGCTTCTTCCACCTTCATAACATGTGGGAATGGTTTCAAACCGCAGTGACCTCCTTTCCCATAGCAAGCAATGCCGGTTGGGTTGGCCATTTAAAAGGAGGGGCTGCGGTTTTCGGGTGGATGTGCAGCACATGCCTCCCCTCCCTCCACCGCATGGTGATTCTTGGGGATGATCCCTTGTAGCCAAACGCAAACAGCCCAGCATGAACGGGGTCCTTTGACTGTTCCCTTACAAAAATTCCCCTATTTCAACCAGGTGACCATGAATGATATCACTCTCCTGAGGCTAACACAGAAAGATAAAGACCAAATGTTGCTTGAATGCGACCAAAACACAGGACCATTCACTGCCATGCTTTGTGCTGCAATGATTCCAGACTACTTGCTACTGGCTTGGTGTGATAAAGTGTCCTACCATGGACGAAATAAGGCAGCTCTCCCCAGAAACCTTCTGCAAAGGCTTTCAGAGCACCTCCAGAAGAGCTTCATAGAGATGTCCCTTGAGGATTCCCGCTCCATCCTGAGACACGTTAACAGATTTTTCCATTAGCTGTACTGGCTGCGAATGCATCTCAAGTCTTCAGGGCAAATCAAACATTAAACACAATTGCTTTTCAACCCTGTAGTGTAGTTACAAATGTGCACTCACCAGAGGTGCCTTCTCTGGCTTCAGGGTCTGGGAACCTGCTTTGGGAGGGTATTGGCTCCTGGGTGATGAAAAGGTCCTGGCTGCTGGGGAGAACGGATTCTCCACTTGCCTGCTGTGCATTCTCCTCCTCCTCCACAAAATCCTCCTCCCTGTTGCGTGAGACTCCCCCCTTGCAGGTGTCCACAGACAGTGGTGGGGTAGTGGTAGGCCCCCCTCCCCCCTGAATGCTATGCAGCTGATCATAGAAGCGGCATGAATGGGACTCTGACCCGGAGTGACCATTTGCCGCCTTTGTCTTTTGCTAGGCTTGCCTGAGCTCCTTAACTTTCACGCGGCATTGCTGTGTGTCTCTGGTGTAGCCTCTCCACCATGCGCTGTATGATTTTGGCATATATATATATAGAGAGAGAGAGAGAGAGACTTCTTTTTTTTGATCGGAGTTTGGCCTGCACAGATTCTTCTCCCCATACAGCAATCGGATCCAGTGTCTCCCATTCGGTCCATGCTGGAGCTCGTTTGCAATTCTGGGACTGCATGGTCACCTGTGCTGCTGAGCTCGCCACGCTGACCAAACAGGAAAGGAAATTCAAAATTTCCTGGGGCTTTTCCTGTGTACCTGGCTAGTGCATTGGAGTTAAAAGTGCTGTCCAGAGTGGTCACATTGGAGCACTCTGGGATAGCTCCCGGAGGCCAATACCGTCGATTTGTGTCTACACTACCCCAAATTCAACCCAGCAAGGTCGATTTTTAGCGCTACTCCCCTCGCCAGGAAGGAGTACAGCAGTCAATTTTAAGAGCCCTTTAGGTCGACGGAACGGGGTTGGTTGTGTAGGCGCATGGCTTATAAAATCGACCTAATGCAGCTAAATTCGACCTAACCTTGTAGTGTAGACCAGGGCTTAGATAAGGTATTTTGTGTAGTGGACCCAGTTGTAGTCCTTGTAACCAATTCTTCCCCCACCTCCCCCTTTTTATGGAAAGAAGCAGAGAAATTCTACATTTGAACATTGGTTGGACAAACTGGCCAGCCACCTGTTAGCCAGACACACACTGGTGGTGCTTCTTGTGAGAAGCCAAGCATTCTCCTCCTCCTCCCCACCCCCCAATTGGTTGCTGGGAAAGGAAATTGCTTCAGGTAAAAGTGGAGGGGAGCTGCTGTTACCCCTCACTCTTTATATTGGTCTTGGCTTGTAAGTGTCTGAAAAGTTTGGAGTTGCTTCTGCTGTTGTTTTGGGCTTTTCCCTTTCTTCTCTCAGCATCAGTATCCTACTTGCTCGTGAAGCATCCTATTCTTTCTCTCTATTTGAATTTTTCTCTCCCCCGCCCTAAGCCTCCTATAGATCACTTTATACCTCTTCTGTTGTTCTTCATCAGCTAGCTGCATAACAAAACTGGAAGTTTTGTTACTGCCTGTTATGTTCAAGTGGCGGTGATAATAACAAGGTCTTGTAAACTTGAGGGCTAGTATGCAGCAGAGTTTCTCACCCACAAATCGCAAGAGGATAAGTGCCTTTGTTTTCTGAACATATTGTTTGTTTGTCTTGTACTTCAGTGTTTTGTAACAAACACATGGCCTCTCAGAGAACTCTTCTTTGTATTATAGGGGGTCTCATTTACATTTTATCTCAGATTCACTGAGATTCAGTTTAAGGTCCTATAAACTGCACCTTTAATTGCTCAGAGGCACCATATAAGACTGAGAGAGACTCTGAGGACGGTATGTACTTAAAAGGATAGGAAAATGAAGCTATTAGCATGCTGTGGTTTCTGTCCAAGAAATGTTTTCAGGTCCTACTTAAATAAGAATACCAAACACTTTGTTTCTGACTATGCATCTAAGTTTCTAGTCTCAAAATTAAGAACATGAAGTGGCCATCAAGAAAAAGGAGGTATAATGTGGCATCTCAAATTTTTTCAAGAAATTTGGAAAAACGTATATGTTTGGCTCCAGAAGATGCCTAAGCAGGTAGCTTTCTTCTCTGGACATATTATGCAAGTTGTTCATGATGCAAGCATTATGATAAAAGTACCAATTTGCAGTACCTTATCAAAGTCTGTATTCCTTGAAATTTAGCATGATTAAACTATAATTTAGGACCTATTGCATGCTTATTGTGTTTTCAGTATTCTATTAATTTTACTCCATTCCTTAGGCACTATATATTGAATTAGGAACAGAATTACCTTCTTTTCTCCAGTGTAGCAAGTACTCTTTATGAAATCACTTGTATTTAAAACTTCCAGTGCAGAGATTCTGAGCACTATAATATGGTGGGAGCACTTCATTGTACAGCAAGACAATACATTGCTAATAAGTCTTAATTTTTTTAATGTGTTTTACAGGTCATCTGAGATGGTGTATTGAAGAACTAAGTTTTCCAAGATGAACAAAGTAAAAACATCTGAGAAAAGGTAAATGCAGCAGTATATAGACTTCTTGAAGTTCAACCCATTTACTTTTCCATGTAATGGATCTTGAGAACGGATCTTCCTTTACATTTTAAGGAAGCATAATACATTTAAAAAAAGGCAAAAAATACAAAACCAATTATAAAAAGAAAATAAGAAAGTCTCTAAGGTGCCACAAGAATTTCTAACAAATTTATTTCAGCATAAGCTTTCGTGGGTTAGAACCCACTTCATCGGATGCATGGAATGAAACATACAGTAGACAGATAGTTATACAGTCAGAGAAACATGATAAGGTGGAAGTGCGTCAACCAACCGTAAGAGGCTAATTAATTGAGAGGAACCATAACAGCAGGGGAAGAAAAACCTTTGAAGTGATAAACAAGATGGCCAATGTGGACAGTTGACACACAGGTGTGAATGAGGATCGTTAACTTAAGGGAAATAGATTCAATTAACGTAATGGCCAAGCCATTCCAAGTCTCTACAGTAGTAATCAAACAATTACTGTAACCTCTTCATATAAAAATAGCTTTAATTTAATGAATTATTTCCCTTTAAATAGTAACTGATTTGGAATTATTTTCTCTCGTGTATTTGTCAGCATAGTGTGAAGGATAATAGATGGTAACACCTTCCTATGTGCATTTTTGTCATATTTGAATGAGACTTTCAAAATTGCATTTAATATCTTAGAAAGAAGTAGTAATAAATTACCACAACACTAAATATTTTGAAAGAAGGTCATATGCAAAAATGCACATGAAACTGCATGCTTACCTTTGTGCATACAGTTATCCCAACTGCATGCAAAGATGATCAAATGGACACCTGTTACCTAAAATGCAACCATAGTAATTGATCTTGCAAATACAGTATTTGCAAACTATTGCCTGCATGTATTGGAGCACATCTCTGGGATTCCATCTCAGAATTTGTCTTGAGTAGCAATCCTTTAAAGCTTGCATAACTACATATATGAACAGAAGCACCAACTTCAGTGGGGCCATATGCATGTATAGAGATATGTGCTCAAGACTGTCTATATTCCGAACTAAAGGGTGATTCCCCTGTTCATGTACATACATTTGCGTCGCTCTCATCAAGCTAGCACAAGTATAAATATCAGTGTAGCTGCAGTAGCATTGGTAGCGGCAGTGGAGGCACAGCTTAGCTGTGCCAAGTACATACCTATTGATTTCTGACAGGTTTGTACTTGGCACAGCTAAGCCATGTCTCTCCTGCCGCTACTTTTGGATCCAGGGTTACACTGCTATTTATACTTGTGCTAGCTCAGTGAGAGCTAGCATGAGTGTGTGTACACGAGCAGGGGAATCACACCCTTAGCTTGTAGTGTAGAGGTAGCCTAAGTGGTTGCCTTGACTTGTTTCTTTTGTTTATACCAAGTACCTATTAGCTTCTGGGCACGGGGGTGTCAGCAATGGAAGCAAGCGTACAGGCAATTGAGTATACTACAAAATTTCAACAGTACTAAACTTTTCTCCAAGCACTTCAAAAGCAAAACCCCTGCTCATTCACCCCATCCTTTTTGGCATAACCTCATCCCATCCTTTTTGGCAAAACCTGTTTCAGATATCCATTTTAGTCAGGCAGGCTTCATGCTCATGAATGGTTGCTGCTGAAGGAATAAAGTGTAATTTTATGAATCACATACACGATGCAAATTTACATGCTGCATTACCAAAACATGAGCAAAGAGACATTTCTTGCTCCAAAAATCTTGCAATCTAGAGGCAAGGGTGTCAAAGTCAAAATGCTGATTACTGATGCATATATATGGCTGATGGCTCAACTCTTGAAGTTTGTATATAAGGAACAGATTATTTCATCATTATGAAACTATTTAGAGAATTTACAATGTCTTATGAATGGAAGAAGTTTAAGACATTTGTAATAGTACAGTTTGGTATTCACTGCAATAGCAAAGCCATCTAGCTAGTTTGCTCTCTTGGAAAACTTTCTATCCCTCCGGTGCAAAAACATTTGCAGGGTATTTTACCTTTCAATGTATTTCTCTGTAGTATTCCTTTCTAAATTAGAGTATGGATTTGCATGTTGGACCCATATGCCATCATGTGGATTTATCTCAATCACAGGAGGGATTTCAAGTTCATTATGAGGATATGTTACTTCCTTTTGGAGTGGTCTTGGCTCCTTGGTTGTCCACTGCAGTTTGACATTTGTGACTAGTGCTTGTGGTGTTCCCTGCCTGGGCAGCTAATGAAAGACACATCTTTAGAAATGGTCAAGAGATCAATATGCATTCCAGCCAGGGAGTATTAGTTTTTGGAAAGTCAAGTCCTTTCTCAGCAAAGGGTATTCCTGAACTTGCGCTCCCACTATGACAGTACCAGGATAAAGGTATCCTTAACTGGATTCAGCTCAAGATATATTGGCCTTTTGCATGGAAGGATAATCCAAACTAAACAGAGGTAGATGAAGATAGTTAGTCATTTTGTTATTTTTTAAACACAGTTAATTTTGTTCAGCCATATAACTCAAAACAGATATACCTCTAAGGATGAATAAACTATGTGAAATACATTGCATATCGTAGACAGTTGGTATTACTGAGCTGTGTGCCTGCTGTGGTCATTAGAGAGTTGTGAACCTTCAAAGATCAGGTTAAAATAGATTCACAAGCATTTAATATTGGAACTGGTTTGCATTGGGCTCTGAAATAATAAAATAATAAAACAGAACAAAATGCACAGACCCCAAAACTGGGCTTAGAGAAACCTCTTATGAGAAATCTCTTCTAGTAAAATTTGTTTGCTGGCTCACTGGACGTGTGACAAGCAGTCATATTGGGAATGGGTCATATGACTTGGCCTCTGTGACTTTTCCCAATAAGAACTTCTTGATCTCTAAATTCACTGAGTTGCAGCCTCTGTGTATACAGATAGAGGAAGTAGAGCAAAATAGCTGACAAACTATGAAAAGTACCAATGACTTCCTCCCTCTGGCTGCACTTCATTCTTAGTGATAGAATTTCTGTAGGAAGTGTAGCCCTAAGCCATTCTAAGATGACATCTAATGGTTGCTATAGTAACTCAGGATTCAATTATCTTTCTGGTCAAGCTCTAGAATTAGGTCACTGAGTAGAAACTGAGCAAGGTGTAGGTTGTATTTAGCTTGCAGCGTAATGGAAGTTCTCTGTAGAAGGAGTAATGGATATGTGTGAACCCATCATTCCTGCAGAAATACAGTGAGGATGCTTAGACCTCTTGGGAAGTGGGCAGGACTTGACAAATCCACTTACCAATGGCAAGCAGAGACCTTTCCCTGGTGAGTGGGGAGAACTACGCCATAAAATTCTGCAGAATTCAATCTTTTTTGAAAAGAAAATTTTGTGTTTGGCTGTGATGATACCCTTCCAAATGTGAACCAATGCTCAGTTCTCTGTTCTTGACTCTGCAGACCGCTCCAGTGCCTTGTAGCTGCTAGCTTTCCCAAGCTGTTGCAGAGTGAAATGGACAAGAGTGGGCAGTTGTAGCTTCCCACAGGATTCTGAATGGCAGCAGTGAGGGTGACCAGTTTATCCATTTAATTTAATGGTGGGGTGATGGGAAGCTACAAGCTGAAGCACAGTCAGACATTGGCACTATCCACAGGGAAAAAGGGTGACCCAAAAATAGCAGGCCTGCCCAGCAACAGTCAGTAGCTAGGACGCTGTCTTACTGCATCTAGGAGGCTTGAGGGGGGGGGGGGGGGGGCAGGAGGGGAATGTGCCTCTGCTCCCTGTTAGTAATCAGAAGGATTCTTGAGTGAGAGAAAATAGGCTTCACATTTATTAGATATTGACACACATGTTTGGAGACCCCAGACATGGCCAGGAGCAGCATCTTCTGCTTTCCCAGGAATTTTGAGGTACTTGGTTTTTGAACAGTGTTTTCCCTATGGAGCTTTCTGATGGCAGTGTCCTCTTTTTTTTTTTTTTTTTTTTTTTTTTTTTCATACCAGCTTCTCTTAATTTTTCAGGTCCTGGGTAAACCTAGGAGGACCAGATTGCCTGAGACAAAGTTAGTGCTAGGTGTGAAAGTAGGGGAAGATAGTTTCTCTTATGGCTACTTTAAGTAGCTGTGTGTGAATCATATATAAACTGTTGTTGACCTTTTTTCCTGTTTGGTGTATAGTCGTACATTATTCTTGTGAAGTATTGCATCTAGAGAGCAGATAAGTAGTCTAAATTGGTCTTCCCTTAATTTGTGCTGGGTGTATATAACTGGTTAAGACTGGGGTTCATGGAGTCAAACTATACCTTAAAAGTTATAAACTAAAGGAGAGTATGTGGTGATGATGATAAAATCTCTAATCCTTATTACTGATAGGTTTGATGCTCAAAGGAGATCTCTGTGGTGGCTAGGCCCTGGCAAATCTTAGTTTTGATTTTTTTTTTCTCCTTTGTCTCTTGTTTTTCTCTCTACCACAACTGTCAGCTTTCTAGGGTTGAAATATCAAACTCAAAATGAAGTATACAACAAAAATAGAATGAAAGCTTCAAATGTTTGTTTACTTTGAAGTTCTAGATAACTAAAAATATTATTTTCAGAATTCAGCATTTGCTATCTATTTAATAGAGAATATATTGTCTGAGATTTTTAAAGCAGTCTAGGTGACTGAGACATCGTTCATTGATGATAATGAACATTAGCATCTAAATTCGCAAGCTGCTTTGAAAACTTTCATCCTACAAATGTTGTCTCATTTCCAAAGAGGTATATTTGAGTCTGACTTTATGTAACTTGTGATCAGGTACAACTTGAGGTATATTATGGTCACTCTTACTATGGGACCCAAACCCATAACAGTAGGATTCATGGAGCTTTTTACCTTTGCATTTTACTGTCACATACTTACCTTGAGAGCTGCGCTTCCAGCACAGCTGATAGCATGAATTCTATATGGTGCTAACACTCTTGTCACGCAGGTATCTGATTTAAAATACCTGTATTCTATCATTGTCTGGCGTTTATGCTTTAAAATATATTTTTTTAAAATGACCCAAGCAGGATTCAAATCTATGGAATGCTTCCACTAGAGACTAGCCTTCGAACTCAAAGTGCCACCCTGCTAGATGGGTATGCACTCTGTTGACAGATCTTACTAAGTCTATGGTTGGGGTGAGTGGATTATGGCAGTGAAGAGGGGCAACAGCATGAATGTGTAGAGTAGTTATGACTAGCTGCTGTATTGATTATCTTACACCTAGCTTGGTTTTCATGAATGGACATCAGCGAGTTTAGCTATCATAGTACATCCACTATACAGTTCATTCTGGATTCAAAGAATAAGTAAATTTTAGATAGGATTTGCTATATTAGTAAAGAAAAGTTTAGTTCCTGCTTTAATTACAAAACTCAACTCAGACTTAACTGTGGAGTCAGGTCCACCTCTACAATAATCTTCTTGTTAAATCTAGAATCAGAAAGTGAATAGTTTTCAAGACAGTTTTATTCAGTTAGTGTTCTGAAAGTAGTTAAGCTCTTTAGAATATTCCTGTTTGGTTGCCATAATGACAGTTTCCAGCACCCTTTTAACTCTAGACAAATAAGCCTCTTCTAAACCTTATGAATGAAAATCTTTAAGTATTTCTGAAAGATACTATCTTGTAGTGTGAATGGCTTATCCTTTCTAAATCTCTAAAAGCTTCTAGTAAGTGTTGAATGATTATGCTACATGTTGACTAGCTTGTAAAGTGCAGCTGATGGGCTCTTGTTATGAATAAGACAAGCTTGCATAGAGAATTATTTAGAGACCATATTGCTTCCTGGCCACATGAGGCAAAATTCCTGTTTGTTGTAAAACACCTAATGCCTTTACTGGGAGCTGAGCAGGATTGGGAGTATGATGAAGTGAATGAGATTTGCAAAGAGTAATTTATTAAAAGTTTTGAGTAGGGACCTTGGCTGTATTACTCCCTCTCATGGGTATCAATACCATGGCAGATGGATTGATATTTGTTGGATGGTTCGGTTTACTGGGGAATGGATTGGGAAAGGTCTTGTGTGTGTTTGAGTGCTTTCATCTACTGGAATCTTAGGGGTGTCTTGTGTTGTGTTACAGACCAGAGGTGGGCAAACTACGTCCCGCAGGCCACATCCGGCCAGTGGGACCATCCTGCCCAGCCTTGAGTTCCCGGCCAGGGAGGCTAGCCCCCGGCCTCTCCCCTGCTGTCCCCCCACCCCTTCCCCGCAGCCAGTCCTGGCAGGCTGCCAGTCCTGCTGCTCTGAGCAGCATGGTAAGGGGGCGGGGAACGGGGGGCAGTTGGATGGGGTTGGATAAGGGGCAGGGAGTCCTGGGGGACAGTCAGGGGACTGTTGGATGGGGCAGAGGTTTGGGTGGTGGTGGTCAGGGGATGGGTAACGGGGGGTTGGATAGGCGTGGGAGTCCCGGGGCGGGGGTATGGACAGGGGTCAGGGCAGTCAGGGGACAGGGAGCGGGTTGGATAGGGGGTGGGGTTCTGTGGGGGCAGGGGTTCTGAGGGAGGCGGGGGGGGCGGGAAGTGGGAGGGAGCGGATAGGGTGCGGGGGCCAGGCTGTTTGGGGAGGCACAGCCTTCCCTACCCAGCCCTCCGTACAGTTTTGCAACCCCGATGTAGCTCTTGGGCCAAAAAGTTTGCCCACCCCTCTTTATAGACCCTTGCAACCTGCTTTTGGAATCCTTGCTCACCTACCTAACTGGCAGATACAGTCATTGAGTGCCACTGCAGGATGGCTGAGAGGGTTCGACAGCATTACAATACATTTAGCATATAGAGGCCTGGGGGCTGGCTGAAGGGGCTTGGGTTTTCTGTTACTTGCTGAATTAGGCAGGGGATTGGACAAAATAAGACCACAAAAGAGCAAGGGTAATGTATTTAATATTAATCACACTACTCTAGTTTGTGGTCTCTTCTTTGGTGTACTGGATATTGATTTTGAGCAACTTAACTCTCTCTTAAAATAAACTGTTGTTAAACTAAAGTTAATGCTTTTCAGGATGACTGCATGTGCTACCTGCAGGAGTAATGTGCATGTGGTATAAGACCTGTCAGGATGACTGCAGGACTGTTACTCCAGATGTTACCTTCTGGGTTAGACAGGATTGGGGAGGTGTTTAAATGTAGGATATTTTCCACCCCAAAACTACATTCAAGTATGAGAGTGAGTCATGAGAGACCAAAATGGAAATTCTTTCTTAGTGTGCAAGCTGCTATAATACACAGTAGTTTCTAGTCAGGCTGGCTGGATTCCTGTCCATTTTGGATCTAAAATTGTTGAGGATGAGCATCCTTGGAGATTACCATTGAACACTGAGTCAGCAATCCGATATTATGGCTTCTATTGTAATCATGGGATCATCCTGGGTGATTTCAAGCTCAGTGCATACAGATGGCACTGGATCTCAGTTTTGGATGGGGATTAGAGGTAGAGGTGTGGAAAGAGGGATGTGAAGATTATCTGTTATCATGGAGCATTATCACCTCCTGTTTTAGTAGCAGTGCTCACCTCTGCTCTGGATGACTAGAGAACTAATTGGATTATGTCTAGGCTTGGAAGGATTACATTTTTATTGATAAATGTTGATAAATGTCAGTTGAACTGTACCGCACAAACTGACAAAAATCCAATGGATATAAAAATTTGCAGATAGACAAAGTAAGAAGAATGCTTCTTCAGAATTTATTAGTTTTGATTTAAGGATATTTGCTTTGTTTCTTTTGACATGTGGTGTTTAACAGTTATAAAGCTTCAATTTTTTTGAATCTGCTGTCATTAAATAAGTGCCTAACCCCGCCCCCCTTTGCGGCTTTGAAAATTTAAATATTTAAAAATAATGGATAAATCCCATAATTTTGCACGACTGTGAAAACTTAAATTGATAAAATTCTAAAATGGTTAAAAATAAACATTGATATTATCCATCAATTTAAAAAATAATCGATTTCTGACCATACAAGGAAGCAAAACTGGAACAATTGAGAGGGGAAAGGGAGATTGTCAGATTAGAACTTTTTTATACACTTTTAACTCAAATAGTTGAGAAGATGCATATATTTAGTAATGAGATTTTATGATCTAAATTTTAGATTAGGGAGGACATTGTCAAGCAGTTTATATCAGTTTTAAGAATAGGCCATATTATTGGGCATAAACATGTGGCAATCTTCCTTTTAAAAGTTACTTTGGTTTTGGTTGTGAAGTTATAGCTTAGATATAAGTGTAGAGAAATGAAGTGTGGCTGGAATAAGTTTCCTCTTCTGCTGTTGCATCAAATTGTTTCCACAGTAATAAAACACTTGCTGTCAACCTTTTTTTTTCTTTTTTCTTTTAACATTTACATCCAATTAATCCTATGGCAAACTTAATAATAAGGGCAAAACCATTTTATTGTTCTAAACTATGGCTCAAGCAATAATAATCCATCAGTTTCTTTATAAACAACATTGACACTATTTATAAAACGAGTGTCATTCTTTACTTTTTATTGCAAATAGCCAGAACCCACTGTACATTGATCAAAATAAGTTGTCATTTACTTTTGCTGAACTGTAATGGAATGTTTTCAGAGTGGTAGCCATGTTAGTTTGTATCAGCAAAAAGAACGAGGAGTACTTGTGGCACCTTAGAGACTAACAAATTTATTTGACCATAAGCATGGAGTGGAAAATACGGTAGGAAGATAGAGATGTATACACAGAGAACATGAAAAGATGGGGGAAGCCATACCAACTCTAACTAGACAAATCAATTAAGGTGGGCTATTAGCAGCAGGAGAAAAAAAACTTTTGTAGTGATAATCAGGATGGCCCATTTCAAACAGTTGACAACAAGGTGTTGGGGGGAGAAATTTAGCATGGGGAAATAGTTTTTAGTTTGCGTAATGACCTATCCACTCGCTTTATTCAAGCCTAATTTTATGGTGTCCAGTTTGCAAATTAATTCCAGTTCAGCAGCTTCTCATAGGAGTCTGTTTTTGAAGGTTTTTTTGTTGAAGAATTGCCACTTTTAGGTCTGTAATTGAGTGTCCAGGGAGGTTGAAGTGTTCTCCGACTGGTTTTTGAATGTTAGAATTCTTGACGTCTGATTTGTGTCCATTTATTCTTTTGCGTAGAGTCTGTCTGGTTTGGAATGCTTTGCTGTGCCAGTTGTTCCTTAGAAACCATAGTTGTACATAGCAATAATTTTAATTATGTTCATGGAAATTTTTTAAACATTTTCAAATGGTGAGATGAATCTAAAAATGAAGAATGAATAAAATCTGATTAGTAATAGTTTGTTATAACTTTGTCAATGACATCTTACCTTCATCTTTGTAGAATGTAAGTTGATTTAAGTTGTAGGCGATTTGAACTAACCCTAAGGCATTTAATTAAAGAATATAATTAAATTATGATATGGGGAGATAATATAAATATCTGGATAAAAGTGCTTCTTATGAAATGTATCTCCTCTTAAAACACCATCTCTTTTATATAAATGACTAAGACATCAAGCCAAGCTGTACTTGTGTTGCTCAAAATGAGACACAACTCTGATAGAATGACATTGATGGGAATGTCATTCTAATGGGAATGTCATTCTAATGTTAATTTAAAACATTCTGATTCTCTATAGTTTCTTCCCTTATGAAGATTATAAAATAACGACCCTCCCTCCTACTAGTGAGTGTCTATTAAATTTTGTGCTGCATTTCTTCCAAAAAATATTTGCAAAACTTAAGAAACCAAACTGGTTGCATGTATTCTCTAAAGATAAAGCGAATAAGTAATAAAGAATGGGATTGTCTCAAAGTGATTTGCAGTGTGTGTGAGGAAAAACTTGATAAGGCTGTATTTTTTCACTGTTATAGATTTATCAGAAAATGTTGAAAATGAATGTTTGCTGTGGGAAAACAGTAGATATCAGTACTTGTTTGTTTTTTTTCTTGCTGCATGTGCGCAGAGTAAAGCCTATATGAGTGACTACTCAGTCTTGTTGAGGTAGGATAGCAGGAGCTAGGAAGGGATAGGAGACTGTAGATATGACCTCCTATTGGGCTCTCTCAAGCAGAGGCTGTAGACCTGGAACATTGCTATGAAGGTGTCGGAAAGAAATGATAGGAGCCTGCTTGAAAGGTGACCTGTATCTCCCAAAGAAAACAGCATTATTTTCTCAGGATAGGCTTGGCTTACGTTTCTTCTAAGCTTTTTGTCTTAGCTCTTCTTTCCTCTTCCTGGTGTGGTCATTTGCAGAACAGGCTTATTGTTCAAGCTGCCTGAGAAGGAATAAAAGTTTGGAAGGGGGGGAAAAACTCAAGAACTGAAAAAAAAAAAAAAAAAGTGGTCTGCGGCTGTTCTTCTCCATAAACAATAGTCTGCTTGGGGTGGGTGGGCCCTGGTTCTGTTATATTCTTGAGTACTTTATTTCTCTACATCTGGATGATTACACACCCTACAGGCTAGCCAGACTTTGGAGCTTTTGTAGGCATTTTTGTAGACCAGTCTGGCAGACTTCAAAGCCAGGGCTACTGTATAGACAATAAAATGTCAAAGTAGTTGAAAATGGATTCTAATAGCTGGATTCCCCCTCCTGTGGTAAAAAATAATGAGAGAGGACCAAGGAGGAAGTAACTTCTGTTTTATTGGGGTGGAGGGTGAAAGTTGTCCCCCTGACTTGTGAAATGAATCCTTTGTGCAGGGTGGGGTGGGGGTGGGGGCGGGGGCATCATGGCTTTAGAGCCCAAGTGTTTTCCCCTCCAGCCCCTTCCTCATGTTCCTTGAGAGCATGGCTCCACCAGAGATGTGCTGCCCAGGACTTCACTGGTCATGGTTTCACTGGAGGTATGCTTTGACAAGAGGGATCTTAACTGCAGAGGGGGTTCCATGGAAGATGTGATACAGCCCCAGTTTTATATAGTTGTAGCTATTTTATTTTTATAGGTATGAATTTGAAGAAATAAGTTGCTAATAACTAATTTGTACTACTACAAATCCACTAATTTTTGTCCTGAATTTCCCATATGATTTCCTTGGGTAATCTCAGTAGTTGGGACGAGCCCGTATGTCCTTGGAAAATAATGGGAGTTTTGCCATTGATTTCAAGGGAAGCAGATTTAGTCCCTTTTAAGAATGTATCAAAGACAATGCTGCTGTCCTCTGTTCATAGCTGTCTTAATGAGTATGTCATTGGTAGCAGGGAAGAAAAGCTAATTTTGAGAATTAACTAAATAGAGCAAGAGTGACAGAGTCTTGTGGCACCTTATAGACCAGTGGTCCCTAACCTTTTTGTGGCCAAGAGCACCTTTCTGTGGCCAACAGTCTGGTGGGAAGCAACGCTCCTCGGCGGCACTCCAGTGGAGAGGCTACCGCCGGAAAAGCACCTCGGCGGCACTCCAGCGGAGAGGCTACCGCCGGAAAAGCACCTCGGCGGCACTCCAGCGGCAGCTTCTCTGCCGGAAAAGCGCCTCGGCGGCATTCCGGCGGCAGCTTCTCCACCCTGACGGCAAGCGCACATAAATGCCCCTTGGCACTGCATTGGGGACCACTGTTATAGACTAACAGATATATTGGAGCATAAGCTTTCGTGGGCAATCTATCTGTTAGTCTATAAGGTGCCACAAGACTCTTTGTTGCTCTTGCAGATCCAGACTGACATGGCTACCCCTCTGATAAATAGAGCAAAACATTCTGTTTTAACTGTAAAATTGTTCAAACACTACTGATCTAAACCTAGTTCATCAAAGAACTAACTTTACATTTTAAAAAAATATAACTAATTGGATTTTGCCCTGTGAGGTGAAACAAATATTTTTGGCATATGTTGAATACGGATTGAAATATAAATATAAATGTTTCTTCCAGTCTTACTAACAATTCTCGGATTGTGGGTCTGCTGGCACAGTTGGAGAAGATCAATTCAGAATCTTTGTTGGTAGAAGCAGACACTGCCAGATATGTTACCTCAAAGATCCTTCATCTGGCTCAGAGTCAAGGTAAATATTTTATTTTACTTAATGTTTTAAATATTGTCCCTGCTCATCTTTCTACACCTCATCCCTAAACACACATACATATTGGACTGCCACATTTCAGCACTGAAGTTCTGTTGGTGTTTTCCCACCTCGTCCTCCAAAAGAATTTCTGTATTCCTGTTTTATGGGAACAAACAGTGAAAAGTTGTATTTATGACTTGTCTTTATGTACTTGCATGTTGAACACAAGATTCTTCTATTAGGATAAACTTCCCCTATCTCAGTTTCTTCATAATCTGACAGTTTGCCATATTATACAGTATTTTTGGTCTCCTAAGAGTACTACCTTGCTCCACGAGTAATTCGGTCAAAACAAATGACAGTACTTTTGGATTAAGGTACCATTCTACGTGAACAGGGATGGCAGAATCAAGGACCTTTTCTTAGCTGTCTATAGCTTCTGTCATAGCTTCTCCTTACTACTGTATTTAAGCATTCACATTAAAAAAATTAAAGAGAACCAAGACACGTTTATTGTTGCTTAAGAACATACTATATAGAATGAATTTTGTTTTTTGTAATTTACTTAAAAGGGGAAAAAAATAACAGACAAGTATTTTTTCTGCATCTCTTGGCTGAAGAATAATGTAACCATGAAGATCTTTGGGTAAAAGATTCTTTCTGGTACCCTAAAAGCACATCCAGTAACACTCTGGAATAACAAAGGAACCTCATTAATATATAAAGCAGCTAACTGATCAACAGAACTTCCCAGTACAGCCAAATCCATTGGAACAGCCTGGCAGACAGAAAGGGAATGGCAAAATATCTCAAAGAATGATGTTGAGGTGGCTTTATTTCTCACATGCACTACAATGGAGGTGTCTTAGTTCTTTTCTTTCCTTCCTTCCTTCCTTTTGAGTTCAGATTCCCCTTGCTCAAGTGCTGTATGATCTCAGTTTATTTTGCTTCTGTCTGAGAGCAGGGTCATTAGTGTCCACAGCAAGATCTTTCAGTGTGTGCAGATTTTCTCTCAAGCCTGTGACCTTTTCAGAAGAATTTAATTTTTAGTAACTGGAACTTGTTGTCCTTCCCTTTTTTAGGAAGACTGAGGAACGTGTGCTAAATCTGCATTCCTGTTGTCTCCTTTAGATTGCATATATCAATGCATCATTATTCCAAACTGCTATTTTACCATTCCTTCCCCAGTTCCTCAATACTGCAGGCGAGCAGTCTAGCTAGTGTTTGGTGGCTTACCTAAGAACATAAGAGTGGCCATACTAGATCAGACCGATGGTCCATCTAGTCCAGTAGTCTGTCTTCTGACCATGACCAGTGCCAACTACTTCCAAAGGAATGAACAGAACAGGGCAATTATCGAGTAATCCATCCCTTGTCATGCAGCCCCAGCTTCTGGCAGTCAGAGGCTATGGGGAACCTGTGCCAGTACCTTCTGTGCAGAACCTTCTGCACTCCTCCCAGCTCCCTTACTAGCACAGTCCATCATTCTATCTCCATCTTCCAGTGGCTTTCCTCAGTAACTCATCTGAATGGTCTGGGTCATACTACTGGCTTGCTTGTCTGCTTCAGAAAAAAATCCAAATAGCTAGAACCTGCAGAGAGAGGCGTGCGTGCGTGTGTACATACATACGTGTACGCCAGGCTGGCCTAGTGTAGGTTGCCGTCTTTGTGGCCTGCTAGCAGTTCTCCACAGATCAGTGAAGTAAAGAATAATCTAGTGGATTATAGCAGTGGATCTCACCCTCACCTGTGACTCAATGTTACAATAGAAAAATGTTTCAAGAACTTCCTCCCATGCAGTCATAAAGAAAGGGAGGGTCTTTCTTGACCCATTTTGACCAATTTGTGACCAATTAGTTGAAAATTCCTGATTCTCATCATCAGCCTCTTAGTGCCAATGTACAAGCCAAATGCCTGTAATCCTGCTAAAAGGTAAGTATTAGGGAAGAAGTGCCCCAAAAATAGTGTAGTGGTCAGGCCCTGCAGAAGTGGCTTATCTATATAGTGCATTTTCAAACAAGGAAAGGTGCCCAATCTCTCTTGGTATCCTACAGTTTCAACCTCGGCTTCAGCAGTATTGTTCCTTGGCCCATTCAAGATGATCAGGAACTGTCATCAGCAAATAGTTATAAAAGTATCAGACTTAACTTTTGTCTCCTCCCCAAACAAGGCATCCTGTTTCAAGTTAGTAATACTTTATTAGATTGGTTAAGTCAGATGGGGATCTGGAGGATTAATTATCACTTTTCCCTGGCAGCCTTTTTCATTCTTAGTGTCTCCTAAATTTCTTGTGCCTTTTTATGTCAAGAACTGAAAGTCTTCTACAGGGACTATCTATGTCAGGATGCCTGAACCCAAGCTATTTCCTTACAGAAAGTCTTCTAAATTTCTAAGAGATGTCAAAAGTGGAAGGAAACTATTAAATGCGTTTCTTAATGTTGTCCTAATGTTTTCATTGCTACATTTTAAATATTTCAATTCAAAAGATCAAGTACAAATATAAATGAATATTTCAGATGAAGTTCAGATTATGGCTATTTTCTTCTGTTTTTCAAAGTCATCCCTCCTTAGCCCTGGCCACCATTAATTGCAGTTTAACTTCAGCGGATGTTTTAGGCATCCATAAAGTTTTCAAAAATAATAGCAACAAACTAAATTTTAATGAGACTTCTGTTTAAATTGTTATGTTTTTTCCTTGCCTTATTTTGTACTGTCCAGACAAGAGTTCTGTAAAGCAGGTGATATTTAAATCCCAGAAATAAAAACCAAGTATGTAGCAGTTCAGGTTACGGTATTTAGAGCCCCCAGTCCAGAAATCTTACATTTGGATGATTTATTTTACAAACTGTTAATGTTGGAGATGTGCTAATTATTTAATTGTGGCATAGCTTGTTACATGATATGGATTTTCTAAACACACAGGAGGACATAGTGTTTGCCCCCGAAAGCATACAGTGTAGGGTCCCAATCCTGTAGACTACTCATGGTGATAAAATTAAGCATATGCAGTTTTTTCATAAGTGTTTACAAGCTCAGGGCCTAAGAACTTTATTAATAAATAACAGAGATAATCTGTTATGACAAATTTAACAAAATTTTCTCCCAAACTGGGAAGGAGGTGTGGTTTTGGGATTTATTATCCTGAATACCAAAACCTTAATTACCACTTGTGTGGTGTGTTTTGTTTATAATTTGACTAATGGTTGGCATGCTTATTAGTGGCCGACTTTATTGTGGATGAAATTTTTCAAGCTTTTTCATTCGTTCTCTCATGCACTCACTGGGGGATGGCAAAGAGCAGAGGTTTGGGATTTACTGTGTGTGTATGTATGTGTATATAATGTATATGTACAGTTTACTTGTATGTACATACATACTAGACTTTTACATATATGGTAGGCTTATATGATAAAGGCTAATTAGTGTGTGTGTGTGTGTTGTGGCAAATTGCCGGTACTACTATGATGGGTCCCGCACTTTCTCTTCTTGTGCGGGGGTTTCAGGGTGCCATTTCTTGCCCCTGAACTGGGGTAACCGCTATCCTACTAGTATCCCAGGGAAGGGGAGTGGAGAGGGAGGGACCCAGGCCCGCCCTCTACTCCGGGTCCCAGCCCAGGGGCCCTATGATAGTAGGTGAACCACTTGTACCAGTGATTCTTTCCCCTGGGCTACTTCCCTCTCCTGACCTTCAGCTTGTGGGGCTTCCTGCCTTCCCTCTGCACAAGCCAGGTGTCCCTTTACCTAGGATCTTGGTCTTCTTAGCCCGCTGCAGCACTTCTCAAAATTCTCCTCCACTTTCCTTCGAACTGCTCTTTGTTCCACCACCAATTCACTCTGCTTCACTCCTCCAAACTGCTCTTCTGCTCCACCACCAAAACCACTCTGCTCCAGCTCCTCCTCTGGCTGATTGAAGCAGGGGGATTTTATCAGGTGACTGGTTTCAGGTGCTCTAATTGGTTTCAGGTGCTTTTAATTAATCTACAGGGAATAAGGCTTCTCCTCACCCTAGATCACTCTCGTGCTGGCTTCTGGCCATGCTGTATCACAATATATATGTGTATGTGTATATGGAATAATGTTATTTTATTACAATCTATTAGGTATACTAGTAAAAAAAATCCCCAAAGAGAAGGGGAGAAAAAAAAAATTGTCTTGTTTCCCCCCCCGCCCTTCTCTTTGGGGATTTTTTTTACTAGTATACCTAATACTTTGTAATAAAATAACATTATTCCATGCACTTTGAATAGACTGAAATACATACATTAAAAATAGTTCATCTAGGGGACCTTCATTGACAGTGAAAGAACTTTGTAATGTAACTGGAAAGAAAGGAACTATGAAGACAGTATAGATGAATTGTGTAAAAGAGTAAAAATGGAGGACAGGTATAGCAATGTATTTATTAAAATTTGGGATAAATGATCAAGGGCCTCATTACAGTTAAAGAAAACTTGGATTTTTTTTTGTTATGAGATATGGTTGAGCCTATATAAATTTTTTAATTTATTTTCATATCTTTTGTTTTCTAAACAGTCTTAATATGCCTTTCCATTGGATTTATTTTTTTTTTATTTTTTTTTATTTTGCTTGGTGTATTTAAAGCAGGCACAAGATGCCCCCTCATTAGGTAGTTCATTTAATCTCTGTTGCATTGGCTATAGGAATAAAGGGGTTAATTCGGGATAGGGTTAGACTTAAGAACCTCATCTAAAGAAATGTAGCCTAAAGTACAGCATTATCAGCAGTATGTGAGACATATGTTGGAAACATTGTAATTTTCCACACTTCAGTGTAACTTTACCTCTTGATAAATTCTCATGCTAGTCTCATCTCATTTTACATGTTCATTTTGGCAGCTGAATGCTAGCAGGTTGATGTTTCTATGTGAAGTCACAAATAACCTTATAACTCATTTGCCAATATGTTGATTTTGTTGTTGTTGTCTGCTTTGAAAACTAATGATAGTACATCTATTTTTTTTTATTTTTTTTTGCACTGTTTTAAGAGTCAGTTGTCTTAGATTCAGAAACTGGAGAGAGCTCCTGTCAAAGGCCATGTTAAATACGTCCCAAAGTAATATTTCATGACTGTCCAATTAAATACTTGTATTGTCAGAGCTATAATTTAAGTATTAAAGTATGGTAAAAGAATGGCGACTGCAAGCCTGTCACAAGTTTGGGGCTTTGTAAGACACAGTATAGTATAAATGTACTGAGTGCTGTTATATTGTGCAATAAAAGGATTAGTTTTAAGTTTATTTTTTCTGGAATTACTCTATTGGCAATATTTTGAAAAGCTTTTGCTGAAGGGAAGAAATGTGTACTAATAATTTAAATTTTACAAGAAAGCTTGCATTTAGCTGTGAGTGCTGTTAACCAGAAATTTCTTGATAACCATTCAACCATTTAATTTCTATTTTGGTTTGAAACTAGTTGGTGATTAAGGAAAACTTGGACAGTTTTATGAAGATGTGCACTAAGTGTGCCACGTACATAAGACCATGAATTCTTGAGTGTTTCTATTAATTATACATGAAGTGTTCTCATTGCTAAGTCTGGCAAAAAAAAGTTATTTTCTTGCACTTCTTTGGTGACCATAACAGTATATTGCAGTGATCACACATACTTACCTAAATCAAGTCACTGTCAAGTAAACATTTTAAAAATCTCATAAGAAAATCCACTCCACAAAACAGTGTAATAGCCAGCTCAAATTTCAATTTCTATCACTTGTTTCCTGAAGATACACTTGTGATACTCTTTTTGGTCTATGCCCCTACAGGTAACTAAGTCTGAAACTCAAAGTTGAAATATAGGTTTCATTGGGGGAGTCTTGTGCCATTCTTGCAATGGAAAATAGTTATCTCTAGTGCTGCAACTGCAAGTTCTATTTTGACTGGTTGGCGAAGGTGACTTTTACAGTGGATGGCTGTACCAGCTGTGCATCAGCCTGATTCGCTTTGCAGCTGCTTTTGCTCTTTTTTTAATTTTTTTTATTTTTTGGTAGTCATTCCACAGTGTCTTAATTTTTTTTAATGTTTACTTCCTCCATAAGTGTTCCTCCGCAGTCTAGTTCCAGAAGGTTTGAGTTTATTTGCTCTTGCTCCCTTGGAGCACTGCTGACTAATTTGGGGGCTGACACTGGCTGCATCTGTTGCACTGGGACTTTAAATTGTCACTTCCTTGGAACTTTCACATCTCCGCTGCATCACTGACTCAGAGCTTCAGGCTCTTAGCTTCCACTTCCTTGGAGGTTTTACTTTAGTCGTAAATTATTCTGATGCATGATAAGCAGTCCAGAGCCTTCAAGAGATGTTCACTGTTTCTTCTGATCATATTCATCAAATACTGCAAGACTAGCATTCTTCATTTTGGAAAGCACCGTGATATCTTTGGCTGGGAGTCTTTGCCCACTGATGTCTGCAAGCAGTCAGAACAGGGAAGAGCTCTCAAAACTCCTCCTGACCCTTCCTATAAATGAATGAGAAAATGGTGCTCACTGAATGAATAGAAAGTAAGAAAGAAAGAAATACTTGTGGCACCTTAGACTAACAAATTTATTTCAGCATAAGCTTTCGTGGGTTAGAATCCACTTCATCGGATGCATGGAATGAAACATACAGTAGACAGATATTTTATACGGTCAGAGAAACATAAGGTGGAAGTGCGCATACCAACCTTAAGAGGCTAATTAATTGAGAGGAACCATAACAGCAGGGGAAGAAAAACCTTTGAAGTGATAAACAAGATGGCCAATGTGTACACTTGACACATAGGTGTGAATGAGGATCGTTAACTTAAGGGAAATAGATTCAATTAACGTAATGGCCAAGCCATTCCAAGTCTCTATTTAATCCTGAGTTGATGGTATCTAGTTTGCATATCAATTCAAGTTCAACAGCTTCTCGTTGTAGTCTGTTTTTGAAGTTTATTTGTTGCAAAATTACTACCCTCAAGTCTGTCACTGAGTGATTAGGGAGGTTGAAATGTTCTCCTACTGGTTTTTGAATGTTATGATTCCTGATGTCAGATTTATGTCCGTTTATTCTTTTGCGCAGAGACTGTCCGGTTTGGCCAGTGTACATGGCAGAGGGGCATTGCTGGCACATGATGGCATATATCACATTGGTAGATGTGCAGGTGAATGATCCCCTGATGGCATGGCTGATGTTATTAGGTCCTATGATGGTATCACTTGAATCGATATGTGGACAGAGTTGGCATCGGGCTTTGTTGCAAGGATAGGTTCCTGGGTTAGTGTTTTTGTTGTATGGTGTGTGGTTGCTGGTGAGTATTTGCTTCAGGTTGTGGGGCTGTCTGTAAGCGAGGATTGGTCTGTCCCCCAAGATCTGTGAGAGTGAGGGATCATCTTTTAGGATAGGTTGTAGATCTTTGATGATGCGCTGGAGAGGTTTTAGTTGGGGGCTAAAGGTGATGGCTAGTGGCGTTCTGTTGTTTTCTTTTTTGGGCCTGTCCTGTAGTAGGTGACTCCTGGGTACTCTTTTGGCTCTGTCAGTCTGTTTTTTTACTTCAGCAGGTGGGTAGTGTAGTTTAAGAATGCTTGATAGAGATCTTGTAGGTGTTTGTCTCTGTCAGAGGGAGAAAATGCGGTTGTATCTTAGAGCTTGGCTGTAAACAATGAATCGTGTGGTGTGTCCTGGATGGAAGCTGGAAGCATGTAGGTAAGTATAGCGGTCAGTAGGTTTCCGGTATAGGGTGGTGTTTATGTGACCATCGCTTATTAGCACAGTAGTGTCTAGGAAATGGACCGCTTGTGTGGACTGGTCTAGGCTGAGGTTGATGGTGGGATGGAAATTGTTGAAATCATGGTGGAATTCCTCAAGGGCTTCTTTTCCATGGGTCCAAATGATGAAGATATCATCAATGTAGCGCAAGTAGAGTAGGGGTGTTAGGCGACGAGAGCTGAGGAAGCGTTGTTCTAAGTCAGCCATAAAAATGTTGGCATACTGTGGGGCCATGCGGGTACCCATAGCAGTGCCACTGACTTGGAGGTATATATTGTCCCCAAATGTGAAATAGTTGTGGGTGAGGACAAAATCACAAAGTTCAGCCACCAGGTTAGCCGTGGTAGTATTGGGGATACTGTTCCTGACAGCTTGTAGTCCATCGTTGTGTGGAATGTTAGTGTAGAGGGCTTCTACATCCATAGTGGCCAGGATGGTGTCTGGAAGATCACCGATGGATTGTAGTTTCCTCAGGAAGTCAGTGGTGTCGCGAAGATAGCTGGGAGTGCTGGTAGCATAGGGCCTGAGGAGAGAGTTCTCATAGCCAGACAATCCTGCTGTTAGGGTGCCAATGCCTGAGATGATGGGGTGTCCAGGATTTCCAGGTTTATGGATCTTGGGTAGCAAATAGAATACCCCTGGTCGGGGTTCTAGGCACGTGTCTGTACAAATTTGTTCTTGTGCTTTTCCAGGGAGTTTCTGGAGCAGATGGTGTAGTTTCTTTTGGTACTCCACAGTGGGGTCAGAGGATAATGGCCTGTAGAATGTGGAATTACAGAGCTGCCTGGCAGCTTCTTCTTCATATTCCAACTTATTCATGATGACGACAGCTCCTCCTTTGTCAGCCTTTTTGATTGTTAGAGTTGTTCCTGAGGCTGTTGATGGCATTGTGTTCAGCACGGCTGAGGTTATGGGGCAAGTGATGTTGCTTTTCTACAATTTCAGCTTGAGCACATCGACGGAAGCAGTCTATGTAGAAGTCCAATTTGTTGTTTTGACCTTCAGGAGGAGTCCACGCAGAATCCTTCTTTTTGTAGTTTTGGTAGGAAGGATTCTGTGGGTTAGTATGTTGTACAGAGGTCTGTTGGAAATATTCTTTGAGTTGGAGACGTCGAAAGTAGGATTCTAGGTCACCGCAGAACTGTATCATGTTCGTGGGTCTGGAGGGACAAAAGGAGAGGCCCCGAGATAGCCCAGCAGAAGAATCTGTCCTGACAGAGCCAAAAGAGTACCCAGGAGTCACCTACTACAGGACAGGCCCAAAAAAGAAAACAACAGAACGTCACTAGCCGTCACCTTTAGCCCCCAACTAAAACCTCTCCAGCGCATCATCAAAGATCTACAACCTATCCTAAAAGATGATCCCTCACTCTCACAGATCTTGGGGGACAGACCAATCCTCGCTTACAGACAGCCCCACAACCTGAAGCAAATACTCACCAGCAACCACACACCATACAACAAAAACACTAACCCAGGAACCTATCCTTGCAACAAAGCCCGATGCCAACTCTGTCCACATATCGATTCAAGTGATACCATCATAGGACCTAATAACATCAGCCACGCCATCAGGGGATCATTCACCTGCACATCTACCAATGTGATATATGCCATCATGTGCCAGCAATGCCCCTCTGCCATGTACATTGGCCAAACCGGACAGTCTCTGCGCAAAAGAATAAACGGACATAAATCTGACATCAGGAATCATAACATTCAAAAACCAGTAGGAGAACATTTCAACCTCCCTAATCACTCAGTGACAGACTTGAGGGTAGTAATTTTGCAACAAATAAACTTCAAAAACAGACTACAACGAGAAGCTGTTGAACTTGAATTGATATGCAAACTAGATACCATCAACTCAGGATTAAATAGAGACTTGGAATGGCTTGGCCATTACGTTAATTGAATCTATTTCCCTTAAGTTAACGATCCTCATTCACACCTATGTGTCAAGTGTACACATTGGCCATCTTGTTTATCACTTCAAAGGTTTTTCTTCCCCTGCTGTTATGGTTCCTCTCAATTAATTAGCCTCTTAAGGTTGGTATGCGCACTTCCACCTTATCATGTTTCTCTGACCGTATAAAATATCTGTCTACTGTATGTTTCATTCCATGCATCCAATGAAGTGGGTTCTAACCCACGAAAGCTTATGCTGAAATAAATTTGTTAGTCTAAGGTGCCACAAGTATTTCTTTCTTATTTTCTTTTTGCTGACACAAACTAACACGGCTACTACACTGTAACTGAATGAATAGTTATTCAATATTTTTATTCTCATTTAGTGTATTTACTTTCAAGCCCTTCATAGTCAATTCCCACCATACGTATCATTTCTCATTTGCTATGAAGTTCTTGATGCTGATTGCACCAAAATACCAGCCTGTTACAGTTTTTCAAACATACACTTTTATGCTTTTCCCCCCATGCTGACTCACACACTTGAGGTGCTTCCCATAAACGTTCACAAAGCTGCTCATTAGCTTTTTAAATCCCTCAACAAAACTCTCCTTTGCTGTGATGCTTACAAAAACCTGACCGTGATTAGGCTGCTATCGTGTGGAGACTACTGCCTATAATGCTAACCAGTACTGTCTTATTGTTTGTGTACTTCCCCGTCTCTATATATCCATCTGATGTCTCTTGACTTACACTTAGTCTCTGCCCAAGGGGCTTACAACCTTTTTGTTCGGTTTTTGTATTTGTACAGAACCTAGTACAATGAGGTTCATAGAATCATAGAATCTCAGGGTTGGAAGGGACCTCAGGAGGTCATCTAGTCCAACCCCCTGCTCAAAGCAGGACCAAACCCAATTAGATCATCCCAGCCAGGGCTTTATCAAGCCTGACCTTAAAAACATCTAAGGAAGGAGATTCCACCACCTCCCTAGGTAACCCATTCCAGTGCTTCACCACCCTACTAGTGAAAAAGGTTTTCCTAATATCCAACCTAAACCTCCCCCTCTGCAACTTGAGACCATTACTCCTTGTTCTGTCATCTTCTACCACTGAGAACAGTCTAGATCCATCCTCTTTGGAACCCCCTTTCAGGTAGTTGAAAGCAGCTATCAAATCCCCCCTCATTCTTCTCTTCTGCAGGCTAAACAATCCCAGTTCCCTCAGCCTCTCCTCATAAGTCATGTGCTCCAGCCCCCTAATCATTTTTGTTGCCCTCCGTTGGACTCTTTCCAATTTATCCACATCCTTCTTGTAGCGTGGGGCCCAAAACTGGACACAGAACTCCAAATGAGGCCTCACCAGTGCCGAATAGAGGGGAATAATCACGTCCCTCGATCTGCTGGAAATGCCCCTACTTATACAGCCCAAAATGGCGTTAGCCTTCTTGGCAACAAGGGCACACTGTTGACTCATATTCAGCTTTTCGTCCACCGTAACCCCTAGGTCCTTTTCTACAGAACCGCTGCCCAGCCATTCGGTCCCTAGTCTGTAGCAGTGCATGGGATTCTTGCGTCCTAAGTGCAGGACTCTGCACTTGTCCTTGTTGAACCTCATCAGATTTCTTTTGGCCCAATCCTCTAATTTGTCTAGGTCCCTCTGTATCCTGCCCCTACCCTCCAGCGTATCAACCACTCCTCCCAGTTTAGTGTCATCTGCAAACTTGCTAAGGGTGCAGTCCACACCATCCTCCAGATCGTTGATGAAGATATTGAACAAAACCGGCCCCAGCACCAACCCTTGGGGCACTCCACTTCATACCGGCTGCCAACTAGACATGGAGCCATTGATCACTACCCGTTGAGCACGACCATCCAGCCAGTTTTCTATCCACCTTACCGTGCATTCATCCAGCCCATACTTCCTTAACTTGCTGGCAAGAACACTGTGGGAGACTGTATCAAAAGTTTTGCTAAAGTCAAGAAATAGCACATCCCCTGCTTTCCCCTCATCCACAGAGCCAGTTATCTCATCATAGAAGGCAATTAGGTTAGTCAGGCATGACTTGCCCTTGGTGAATCCATGCTGACTGTTCCTGATCACTTTCCCCTCCTTTAAGTGGTTCAGAATTGATTCCTTGAGGACCTGTTCCATGATTTTTCCAGGGACTGAGGTGAGACTGACTGGTCTGTAGTTCCCCGGATCTTCCTTCTTCCCTTTTTTAAAGATGGGCACTACATTAGCTTTTTTCCAGTCATCCGGGACCTCCCCCGATTGCCATGATTTGTCAAAGATAATGGCCAATGGCTCTGCAATCACATCGGCCAACTCCTTTAGCACCCTCGGATGCAGTGCATCCGGCCCCATGGACTTGTGTTCGTCCAGCTTTTCTAAATAGTCCCGAACTACTTCTTTCTCCACAGAGGGCTGGTCACCTCCTCCCCATACCGTGCTGCGGAGTGCAGCCGCCTGGGAGCTGACCTTGTCTGTGAAGACCGAGGCAAAAAAAGCATTGAGTACACTAGCTTTCTCCACATCCTCTTGTCACTAGGTTCCCTCCCTCATTCAGCAAGGGGCCCACACTTTCCTTGACTTTCTTCTTGTTGCTCACATACCTGAAGAAACCCTTCTTGTTACTCCTAACATCTCCGGCTAGCTGCAACTCCAAGTGTGATTTGTCCTTCCTAATTTCACTCCTGCATGCCTGAACAATATTTATATACTCCCTGGTCATTTGTCCAATCTTCCACTTCTTGTAAGCTGCTTTTTTGTGTTTAAGACGAGCAAGGATTTCACTGTTAAGCCAAGCTGGTCGCCTGCCATATTTACTTTTCTTTCTACACCTCGGGATGGTTTGTTCCTGCAACCTCAATAAGGATTCTTTAAAATACAGCCAGCTTTCCTCGACTCCTTTCCCCCTCATGTTATTCTCCCAGGGGACCTTGCCCATCAGTTTCCTGAGGGAGTCAAAGTCTGCTTTTCTGAAGTCCAGGGTCTCTGTTCTACTGCTCTCCTTTCTTCCTTGTGTCAGGATCCTGAACTCAACCATCTCATGGTCACTGCCTCCCAGGTTCCCATCCACTATTGCTTCCTCTACTATTTCCTCCCTGTTTGTGAGCAGCAGGTCAAGAAGAGCTTTTCCCCTAGTTGGTTCCTCCAGCACTTGCACCAGGAAATTGTCCCCTACACTTTCCAAAAACTTCCTGGATTGTCTGTGGACCGCTGTATTGCTCTCCCAGCAGATATTGGGGTGATTAAAGTCACCCATGAGAACCAGGGCCTGTGATCTAGTAACTTCTGTTAGTTGCTGGTTCTTAGGTTTCTACTCTTGACTGCTCTATTTCATTGTGGAAAAAATCCAATTGAAATTGCTCAATTTTTTCCCCCTAAAACAAAAATGTTTTGGCGTTTCCCTTCTGTCAGAAATTTCTAGTTTTTCATTCCAAATGGGAACAGACTTGTTCAAAAATGTCAACTTCCCATGGAATGGAAAGTCTGAGTTTTTTGATCAGCTCTAGTTAACACAATGTTTAGATTTATGGAAGGAGTTCATGCTTCTCTTCGAGGTATTGTTTCAATCTGTCTGCTTATTCACACAGACAACACTGCATCATTAATCTTTTAGGGGTATGTTTTAATTGCACAGTTAGCCTTAATGATTGACGCGTGGGTCTGAGCACCTGGATTAGGTGTGAGCAGCCACATTGCAAAGCTGTACACAAGTTACTGTGTCCTCAGTGGTGCTGGACTCACCGGTGTGTGTCTCTAAGACTTACGGGGGCACATCCCATAGTTGATAGTGCTGCCCTAAGATGAGCTGTTCTGTTTCTTTCCCGGTGACATGAGGAAGCATGTTTGTCCTTCACGATATGCAGGGGAATTGTGGGAAGGCATTGGAGGACTATTGGCAGCTGAGTGATGTAACCTGTGTCCTCACTCTAAGGGTGATGGGGTGGTGGTGGTTCCCAACCTCCGTGAAAGTGACACCCGGACTCTTGCATCCCCAGCTAGCCCTGGTTAAAAGTACACCAGAATTGTGGGGGAGAGGGTTTTGTGCATGATATGAGGAAGATTAGGAGCAGCACTCAAGTAAGGGCCACAGTTAACTCTGCAGTGAATACATATGTGCATTGTATGTAATTTTTACTCACATAAATGCTAGGTACTACTTTTTAATGAAAGTTTATATTCTGGAGAATCTGTGCAGCATTTTTTTTCAAGAGAATGATTTGGCAGCATTCAGTCAGTCATATAATCACAGTACAGATACAGTTTAGAGCAGGGGTCTCAAACTCAAATTACCATGAGGGCCGCATGAGGACTAGTGCATTGGCCCGAGGGCCGCATCACTGACCTTGCCCCCTCGCTGCCCCCAGCCCTGCCCCCACTCCACCCCTTCCATTAGGCCCCACCCCTTCTCTACCTCCTCCCCTGTGCGCACGATTTCCCGCTCCTCCCCCCTCCCTCCCAGAAACCGCGAAGCTCTTCCCATGCGGCCCGCAGAGCTCTTCCCTGCGGGCCGCCGGACTCCCCGCGCCTCCCCATTTAAAAAAAAAATTTTTTTTTAAACCCCCAGGTAGTTCCCGCTGCCAGAACAGCTGTCTGGTGGCAGGAACTACCTGGGGGTTAAAAAAAAAAAAAAAAAAGGGCGGGGGGGCGCGTGGGAAGACCGGCAGGCTGCAGCGAAGAACTCCCAGTATGTAGTCTTTTGTTTTGTGTAAGATTGAGGAAGCTGATTGTATTTCTGTGTTTATACCTGTGAAGTATACTGTGGATTCAATTCTGAGAGACTCTAGTCAACAGCAAGTGATAATGGCCAGTGGAGTAGTCAAAGAAGACTGGAATTAATTGTTTAGACTGAAGGGCTGAGGATTGAAACCTACTTATATTTTGTGTTGTCCTTCATAATCAAATGGTATTGTCTGAAATTTTTGTTGAATGTAAGGATTACATACCTCACTTGTGGATTTGTCTGTTGAATTAGTGTTTATTCATAGAAATCTATTCTGTTACAGAAAGCATAGTGACATGTATTTTCCAGTTTAGATGTGGCCAGCGAGTGTATAGTATGATCCTGATCTTATTGCTTTTATTATATTAGCTACTTTCTTGGCAGAGTGTTTGTTTTCATTAATTGGTTTTCAGCACTTTTGAGGCTAAAATGTCTTTTTTTGTTCAGCTGATTGCAGGGTGTGAAGCATCTCTTCTCATACATCTGCATTTATCCCAGCACACTCAGGGTGTTGGTGGGGAAGTATGAAAAAAGCAGCCAATTTTAGAAGCAGGCCGAAACTGTTTTGGGTGTGAATGCACTTAAAATGACATGGATAGTGATTCTGGTTATTTCTCTAGAGTGTCAGTAAATACAAGCTTAAGAATGTTGCCTGTTTTCCTTCATCTTGCTCCGATGTTGCAGTTAGAGTTCAGGTTTCAAGGTTTGGCTTCTTTATTACTTGATTTGCCTCACCTGACGTGAACAAGTCAAACCAAAATGAACTGGTACATATCCAAAGAAAAGCCTGATTTTTGCCTTCCATGGCTCGGTGCTCATGAGAAAGTAGATGTGCATGTGTTCCAAAAATAGTATAATAAAATCTCTCATGAGCTGTTATGTGCAGTCTGGTGCCCATCCACAAGCAAACCAGAAAGAAACTTTATTGGGATTATATATTGATTTGTTTTGGCGGTTACATGAATCAGGTAACATAAACCAGGAGATAAGGGAATCAGATCCTGAAAACCCCCATACTGAAGTACTATTTGCAAGTCATAGGACAGCAATAATTGCAGAAAATATGTGATTGGTGAGGTAAGATAAATAAAATGCACTTTACCCTCTAATAAGGTGGATAGGGAATCATAGGCTGTGGGCTTTCCGTGTCTGGCTCCATAAATTAATATTGTTCATGTACAGAACTACAGCTGCTTATTTCACCCCCTTTTCTTTTTCAAATGTTGCATTACTGTGCTGCAGTCTGCAACAAGATTATGTCTGATAACATGTTAACCCCCCACTCCTGCACCTAAAAATCTATCTTCCCTCCTCTTTCCTTGCCTGGAATAAGGCTGCTGTATAAAAACAGCAGGAAATTGTTCTGGAAATCTCAAAAGCTGACTTTCTCATGAAATTTCCAGAAATTCCTGTTACTCTTACGTGAGTCAGAAATATTGCACAAAATACCTTTCTTTGCAGTATTTTCCCCAAAACTGTGGTGTGAGGAGATGTATGTACACTAAAAAAGAAAAAGTTAACCAAAATTAAAAATAAATTCAAAAGCAGTTCACATTTTGTATTAAAAATAGGCAAAGGTATGAATTCATTCCTATTGTATTTTAATCAGTTTGTCCACCCTAATTTTGATGTGCTTTTGTACCCTAAGTGACTTTTGTGTGTGTTTGGGTTTTCTTTTTCATAGTTTAGATTTTTCTGAATGTGGTATCCATTTTTTATGTTCAGAAATTGCTCAACTAATTTTATAATCTCCTTTGAGGAAAAAATAATCTCTTGGACTTTCAGAAAAAACCAGGAAGGAAATGACTGCCAAAGGTTCCCCAGCAATAGAAGTTATCCTCTCAACATTAGAGGTAAAACACCTTATTCATGTACGTGTGTATGTCTAAGTTGTATAATTTGGAAATATCAGACTTCCGATTTTTCAATATTCTTTAATTTTCTTGGCCCTTCCTGCTACAAAAAGGTACTTGTCCATGGTCTTATCATTACATGATATCTAAGGCCTTGATACAGCAAGTTTCTTAAGAACATGCTTAACTTTAAACATTCAAAGGAGCTACACTTGTACTTAGGCTATGTTTAGGTGCCTTTCTAAATCAAGGTCTAAAAATACATAAGTCAAGTGGTTTGAGTTGCAGTCGGAACTCTAAGAAGCGTGTCAATCGTTGTTCAATTCTGATGTTAGAATTTTAACAAGAAATATACACGTTTCTTAAAATATGAAAAAATAACCTGAAGTATTTACCAAAGAAAACTTTTTACAAGTAGAATTCAAGGCAAAATAAAACCGCTTGTTTTGGAAATGTCTGTGAATCTCAAAAGTTGGAGAAGTTGGGCAAATATAAAACTTCAGCTGGTTTATTTGGGTGTAAGCTTTAAGTATGCTAATGACTGTGAAGCTTGGAAGGAAGGGCATGTGTGACTGGAAAATAAATGTAATGTACTCCCATTTATAAGTCTCTTGAAACAAAACATATTACTGTTACAAATTAAGCAAGGATACATCTGTGTATAGTATGCTGTATTTGTTACCAAAACTAAAAATATTATTAAATTTCAGAATACAAGAGATCTTCAGACTACTCTAAATATATTAAATATCCTCATTGAATTGGTGTCAGTTGGTAAGTTTTTAATCAAGTGGCAATTTTTATATGTACTTTGTGCAGATTGTTATATTTTTTCAAAAAACATTTGGAAAAATTAAAATAGCTGATTTACATACATTTAATCTCAGAAAAATAAAATTATGATCAAAAGTCTAGTTTATACATGTCTATAAAAGTTGAATAGTGCCAACAGTGCTTGGTGCATTGCAAATAGATATGAAGAAAAGACTAAATAGCCTAAATAGCTAGGTATCTTAATATTTTTTTGACTACTTCTGATATTTCTATTTTTAATTTCAAGGTGGTGGTCGGAAAGCAAGTGTCTTAGTTTCTAAAGGAGGGACGCAGATCTTGTTGCAGTTACTTTTGAGTGCCAGCAAAGAGTCCCCACCAAATGAGGAGTTAATGGTGCAGCTTCATTCTCTTCTTGCAAAAATTGGTCCAAAAGGTAGTCATAATTATAATGATTAATACTTTGTCCATGTGTAATACCCTTAATGTGATGATCTCATTTAACTTTTTTTAAAAGATTGTTTTATCACAGATACTAGGTAACTCTGTCTGTTTTCTACATTATAATGGTTTTTTATAGTGTGTTCATCACTGTAGTAGTTGCTTAATGCACTACTGGAAGGCTCTTAAAATGACTATACACCTGTCACATATTGTCCATTTACAGTTGGATAAACAGAGAGAAAGATCAAGAATAAATTCTTGGAAGTGTTAACTAATTTAGGGTACCTCAAATGTTGAGTGCCCAACTTGATATTTAGGGCCTGGTTTTAGGAGCCTGATTTTGGAGGTGTTAAACCTTTCAAGATGGGCACCAGTGTACTCTTCATCAGTGGATGAAGGCATGCATGCAGACAAGAATGGAAGAAGGAAACAAAGAAAATGGAGCTCATTATGCAGAGGAGAGGGGTAGAGATGTAGAAATAGCGTATCTTTTGTCACTTTTGAATTAAACTTATTTAGTTACAGAAGTAGAATAATTTAGTTTCAAAGTCAAATTCAGTGTTTTTCTTTGTTTTTGGTTTTGTTCTATTTGTTACAGATAAAAAATTTGGAGTAAAAGCTAGAATCAGCGGCGCTCTCAACATATCTCTGAATTTGGTGAAACAGAATTTGCAGAACCACAGATTAATACTGCCATGTCTTCAAGTACTAAGAGTATACTCAACCAACTGTAAGTATTGCAAAGCATTCTTTTTTCTCTTTTCTATACAATGTTGGGTCAAGTATTTGACAATGTTTTTAAAATGGAGAATTTAATTTTTTTGTTTAATATTACATGATTACAATGACCATTATTTTCTGAAGACTTTTTACTACTTTTAATTGGTGTCCCTTAAGTGCGCCTCTCGAGCTCTTGATCAGAGATTTGCAGTTAGCAGTGTCTGTTCGGCCCTGCACATGCCCTGTGCCTCCTGATGCTGGATACCGAGACTATATAGGCGGGTGCGGGTGAACAGCCATTAGTTCCTTTTCACCTGCCTCAGCCTGATATGGAGCCTTAGTGTGGCAGTCTTAAGCTTGCCTTGGCTTTTCTAATATTTCAGTAGTGGTTATGATAGTTTTTTATAGTTAGTTAGATAAGTAGTGAAAGGATTGTTTGACTCTTCTTTCCCCTGGGAGAGACTTACTATTTTCCTGGCAGGGCATGTCTGTCTTGTCAGATTTCGAATGTTGCCTTTCCTGCTGAGAGGCTATAGCTGTGAGTGACCACCCCCTCTGTATGTCCATTATGTGGGGGAGTCCCACTTCTGCCTGGCTCTCACATCCAGGGCAAGGACAAACAGGGACATTAAATTCAAACTGCTAAAGATGGAACACACTCTTCAGCCAGTTTCTGAGTAACGTCGAAAGGGAAGACTTTGGAAGCTTCAGGGAAGGCTCCCAAAAAGGAGACTCTCACCTAAGGAGCCAACTCTGAAGAAGTCCCAGATTCTCAGTGAGATCTAGAGTCTCTGAAGCGTTGACCTCTCAGCTTGGTACTGTTGAGGTGAAGGACTCCTCTTCCAGCACTGGTGAGGCTGCAAAGTCCTGGAGCACAAAAAAGAGAGACAGCTCTGATTGGGCCTCAATACCTTCTGCCTGTGTGGCGGGCAAGCATAGACACTGGAGACTGGTACAGTTCAGTCCAGCTGTTGGTACCCAGGCATGCAGCTCCCTCTGCACTGAGCAAGCAACAGCACCAGACACTATCAGTGTCTACTTCAGTATGTCCACCATTCATGGTACCGTTGGCTTCGCTGACTGTTGCCTAGGCCACTGTATCAGTGCTAATCCCTTACTCGGTACTGTGATGAATTGGGTCCCTCAAGACTGTTACTAGATGTGCTGGGATACCACTGAGAACAAACCCCCTCTGCCAAAGAAAGCTTCCCTCCACTCCCGTCTTGCTGAGCTAGACACACCAGTCAGCTACAGCACAGACCAAGAGATTGGACCGCGCCCCCCTGCCGTTCACGGAAACTCAGATTCACTTAGCCCAGGGTCTTCTCAGTTAACAGGTACTTTCCCAGCCCAACAGGGACTTTCAGTCTTTCTGGGAGCCTAAACCCCAAATGAATCCATTTTACTCTGTATAAAGCTTATACAGGGTAAACTCATAAATGTTCTGCCCTCTATAACACTGATTGATAGAGAGAGATGCACAGGTGTTTGCTCCCTCAGGTATTAATTACTTACGCTGGGTTACTTAATAAAATCACTTTTGCTTATTAATTCTAAAAAGTAGGATTTAAGTAGTTTCAAGTAATAACAGACAGAACAAAGTAAGTGTCCAATCAAAGCAGTTCGCCTGAAAGGGGATTGTGTAGGAATCTGTCTGATGAGGCAAAGGTAATTTTGGATGCAAGCAAAACTCAGGAGTTGGTAGTGGCTCAGCAGAGCAAAGCTTCTGTGGAGCAAGATAAAGATGAACTGGGGCTTAGAAAGATTCCTGAAGAAAAAATGTTCAGGGTAGTCTGTGCAAGCAGTTTGCTGCAACTGAAGGGTGTGGAAGTGATTTGATCAAGGAAGTTTGTTCCTAGCAGCCAGAAAATTTCTGTTGTGAATGGATTCACTGACTTTCCTTTTGAAAGACCCAGTGTGGATCGCTTTGAGAAGATCTCAGAAGGAATGAAAATTGTTAAGAAAGTTAAACAGCCTTGTAACCAAGTGGTTGTGCTTGACCAGTTTGTTGGGAAAACAATGTTGTTGAGACAGAAATGTCTCCGTGTAGATTCTGTGAGTGAACAGTCTGAGACTCAGGTTCAGAGAGAAGACTGGGTAGCTGAGTCTGCAGAGCAGGAAAGCTGTGCAGTTAATCTCTTAAAAATACAGGGGGAGGGCAGGTATACTCTCATCTCCAAACACTTCGGATATGACTTGTTGTCTCTTAATGGACTTAACATCTGATTCTATGTGGAAGCAGAGGATGGTAAGGGAAGGACAACAGAACTTTGAGTCTAACTTGCTAGTGAAAATGGATGGTATCTCTTTAGGCAATGGTATTGAGCCAAAGGTGTGAAATGACAAACATGATTGTAGATGGACACTTGCAATGAATTTGTTGTTGTTGCTAATGGTAATTTTTGTAACTGTGTTGCTAATACCAAGAATTTTAAAATATACAAAGTGCTTAATTTTTTGGAAAATCTCCTAAATGCATTAAGAGTAATGCATAAGAACACACTTTATGTTAAAAGACCTTGTGATAGGTACCACAGGAGATCAGATATACTATGGACCACTTGATAACTGATGAATCGGAGTCCCTGTTTCTCATGGGTACCAAGCATCTCTCAGTAGCAAAACCCTATTCTCAGATACCACAGGACTCTCCATGGTTTTCTGTGTGCTCCTCTTTTGAGTGAGATAGACAAGGATGAAGGAGACTTCCAGTCAGTCGTCTCTGTTTCTCTTCAGGGCTCTCCAGCATATCCCTTCAGGAACCCATTCTCTGAAAGTCATAGGAAAGGTCGGGGTCATTATCAGGGATGCATGTCACTCCCACTTCTGTATGGGCCCAACCCAGTAGCCATTCTGGGACCCGTTTTCAGTTTTGGACTCTATTCCAGAGTACCCTTTTCCATCTGGGGATGCTGCTTGGAAGTCACCTGAAGTGGAGCTCTCACAGAGACACTAGTTAAAGAAGGAAAAAAGGGTTATTCATGTTGTGCAGAAACTGTGGTTCTTTGAGATGTGTCCCCGTGTGGGTGCTCTACTACCTGCCCTCCTGCCCCTTTGCTTTGAATTGTTCATTAAGACACGTTTGGGTTGAGAAGGAACTGAGGGTGGCTTGCCTAAATAGCCTTTGTATTTGGCACAAGGAGGCATAGGGTGCATGTGCAGGCCGTACAAAAATCTCTGATCAAGGGCTTGAGAGGTGCATGTGCACCTGATGTGGAGCACCCATGGGGGGAAGGGGGAACTCCTCTTGAAGAACCACAGTTATTGCACAAAGAAAGCAACCTCTTACTCCCCCCACCCCCGGTGCCCTCTTAATGTTCAGAAACAAGCAGCACCAGCAGTGATGCATGTGTGCTATTGGCATCTGTTATCCAACTTTTTGAAAAAATGCAGTGAATAGAATTTGCACTGGTGAATTTTTTCAGTATACATGTATGTTGATATTGAATAATTTAGAACAGTGCTGATAAATACCACCTTTTTAATAAGCATTTATATTGGCTTAAGCATTTTCTTAACTACACGTGTGCTCATAGTTCAATGCCTGTATTTTATTATAACTCATTACTTCATAGTTGCTGCTATTTTAAAAACTTCATTGCCAAGCAATTCCAAAATTATTAAAAGATCCATATAAGGTGTTTTTTTTTTTCCTTTCATAGAGATTTGTATTTACTTCAAAAACTTTTTTCCCTTTTACTGACTGACTTGATTATTTTAGAGACAGTGCCATGATATCAGAGGAGTGTGTCCCTCACTGTCTAATTCACTGTTTCTACAGGAAGTAGAAACCTACATGACTGATGGTTTGATGAAAACATTGCCGTACTTACAGTGCCAGTACTAACAGTGTGGCCTTCCAGCTGGATGTTGCAAGAGATGCAAACAGCCCTGGGATCATTTTGGACTTGCTCCTTCTGAGGAGTCAGTTTGCCAGGCTGCTTTTGAAATTTTTAAATCTTCGGATTCCATTCCAAATGCCTGTCTTAGCACAGACAGTGTTCAAATATATTCATTGAATTAAACACAAAGCTACATTTCTCAAAAGGTATTAATCTAAGATGGCAACTGAGGTCTTGTGTTGCAGGGCACCTCCTGGAGCCAATATGGTCCCATGAAGCTGTGACACTTCTCATGTGACAGAGCTTTATAGTGATCTTCCTTTTTTGTTGCAGAGTACTTCAAATAAGCAACGTTAGTAGAGGATAACTGTTCACCTTAGTTGAGAGGCAGAATGATCGAGTGGGTAGGGAACTGGACTGGGGCTCAGACCCAGATTCTTGTTGTCTCTGCCCTGCTGCATGACCTTGGGCAAGTCGTTTAATCACTCAACCACTTGTCTGTCTTATTTTTTAGATTGGAAGCATTTTGGGGAAGGTACCTTTTCTTCCTATGTGTTTGTATAATGTCTGGCACAATGGGCCCCTATCCTTGGTTGGGGCCTCTGGATGCTACTGTAATACTACTGCTAAGAATAATTATTATAGAGTACCTATTAATCAATACAGTCTTGCAACACATACATATTAATTCCACGAGAGCCGGCTCTTTCCACTCAAACGCCTTTCGACACTCAGTTAGGGACAACATTTTTTAAAGCAAGCCAAGATTTGTGCATCTACTTGTGTTTTTTGTTTTTTTTTTTTTTTTCCCCCAATGACCACCACATTTCAGATTTCCTAAGTAGCCATCCTGTGTACATTCAGAGCCAGGCCTTCCCCCACACTTTTTTTTGAATCTGCCCTCTGACTGCTAGATTATGGTCTTTCATTGCAAGCTCTCTAGGAAGACATAAACATGTTTGTACAATGCCTAGCACAGTGGGATCCCTATCCTGATTGGAGTCTCTAGATGGTACTGCAATAGAAATAATACTGCTGGCACTGACTTCAGACAGCAACTGGCGTACCTTTTGATCCTGATGCTGAAGGACACCCTCTAGTGATCGGAGCTTGATACTTTTTCTTATGTTAATTTTAGAAACTATCCTCTTCTTGACAAAATATACATTCTAAGGGAGAAAAACCTCCTTGCTGTACATCTTACTAAAGGAGGGGGAAACAAAGCATACATTGTAAATAATGATTTCCATAGTTCTTATTAACCTGAAATAGAAACCAGCAGAGACTTCAGTGTGCATGTGCAACAGCAGGTTTCTGCCAACACTAAGTATATTCCCTTCTGTGATATCCACAGTCCTGCACCTTCCTGCAATGATTCTGCTGCCTCTTTAAAGTGAATGGCACATTAGCAAGTGCCTGCTTTTCTGAAATAATAGGCTGTGCAGTGCTTGATACCAGACTTCCTACTGAGCCCATTCAGACACACAACCAGCTATCCATCTTTGTGATACACTTCAATATGGGGTCAGGGGAAGGATAGCTCAGTGGTTTGAGCATTGGCCTGCTAAACCCAGGGTTGTGAGTTCAGTCCTTGAGGGGGCCATTTAGGGATCTGGGGCAAAAAAATCTGTCAGGGGACAGTACTTGGTCCTGCTAGTGAAGGCAGGGGACTGGACTCAATGACCTTTCAAGGTCGTTCCAGTTCTAGGAGATTGGCATATCTCCATTTATATCTAATAGTGCAGCTACAGTAGACCCTTGCTAATTAGCACTCACTGGGAAACTCATTGCAGATTCCTGAATTCTGAAAATCCGTAAATGAACAAACCATAAAGTGAAACATTTTGTGATGCAGTATCTTCACTTTTTTAACAAGTATAATTAACATCAAAGCATATTAGTAAAGGCTCACTAATAAGTTTGTAAAAACAATATGAAACTTCACTAGAGCGCGCATATTAAATGGTTGCCGAGGAGTAATGTGGAATGGTGGATTCATGAAATAAGAATTAGTAAGATGCTATTTTGTCGTTTTTGTTTCATGTTTTAAGCACAATAGTGCATGTTATCTAAATTCAACTTGTAAATTCCCTCTTCTTGATTTTGATTTCAACAAATCAACATTTTCAAGATTAGAATAATCTTCATACTACATTATTTCACAAAATCTGTTTTAATTTGTATTCCTTTCAGCTGTAAATGCAGTATCCTTGGGGAAAAGTGGAGTTGTGGAACTGATGTTCAAGATCATTGGCCCTTTTAGTAAAAAGAATACTGGCCTTATGAAGTGAGTAAAAGTTTTTAACATACTATATTCAAAAATTTAAGATGCTTTTTAAAACTTATTTTTTGATGAAAATACTTTTTAAAATCAAATCTTTCCTAGTATTTGACAGTTAAATGATAAGGGGAGAACACCTCTTTCCACCCACAACAAACCCAAGATTCTGTTAAGGCCTTCCAGAGCCATGTAGCAAAATCTTAAAGTTTGTCATTATGGTAGTTATTGCCTTTTACCTTTGTACCCCCTCCCTCATATATCAGTCACCTGTAAAAATTTTTGTATGGCTTTACCATGTTGTAGACTAAATTTACTAGTTTTTCTTTTTACGTTGACAGAGTTGCTTTAGACACACTTGCTGCATTGCTAAAATCAAGTAAGTGTTTAACTACTAGAAACTATTTTTACTGTCACTGATCAGTCAATCAGCCCACACAGAGAGAGCGCCGATCACAACACATCAGATGCATTGTTCTAGCCAGTCCTCCAACTACCCGCTGGCCAAGCTGTCAGTAGCACTGGACACCCGATTGGCATAGCGCACAGCAGCCTAGAACTCCTGAGCGATCCGCCAACCGCAGCCTCCCAAGCAGCTGGAATTACAGGCATGCGCCACCACACCGGGCCCTATTTTTATTAAAATAAATAATATTAAGAGTCTGGCTGAAACCAAGAGAAGCCAGGAAATGTAGAATTTAAGTTGAAATTAATCTTTAATATGTTCTGTTCATTATTGCCAGATGTATAATACATAGTAACTCTTTATCCAGTTATGCAGCACAGAGACTACCTGACTTAGGCAGAGAGTGACTTGGATCCTGAGAAGTAGAAGAAGCCTTTTTACAGATACTCAACCATGCCCCTCAACAGTAGAGTCTGTGACCCTCTTCTCCCAGCCCTGACTGCCATGTGTATCAGTGAGGGTGCTCGGGGATGGCACCAAATATAGTCTCCGTCATAGTCAGGCTGTCACTAAATAGGTCTTGAGGCCTGGAGTATGTGTCCTTTTGGTGATAGCTCTAACGTGCAGTTATGGAGAAGTGACAGGGCCTGTCCTTCTCCAATGGCAACTGAGCACGAGAGTGATGACAACAAATTCTACCCCCACTGACTCTTCAAGTATGTTAAGGGCAGTGGTGCAAGTGGAATCCATTTCTTACCGGTACGAGGGGGGACCCACACGGGCAGGGGTACATGACATTCTCATGTGACTCCTCCCCAGCCCCGGGGCCCCCGTGCTCTCCCCATTCCCTCCCCATGATCCACCCCCCTTACCTGGGGAGGGGAGCTTCTGTCCTTTCGCTGTGCCTTCGGAACCGCAGTGATGAAAGGAGCAGAATGTGGGGCCGTTGGGCGGCCCCACACCCGCATCTTCTCCGGCACAGCTGTACTGGTATCACCCCCAGCCCTTCCACATAGGGTCTCCTCCGTCTGTACAGCAGCAGCCCTGCCAGAGGACAGGGCTGACCACAGGACTCTCCCAGGAACTGCAATGCGTAAAGGAGCAGAATGTGGCCCCATGCCCGCAGCTCCTCCAGCGCAGTTGTACCGCCCCCAGCCCTGTCCTCTAGCAGGGCTGCTGTACAGATGGAGGCGACCCTGCATTGAAGGGCTGGGGGTGGTACAGCTGTGCCGGAGGAGCTGTGGGCATGGGCCTGCCTAGTGGCCCCATGTTCTGCTGCTCCTCTTTCCAGTATGCCGTACCAGCTGCAAATATCTTCCGGGTACAGGGTCATGATCCTCTTCCCTCACAAGAACTGTATGCAAATTATGGTAGTCGTAGAACTTCAGTAGATTGGGTAGGCATTGAGGGGTGATCAAGGCTTATGGAGAACACCTTCTGGGGTTTGACTGGAAGCTCATTTGCATAAGGTCTCTGCCCCGTTTTGTACTGAGCTAGCTATCCTCATGTTTGATCAGATTAGTACACAACCTGCCTCTGTGGCTCTCAGGACAGTGTAGTAGTAAGTAGTTTTTAGGATTCATCCCTAAGAGAATGCCAATGGAAGGAAATATTATCTCAGAATAATGTTGGTCTGCTGCTGTGTAAATGCAGAGTCAAAGCTGAGAATTAAGAAGCTGAGATGTGTATTTTCAGAACAGGAGACCGTAAATGATGATATGTGTAGGTAAGATAGGAAGTATGGTAAGAGACTTGATGGACAGGAAGTATGGCTTAGATAAAAAGTGGGAAACTAGGTTAAATTACGAAGGATGGATATAAAAAAACACAAGCATGTAAGGACAAAATTAGACAAGCTAAGGCACAAAAATATTTAGCTAGGGACATAAAGGGTAACGAGAACATTTTTACAAATATATTGGAAGGCTAAAATAGGGAAAGAGCAAGTTAAGAATTACTTAGAAAAGTTAGATATTTTTAAGCTGGCAGGGCCTGACTAAATACATCCTAGAATACTTAAGGAGCTGGCTGAAGAGCTGGCTGAGCCATTAGTGATTATCTTTGAGAACTGTTGGAGAATGGGAGAAGTCCCAGAATACTGGAAAAGAGCAAATATAGTACCCATCTATAAAAAATGGGAAATAAGGGCAACCCAGGGAATTATAGACCAGTCAACTTAACTTTGGTGCCAGAAAGATAATCCGTTTGGAAGCATCTAGAAGATTAAGATCATAAATCACAGTCAACATGGTTTTGTACAGAACAAATCATGTCAAACCAACCTAATATCCTTCTTGTGGATGTGGGGAAAGCAGATGTGATATATCTCAACTTTAGTAAGCCTTTTAATATTATCCCACATTACCTTCTTATAAGCAAACTAGGGAAATATGGGCTAGATGAACTTACTATAAGGTGGATGCATTACTACTGTCTAAGAGAGGTTTTTCCAGCCAGTTACCAATGCTCCACAGTCAAGCTGGAAGGGCATATCAAGAGGGGTCCTGCAGGGATCTTTCTTGAGTCTAGTTCAATTTAATATCTTCATAAATAATTTTGGATAGTGGCATAGAGCACATTTAAAGTTTGTGGGTTGGGGCAAGTGGGGGTTACAAGCGCTTTGAAGGACAGGAGTAGAATTCAGAATGATCTGGACAAACTGGAGAAATTGTCTGAAATAAATAGGATGAAATTCAGTCAGGACAGATGCAGAATACGACACTTAAGAAGGAAATCAGTTGCACAAATACAAAATGAGAAATGACCCTCTAAGGAGGAGTACTGCAGAAAAGGAACTGAGGGTTATAGTGGATCACAAGCTAAATATGAGTCAGCAATGTAATACTGCTGCAAAAAAGTGAACATCATTCCGGGTTGCATTAGTAGGAATGTTGTAAGCAAGACACTAGAAGTAATTCTTCCATTATACTCAGCACTGATAAGGCCACAGTGGGACAACTGTGTTTAGTAATGGGCACCATACATCAGGAAAGATGTGGACAAATTGTAGAAAGTTCAGAGTAGAGCAACAAAAATGAATAAAGGCTTAGAAAACATGTCCTATGAAGAAAGATTGGGAAAAAAATTGGGTTTATTTAGTCTGGAGAAGACTGAGGGGGGACATACGTTTTTCAAGTTATGAAGAGGAGGATGATACATTTTTCTCCTTATTCACTGAGGACTGACCAGCAAGAGATATTTAGGTTAAACATTAGGAAAAGCTTCCTAATTGTAAGGGTTGTTAAGCAGTACATCCAGTTACCTAAGAGGTTGTGAAATCTGTCTTTGGAGGTTTTTAAGAACAGGTTAGACAAGCACTTGTTGGGAATGATTTAGATAATGCTTTACTCCACTGCACTGAGACAGGACTGACTCATGACCTATCGAGTCCTAAATTTCTATGATTCTGTGATTTTCAATTTACATTTAAAAAAAATTCTGTTTGTGTTCATTTTGAGATGTGTTTCTCGCATCCTGAAGGTGCTGGCCTTTGGCATTTTGTTTCTCTGCATTCCTGAGGCATGTAATTACACACCAGAAATGCATAATTTGTGAAGAGTTTCTTTTATAAAATTAAGCTATTAATTGTAAAAGAAAATAGAAGTGCCCTGCTAAATCTTAAACTAGTAATTGTCTGTAAAGATATCTCAAGTTATGATTGCAGAACTGTGTGTTATAGCACTCTGTTTTCCCCTCAACCACACTATAGTGGGAGTCCATAACTCTTTCCCCAGCCCTGACTGCCATCTGTGTCGATCAGGTTTCTAGGAGATGGCACCAAAGTATATAGTGTCTTCCCGTAGTCTGTCTGTCTAATTAAATAGGTCTTAGGTCCTGAAGTAAGTGTTGTTTGGTGACAGCTCTAAAATGGAGCTGTAGCTAGGGAAATGAAAGTCCTGGTATCTTGCTAAAATTTTTTCCTTTTTGGTTGAAATAATTTTAATCACCTATGTTCTGCCACTTCTGTATTCTGGCCACCAATCTCTTATGTATTCAGTTGAAAAACTTGAACTTTAAAATTTCTATCTTATCAGGAAACTAGTTTTGACTAAAGTTCAACGATTTTGCTATGTTTGAAAATTGAGGTTTGAGCTCAAAGTTATGAGTGTGAGCAACAGAAAAACATCTGAAGTCTGTAGCCTCTTCCTTACATTTTATAGGTGAGGTAAACATATAGTAGGCATGTGTGTACACCTTTTATGTGATTGATTTACTAGTTATACTGACTTGTGCCTGTTAACTAGTGAAGTAGAATCTTAAGAAGAAACTAGGGAAGTTAAATGCAGAGTCAAGTTTGAGGAATGAAACAAACAAAAATTGATATTTATCACTGCGATCAGTCTTCAGACAAGTAGTATTTTTTTTAAGCCTGTTCTACTGTTAAATGTAAACCATAAATAGAATTTCTGTATGGGAGTTGACCTGGAGTATCAGTCACAGAAATATATTATATTCATAGCAAAAATACTTATGAAATAGTGTAATTGTTTTTCAAAATTAATTATAATTTAAAAGTAGCACATCTACGTTTACTGCTTGCTAATGTCTATTTTATAAAATAAATACTTAGTGAGCTGTATAAACCAGAAAACTTTTTTTTGTACACAGTTAGCTTACTGTCCAAACCAATTTATTTTTGAATGGGGGTTTAATAAAAATGTTAAATAGCCTAAAGTTATCATTTTTTCCACCAAATGTTATCTTGGAGCAAATATTAATAGAAATGTATAAACTCATGGAAAAATTAAGTTAAAAAGGAAACATTGATGCCAAATACCTATCGTAGTGCTGCCTGTCACCATTACATCAGTTTAAATAAATTGCAAGGCTTAGAACATCTAGGAAATTTGATCCTTCTTTACATATTCTGTTCAATCACAATAGAGAAGTGAGTCAAATATGAGCACTGACTGAATACAGTTTCTTCAGCCAACTTAAGTATGTGTTTTAGAATGACTTAGTTACAGGTTTTGTGTCTTGATATAGAAAGCAGTAGCAAAGCATGCACGAGTATGTCTAGAAAATGTAGAAACTTGCTTTCTGGAACTTGCCTTCAGTGGAAGAAAGGGAAACTGTACTAAAGATGACTGGAGTGCTTTTCACCATAATGATTCTATAAAATGGAACACAAGTGAAGTTGCTAGCTTTAAACTTGGTCTAAAAGTTTTACAACTGATGATGATTAGTGAAAACAAGAGCTAGGTTCTTATATGCTTTGGCAGTCTTTAATTTCTTTTCTTTCTTAAGAAACGAATGCCAGGAGAGCGGTAGACCGAGGATATGTCCATGTGCTTTTAACAATTTATGTAGATTGGCACCGTCATGATAGTCGACACAGACACATGCTGATCCGTAAAGGAATCTTACAGTGCATTAAAAGTGTTACAAATATCAAGTTGGGAAGGAAAGCGTTTATTGATGCCAATGGGATGAAAATTCTTTACAACACTTCCCAAGTGAGTTTAATTCCTTTTTTTGCTATGATTGTACATGAAGATTTTTTCTGTATGCTATTATTACGGGTATGCTTTTATAAATGATCTCATGACTCTCAGTAGTTAGCATTTATTTTCTACAAGACAACTTCTAAGATCAAAAGTACAAAACAGTTAAATTGCTTTTCATCATTGAATTGTTACAGTGTAAATTGTAAACTACTATTCCATGGTAAAAGTATATTTGGCTCTTTTTTACGTCCGTGTATAACCATATATAAAACACTTGTAAATATTTAGCTAATCCAAACCTTCATTGGTTAACTGTTTTGACACCCTGCCCCTCAAAAGAAATGTTTCTCATGTAACAGAACATCTAGTACATTGCTCCACTATTATTGGGAAGGACATTAACAAATTTCCTGTGCTGAATTACAGCTGTCAAGGCTGGTACACCACCAGTTATGTGAATTGATAGGGGTTTTTATTGCTTTCCTTGTGGGGACTCTCTCTGCAGGGGTTATTTCCATTTCTGGTTGAACGCTGAAGGTCTCCCTGTGTCTTCTGCTTTGCATCTTAAGATGTAAAGCAGAAATCATATACTATGATAGTGCATCATTGTGACGGTCCTGTTCTATGTAGTGCTCTGCCCTGCGACAAGAATTAAGTTAAACTTCGGTGCTTTGTCTCATTCTTTGGCTTGGCTAAAGCTGGAGAGAGGCAATGTGATGGAAGTGTTTTATACTACTTGGCAGTAATTTTAGGCTACCAATGGAGAGACTTTGAGCTCCAGAGAGAATACTCTTCCAAATGATAAAGGTGTAGCAGAGTTGGAGGAGGAGCTACAGGTTTCAGTCAAATGGAGTAGGCAAAGACTCTTTTTTTTTTTTTTATTCCATTTATTCAAGTTGTCATATAAAAACTTAGTTGTACCTTTAGTATAACTATTTTTATGTTAAATTCATGTTCTGGAGTTTTTCAGTGGCAATATATTATCTAAAATATTCTAGTCTTTTGTGTTCTACATGCAATGCTGTATGTTTCTAAAAACAGTTGTGTAGTTTGCATTCCATTGTTTTCATTCTTTCTTTTTTTGTAACAGGATTGCCTTGCTGTGAGAACTCTTGATCCTCTAGTCAACACATCAAGTCTAATAATGAGAAAATGTTTTCCTAAAAACCGTCTTCCACTACCGACTATTAAAAGTGCTTTTCATTTCCAATTGCCAGTTATTCCGACTAGCGGTCCTGTGGCTCAGCTGTACAGTTTGCCTCCTGAAGGTATGGTCAGTTGGGAATATGTTGGCCTTTGTATCTCTATTCAACACTGTTCTCTGCTAGATGGATCAGACTTGCACATGTGTTTGTGATTATCTAGTCCTCTAGAGCTTGGGCTCACTGGGGAGAGTGAATTAATATCGATTCTCCTTCAGCTCAGTGGTAGGGCTGTGGTTTTGGAGTGGAGCGTGAAATTCTATCTTCTGCAGTATAAACGTGCAGGTTAGCTGACAGCAATTTCGTCTGCATGTGTGTGGCTATGGGCTGAATTTACTTTCTTCCAAATGTCCAAATTTGCACTAATACTGCATTCATTAAGGAACCCATCAACAGAATGAGTGCCTAAATGATCTTTTACCAAAAATCTGCAAAATTCCTGCACAAAATCCATTTGAATTTTTAGAGTATTTTCTATGATCTGTAATAGGACAAATTCACCAATAGTGTAACTAAATACATATGCACTGAAGCCACTGTAGTATGCCCAATTGTACCAGCAGTGAATTTAGCGCAGTGTCCCTGAATTGTATCATGCAAACAGTTTAATGTGCTTACCTTAGCTTATTTTCCATTGAAATAAATTAAATTTTTTCCCCTTCATATTACTGGAGCCAGATCCAGTCCAAAATCTAGCAGTGCAAAGTGTCCAGTAAGGCAACTTAAATTCCTCAGCCCTGTTTGGAAGAGGTAGTCGCATGCTGAGCAGAGAAGGCCCGGTCCTGAGGAGTTGGTCCGAAGTGTCTTCAGTGCATATGTTGAACTTTTCTATGTGAATATATATATTTTTTTAAAGTGGAAAAACTGTTTAAATGTTTTTACTGGATAGAAATGTAATACATGGTTCTGCAGTATTGCCAGCTGAGCCTTCGGTCTCTGATAAATCTGGTAATGTTTAGCGTTCACATGTTTCACAGAAGTTTAATTTGTGTGGTATTGACAGATTTCAGTTGGTGAGTGAAAAAGTTTTACACATTACATTTTCTTCTGGAATGTACACGTTGTAGAAAACCTACATCTGCCTTACTTATAGAGCATTTTATATCACAGTGGATGACGTAGTAGATGAAAGTGATGACAATGATGACATCGAAACAGAAAGTGAGAATGAAAATGAAGATGACAAGGACCAACTCTTTAAGGTTAGTACTAGACCCAATCAAAGGGACCAGATTTATACCATTAATATATTTTTCATTACTTTAAAAGTTCACTTTTGCCATACCCATAACTGTGTTCACGTATTAAGGAGATATCAGTAGTGAGTCCAACTGGGATTTCCTAAGGGGTGTAATGGAGATGGGCATCAAGATAGTTGCCGAAAGTCCATTGAAAATGAATGAAAGTTGAGTGTCTTATTCCCTTATGTCCTCTTGAAAAAACATCTTCTATAGTTAAGGTTGAATCAAGATTTCTACCTAGGGTAGGTCTAAAATATCTGTTTCACACATCTGTGATTTAATATCTCCAGATGTTGGCACACTGACTCTTCAGAAGGCAATTGATTTACATGCAGTTTGTAGCAGAAACATTTTAAATGTTCCCTCTGAAGTATTGCTCTGTCGTCTGCACTTTTTGCATTCCTCCCTAAACAACCACAATCCCCATGAATTGTACATATGCACGCACACACTTTCAGATAGTAACTTTGGCTTTGGGCCACATTTGAACTTTTTCAAATTAAACATGCATGCTTTTTGTCGGAATGAAGTTTCTCGCCTTCCAGTATCAAGCCCCACTTTTGCCACATCCACCTTCACGTGACTCTCCTTTAGGATTTTCCCCATACCTCTTATGCAATCCTGCTGCTCTGTCATTCCATCCAGAGCCCTTTCTCTTGCAGCCCCTCTGCCTATGTCAGGGTTCCCTTCCCACTCTGGACTCTAGTAAACAGTCGTGGGAACCCGCATGAAAGACCCCCTAAGCTTATTTCTACCAGCTTAGGTTAAAAACTTCCCAAGGTACAAAATCTCCTCTGTACTCTGAGAAAAACGGTAATCGCTGCCACCACCACGTGATTTAAATGAGAACCAGGGAAGAGAACAGCTTGAAGTTCCCCTTCCCCCCAAGATATCCCCTCAAGCCCGTAGACCCCCTTTCCTGGGGAGGCTTGAGAATAATCTCCTAACCAATTGGTTACAAAGTGATCAAAGACCCAACCCCTGGGTCTTAGAACAATGGAAAAACAGGTTCTTAAAAGAAGAATTTTATTAAAACAAGAGAGGTAAAAATCATCTCTGTGAAATCAGGATGGTAAATAACTTTACAGGGTACTCAATTTCAAAACTCAGAGGGATTCCCCCTCTGGGCAAACCTTAAAGTTACAGAAAAACAGGAATAATACCTCCCTTTTAACCCAGGGAAACCTCAAGCTACAGAAAACAGGAATAAACCTCCCTTTTAACACAGGGAAACCTTCACAAGCAAAACAAAAGGAAATCTAATATGCAGTGTCTACCTTACTTGTAATATTGGAGATTTGGTTGAGGATGGGTTGGAGAAGATAATTTCTTGACTGGTCCCTCTCTCAGCCCCAGAGAGAGAACACAGACTCTAAACACAGACTTCCCTCCTCCAAGATTTGAAAGTATCTTGTCCCCTTATTGGTCAGATGCCAGCCAGGTTACCTGAGCTTCTTAACCCTTTACAGGTAAGGAGGAATCTTAACCCCTTAGCTGTATGTTTGACAGCCTAACATCCTTAAAATGGATACTGATAAACCGATTATCAGTGTTTAAAAGCCAAATGTTGTAGGAAAGTGAAGTTGTGGTAAGGTGCAGTGGTGGAAATGGAATGGAAAGAGAGAACAGTAGGAGTGAAGCATGAGAGAAATCTGGGCTATATTAGGTTGCAATGGGGCAGGACATGCAGGAGAAATGCAGTTCTTCAAGGCTAGTACAAGAAGTGGGATGGTGGAGAGGGAAGAGCATGTTGAGGTATCACAGCTCTGCATGAGTCATTACACTGGGTACAGTATGCATCAATACTGATAGTTTCTTCTTCGAGTGATCGCTCATGTCCATTCCACCGTAGGTGTGCGTGCTCGCCACGTGCATTGGTGCCGGAAGTTTTTCCCTTCGCAGTATCCGTAGGGGGGAGCGCTGCTGCGACCCGTGGAGTGGCGCCGCTATAGCATGCTACATAGGGGACTGCGCGCTCCCCCCACCCTCAGTTCCTTCTTGCCGCCAGTGTAGGTGCGTCGGAACTTCTGCTCCAGCTTCATTGCTGCAGCCTTTTTTCCTAGAACTTTGTTTGTTGTTCATTATTAGTGGTATCTTTAGTTAGTTTGTGAGTTAGTTCAGTTTAGTTAGTGTCCGGGCCGGGGCATGCCCCGGACCCCGGGCTTCAAATCGTGAGAGTCCTGCAGGCGTTCTATGCCTAGAAGCGACCCGCACTCAGCTTGTCTCCGCTGCCTGGGTGAGTCCCACGTCAGCGCACACTGCAAAATCTGCAGGTCCTTTAAACCAAGAACCAAAAAGGACAGAGACATTCGACTCCGGGCCCTCCTCATGGAGTCCGCGTTGGCTCCTACCCCGGTGCGCCGAGCGGAATCGGCACCCAGTACTTTGTCCTTGGTGCTCGGCGATCCCCCGACGCCTTCGAGTGGCCGGCACCGCTCACCATCGCATGGGCAGAGGAAGGCACCATCTACGCATCGTCGTCGAGGCAAGGATAAGGGAGAGGCTCGACCTTTGTGCGGCAGCCGCAATTCTCCCCCCGGGCCCCATCACTCCGACTCACGCTGAGCGGAGTAGCCCGGTTTCCTCAACGCAGGCCTCTCCAGACGCCCGAATGCCTTCGACGCCAGAGGCCTTCCAGGCGGCCAGTGACTTGCTCACGCTCCAGGTACCGGCAGTCCCAGCACCAGGAGTCCGATCCAGAGGCAAGCCGCCGTTGGGCTCCAGGCAGTCGACCCTGACCAGGCGCGAATCCCGGTCAAGGGATCGGTCCCGGGGCCACTCACCCCTCAGCACCCGGTCTGACCATAGCCCGCAGCCTCCGCAGTCACCGATGGTGAGGCTCTCGGGCAAGGTGCCTTCAGATCAGAGCTCTGGGCACCACTCTAGACTGAGCAGGGAGTCGCGACACGGCAGGCACCGGCGCCGTAGACGCTCCCGGTCGAGTCGGAGCTATCGCAGCCGTTCCTGTCACGGCCGCCGACGCTCCCACTCCAGCTCCCGTTCCTCGAGGTACCGGGAACACGACTCCCGTACGACATCGCCGACTCCGCACCGTCGCGGACATAGGCGTCGCAGCATCTCAAGGAGTAGTAGCTCGAGACGGTACTGTACCTCGTCGTCGGAGTCCCGGTCCCGAGGTAGACGTCATCGTCGGTGCCGTAGATCTTACCGTTCCCACGGCACCGACCGAACGGCATTCACACCAGCGGTGAGCCACTCAAGGGCCTCCGTGTTCCAACCTGACCAGCTGGTGCCGCCGGTGCTGCAGCAGGGTCAGTGGCAAGGGGTTCCGTGGCAGGGACAGTGGTGCCAGTAGACCCCCTTGGCCCCCGGGACATGCCCAGCCGGATACTCGATCTGTCACAGGGGTGTCTGAGGCTCCTTTGGCCGCTATATCCGGGGCTCCTAGACCTAGATCTGCGGACCAGGGGTCCTCGGCACCGAATGCGGACTCCGAGCAAGGCGTCAAGCCCGTGGTGCCAGCAGATGCGCTAAGCTCCGTACCGGTGTCCTCCCCCGTACCGGAGGACAAGGTTGCGGCCCCACCACCCTCCGTACCGCAGGAGGACTACAGGGCTCACCAGGAGCTATTAAAGCGAGTTGCTTCGAACCTCCAGCTCCAAGCTGAGGAGATGGAAGGGCCCTCAGACTCGCTCTTCAATGTCCTTTTGTCCTCGGCACTGGGCAGAGTGGCGCTCCCGCTACAGGAAGGGGTTGCCAATATTACAAAAGCCCTTTGGCATACGCCAGCCTCACTTGCGCCTATATCCAGAAAGGCAGAGCGCAAGTATTTCGTCCCTACGAAAGGACACGAATTCTTGTACACCCACCCGGCTTCCAACTCCTTGGTCGTGGAATCCGTAAACCACAGGGAGTGCCAGGGTCAACCGGGTCCTACTCCTAAGAATAAGGACTCGAAAAGGCTGGACTCATTTGGGAGGAAGCTTTATTCATCCTCAAGTTTCCAGCTCAGGGTGGCAAATCACCAGGCCCTCCTCAGTCGCTACGACTTTAACCTGTGGGGGTCCCTACAAAAATTCGAGCCCTCCCTCCCAGAGCATGACCGCAAAGAGTTCAAGGCACTGGCGGAGGAGGGGGCTGCCGCTGCGAAGGCTGCTCTGCAGGCGGCATCGGATGCGGCGGACATGGCAGCGCGATCCATCGCCTCGGCAGTGTCCATGCGCAGGGCGTCGTGGCTCCTCCTGTCGGAGCTGTCCTCGGAGGCGCAGTCGGTGATGCAGGATCTCTCGTTCGACGGCAAGGACCTGTTCGCGGAGCAAACGGATGTGAGACTTCATGGCATGAAGGACTCCCTTACCACCCTGCAAACGCTCGGGCTCTATGTCCCGCCAGCTAAGGAAAAGCCTAAGCCGCAGGCTCCCGCCCAGGCGCCCCAACCGCACTACGAGCCAGCCTACACGAGGTCCAGACCACAAAAGAGGCGACCTCAACGGCAGTCCCTCTCTGCCTCGCAGCCAGGGCCCTCCAGGGGCAAGCAGCAGGGCAAGCGGCGGTTTTGACTGGGGGCAGGAGGGTACCCGGGTGAACCCCGAGGACACCCTCCGACAAATAAAGTTGGCCTTCAGCAACCGCTTGCGTCCATTCCTTTCGCAATGGTCCCATATAACCTCGGACCGGTGGATCCTGAGTACCATTGCCCGGGGCTACGTGCTCCAGTTCGTGTCACCCCCGATCTCCCGACCCCCTCTTGGGCACGGCACAGTAGACCCGTCACATCTACCCCTGCTGCAGCAAGAGGTGGGCTGGCTGCTCAGTCTCGGAGCCATAGAGGGAGTCCCAAGGGAAAGGGTTCTATTCCCGTTACTTCCTTATCCCAAAAGCGAAAGGGGGCCTCAGGCCTATCTTAGACTTGCGCGGTCTCAATCGGTTCATGGTCAAATACCGATTCCGCATGGTCTCCCTGGTAAAGATTATACCTGCCTTGGACCCGGGCGACTGGTATGCGGCCCTGGACCTCCAGGACACATACTTTCACATCCACATATTCGAAGGACACAGGCGCTTCCTTCGTTTCCTGGTTGGGCAGGACCACTACCAGTTTACGGTCCTCCCCTTCGGCCTGTCCACCGCACCTCGGGTGTTCACAAAGTGTATGGCGGTGGTGGCAGCCTTTCTCAGACGCAGAGGGGTCCAATTATTCCCGTACCTCGATGACTGGCTGCTCAAGGGCAGCTTGAGGTCTCAGGTGCAGAACCACCTGCAGCTGCTCTTGACTACCTGTGCCAATCTAGGCCTTCGGGTAAACGAGACCAGGTCGATGTTGGTCCCGGTCCAGCGCGCATAGTTCATTTGGTGCTCTACTGGACGCTTCCAGGGCCAGGGCCTCTCTCCCCCCCGGGCAGATTCCAGACCCTCAAAGGGCTCATAGCCACGGTCACGGAGTTCCCCCTGACCACGGCCAGGACCTGCCTACAGCTCCTGGGCCACATGGCAGCGTGCACATATGTGGTACGCCACGCCAGGCTTCGAATGAGGCCTCTCCAGCTTTGGCTGGCCTCCGAATTCTCCCAGGCTCGGGACAGTATGGACAAGGTCCTCACGGTACCGGAGCGGGTGCTAACCTCCCTTCAGTGGTGGACCGTCCCGACCAATATGTTGCAAGGGATCCCCTTCCGGGAACCGCCCCCGTCGCTAGACCTGGTGTCGGACGTGTCGGACTTGGGCTGGGGAGCCCATGTAGGGAACACCCAAACCCAGGGACTGTGGTTGGCCACAGAGCTATCCCTACACATAAACGTCAAGGAGCTCAGGGCAGTCCGCTTGGCCTGTGTGGTGTTCAGCTCCCGGCTCAGCGACAAAACGATCAGGGTCCTTACAGACAACACGGCCGCGATGTTTTACATCAACAGGAAGGGAGGGACAAGGTCCTCGGCTCTCTGCCAGCAAGCCCTCAGCCTGTGGGAGTTCTGTATAGCCCACGACATCTCCCTCAGGGCTTTCCACCTGCCGGGTGTCAACAACTCCCAGGACGATCGCCTGAGCGGGGTCTTCTCCTCCCAACACGAGTGGTCCCTCCACACAGAGGTCATAGGTCAGCTCTTCCGAGCCTGGGGCACTCCCCAAGTAGACCTGTTTGCGACTCGACAGAACCGACGTTGCCACCGGTTCTGCTCCAGGGGAGGGCTGGAGAAGGATGCACTCTCCGATGCCTTCCTCCTGTCGTGGTCGGGCCAGCTCTTCTATGCGTTCCCTCCCTTTCCCCTCATAGACAAGGTCCTGGAAAAGGTAAAGAGGGACAGGGCCCGCATCCTGCTGATCGCCCCAGCTTGGGCCAGACAGCACTGGTACGGGACTCTCCTAGGGTTGCTGGCGGCCCCTCCGCGTCCGCTACCGCTCCAACCGGACCTCCTGTCCCAGGACCGGGGCCGCCTCCTTCACCCCAACCTAGCCTCCCTCCACCTGACAGTGTGGCTGCTCAGTGGTTAGACGCGGAGGAGACTGTGTTCGGAAGGCGTCAGGAGCATCCTCCTAGAAAGTAGGAAACCCTCCACTCGCCGGGCATACCTGGAGAAGTGGGCCAGGTTCTCTAGGTGGGCGGGCGTGAGGGGTACCTCCCCCGAGGGATGCCCCACTTCAGGTTATCCTCGATTACCTCCTCCACCTTAGAACGCAAGGTCTGGCTCCCTCCTCCGTCAGGGTGCACCTGGAGGCTATATCGGCATTCCACCTGCCGGACCAGGGCTGCTCGGTCTTCTCGCATGCCATGACCGAACGCTTCCTCAAGGGCTTGGACCGGTCCTTCCCATATGCCAGGACCCCTGTCCCACAGTGGGACCTGAATTTGGTATTATCTCGCCTCACGGGGCTCCCATTCGAGCCCCTGGCTACATGCTCCTGGTCTCACCTCTCCTGGAAGGTAGCATTCCTCGTGGCCATTACGTCCGCCCGACGGGTGTCGGAGCTCAGGGCCTTGACCTCAGACCCGCCTTCTACGGTCTTCTACAAGGACAAGGTCCAGCTCCGACCACACCCGGCTTTCCTTCCCAAAGTGGTCTCCGCTTTTCACATGAACCAGGATATTTTCCTCCCTGTCCTCTGCCCAAAGCCACATGCCTTGGGCGAGGAGCGCTTCCTCCATACGTTGGACGTGCGCGGGGCGCTGGCTTTCTACTTGGAACGGTCTAAGCCGTTCCGTAGGTCCCCGCAACTCTTTGTTGCCTCAGCCAAGCGTATGAGGGGTCAGCCAGCCTCTACCCAGAGGCTTTCCTGGTGGATCACTTCGTGCATTCACACATGCTATGAGTTAGCGAAGGTCCCCTCACCGCCTGTCGTGAGGGCACACTCGACCAGGGTGCAAGCCTCGTCGGCCGCCTTTGTAGCCCATGTCCCTATCCAGGACATCTGTAGGGCCGCTACCTGGTCCTCGGTTCACACGTTCACCTCACATTATGCGATCATCTCCCATGCTAGGGATGACGCTGGCTTTGGTAGACCCAGACAAGGTGTGAACTCCTACCCACCTCCATGACGTATTGCTTGGAATCACCTACTGTGGAATAGACATGAGCAATCACTCGAAGAAGAAAGGACAGTTACCTGTTCCGTAACTGGCATTCTTCGAGATGTGTTGCTCAGGTCTATTTCACATCCCGCCCTCTTCCCCTCTGTCAGAGTTGTTCCGGCAAGAAGGAACCAAGGGTGGAGGGAGCACGCAGTCCCCTATATAGCGTGCTATAGCGGCGCCACTCCAGGGGTCGCAGCAGAGCTCCCCCCTACGGATACTGCTAAGGGAAAAACTTCCGGCACTGATGCACGTGGCAAGCACGCACACCTACTGTGGAATAGACCTGAGCAACACATCTCGAAGAACGCCAGTTACGGAACAGGTAACTGTCCCATCCGTGTGAATAACTACCAGAGTTGAAACATACTTATTAAAGCTGGGAAATTTGTACACCAAAACCTTACTTAACATTGGTGTTTTGGCTTTTTTTTTTTTTAGAGTAGGCCATAAGCCAAACTAATGCAAGTTGTTAAAGCAAGGGAGTAAGCAGTTAAATGATTTTATATCCCATCGGTATTCTACTCATTAGTTCCCCCATCACAATCTCTGTCCCAATCCGCAGCCCACATAACTTTGTACTCATCTTGAATGATTTCACCTGAGAAATATATTACACACAGCTGTTCTGTGAGATCTGTGCATAATACATTTGCATACAGGCAGGAAAATTTATGACATACATGTGGTGATTTGTCCAAGGTTTTCTGCAGACAAATCAGATTGGTATGCTAGTATCTGGTAAAGTATTAGCAGTGCTTTATATATAACTATTTTAGATTGAAGCTCTTTTTTGTAATTTATCTGAGAAGTTAATTTATAATACTTGCGTAGTTAACTTTTTATGTTGCTCTTGCAGAACGATGATATAGAGACTGACATTAATAAACTGAAACCAAGGCAAGAATTGGGACGACCTGTAGAAGAACTAAAAATGTATGAACAATTTTTCCCAGAACTTGCAGATAACTTTAAGGTAAAGCATGTTAGATTTAATGAATTGTTGCTCTGCATTTCTTGAATGCTCTGTTTTTAACTGTTCATAACTCTGTTAACTTCCAACCCATCCTTTTCAAACTTGATCATAGTTCTCAACTGGGTACGTATTGCTTACATGCCAAACAGCTAAGTTCAGCTGTTTAAAGTTTATTGTGTGGGAATAATTTTAATAGCAAACATAACTACCCCATGTCTGCATTTGTAATTTAAAAAAAGGCCCATGGTGTCTTGGTCACACTTGAAGATAGGGGAGAAAAGGCAGGGGAAGGACATTGTAGATGGAGTCCACATATGGAATGCTCGGAGCATGTTTGAAAACAGGGTATGCTTGGTAATAAATACTGTATTTTACCATAGATTACTATATATTTTAATTCTTTTAAATAACCAGGAATGCTGGCTTTTAGTGCTAGGATAATGTTTGCTATGCTAAAAGGGAAATGGTCACAAGAGCCCCTATTGACTTTAGGCTCCAAGTAATCAATTGACTTAGCAGGTAATATTAGGGGTTGTTCATGACACTAAATGAAAATGACTTTAGCATGTTTTGTAAACTGTAGATCTCTTCTGATCTATAAAAATGGTATCATGGGATTCCATGTTTGTTTCAATAACTTCCAGAACAAACTTACTTGGCATACAAATAAAAATGTAATTTTCTTTCTTCTTGCCCTTTGAAATCAACTTTGACTTGGAGCACAGGTTGAGTTTTTTCCCTCTTATTCAACACCACATATAATAATAATTAATAAAAAACTCTGTAGACCAAACTGGATGCCATATTTAACTCTGTAGTTTTGAAGTTGTTTTTCGTGCCACCTTTCACATCACCTCTGTAAACCCATCACCTCCAGTGGTTTTTCACAGATGTAACTAATTTGAAATATTAGTAAACAATCCTTTTGATACACATGAAAGAATAGGATACAGGTCACTCTCTCCTTGCTATGGCGGCTGTGCTAATAAGAGAAAACAGTAAAAACTGTTTTTGGCACAACTGTAAAGAGGGCTCTGAAATAACAGCAGATCTGTTATGTAAGAGGGGGTCCCTTTTTTTTGTATGATCACTTTCAGAATAGAACAGTACTTCAGGCATCTCCTTTGTGTGTAATTTGAGATGTGCTAACAGCTTTTATTATTGTAGTATCAGCTATTTGTATAATCAGCAACAAATTTTTATTTGTAGACTAATCAAAGGTGATATGGAGTAACTGAAGCAATGGTTTGTGAACTCCAGAATACCATTTGAAGTCATTTTTAACCTTACACCTGCATCTTAATTATGTTACTGACCTCGTCACTAATGACAATCATTTTTTCAGCTTACCTAGTGACACTAGCAATATGAGTTTTATTTTAAGATTATAAATAGTGTCTGTCTTTCTGTAACTAATCAGAAAAATTTACAGTGTTTAAAAAAAATAAAATAGTAACTTTGATATTTCTAAACTGGTATAAAGTTCTGTGGAAAATATAAAATCAACACTGAAAGCTTGCAGATGATACAAAAATTGGGGGTGTGGTAAATATTGAAGAGGACAGGTCACAGGTACAGAGGAATCTGGATTGTTTGGTAAGCTGCATGCAAGCAAACAATATGCAGTTTAATATGGCCAAATGTAAGGAACAAAGACTATAGGCCTTACTTACAGGATGGGGAAACGGTAAGCTGGGAATCACTCACTCTAAAGACTTGGGGAGTCATAGTGGATAATCAGCGGAACATGAGCTCCCAGTGCAGTGCTGTAGCTCAAAGGTCTAGTGTGATCCTTAGATGCATGAACAGTAGGAGTAGAGAGTTTATATTACCTTTGAATATGGCACTGGTGCAACCACTACTAGAATACTATGTCCAGTTCAGGTACTCACAATTCAAGAAGGATGTTGATAAATTGGAGAAGGTTCAGAGAAGAGCTATGAGAAGGATGAAGGAATTGGAAAATATAACTTCTCATTGAGCTTCTTGAATCTAAGGGATGACTTGATCAGCCTGTCAATACCTACATAGGGGACAAATACTTGATAATGGGATCTTCAGTCAAGCAGACAGAGGTATAACAAGATCCTATGGTTGGAAGTTGAAGCTAAACAATTACCTCATTGTCCTCAGCTTTAAAATAGGGATAATGATGATTACCCACCTTTGTAAAGCATTTGGTGATCTAAAGATGAAAAGCATCATATAAGATCTAAAGGATAATAATAGTTAGACTTCATACAGCAGAACACTGCTAAATCTGCGTGAGAGAAGGGACTAAAACAGTCAAAACTCAAGGGAAATACATTTTATTTCTTGTTTAATATCTGAATATTGGAAAAACTGGAAAGCAAACGGGTAAAAATTGATCAAGTGGAAAGTTTTGTTTTAATGAGAGGACAAAGATGTTGATGAACCTTTCTAGTCCTTATGTCAGCAATATATATCTGCGATGTGTTTAAATGCTGCCCACCTTTTTAATTTCCTGGCACAATTTAAAAAAAATGTACTTGAAAGTTTTGTTATGTCACTGAAGAACTGCCTTATTTAGGCAGTGGCATGGCATTTTTCATTTGGAATAGGTTAACTTTTACAAAGTTTCTGTAGCTTAACAGGCAAACTTTAGGATTATGTTTATCCTAAATACCTTATTTCAAAATATACTTGTTTTATTGCCACCAAAAATCATGGAAAAGAAAAGTGTCCTTTTTATAAATGAATACAAACAAACTTTTAAAATGTGAAAAATTGTTTCCTAATCACGTTCTTTTTTTTGTAAAGGATTATGACTTAGTCTCCAAGGAGCCAAAGCCTTTTGCATCTGATGCAAATCTAGGTGGACCTATTGTTGTTCCTACAGCAGGAGAGGAGCAGTCTGTAGAAGCAAATCACTCAGTCAAGGGAATTGCTATGAAAGAGAGCAATCACTTGCAAGTAGAGGAGTGTAATAAAAGGCCAGCCTTTTTGGATTTGCCAAAGAAAGATCGCAACAAAGACAATAGCTTACAGCAGCAAAGTGATCAAAAGAAACCGCTTTCGTCATGCCAGTGCCTAAGCTATGAAATAGTGAAAGGCTTGGACAGGATCACTTTGCAGAATACTTCAAAAAATGAACAGTATTACAAAACAGGGAGCGTAATGAAGAAAGAAAGCAAAACTAGCTTTACCTCACTCACTTGTAATAAACCTTGCCAGCATGTTTCATCTTGCGGAAGTGTTCTGTTTGAGGGACGATCTGTCCAGCTGGGAAAGCTGTGCTTCACGGGTGTTGATCCTGAGGAAGAGGATGATTCCAGCTCGTATTCATCAGGGGAGCAAGTGATGCTTGAGGTGCCTGATGTATTGCCACTCCATGACCCTGATCTTTATATTGAGATTGTGAAAAACACAAAGTCTGTCCCTGAATATTCAGAAGTGGCTTACCCAGATTACTTTGGTCACATTCCACCTCCATTTAAGGAGCCTATCTTAGAAAGACCTTATGGTGTGCAGAGGTAAGTTGATACATTTCTTTAAAAGAGCAATTGTTGCAAGAATAGTATAAATGAGAAATTCATGTTTAATGTATAAAATTATCATCTTTGTTTATAGTCTTGTCTCTAAAACATTTTCAAAGTAAATTATTCTGAAGGCAAGTGACAAGCTGGTACAAACTAGTAAATAAGGTAATGAAGTTCTGTTGTGAAGTTTTTGGTGTAACTTTCTGTAATTAAAACTATCTCAATGTTAAGCTACCAAAAAAAGTTTTTCTGGAATGAGAGATACTTCCTTTAAAACTTAATGCGAAAATAAGATGAGGGTGCAAGCAGTAAACGTTAAGTTTCTAAAGTTAAGCAGCGAATTATAAAAGATTAACATTTGTGGATTTCAGCCTGGGATTAGGGAATGTGTTACCAACCAGAAGAATTTAGAACTTGCCAAAAAAAGCAGTGAACTTGCATAGTTTCAATTCTTTTCCCTTTCTTCTTCCTTCTGCAAGAAAGAAGAGTTTAGCTCCCAATTACATAAATCAGTGTACATGTGAATGGTCAGTTTCACCATCCCCTTTTACACTCCTTCAGTGATCTTTCAGTACCTCAGGCATTTTACACTCTCCTCAGAATACTACTGGGTAATCTTATGCTTAAAGAAATCTTCACATTAAAGATAAAATTGGCATCTTTGTTCCAGTACTTGTTTTATCTTGGTGCCTTAACCAATTCACACATAACTTTCCCTTTTAACAGGTGAATGTGTATTTGCATTTATGCCTATGACTGGTGTGTGTAAACCTGAGTTTAGTCTGAGAATTTTCTTTGTTTTACTTTAAGGTATCGGAATTGGGGTGTGGGTGTGGTGGGGGCGTATTTTTAGTCTGAAAGTTTTTAAAGGACATTCATACTTGTCCTGTGGAACCAACTGGAATTTCATGTGAACCCTTCTGAATTTCATTCAGAAACCTATACTGCCTTCATTTTTATAAGACACAGCATCCTAAAAGTTCAGTGGGTACAGATAACTCAGTTGATCACATTACCACAATGTGATGGATTTATTGTAGGAAGACATTACTAAAAGTGAACTTGGTTTCTCCAGGAACCAAGCTTTACAAAAACAAATTGAAAATGAGTATGGTTAAAGGCTAGGGCAAAATTTACAAAACTGCCATAGTGATTTAGGAGCTTGTCTACTGATTTTTCTGTGGGGAATTAAGTACTTTTGAAAATTTTGCTCCTAGTATAAAGTAAACCTCCAGGGGAAGCACTACCTGTGTCCACGGTTTTGTAGTAAAGACATTACTGTAGGATAGGAGATGGGACTGCTGGGGGAGAGGAAGTGGCTTGTGAGGCAGTTGGAAGTTTGGGGAAGAAACTCATGCCGCTGTCTGTGTTCAGGACCCAAGACTGGAATTCCAAGAGCAGGGTAGGCTAAAACTCTATTCTCTCTACTTTGGTACAAAGGGATTACACTGGGATTGTGTGCTTTGGTGAGTTTCTCCCCCTTCTCTCTCTCACACCAGACTAAGGGCTTGTCTACACTGCGACCTTGTCGACAAAGCATTTTTCTTGCACGGGTACTTAAAAAATCCCTCCCTCCCCCAGGCAAAAGACACAAGTTTTGCCAATGCAGGTGGCAGCGTGAACACGGCTTTATCCGCAGGAAGCGCTCTCCTGCTGACAAAGCTAATGATGCTCGTGGGGCTGGAAGTATTTTGTTGGCAAAAGTGCTGACAAAATGCCGACAGAGCGTTCACACATGCTGACCTTTTAGCGACAAGGCTGTGTCGACAGCCTTGTCGCTAAAAGCTACATAGTGTAGACAAGCCCTAAGACAGAAGGGCAGCTGGGGCTATTCTCCAAGGGTTTTAACAAGCCCTGCTGTCAGTGGGGCTAGGTATATAAATAGCTCCCTTTCCTCAGAACAAGGAGAGAGTCTGATTTTGATGGGAGGTGGGGATACAAAGACACTGTTCATCTCTCTAGGAAGAAGGGGTAAAGTAATCCATTATCAGCATGGCTTTCATGCACTGTTTTTGTTTTGTTTTGTTTTGTTTTTTGTCTTGGGAAAGAATTGTGGAGCAGATCTGTCTAGGGATTGACCAAATGATTTTTGTTGGGGAAACGATTTTGAGCTTTTTAACTGAATCATGGATCCTCTTATAACACCCCTTCAGAGAAGAATGTAATTACTTACCTGTAATTCAAGTTGCTAAAGTTAATGTTTACTAGATATTGTGATAGACCCAGGCCAGTTGGGTACAACAGAATAATAGAAGGCAGATATACTGGCCATTGGGTTAGCAGTTTTCTGTTCCGACTGACCAGAGCAGGGACTGCTCCAGGCTAATGAGAACACCTGACTCTAATTAACCTGCAAAGAGTCAGGTGAGGCCATTAAGGTGATGTGAACACCTGACCCCAATTAAGGCTCTTCTGAGCATATAAAAGGGCTCACTCCATTCAGGCTAGGGGAGAGCCAGGGGAGAGCAAGTGCTACTGCTGTTACTACCACTGAAGGACTGAGTAAATAAGGACACCCTCAAGCCATTGGTAAGGGAGCCCTAAGGTAAGGGTGAAGAAGGGAGAAGCGGGAGAGCTGTGGGGAAGTGGCCCAGGGAAATGTAGCAACTCTGGCAGTGAAAGGTCGGCTGCCAACAGCTACCACCATTAGGGTCCCTGGGCCGGAACCCGGAGTAGAGGGCGGGCCCGGGTTCCCCCCACCAACCCACCACTACAAGGGGAAGACAGACCTCTGACAGGACAGGAGGCTAAACTGTTCTGCAATAAGCCCAGAGGGACAACAGGGACTGTGGGAGTTCTCTCACCAACCTCCTGGCTGGCTTATGATGAAAAGGACTCAGTAGACTATAACCCTGGCCATAGAGAGAGAAGGGCTATGTGAGGGTCACAGTGAGCCTCTGAGGCTAGCATAAACCGCCTAGAAGCGCGGGACCCACAGGGACAAGATCGGAGCTCTGCCACAATATACACCCACTCTTTTACTCCCTGAGATTTGCGGGTTATGTTCTTACTGTACATTTTTAGGGCTTTTTAAGGATTAGATATTTTTGGAAGCTGGGATGATCACTCAAGATCCATGAGTCACCAGGCTCATGACTGTCCCAAAGTTCTAAATTCTTTTGCTTGATAGCTTCTAAATAACCTAGTGCCTGAGACCAAAATCCAAGAGTGTGAATCTATTATAATTGCTGCTGGTAGAGAACAAGAATTGCAGGTAAGTAATCTTTTTTGCTTTTCCAGTTTTCCCTTTGCTTTTAAACATAAATATCTTCAGCTTTCTTTTTTCCAGCCCCATCACTGTTAGCTGGTTAAAAATGTCCAGTATCTTTTACCTTTATTTTTTTCTGCAGTTTTCCCCTTTTTCCCCCCCTCCCCCCCAAGGTGGGTCAAGAACTCACCTTGCTCTTGCAGTGTTGTGCCCCACCTCTCTCCAGAGGCGGTGCATGGAGGTGCATCCAGAAGCAACAAGGAGGGAGTGGGAGGGGCTGATCCTTCTCTCTCCTCTCCCCTCCCCCAATCACTGCCTAGAGGCTGTCGTGGCCGCACAAAAAGCCGCATGCAGCCACGATGGCCACATTTGAGAGACATTGGCCTAGCTCCTAAAATCCTTTTTAATTTTAGTTACAGCAGGACTTGTATAAATTGCTCTTTGTAACTGAATCATTTTTCAAAGGTTACCTAGATTTAAGCACTAATACCAAATAATGTAGCTCACATACTGATCTTCTGCTATAATTATAAAAACAAATTATTTCATAAAAGTTAAACCCCAATGTGTTTTGTACATGAAGATTCAACCCCTGCATATGCAAGTGTTGGAATCGGTCAGTTGTGTATGCAGGTGCTTACACACCACAAGTGCACACATGGGGATAACATGGAGGCTTCACTGAAAATCAGGCCCTGCATGTTTGTGTTTATAGCTTTGGTTGACACACAAATTGGTATGTATCATTTCTAATTACTGTTGTAGAATGTATTTTAAGTGAGGACTCTGTTCTTACTACAGGACAAAAATATCCCAAGATATTGAAAGACTGATTCATCAGAATGATATTATAGACAGAATCATGTATGACCTTGATAATCCCAGGTAGGCTACATTTGTTGTAAAACAATCTTCAATTTGATTGCCAATTTTACTTTCTTCAAGGAAACTATTCTGGCTTAAGATAAAGTACAGTACATGTGAAGTCTGTAGTAAAGCCTATAGTCCTAATCAGGGCAATACTGTATCTTTTTTTGCTGTAATCCTGAATGTATTTATTCTAGATAGGTTTCCAATCAAAAATCTGAATTAACAAATGAGTTCCAAAGATTCATTTCACTTACTTACAGTGGTCTTTTTTTCCCTTTCTTTTAAAGTTATTCAGTGCCAGAAGAGGGGGAGCTTTTGAAGTTCAACTCCAAATTTGAGTCTGGAAATCTGCGCAAAGTTATTCAAATTAGAAAGTAAGATACCTTTCATTTTCTTACTTTGCATATGTACTGCAAATTTCTTATTTTAAGAAGACTTATTTCTCTTTGTTAATCTTCAGAAACGAGTATGATCTCATTCTGAACTCAGATATAAACAGCAATCACTATCACCAATGGTTTTATTTTGAAGTCAGTGGAATGCGGCCAGGCATTGGTTACCGGTTTAACATCATCAACTGTGAAAAGTCGAACAGTCAGTTTAATTATGGTAAGACTTCTTTTCAAAAGGGATGGAAAACTAGCATGTAGGGAGACCTACTGGACTAGCCACAACAGGATATTTTTCCCCTCCTGGGATCACTAGATTATTCATCTTTCTTTCAAATGAAACTCATAATATTTCATGTGAAGATGTCATTAGAATTATTTTTTGAGTAAAGCTGAAGTATAAGAATGCTGTTCCAGGCTCCTACTAAAATTGTGGTAAGGCTATTATCATAAGGTGCTGGAAAAGACAAGCTGAGTTGTTCTACATTGGCGCCAAGAGGATGAAAACTGGGAGCCATTATGACCCTCTCTGAAAGTTTTTGCATGTTTTAGTAAATGAAAATAAGTGCAAACATTGTCAAACAACTTTGTCTCCTGGATTTCGGGGATTTACGTGTGAGGGAAAATGTCATGTTACTGAATGTAATCAGTAAGTCCATGTAGGAGACCAGAATGAGCTGTAGGTTTAAGTGGAAAAAGCTCAAGTTCTCTTTTCAAAATTGTTTATTTACATCCCCACTTTGGAAGAGTGTACGCCCACCACCAACAGACACTACTGGCTAGATATTTCAGATATCACATGGGAAGTCTGAACATTTCCAAACTACATGCTGACATAAAAAAGAGCATGGTCTCTCCACTACTATTCTTTTCTTCCATCCACCAAAGGATCAGTGGCCTTAGAACACTTCCTTCATCAGTCTTTCTTGTTTTGCCCTTTTGGGCATTTTCCTGGTTAGTTTAGTTTTTTTTAAAAGTTGGTTTTTCACCAGTGTCATTGTGGGCATCCAGGGCTAGTTTTTCAGCTCTTATGTTTTTCAGCCTTGTTGTGCCTCTGTGGCACTATTAAGGCAGACTTCAGGTGCTGTGGTTCTTCTGATGCCGCAGTGTTGGTCACAGACAGCTGTGTTCAGTGCCTTCGGTACTTAAGTGAAAGATCAGACCTAAATAGATGTTCCATCTATCTTGTCTTCACTTCCTGAACCTGGAGAGAGCACAAAGATCCCATCAAACTCTTTTTTTCCAGTGGAGAAAGCTTGAAACTTAGTTGGTACTCTCGTACTGAATGTCAGGCATAGTCTATTACTCAAAAGACCTGAATACCAAAAGAGCCTGATTGTGACATGGATCAAAGCAGAATGTAAAGGTCGGTGGGAAGAGCATGAAGCTTTAACCAGACTGACATAAAAAGCCAAATGAAAGAGATGTTTCTATTTAGGTAGTTAAACACCTTTCTCCAGTGGCAGCTCCAATTGCAGTGATACTAGACAGTTTACTTTCCCTGAAATAATTGGGTCTGTCTCTAAGCCTGATAAGGGCGATCTCTGCAAATCCTCCCTATTTACAAGACCACGTTGTCTTTGCCCTCACTGAGGGATGTGAAATCAGGACCAAGGGTCACAGCTGGGTCAAACCTGAGGCTTGGAGTAGCGGATGAGTCCATAGGTTCCAGGCCAGGGTCAATACCAACGTTCAGAGTTCAAGTCAGGTTTAAGGGGCTTGGTCAGGAGATGAAGTCCAAATCAAACTGGGGTCAGAGCCAGGAATTCAGGAGCAAGGAGCAGGAATGGTCATGTCAGTTCCAGGAGTTCTGGGCTGGTGCCTGGACCTATTTCCTGAAATACTTCTTGAGTTTATATAGGCCAGGGAGCCAGTCAGGAGCCATGAGGCTGCAGCCTGTCAGACCACTTGAGGCTTCCCAAGGTCTGTGTCTACAGCAGGTCATGGGCAAGTGGAGTGCAAGCTTGTGCCAGCTGCTCCTGGGTGGCAGCATGAAGATGTCAGCTGCCTGGCAGCTGTGCAGGCCTGGACTCTAGACTCATGGGGCCTTACACTCACCAGTCAGGAAAAACCCCTACTTCTTGAGACCCTACTTCACTACTGATTATATTGATAGGGTCTCCCTCAGAGCCTACAGCTACCTGCTCTGTTTATTGACAAAAACTGCCTTTCTGGTAGCGTTTTGCCTTTCAGATAGGAGGGATTCAGGCCCTCAAGGCCATGTCCCCCATATATGGTCTTCCACAAGGGCAAGGACTCCCTCTGGTCTCACCCTAAGCTTTCTATGCAAAGCAGCTTCCAACTTCCTTGTCAATCTGTTGATTCACCTCCTGGTTTTCTTTCCTAACCCACGTTCTACCCCAGGTGAAATGAAACTTCACATTAGATAGAACCAGGCCATTCAGGTACACACTTTATGGTGTTTGCTGAAAGTTTTGAGACAACCGATATCATCCCAGAGACTAATTGGGCCTTGATCTATATCAGGACTTGTTACAATCTGGATACGGAAGATCCCCCTAGATTTATTATGGCTCAAACAGCCTCGGTGGCCTGCTTAGTTCACTTCCCAGTATCAGAGATAGGTAGAACAGCAACATGCAGCTTGAGCCACACATTTATCATTCGCTATTTCTTGGTACAAGCTTCCAGGTCAGATACTAGTTTGGGTAGGGCTATCCTACAATCACAGTTCACTTCTAAAAAACTACGCAATCCGTAGTCACCAAAAGAGGAATCTATGTGGGAAGGGATAGCTCAGTGGTTTGAGCATTGGCCTGCTAAACCCAGGGTTGTGAGTTCAATCCTTGAGGGGGCCATTTAGGGATCTGGAGCAAAAATTGGAGATTGGTCCTGCTTTTTGAGCAGGGGGTTGGACTAGATGACCTCCTAAGGTCCCTTCCAACCCTGATATTCTATGATTCTATGTGGAGAATCACTTGAAGTAAGACCGGATATGTAACGTATAACAGTTCTCTGCAATGTGTTGTCCACACAAATTTCTTCCTAAATTTCTTCTGGCAACTCAAAAGTCATAATCCTTTCCCTGACCTTGCTATGAAATGTGTAAAATTCCTGTTAGAGCTAAGTGAACTATTCTTAACAAATAATGGACTCAAACAAAGCAAGTCCTATTATCTGCTTCCTAATGATCCATTAGCAAATTTTTTATTTTTATGAAGTTGCTGGATCGTCAAAGCTGACTGCAGGCTTGTCTGTTCAGTGGGGTAATGCGTACCATGGAACTGTGATTTCTAAAGCACACAAACATGTTGCATATTAATTGCTCTGTTTTAGACCAGGGGTGGGCAAACTTTTTGGTCCAAGGGCCACATCTGGGTGGGGAAATTGTATGCAGGGCCAAGAATGTAGGGCTGGGGCAGGAGGTTGGGGTGTGGGAGGGAGTGCAGTGTGCAGGAAGAGGCTCAGGGCAAGAGGTTGGGGTGCAGGAAGGGTTCAGGATGTGGGTTCTGGCGCCACTTACCTCGAGCGGCTCCGGGGTGGCAGCGGGGCTAAGGCAGGCTCCCTGCCTACCCTGGGCCCATGCCACTCCTGCAAGTGGCCAGCATGTCCAGCAGTGGCTCCTGGGGGTGGGGTGGGGCAGGCTGCCCCACAGCTCCCTTTGACCATGGTTCCCCGTTCCTGACCAATGGGAGCTGCAGAGGGCAGTGCCTGCAGGCGAGGGCAGCGTACGAAGCCCTTTGCTCCCTCCCCTCGCCCCCAGGGGCCACAGGGACATGGTGCCGGCCACTTCCTGGAGCGGTGCAGGGCCAGGGCAGGCAGGGAGCCTGCGCTAGCCCCGCTGCGCCATTGGGCTGGCAATCCTGCAGGCCGAATTGAAAACCTTCATGGGCCAGATCCTGCCCGCGGGCCATAGTTTACCCTACCCTGGTTTGGACCCTGCGGAGGGAGGGATAGCTCGGTGGTTTGAGCATTGGCCTGCTAAACCCAGGGTTGTGAGTTCAATCCTTGAGGGGGCCATTTAGGGATCTGGGGCAAAAATTGGGCATTGGTCCTGCTTTGAGCAAGGGGTTGGACTAGATGACCTCCTAAGGTCCCTTCCAACCCTGGTATTCTATGATTCTACGCACTGAAGGTTTGCTCACATGCCTTAATGTGGTACTGTTTGGCAAAGGAAAATTTTTTCTAATTTACCTGAAAAGCTCTGCTTATAAAACAGTATCTGTTTTTCATTGGTATTGTGGTTATCCGGCTTTTCAGGTATGTGGACTGAGATACAAGAAGGCTGAGACTTTCTATGAAATTTTATAGTAACAGTGGGTTAGATGTGATTTAAATCCAGGATCTTAATGTTTTAGTGTCTATTCGAGCCACTACATTATTTTTAAATTACATTTGGTCTTTTTGACCTATGTTTCATTTGTACTTTGCTCATTTTAAGTCATTTTTCATTTCATATGTCTCTTGGCTGTTAATTTGAAGATGGTATGACATTCAATCTTTATAATGGACTCTGTAGGTTAGACTTCTATAAAAAGTGAAATGAATAGAGTGTGCTCACATGAGACTGTGTTCAGATGTGATCCGTTGCTCGTTAGCTGTACAAACAGAATTCAATGACCTTAAGATAAAAATCTAATGTATTTTTCTTAAAGGTATGCAGCCCCTCATGTATTCCGTTCAGGAGGCGTTAAATTCCAGGCCATGGTGGGCTCGTGTTGGGACAGATATTTGTTACTATAAGTAAGTATGCCAAGGTAAAAGTGAGGTAAGCAAATCTGTTACATTGAAGATTAGAACAAAGTCTAATTTACATGAATACAAGAAGCACATCCATTAAATGTATTGTGGTAATTTACTTGTAATATTTCTATAGCAAAGCAGTTGTGTGGTTGTTTTTTTTTGTTTTTTGTTTTTGTTTTTTTGAAGTTTCTTAAATGTTGACAAATGAATTTAGAAAATAAGTATTTTGTTGATGCTATGTTGATGAAATTTTCTGGGAAAATTGTATTAATTCAATAACTTGTGTATATAAATATTTAAGCATATTTTTATTAAGAATTTAACCTTAATACCATTAATACCTCGCATGTGGTATTGTTGACTTTCTTTTTTGGGATTCTGTGATGGAACCTTTTTCTAGGTATTCACTCCTTGTTTATTGGAGAGATCTTACAGTGTAAAACAGGAAAACTGCATATCTTTACAAATGGCCCTGTCATGGGAGGAGCTGTAGGGTCCCCACTTGTCATCCCTTCTGTTCAGTGGCTATCTGTTTTGGTTCCCGCTCCCACCTCCACCCCATTAAAATTTCCCACCATTTCTGCTCCAGTGTGTTTGTTATACCAGTAGTAGCAGCAGTGTACACAGCAGCATACAAGTGTTGTAACCATCATGTGATCTCACACTTCTCAGAACCAGAGGGTTTTCATTATATGTTCAGAAATAACATCTGATGTAGAAAAAATATCTACAAATCTCTAACACTTTTATGTTGGTTTCACTTCACTTTTAGGAATCACTTTGCTAGAAGTTCAATTGCTGCTAGTGGTCAGAAAGGAAAATCCTATTACACAATTACATTCACAGTGAACTTCCCACACAAGGATGATGTCTGTTACTTTGCTTACCACTATCCATATACATATTCGACTTTAAGGGTGAGAGAATCCTTGAACTGGATTACTTGGATATCCATTTATACTACTGTGTCTCTTTCCATGAGAAAATGCTGTTTGCTTCCAAATATTAGTTCATAGCTATGAAAAGAGTACATAAATGAAAGCATATATGTTGAAAAGTAATAAAACACTCTCATCAAAAGTTCAAGTAAGAAAGGAATCCGTATGTTACAATATATGTAATGGGTTTGCTTGTTCTTTAGAACGAGATCTTCATTTCCCCTATACAGTATGTCTGATAATGATAGGAATTACAGCTATATCAGTAATTGACTTAGATGTTCCCTTTTCTCCCCTCCCTCCCCCCAAAAGGCATTGAAAACACTGACAACAGGATAGTATGGATAAAAGCTGACAGCTGGATATAACTCCTCTGTAACGTTGCCTAAAATGACATTATTTGCCATGATCTAGATCATCTCCCATTATATATAAATGGAGATATGCCAGTCTCCTAGAACTGGAAGGACCTTGAAAGGTCACAAGTCCAGTCCCCTGCCTTCACCAGCAGGACCAAGTACTGTCCCCTGACAGATTTTTGAACCAGATCCCTAAATGGCCTCCTCAACGATTGAACTCACAACCCTGGGTTTAGCAGGCCAACGCTCAAACCACTGAGCTATCCCTCCCCTTGTTGAAGTCTAGTGGGAGTTTTCCCATAGACTTTAGTGGGAATTTGATGGGGCATATGTGGCTAAGATGATAGAACCTAGACTAAATTTAATACTATCTGTCATATCTTATCTGTCTACTTATACCTTGGTCATTTTGATGTATCTAAACTACTAAGGTTAAGATTACGAAGTATTAAAAAGGAGACGTTTTCAGGATAATGAATTGAGTGAAATTGGGATGTTGTGAGGCTTTGTTAATATTTGTAAAGCAAAGTGAGATGCTTAACTAGAATGTGCTGCATTGGTTATGTTATCAAAAGCAGATCTGGGACTCAACATATCGAATAGATCAGTTTTGAATGAGGCTGATCATTTGGGACCATTTACAAACCAAGTGGCTGCTCCTTGAGGGAGTATCATCTGGTAGAAAACAGAATAAAAGGGTGGCGCATAGAAGCGGAAAGTGCTCCAAAAAACAACTGAGAGACTCAAAACACTCTATACAAAAAGAAAATATTAGTCAGCTATAGATGTAGTGGAACCCTAAAAGGTATTTCATGTCCAAAGTAGTGATGGGAGAATTATTGTCTATACCTGGAACAATTAAAATAAAATACTTAAATAAATCTTTATTTGTCATATACAAAATTGCAAAGGACTTAAGTACCTTTTCATCATTTTGGGAATGAAGATGCATCTTCAGAAATTGGAATCTATGCACAACAGTCAGCAGATCTATTTTCGACAAGATACTCTGTGTGAGACCCTGTCTGGGAACAGCTGCCCTTTAGTCACTATCACAGCCATGCCGGAGACGAATTACTATGAACATATCTGTCAGTTCAGTAAGTGTAAATTCTCTCTGATCCACTTACAATTATGTAATGTTGTCTCCTTCTAAAAATGTTAATGCTTCATTTGTCAGCAATTCTGTAAAAATAGCAAAACTCAGTTATATTCATGAGATTACCAGTGGTTGGTCTGCTCACATTTATAATTTACTTTTGTGTTAAACAAAACAACCCCACCTGCTTTTTGAATAGTTAAAGATAAATTTGGGACCTGCATGTTTTCTAAACATGATTTTTCTTTCTTAAAAAAAAGTACTGTCAGCTATCAAACAAGATTTATTTTTATGCTAAACTTTTTAAATGTTATTTCAAGACAGTCCCTAATTCCTCATTCTTTAGTGTTCTTCAAGATCTCATAGCAATTCTCTTTAGTGCAAAAAATATATTTTCCATGGAGCCCATTTCATTAATTTCACATAAGGACTGGTGGTTGTACCACCATATGGCCCCCAAAGCATCCCACTTTTTTCTGAGTTTCTCTCCCTTATGAAGAAAGGAATTTAAATTATGTCACGCAAGTTACCAATCATCAGTTCTTTTAACAGATGGTATTTATGTAGTTGTTTTTTCATGTTGCATTAAACTTAAAATCCATTGAGGCACTTATGTAACAATCAGTATTTATGATAAAATCCTGTCATACTTATAAAGAATCCCAAACTGATACGAATGCATTTTGAAAAACACTGTACATCACCATCCACCACCTCGAGCTAGTTATTGTTTTCAAACTGTTATTTTAATTTACTTGATCTACATCTTGCAATTTTTGTGAATGCTTCTTTTAGGGAATCGTCCTTACATTTTCTTATCTGCTCGTGTACATCCTGGAGAGACTAATGCAAGCTGGGTTATGAAGGGAACGTTGGAATATCTTATGAGTAACAACCCCACTGCCCAGAGTTTACGAGAATCCTATATTTTTAAAATTGTCCCTATGCTCAACCCAGATGGTGTCATCAATGGAAAGTAAGTTAAACTGTGCTTACAGAAGTACAATTAATTAAAGATCTTTCTGTATCTTGTAATAAAAATGTCTAAGTCATGAAAATAAAAATGCAGTAGTTATCCAGAATGAACACACAATCCGTATTCAGGGTTGATTTTTCATATTTGGATTTTTAGTCTTTTTCGAGTGGTTTGCTAATTAACAAAACTACTATATACAAATCTTACTGACAAAATATTTTCCTGATTTTCTTCAGTCAAACATATGTACTAGTAATTTTAAGAGTCTCCATGATCCAGACTATGAAAAACTTCCTTTTAAATGTAGGGCCTTTTTATATGCTGTTTTGTGACTGATTTGAGGTGGCACTTTTGTCTAAGAATTAACTGTGGCTTTAAGTCACAGCCCTGGGTACAAGTAGTAACATGGAATTTAATAGGGAGGCGTATGCCAGTGAGAGTGGAAGAGGAAGTGTAGCATACATAGCGATGGGGCCATAGCCTCATCCATCGATGTCATGTATACCAGGTATGCCACAAATTCATTGGAATGTTAGAACGCTACTGCAGCACATATGTTGGAATGGAAGGCTGGCAGTGAAGTGATCCAACTATGAGCCAAATATGTAACATAGGTTAAAGGTTTTTATATACTGTAATGAATCCAGATTTCTTACAAAGCTGTCTTCTAGTACTTTTTTTGGTTGAAGAATCAGTAGTGTAAATGTATACCTATACAAGAAGATAATGCTATCTGTGTTGATTTCTTTGAATTTTACTATTAAAATATTGTGTTCTCAGGATAGTGTTTTTGTAAATTGCATTTATAAAAATAAGTACCTTCCATAGAACTTGCTTTTGCAATATGATTTTCCAGAACATATATTTTATCATAGTTTTTACATATGCACATGTACACCTCACAAATATCTCTTGGTAGAACAATAGATAGGATGTGCTGTTTATCTGCCCTAAATTCTCAATTTCTTAAAGTCCCCAGATTTCTGGCATAAAGAACACCAAATTGACACAATTTCATATATTGTTATTAACTAGGCCTAATAACTAAAGTAAGTTGTACAAAGATATATTACAAATAATTAAAAATAAAAAGGTCAAAATGCAATGAATTTTACACATTCTAATTGAAAAATTAATAATCCTTACATCTAATGCAAGAAAAGATGATGGTTTATAATCGGTCTCAGCTAGAAGGGTGTTATGGAAGTCAATTCAGAATTCAAACACCTTGTCAAAAAAAGGACTAAAGCAGGGGAAAAACCATTTCCAAGTTAACTCACTAAGGCTTAACCACAGGGTTCCACACTGCCATTCTTTAATATTAGTGTTGCCACCCAATCCCCAAATGGATGGTCACAGACGTTTCAATATCATTTTTAATAAAGACTTTTAGGAGAAGCTCAACTTACTACCTTCGGCTACCATGAATTTAGGTGGAAATATTTTTCTGAGGTTAAATCTATAATTCCTCTTTAATTAGTAAACATGACAGCAGGTGTGACTACTTGCTCATAAAGTTTCTTAAAGGTGCTGACATGTGGAACATAAATAGCCCCTCTGGGCTTCACAGCTGCTCAGTTGTCCCCCCTGTCCCCAGCCATACTCCAGCAATCAATCACTGGTTAAAAACTCATGCTAATGCATGAATGCCAAGGATGTCTCTCTGCAGAATGAAAACCAAAAATCTAAAATAAAGTACTTAAAATGGCTGTATGAACTTGTTAAACTTACAGTACTTAAGTCTTTCTGCAACATTACTTGCTGTAGACCCTGATCTTCCTGGTTTCTGTTAGTCTTCTACTAGCTAGTTGGTCTCCTGAATGCTCCCAGGCTTGCCTGTTTCAGGTCTTGTATGTTAGCTGATGACAGGTTCCATATCCCTGTCAATTGTCAGTCAAAGCAGGAGTGGAGACAAAAGCTTTGCTTGAAGTCATGCGGCTTCTGAAGTTGTGATGGTGTATACAGGTTACATGAGTTATCTTTGAAGCTACTGTTTTAAAGGTTACAAGTCATGCTTTCTTCTTGATGAACTGAATAAGATTCCATTGAAGTTACCAAGTTTCCCATCCGGTTAGGTTTGATTTGATCATCTTCATGGAAATCGGGATCTTTCCACAAATTAGCAAATGGTATGAAGAATTCTAGAAAAATTCAACAGACTCAGCAAATCTATCACTGAACATTGCTGACAGTTGGCTGTCTATTTAGCAGTTCCAAAATATCAAATTGAGTAGACAAATTATGTTCACAAGATCATGAACTAGACAAAAAGGTTGAATAAAATAATTGACCATCTTACAAAAATTTAAATGTAAAAGGCTATTAATTTTTTTTTAATTAGAACTTATGAATTTGGAACTGAATCTGTTGACTTATCTCACACATTCAAGCATCCACTTTTCACAACAGATAAACTTACTTCCTCTAATCTCAGAGCAAGTAGGCAAATATCTTTAAATAAAAATTTACTTCCCTTTAATTTTAGCTGATCCAAGTAAAATATATTTGTAACCATTAAATTAACTCTTCTGCAAGAATAAAAAATGTTCTTAATACAAACTTGAATTTAAATCTCACTTGACCACACAAATTGAGTAGTTGTCACAGGCAAAACTTGAATTAGTGATGGTAACTTCTTTTTTAAAATAAAAGTGAGGTTGTATTGTGAGACATACATTTCTTTATAAATTTGTCTTTCATAGCCATCGCTGTTCTTTAAGTGGGGAGGATTTGAATAGACAGTGGCAGAACCCAAACCCAGACCTTCATCCCACAATTTACCATGCCAAGGGCCTACTACAGTATTTGGCTGCTATAAAACGTTTGCCTCTGGTGAGTATGTGTGTTTGTCCAAATAGGCATTTCAAAATCATTTTAGCTTTTTGTATAGATACTGTCTCGCTCTCTGTAAAAAAAAAAAAAACACAAAAAACCAAACACATTTATAGGTCCTTGTAACTGCTTCACATACTTACAAATGTGACTTGGAGGCTTCATCAGAAATTTCTGGAACTATTTCCAGTTGTATTGAAACAGAGCAATCACTGTGATTAATGCTGCAGTTTTGATTAATTCTTGAGCCTTTCAATACTGCATATCTAGCATTTGTTTCCAGGTGTTATTGAGTTAGAACAGAGGTGGGCAAACTACAGCCCGTGGGCCACATCCGGCCCATGGGACCATCCTGCCCAGCCCTTGAGCTCCCGGCTGGGGAGGCTAGCCCCCAGCCCCTCCCTGCTGTCCCCTCTCTCCCGCAGCCTCAGCTAGCTGTGCCGCCAGCGCTCTGGGCGGTGGTGCTGCGAGCTCCTGCCGGCATCGTGGCTGGCTCCCACATGGTAAGGGAGCAGGGGGGTTGGATAAGGGGCGGGGGGTCCCGGGAGGCAGTCAGGAGACAGGGAGCAGGGGGCTGTTGGATGGGGCAGAGGTTCTGGGGGGAGGAGGGGAGGGTTGGATAGGCGTGGGAGTCCCAGGGGACCTGTCAGTGGTGGGGGGGGATAGGGGGCGGGGGCCAGGCTGTTGTGGGAGGCACAGCCTTTTCTACTCGGCCCTCCATACAGTTTCGCAATCCAGTCCCCGATATGGTCCTCAGGCCAAAAAGTTTGCCCACCCCTGAGTTAGAGGATGGAAAAAAGCCTCATGTTCTGAACATCAGAGGGGTGTGGTGGTGGTGGTGTTTTTTTTTAAGGCAGCTGTAGTAACGAAAACAGTTGAATTCAGAAACTTTTAGATGTGCTGCATTGCTAGGTTTGAAATTTTCTCTGGAAATGGCTTAGTATGAGTTTATAAAACAGCAATTCGGAACATATGCAATATGCCTAAACTTCATGTTGGTACTTGTACAGTATATGTGCATAACTACATAAGCCCCCAATCCTGCCAAAATATATGCATATACTTAATATTGCACTTGTGAGTCATCACTTTGAAACCAATGAGATGTCATTGCAGAATCAGGACCCACGGGTCGAATCATGGTGTCCCTATAGGGTTTAATGTGGAGGGGAGAGATGGGTTCTCCCAGCCATTTTCGGTCTTCCTCATTCCACTCTTCCCCTTAGGAAGTCCAGAAGAGAAGAGCTCTAATCCTTATAGGAGGCACATGAGTGTAGAGCTCTTCCCTCAGTCCATGCACATTTTCATTTTACTTTTCAGTATGCGGTTAAGTTAGCTATGCGCATATGCCCTGGTCTACACTGTGGGGTGGGGGTGGGGGTCGACCTAAGATACACAACTTCAGCTGCGCGAATAGTGTAGTTGAAGTCGGCATATCTTAGGTTGACTTACCTGGCTATCCTCATGGCGATGAGTCGACCGCTGCCGCTTCCCCGTCGAGTCCGCTTCTGCCTCTTGCAAGCTGGATGAGACACGATAAATCGATCCCCGACAGATCAATCACTACCCACCAATCCGGCGGGTAGTGAAGACCTGCTCTGTGGGTAGCAGAGTCTTCCTTAGTTGTGTGGTTTGAGTTCAGGAAAAATTCAGTGTATCAAAAATCTAGTGTGCATGCAGCTTTGAAAGGCTTATAATTCCATGTAACCATCTTATTTTTAATAGAACACTCAAAGGTACTTAAATCAGGGTTCTTTTTATGCCATTTTTTTAACCCCAGCCATTACAGCTGTAGACAAAGTTTAAAAAAAAATATTAAATAGGGTTGAAGAGTAGTTTTTCATTCTCCTCCTAGCAAAAAATGACTGCACAGATTGAGTAAAACATAAAAAATTAGAAAAGCTTTGGCAAAGACCAGTTTCTGTCTGACAGATGAGTTTCAGGAAATTGAGTGCCTGAGAACAGGAGTTTGAACAGGATACCACTCTGAAAGCTTAACTCTAGTTAGTGGTTGTTGCTGTTGCTTCTGCTGTGATAAAAATGTTAAGTTATGCACTCTGAATTTGCTGGGGAAAAAACTATGCTTTCTTCTTAATAAACAAGTTGATTGTACAATGTGCCTTTCATTTGCTAATGCTGTTTTGTTTTTTTTAAAGTATATGTAAAGGAATGCAATTAGGATGAGAGATGAGGAAATGTATAAAACTTTATATTATTTGATACTGTAGCCTATTTTAAAACATTGCTTTAATTTCTCCAATTTTTGTAGGTTTACTGTGATTATCATGGTCATTCTCGTAAAAAGAATGTATTCATGTATGGCTGCAGCATCAAAGAGACAGTGTTGCACACTGTTAGCGCTGCCTCTTGTGACCTGATTGAGGACCTTGGTTATAGGGTGAGTAAAAGTTAAACCTTCAAGCAAATTGTGAAAATGTAATTATATCTTGATTTCCTCATGTTGTTACTTCCCACCCCCCAAATAAGAACAATGCTAATCTGGTCTAAAATGGAAAAGGTGTCTATGTACTTGTGCTTTGTCAAAGTATTCATCCGCAGTAATAGGTGGTGGTTGCTTGTCCCTAGGCTATATCATTCTCTAGGTACATGAAATGGTGTGGGGCATCTGCAATATATGCTTTGGGATTTGTGCAGTAAAACACATACAGGTGCACAGATAGCTGTTACTGATTAATATAATTTACTCATAATTCTGGATCTAAACTGGAAAGTAACGTTTGATGGTTTTTACTTTTCTCTCTCTGAAAAGCAGCATGGGCAACTTTGTTTCCTTGTTTATGCTGTTCTCAAGCCTGAGCGACCGTGTCATTGTATAGAGTATGATTACAGTCTCCCTGGGCAATTTGCATGCACAGTATAAAAACAATTCACTGACTTACATAATATGTAACAGATTATTTTTTCAGACATTTTTTCAAATAACTTCCACAACCTTGTATATACCCTATGCTGCTTTACAACACTTCATGCCCACTTAAAACTATCACTATTTTTGTGTTCATGAATGTTCTTGAACATTTAATAGAATAATAGTACTCAACTATAAAAGAACAGGTATATCATTTGTTGACCTTTTAAAAAAGTCAGTTTTATTATAGGTATAATTACCTCAGTATTTGTAGCATTCTGTATGCTTCCCTACTTTCTCATCCACAGAATACCTCAGAAATACTACACATGCTAAGAAACATTGTTTAACTAGTTTCATTATCTAAGACATTTTGGAAGTCTAAGGGGACTGCTGTAGTGGGGGAAAAAAAACCAAGTAAACTTCTGAAAACAGAAAAGTATTCTGGAATCTAGGAAGGTATTTGGACAAAGTAATCAGTTATGTTGTATACTTAACCTGTAGCACTAGAGCTGCGTATGGTTCTTACAGAGTCCAGGGTCTAATTGTAGCTCTTCTTTCTCTGCCTAGCTTCATGCAAAGTTAATAGAGTGCCAGTAAGAGGAATACTCTTTATATGTCAGGGAGTGCCAAACAGTTGGATTAGATCACTGTCATGTAGCCAGGAAGGAAAAACACCCTGTTCCCTCTGAGAAGGAGGGATCTAGACAAGAGAGTCAACAGTCATAAAATGACTAAATAATCATTCATTTGACACAGCTGACTATTTTGTCTTTATTCTAATTAAACGAGACCAAAATATTTGTCTATATTTCATTAAACAAAAATGAAAGGTAGAAGTAATTCAGCTTTTTCAAAACAACAATATTATTAACTGGGCTAACAAACTAAGCGATACTTTTGTAGATTTTTGTGAAAAATGTTAAAACTATGAACAGAATTATGAACACTTTCATATTTTAGTATAGCAAACACTTTTTTGTCATACTCTTTATTCACTTCATTGATGGATTTAGATCAATTATTACAGGCAAGGCTAGTAGCACTGCCTATTATTAAGGCGGCTGAACACTTCCCATTGTTAGATCCTGTTTTCACTTGCTTACAGAACATACCCATTCGATCTGAAATTTTCCATGAGGATCTCTGCCTTAGTCTGAAATTTTCCAAAATAATTAAGACTGAAGAGTTGAGCCATTTTTGATAATGAAGCTAGGAAAAATATATTCTGCTCATTTTAAATTTGCTAACTTTTTGGAGAAACTCCTAAGCAGGAGCAGAGTCGTGAAATTAGTCAGGAGATGGCCTTTGTGTCAAGGATGTGACTTTTGCTGATCCCCCTGAAAATATGCCCAAATTATAAACCTCTGAAAGTGTGTGATTTGCACATGCTTAACAAAGACTTGCTAGAGCTTCACAACTAAATTCCCAGAAGATTCCATGAGCAGTAAGAATGCTCCAGTCTGGGGCTATGAGGAGACTAGCAGAATTGTCTCTGTAATTGCGACTCTGGGTTGCTGCAGCCGGTGCCAGATCCAGACGCTAGAACAGAGAGCAGGGAAACACTCTGACTCTATGCCCCTCCTGCTGACACCTAGGCATGGTGGAAGAGGCACCTGATCTGAATGCAGAGGGAGCAAGAGCTAGACCTGGTGGGAGATTGGGGGACGGGGGGGAAGGGCAGAGAATAGATTGGAATAAGGAGTCTGGGGAGAGGTGGAGGTTGGGACTGGAGACTGGCAGGGTTAGGATATGAGGGGAAAACTAGGAGTTGGGGTGGAGGGAGTCTACAGTTGGCTGGGTAACGAGAATCTGACTGGGAGCTGGATGAGAGGAGACTGGGACTAGGAGCCAGTGGATTGGAGGAGACTGAGACCCAACTAGGAGCCAGGGGGAATACTGGCACTGTCTGGGCAAGGAGACTGGGAACATTGAATAGTTGCTCATTACATAAGCACCATTCATCTTGTGCACTGAAAGAGGCAGAGATCTTGTGGAAAAAGTAGTATATGATCATGTAATTAGACTTTCATACTGCATGCACACAAGGGGGCTGTATTAAGGTTGCATGGGTAGCCTTAATTCTGGCATTTGCTAACTTTTGAGTGCTTGAATTTGTTCTTTTAATGTAACTTTTGCTGTGTAATATTTCCCAGTGCATTATTACTGCATAAACCTATTTGATAAGGATTTTTAAATTAAGAATTCTAAATAACTTTTTTTTGCATGGTCACAATGACTGTAAAATAATCTTTCCTGAAAATAAGCTTCTTATTGTGTAGTTTCACTGCCACCTTGTGGCAATCACAAATATATACAGTTTTTTTTCTTTTTTACTTTGAGGATGACTTAAAAAAAAAAAAAAAAGAGGCCCAATATCTGCACCTGTTTGCATACCTACTTTTTTCTTCACAGTTGTGCTCACCGATCTGGTGACTGACTGTACATGCAAACGGCTAGTTATGAATCTAACAAGTGCAAACAGTTACACATGCTTTTTGGTGCTCAGACACTTAAAAAAAATGCTACTGGATTGTTTCCCTTACAATTTTTTAGCTGTCTCTGATTATTTACGATTTCATTATCCACCTTAGTCACTTAAATCTTGTCTACACTATGAAATTTCAGATACTTGCACCAGTTTTAGTAACAATGTAAGTACCATTATAGACCAGCCTCTTGAGTTTTTTGAAAAGGGCTGAAATGTCTGAGTTGAGTCTAGATCAGCGCCTGAACCATTTGCTAATGAAAATGGGTACAGAATTTTTATAGAAGTGCAGTGTGTCCATATTGCTAGAAATGGAGAGAGTAGTCCTATCATATGGCCAAATAAATTAAAATAAGTTGAAAACCTATTACTTTTTTGCATCTATTGCATGAAGGAACATATTTTTGACTGAAGTGAAATCATTTTTGTGAACTTTCCAAGAGTGAAGGGTATGGGTCAAAGAGAAAAAGACAAATGAACAGCTGAAGTTAGTGTAATTTTCAGCTACAGAAGAATTGAAGATACCAAATGCTGTTTAGCACTTACATTTAAAATATGAGATTTTGTTGTACATGTAACAATTGAGGTTATCTCTGGCATAATTTAATACAGCTGCTCCCAGTTTTCTTATTTTTAAGAACAGATGCCTTAGGAGATCACCTGGTATTTGAAAAGCTACTCTACTATTAGGTAGGATTTTCAAATCACGTATGAGAATCATTCTCAAGCATTCTTGTTTAAATAAACACTACACCAATATTATTTTGCAAGTGGCATAATCCCTAGGCAGTTTATCTGTATAGTGTACTCAGTGCTTCAGAGCGCTGGGCTGAAACGTTGCTGAATAGTCTCTTCATAATAGTGCCTTTTTACATAACCTTTTACTCTGGTGATTTTGACCATTGCTTGTAGTTTATTTAGTTAGAACATTACAAATGATATCATCTGAATAAATCACCAAGTCCATATCAAACTGATGTGCTGTACATGTGAAAAGTAAAGGAATTAATACAAAGGCACATTTTTCAAATAAAGCCCTGGTTCAGAACAAGGAGTCATGGTCTCAAGTTGCAGTGGGGGAGGTTTAGGTTGGATATTAGGAAAAACTTTTTCACTATGTGAGGGTGGTGAAGCACTGGAATGGGTTACCTAAGGAGGTGGTGGAATCTCCTTTCTTAGGTTTTTGACAAAGCCCTGGCTGGGATGATTTATTTGGGGATTGGTCCTGCTTTGAGCAGGGGGTTGGACTAGATGACCTCCTGAGGTCCCTTCCAACTCTGATATTCTATGATTCAACATAAGCCTGATCCAAAGCTTATTGAAATCTATGGAGAGACTCCCATTGACTTCAGTGGGCTTCGGTTCAGGCCCAAATGCTTACACTCATGGTTAACTTTCAGCCTATCCCTGTTCAGCAAAGCACTAATGGTAACCTTGCACTGACTTTGAAGTTTAAAATTAAACACACATAGTTAAGTGTTTTGGGCCCCAATCTAGCAAACAATTGAAACATGTACATATACACTTAAGCCTGTGAATAGTTCTTTTGAATTTATTTACATGCTTAAAGTTAAACATACACTTAAGTGCTTTACTGAATCAATGTCAGAAATACTATATAGCATTTTAAAATACAGAACTTCCTATACATTAGACTATTGAAAGTGAATATTAATTTAAGTTACATTTCCCTTTTGCACTTCACTCAGCTGCAACAATAAAACCAAATTAGTCATGCATATAGTCAAATCTTTTCTACTAGACACTTCACTTTCTATTTTTTATGCACTTGACTCGCACATTGTTTTAGTAATTGGGTTGCAAACGCTACCGGGGAATTTTTAAAGGTGGGGGGAGAATGAATCGGTTGGCTCTTTGCTCTTTTTAAATAATGAAAACATTACTTTGGATGGATTTTGCAATACCTTTCTTTTTTTTTTTTAAACTGGAATTTGATATCTGAACTGTCTGATTAATATACTGTGGTTTCACATTTTCGTAAAAACAAATTGAGTCTTTTTCAAATTACTGTCCTATAGACTCTTCCTAAGATTCTCAGTCAGATTGCCCCAACATTCAGCATGAGCAGCTGCAGTTTTGTAGTGGAAAAGTCCAAGGAATCGACAGCACGTGTAGTTGTCTGGAGAGAGATAGGAGTACAAAGGAGCTACACAATGGAGAGCACGTTATGTGGCTGCGATCAGGGCAAATATAAGGTAAAGAGGCTTTCACTTCATCTAGTTTGTGTGGATTGAGTTTACCATTTACATGGATATCACTTTCCAAAACCCAGCTTGTCTGTTTTTAAAAAAGGTGTGTGGACATCCTACTATAGGGCTTTTTACATTATATTGCGCAAAACAGTCTATTTCAATATAATGTAGATTCCTTCATTATTCTTTTGGATCTGTCATTCTAAAAATGTAATGTGTATGTTCTGTTGATTGTCCATATTAACAAGACTATTAATAATTGAGTAAATAAAAATATTTTTGGTTGAAATTTTAAACCTACAAAATGAAGAAATTCATGGTTCTTACTGTAACTTGGGCACAATTACTTTATCAGTTACCAGTACATTCAAGTATTCTTAATACAGACTTCTTGGATACATGACCATTAGCCAGCTTTTACGATGGTGGAAGCTCTCCTCTTGGTACAATCTGGAGTGATCCATCAGACATTAGGTAATGTCACCTCCTGAATTTTCCTCCATGGCAGCAGGCGTAGGCAGATAAAGCCAAACATTTTCATGCTATTTTAGCAGATTGCAGTTCAGCAGTGAATAAAAGTGGTTAAATTTGCCTCCTTTCCCGCCTCCCTCCCCCCAATTTGGGGACTTGTTTTTTGAAATTTTGTTTTCTTCAAAAATGTCTCAGCAGTGCTGGATGAGAAAATCACAGCCAGCCTGTTTTTCCAGTGCAGCATAAGCCTATTGCCCTATGCCTTTTTTTGCGCACCAGTTACCCAACAACCAACAGCTGAATATTGCTAAAAAGTACAACCAGTAAAAAATAGTGGATGACCTGAAGCCTCCTCCATCTTCTTTCCCTCCCCACAGTGCCTCAAACATTGCTGCAGGCTGAAGCAGAGAGGCACGCTGAAGCAGGCTTAGAAAGTAAATGACCCCTGAATGTCAAAACATCCCACACAGTAGCTTCTCCTGTTTGCAAGCAGACCTCAGCCATGTTGAACAGGCAGACCAGAAGGCTGCAAGCGAGGAAGACAGTAGACAGTGAGGTATAATTATCCTATTCCAGCATGGAGCCTAGTGACAATGCACACACCTCAGCAGGCTTCTCAGTAAGCCCATATAGGGTACATTAATTCCTGCTTCGTACTAGGTACACAAGTGTCCCTATGATGGGTTAGTTCCAAAATATTCCCTGACCACTTTCTGTGGTCCTGAGATGGGGATGCTTTTAGGGCTCCTATCGATAATCGTTCATCCAGGAGTCCCATAGACCAAAAATCTTCAGAATACTTTTTAGATAAATAAGGTAAAGCATGGGATGCTAAACTGAAATTTAAGAAAATTAACTTCCAAAGGCCTCAGATCAGTCCTCATGTAAAAAAAGAGTAGAAATCAAATAGAAAATCTGTCCATTTGAGTCCTACTGAAGAATCAGTTATCCAGAAAGGAAAACCCCTTCGTGCTTATTACAGACCAACCAAGAAGATCAAATCCCTGCACAATAATCTTGTTTTTGGAGTCAGTGCAATGAGAGAGATTTCCATTTTCCCATGAAGGCAAAGAGGCTATTTGGGATGCCTGGCCTCTAGAAATGCCCACACTCTCTTGTTATAAGAAGGAAATAATGAGATTCATCTGGCAGCTTAAGATCAATTGATAGAACAAGAAAGGAGGAAAAGTCTTCCAAGAAAAAGTACAGAAAAAGAGTATGGGAAAAAGAGATGGGTATCCCATCAGAATATGAATTTTTACTATGAAACCCCATTGATAGGAGGTAGAATCCTCAGTCAGGAAGGAAATCAGGTCCATTTTATTTGAAACTTTCTTATCTGAAGTTGAAATAATTCTTGAGAGAAGTATCAGAGGGGTAGCCGTGTTAGTCTGGATCTGTAGAAGCGACAAAGGGTCCTGTGGCACCTTATAGACTAACAGAGGTATTGAAGCATAAGCTTTCGTGGGTGAATACCCACTTCTTCGGATGCAAACACTTCTTGAGAGAAGTGTGTCTGGAGACAACCTTGTTTTAGCTGATTCAGTGGATTCTCTACAGTGTGTAGCTAGATCCATGGTCACAGATATTGTTAGCGTTATCTAGGCATGGAAAATGAATGCCCAGGCAAAGCAACTAATGACCATGTCTGAATGCTCTGGATGAAAGCTATTAAAAGAGCCACTTTGTAAGGTGGTTATTAAAGCAATAGCAAGAGGAAAACTACCTGCCTTCAGTAACTTCAAGACATTCTAAAAAGGTAATGTAATCTGAACTACAGACACTACTCCTTTTCATACTGGCAAATACAATTGACCGATCATAAACACACTCTCAGGAATATGGTTTCACTATTATTGGCAGAAAATTTTTAAGGTCTGGGAATCCTGATACAACTCAGAAAAGGGAAGGCTTTTAAAGGAGAGGCAAAGATTCTTTGAACAATAGCAGTACTTCTGTATGAACGGCACCCAAGTTAAGCTCTTGAAGATGCTCATATCTTGCATCAGCCTATTCTAAGGTCTGAGAACAGTGGGGGTGGGAGGGAGAGCACATGACCTAGAAATACTACCTCACTGGTCTAAGAGACCCTTGTTTTCCGGTATTTGACACGGCAATGGAACCCCTGGTGAACATACCATTATAGGAAGACTCTTCTCTGCCAAAGACTCCTGGTATCTTGAAACCAGTTGCCTGAAATTTGAGTGCCAACAACAAAGTAAAAAGGGTTATTCACCCAAAGCAGTCTCCACCTTATTTATAGCAATGAAAAATTTATCCAGCACATTATATGCCACATCTGAAAGAAAAAATATACATTTGTAAACAAGGGAATATCATAGAATCTCAGGGTTGGAAGGGACCTCAGGAGGTCATCTAGTCCAACCCCTTGCACAAAGCAGGACCAACCCCAACTAAATCATCCCAGCCAGGGCTTTGTCAAGCCTGTCCTTAAAAACCTCTAAGGAAGGAGATTCCACCACCTCCTTAGGTAACCCATTCCAGTTCTTCACCACCCTACTAGTGAAAAAGGTTTTCCTAATATCCAACCTAAACCTCCCCCTCTGCAACTTGAGACCATTACTCCTTGTTCTGTCATCTTCTACCACTGAGAACAGTCTAGATCCATCCTCTTTGGAACCCCCTTTCAGGTAGTTGAAAGCAGCTATCAAATCCCCCCTCATTCTTCTCTTTTGCAGCCTAAACAATCCCAGTTCCCTCAGCCTCTCCTCATAAATCATGTGCTCCAGCCCCCTAACCATTTTTGTTGCCCTCTGCTGGACTCTTTCCAATTTATCCACATCCTTCTTGTAGTGTGGGGCCCAAAACTGGACACAGTACTCCAGATGAGGCCTCCCCAGTGCCGAATAGAGGGGAATGATCATGTCCCTTGATCTGCTGGAAATGCCCCTACTTATACAACCCAAAATGCCATTAGCCTTCTTGGCAACAAGGGCACACTGACTCATATTCAGCTTTTCGTCCACTGTAACTCCCTAGGTCCTTTTCTGCAGAACTGCTACCCAGCCATTCAGTCCCTAGTCTATAGCAGTGCATGGGATTCTTCCGTCCTAAGTGTAGGACTCTGCACTTGTCCTTGTTGAACCTCCATATTTCTTTTGGTCCAATCCTCTGATTTGTCTAGGTCCCTCTGTATCCTATCCCTACCCTCCAGCGTATCAACCACTCCTCCCAGTTTAGTGTCATCTGCAAACTTGCTAAGGGTGCAGTCCACACCATCCTCCAGATCGTTAATGAAGATATTGAACAAAACCGACCCTTGGGGCACTCCACTTGATACCGGCTGCCAACTAGACATGGAGCCATTGATCACTACCCATTGAGCCCGACCACCTAGCCAGTTTTCTATCCACCTTTTACAGTCCATTCATCCAGCCCATACTTCTTTAACTTGCTGGCAAGAAGACTGTGGGAGACTGTGTATCAAAAGCTTTGCTAAAGTCAAGAAATAGCACATCCACTGCTTTCCCCTCATCCACAGAGCCAGCTATCCCATCATAGAAGGCAATTAGGTTAGTCAGGCATGACTTGCCCTTGGTGAATCCATGTTGACTGTTCCTGATCACTTTCCTCTCCTTTAAGTGGTTCAGAATTGATTCCTTGAGGACCTGTTCCATGATTTTTTCCAGGGACTGAGGTGAGACTGACTGGCCTGTAGTTCCCCGGATCTTCCTTCTTCCCTTTTTTAAAGATGGGCACTACATTAGCTTTTTTCCAGTCATCTGGGACCTCCCCCGATTGCCATGATTTGTCAAAGATAATGGCCAATGGCTCTGCAATCACATCGGCCAATTCCTTTAGCAGCCTCGGATGCAGTGCATCCGGCCCCATGGACTTGTGCTTGTCCAGCTTTTCTAAATAGTCCCGAACTACTTCGTTTTCCACAGAGGGCTGGTCACCTCCTCCCCATACCGTGCTGCGGAGTGCAGCCGCCTGGGAGCTGACCTTGTCTGTGAAGACCGAGGCAAAAAAAGCATTGAGTACACTAGCTTTCTCCACATCCTCTGTCACTAGGTTCCCTCCCTCATTCAGCAAGGGGCCCACACTTTCCTTGACTTTCTTCTTGTTGCTAACATACCTGAAGAAACCCTTCTTGTTACTCCTAACATCTCCGGCTAGCTGCAACTCCAAGTGTGATTTGTCCTTCCTAATTTCACTCCTGCATGCCTGAGCAATATTTGTATACTCCTCCCTGATCATTTGTCTTGTAAGCTGCTTTTTTGTGTTTAAGACGAGCAAGGATTTTACTGTTAAGCCAAACTGGTCGCCTGCCATATTTACTTTTCTTTCTACACATCGGGATGGTTTGTTCCTGCAACCTCAATAAGGATTCTTTAAAATACAGCCAGCTTTCCTTGACTCCTTTCCCCCTCATGTTATTCTCCCAGGGTACCTTGCCCATCAGTTCCCTGAGGGAGTCGAAGTCTGCTTTTCTGAAGTCCAGGGTCTCTCTTCTACTGCTCTCCTTTCTTCCTTGTGTCAGGATCCTGAACTCGACCATCTCATGGTCACTGCCTCCCAGGTTCCCATCCACTATTGCTTCCTCTACTATTTCTTCCCTGTTTGTGAGCAGCCGGTCAAGAAGAGCTTTTCCCCTAGTTGGTTCCTCCAGCACTTGCACCAGGAAATTGTCCCCTACACTTTCCAAAAACTTCCTGGATTGTCTGTGCACTGCTGTATTGCTCTTCCAGCAGATATCAGGGTGATTAAAGTCACCCATGAGAACCAGGGCCTATGATCTAGTAACTTCTGTTAGTTGCTGGAAGAAAGCCTCATCCACCTCATCCCCCTGGTCTGGTGGTCTGTAGCAGACTCCCACCGCGACATTACCCTTGTTGCTCACACTTCTAAATTTAATCCAGAGACTCTCAGGTTTTTCTGCAGTTTCATACTGGAGCTCTGAGCAGTCATACTGCTCTCTTACATACAATGCAACTCCCCCACCTTTTCTGCCCTGCCTATATAGTATAAGACTTCATCTAGCCCAAATGCTACATATCCAAAATTACCTCCAGACAGCTGAGCCTGGGTTTGAAAAGAAACTCTGATGATTATAAGAATTATGTAATAGCAATTGCAAAAATTAAAAAGATCAGATTGCAGAACAGACATTTATTTCCCCTGGTCCTTAACTAAACTGTACATCGCTCCATGAACATCCATGTGAAACAATCTTTGCTGACTGAAGCACACTTTTGAGCCCATCACTTCCTAGAAATCAAGAGCATATTCACTGTAGCAATAACTTTGGACTGAAAATTTTCAGGGTTTGACAACTGTGCAATACTGCTCTATGAAAGAGTTAAGTAAGATAGTTTCATTCTTATTCATGGATTATTAATTATTTATTCTTGGTAAGACATAATTTTGTAAATTAGTTTTTAAACAAATTGGTGTATTTTACTGAATTTTTTATACCTGGAATATACTCATTTTTTTGCATTCTGACAGAACTTCCTGAAGAAAATTCTTTTAGATTAAAATGTAAATACTGTAAATTCAGTTTCTGTGAAAAATGACTTAATATTCAGTTGTTCTTCCTTTCCATTAATGAATTACAGAAGACTGATAAATTGTGATTTAGGAATCTATGATCTCTCTTCAGTGCTGTGTGTGTAACCCCCATTTGCACTGATAGGAATTAAGCTCCGGCACAGAGGGCAGAATATACCTCTGAGATACTGAAGTCTTCTAGAAATAGCCATTCTATCCAAGATGAAAATTAACCTTTTTAGTTTTGTAAATTCCTGTTTTTCTCAGCATTTGTATAAAAATTCTTATCTGCATTTCACAGCTAATTTGGAGAAAAATGTTGTAAAATATAACAAAATACTGGAATGTGGTTATAAGCTAATAGTGTATCGATATTTTATTTCATGCATAGGGGTTACAGATAGGAACACGAGAACTGGAAGAGATGGGAGCCAAATTCTGTGTTGGCTTACTGCGTTTGAAAAGACTGACCTCTCCACTGGAATTCAATCTGCCTTCTAGCCTCCTTGACATTGAAAATGAGTTGATTGAATCAAGCTGTAAAGTAACAAGGTAAAACAAATGAATTGCATTTGTCTTTCCAAAGAAATAAATTATCCATACAGTGTCTAAAACATTACAAAATCAGGGAAAAGCTTACACAAATGAAGGTTTTTAAAATGCTTAGAATGTGTTCTACTGTCACAAGTGTCATGTACATTATTAAATGTTAAAAGGTTTTATTATTTCACATTGTTTTTTAAAAAAAAAAAAAGGTTTAACTGATGACTACATTTGAAGCAAACTGGAATATCAGATAGCTTGAGAGAACAAAAATACAAATTGGTAACTATGGGCCGGATTTGTTCATGTAAACTTGTATAGCCCCATTGACTACTTTGCTAGTTTACCCCAGTGGAGGATTTGGTTCTATAACTCTAATTCACCTTCAATCATAAGAGGTCTGTGTTTAAGTGTTAATGGATAAAACCTATGGATGTTTCTACAGTTCAGTGGAGGCGCTATAATTGATATTTTTATTGAAGTGAATTAGTATGGGGGAAGTTTAACTTCACAATTCTGCTGTTTTGTGTTTTGACACTAGACTATTCTGTTTAAGGTTGGGTTGCCAGAATGGTATTACAGTGGCTTACACTGAACTGGTTTCTCTTTGCAAGAGAAAAAGACACACACTTGCTTTCAGTTTTAAACAAAAATATTGCAGAGTTCAGCAAAAATGTGGCAAAAACCTATAGAAACTCGATCTGTGCCTCCCCCCTCTCCAATGATCCCCCCCCCCCCCGCCCATGGTATTGGGACAGTCACTTGAAGAATCGTGTTGGATATATTTCAATAAGAGGCTTGCAGTTTTCTGTAAGCAAGCTGTCATAGTTACAGCCTCTGTGCCTGTCGATCTCTGTAGAGGGAAGATGCAGTTCTTCCATCCCTTAATGAGGGCACACCAGATGAGATGCTATTCTGACTTTGCCAATGGTCTTAGCAAATGCCCATTGAGTATGCCAGGGCTTCAGACTTTTGTACTGGTGACCCCTTTCACACAGCAAGCCTCTGAGTGTGACACCCCCCCCCCCCTTATACATTAAAAACACTTTTAAAATATATTTAACACCATTATAAATGCTAGAGTCAAAGCAGGGTTTGGGGTGGAGGCTGACTGCTCGCGACCCCCCACGTAATAACCTCGCGACCCCCTCAGGGGTCCCGACCCGCAGTTTGAAAACCCCTGGAGTATGGTCATTATAAATAAAGACTAGCTTTTAAATTCTTCGTCCCCCCCTCCCCCATCCCCAGTTGTAGCATGGATTACTAGATACAAACTAGTTTTGGAGGTTGTCTAATGAATTTGTTAAGAAAAGTCTGGAGTTTATTGATTAGTTTCATTTTTTTATTTGAAATGTCTTTCGTCCCCTCCCCTCATCTTCCCATAACTCAGAAACCACTAAATGGAGTTTGCTCTCAAACTTTCCGTTCTTAGCTTCAGCTCAGAGGAAAATATTTTGGAAAGCTTTATCCCAATACAATACTTTTTCATGAAAAGAAATTATAATAGAAATATATTAACATTAATTACAGCTTTTGTGAAAGCTGTAACTGCTACTTACCTAATGGTTTGTATTCAAGGGTCTCAAAGTGCTTTACAGTATCAGAGGGGTAGCCGTGTTAGTCTGGATCTGCAGAAGCGACAAAGGGTCCTGTGGCACCTTATAGACTAACAGAGGTATTGGAGCATAAGCTTTCGTGGGTTCCGATGAAGTGGGTATTCACCCACGAAAGCTTATGCTCCAATACCTCTGTTAGTCTATAAGGTGCCACAGGACCCTTTGTCACTTCTGAAGTGCTTTACAATTTGTTAAATACTGCAATATCCCTGTGAGGTAGGGACGTATTTTATAATAACCATTTTACTGATGGGTAAACTGAAACATAGGGGTTAAGTGATGTCTTACCCACCGTTGTACAGGAAATCCGTGGAAGAGGTTTTCATATGGAAGTATATGTGTGGCATTTAGTTCATATATTATAAAACTTCTATTGTTTTACTCTGTTTAAAAATGTAATTTTGTTTTTAATATGAGTACTTACACAATCCTAAAGTAACAATAACTTTATAACCAGTTTAAATCACTGAAGTATAATTTGACGTGTAAATGATGTCACTTTGAGTAACTGTTAATAAATGTGTGAAGAAGAAAAGGCATTTATGGGTAAGTCTGGTACTTTATAGCTTTGAGGTGCATTTTCCTTCATGAAATATTCTCTGCAGATCCCTCTTGTAGGAGTTTGTATGCTATCCCTCACAATCAATGGAATTATTTAAAGCAATAAACTTGTATGAGGTATGTGTATGGACCATGGGTTAAAGAATACTTTTTCCCATTAATGGTCTTTCTCCACCTGCTAAGCAAAAGCAGTCACAAAATATTGCTTTTAATTTCTTGTTTTGATTGGTGCCGTTAAAAATAAATAAATAAATAGTAGGGTATAAAATGGCTATTAATAGTTTTGTAGTAATTTTTAGTTCATCTAAGGTTTCAGTTCTATTCAGACTATCAAAACGGTGCATCTCAAAGTGCTTGGCCTTTTAAAAAAATGCTTTTTGCAATAGTAACAGGGTAATCTCTCAATAGACATGTTAGACACCTGAGGTGAAGGCAATGATTTCAAGAGGGCTAGTCTTTCCTATTTATATATATATATCAGTTTACTATTAACAAACCACAAGCTGAAGATTTCAGTTGTTTGCTAAATTTACAGTGGAATCTGAAGCTAGTTTTATGAAGGAACAAAGGAGGCAAACTTAAAAACGACTGGTATTTTCTGATTATATTGCCTCTCCGATTCAAACTGTCCCTCCCTTCTCTTATTTGAAGAATGTATGTACTTTGCTGAGGTAGAGAGGAACTGAAGGACAGGCTTTCTTAACTGCAATTTGAAATGGTCAGACCAGTGGTTGGTTTGTGCATGCCACCTACCTGTTCATGGCTTTAAACAGTTCCACGGCTCATAAGATGCACAGTATTCTACAGTATAGGTCTGCAGAAGCAATGTGAAACCTTCCTCTTAGCTAGCTCAAAGTGGTTACAGTTCGAGGTGGATGAGACCAAGAATGCCAGGTCAGGTCATTGACAACAAAGAGAGATTAGGAAAAGGATTATTGGGGAAAATATTTGGAAGGAGAAGAGAGGTGATAGGTCCCCAAGGAATGGGAGACTGTTCTAGGGGGCAGCTTGATAGAAGGCATAAAGTAGAGAGTATAAACAATAAGGAGTGTCAGGTGACAGGAGCAGAAGATTACTTTAGCAGTGCCATTGTGAATAGACTGGAGAAGGGAGAGATGTAAAAGGAGGTCAGGAAGAATGCTGTATTGGCAAGGTGAGAGAGTACCAAGTTGTGGATGAGGGTTTTAGCAGTGGGAACATTGAAGAGGTAGGGTGGACTTGGTACTCTTAAGTAAAAAGACTTAGCAGAAGAATGGATAAAGGGAGGAATCAAAGGCTATTACATAAAGGTTCCAAGCATGAGAGGCAGGAGGGATAGCAAAGCTGTCTAGAGTGGAAGAGAAGGGAGGTAGAAAAGAGTGATAAGGAGAAAAGGTGTGTTTAGTTTCAGGGAGAGTGAATTGGATGTAGTACTGGGATGTCCAAAAAAAAAGTCTGAGAAACATTTGGAGATGGCAGACTAGACGGGGAAATAAATAGATTTGGTTTGGGACTCATCTGCAGTGATCTCTCTTAAGCAACTACTTGGGACTGACAAAAATTGGTGACTTGCCGGGAGTGGACATCAAATAGAGATGAAGCAGAACTGTGCTCCAGTGTCCCCAACAGTACTGAATAGTCTATTAAAACAGAAATTATATTAGGCAACCTCCTTTCACAGGATTCACTGTAGTTGGTATCTGAATCAACGGGAGTGTATATGCTGATCAAGAGTGAGTGTAGAGAGAACACAAAAGAACAAAGGCAATGTGCTCCAGTGATAATTCTGCCATATCTATTTAAATATTACATTTAGAGACTGTTTCGTTATACAGTACTGTTTGTATAGTGGCCACCACAATGTGCCCTTGATTTCAGTTGGGGTCACTAGGCATGACCATAATATTAACAGTAATAGCAGTATCCAAAAAGACAAACAGAAAAAGGGAAGAGAATGAGGATCGAATAAAGAAGTAGTCAGCAAGGTGAGAGGCCACAGAAGTTCAGACTCTTCCTGGCTAGTGCACAATGCCTTTTCTGTGTCATCAAGAGCTCTTGCAGACTGGTGGGGAGGGAGGGAATTCACCCTTGTGATGGAAACAGCCTGCCTTCCCCAACCTCTCTTTGGGGATCAAGCCAGTGGAGGATTGCATATTAATGTCGACAAAATACAGTACTTGTTTGTTTAAACAATTTAAATGTAATAAGATTTTAAATTTAGAGAAACAATATACATCATGTCTTCCATCATGTTTGCTTAATGGTGTAAGACAGCGAAAGGGTTAGGACACAATTGCGTGACCTGAAGAGTAGAGTTAATTGCAGCTACAAAACACATTAGAACAGTAGGTCACTGGAAAGGTCACTTAGTCTTCGTCCATGTAAACCCACAGAGTGGCAAATGATATTTACAATCTGTCAGTTTCTAGTTATTGTGCAGTTACATCATTAAAACTACTATAAATATAACGTGTTAGAAGTTTATTGAGGTTTACTTTCCTTTGAACAGAGTACATTTAAATCAGGAGGTAATTAAAGAAAGATAAACCTCTTCAATAAAATGAAACAGTAATGTTTTTATGTTTGGGATGCCTTTATTTATTCTACTTAATTTTAAGTGTTCACTCTATTTATAACTCACATAATTTCTACAGAAAACATCTTGTAAGATATTTCAGGAGATTAAAAGTGCAATTGAGTGTGTTGGCTGTAACCTCTAAAACATCTGAAATGATTCTATGCATATGTTTTCACTGCATGTTAAGCATGGGGTAAAAAATTGCACAGTTAGTCTAATTTATGACAATCACAGGTTATGTGACCACATGTACTGTGCTGTCACTTCCTCCACCTTACTCCTGAGGGCATTCTGCATCAAAAAATTAAAAATTCTGCGCACAATATTTTAAAATTCTGTAAAATTCTGCACATTTTATTTGTCAAAAAAATGTGGAGGCTCCAGCATGGCATTGGAGAGCATAGGCCACTGGCTGCACAGAGGTGGGAGATCACTTTGCAGCTTCTCCCTCGGACACAGACTCAGCGGTGAGGCTGCACCCAGCCCCGACACAGTGCAAGGACCGGGCCTGCCTCAGAAACACCCCAGAGCCCTGCCCCTCTGTGCCAAGTGCCCCAGGTGTGGGCAGGCAGGCTCAGCGAGGCATGATTCAAGCATGGAGGGGCTTAATGTAGGGGGATCCAGGTGTGGGTTGAAAGGGTTCTGTGTGGGGCAATTTGGGTGCGAGTAGCTCAGTGGGGGATCCACATGCAGTGGATCTGGATGCGCAGGGGCTTGTTGGGGGGTTTTGAGTGAAGGGGGGGTCCAGGTGAAGGTAGTTGGGGCTCAGTAGAAGGGGTGTCTGGGTGTGGGGGGGGGGGATAGAGCTCGGCAGGGGGGGTCTGGGTGTGGAGGGCTCAGTGGTGGGGTCCAGATGCTAGGGGAGTGGGGCTCAGTGGGGTGGGGATCCAGGTGCAGCTGGTTGGGGCTTGGTTATGGTGGGGGTGCGGTGGCTTGTCAGGATGGTCCAGGTGCAGGGGAAGTGGAGCTCATCAGGGAGGTTGAGTACAGTGGGGGATGAGGCTCGGTGGGAGCGTCTGGGTATGAGGGGGTCTGGATGCACAGGGGTTGGGTGGATGGGGGAGCAGCTCTCTGTACAGTGATCCCTCCCCCTGCAGCTGAGGAGTGATGGGTGCAGGAAGCATGGGGTGGGGGTGGGAGGTTTTGCAGAGCTTCTTAAAATGGGGAGAAATCCGGGGGTGGGTCTGACACAGCTCCGGATGCTGTGCAGGGGAAGAGGAAGTCCCATCCTTCCCAGCCCAGCTAGGACTAGCAGCTGAGCCGCCAGCCAGGTCTTCCCCAGTCCTGCCCCCTGCCCCACAGTCATTTACCTCTCTACCAGCTACCCTGGGCACCCGAAACATACTGCTGGAGCGGGGTCACATGACTGCTCTTGTGGCTTCCTTTTGCTTCCCCATCAGAAAATAATTTTTTTCTGCGGGAAAGCAAAGAAATCTGTGGGGGAAGTCAATTCTGTGCAGAATTCTTCAATGAGTATCACCTGCACTGGCTCTGTATCTGACTGTGACAAGCAACACAGTTATCTGGGTGCATATCCCAAAATATATAGCAGCACAACTCTGTTGCTCTGCATTTGTACTCGCAGGATGTTATGGGGCAATTTGTCTGCCAACTCTAGGAGTTGTGGGAGGCAGTTTAACTGAGAGAACACACATGCTTTGTTTTAGATATAGCAAATACTAATCAGAAGAGGAACTGAAATGAACTAAAATGACGTAGAAAAAGGCGAGTAAAATGAAAGCAGCCATTAATTACAAAATAACTATTCTCAAGATATGCATGGTAACAAAAGTGATTAAAGGAAATTTCTATTAAAACCTTTCACTTTTCTATCTTCATTTAGCTTTAAATGACAAAAAGGCATAGCCAACTAATTGACTATACTTGTGGTTCAATATTAAGAATGTTCAAGAGACTAAATAACCAAGCTCAGCCAAATTTATTGGCTAAAGATAAAGCAATACAGTACAGTACAGGAAAGAGAGTTAATCCATTAGCAGTCCTTCCCAGAAGGCAGTCTCGCAATGTGTTCGGTTCGCCTTATACAGACGATGTGCTTCCCAAAAGCCCTCTTAAACTCGCCATCTTTTATAGATGGCTGTTTACAAGTTACAGAACGCTGTTCACCGTGTTTAAAGTTTAATTGGCCAGATTGTGCCAGTTTTGTTTTGGTGCCTCCCAGTACTTTCCGATCTTTTGTTTGAATATTAAATTCCAAATGCTAAAAGGCATGAAGGTACTCCCTAACAGAGAACATTCATACATTTACATTATTCATACATACACGACATTGTACCTTAACACTCGTCCATCTAGTTTTTGACAGTTGTATTTGCTTAAGCCAACAGCTGAGCTATTCTTATCCCTGGGCATGATAGGATGTATGCCTTCGCTTAAGAGTCCAGGAATAGTCATAGTACAATTTAGCATCATTACACCTCCCCCACCCCCCCACACATGCATTATAATAATTGTGGGCATACAACATATTAATGTGTTGTGTGTGTAACATACATACATTGGCTAACAACCTTCAGAATAGGCTAACCAGGTGTTAAATGGTTCTCGGCTTGGGGTCTGCCTTGTAACTCAGGGAGAGATGTTGTCTCACTGTATTGCAATGATAAGTGAAATCACTGGGTGAAATTCTGTGGCCAGTGTTATGCAGAAGGACAAACTAGATGATTCTAATGCTCTTTTTCTGTTCTTAAAATTGTATATTTGCTGAAACCTACTTTTATAAATTAAATGATGCAGGTGTCTGTTCTTTTCCTCCATAAGGTTTTAGTCAATAATATTCTTAAACTTTTGTCCCTAAAATGTTCAAATATCACTACTGACTTTGAGTGCCTCAGTTTTGGAGTGCCTGATTTTCAGAATGAGTCCTGACTTCAGAAGGGGCTGTGTACTAGTCTTCTGAAAATTAAACTCCTTCAAGGTGTCTCAGGTTGTGCCCCAAAAATCACTAGTTACTCTTAACAATTTGAATTAAAAAAATCCAATATTACCAGAAATCCCAAAAATTCTCTTCTCTATTTTCTTTTATCCCACAAGAAGTTTTCACAGCCAAATTATTCTTAGAAACTCTTTTCAGTGGAAATATTGATTGTTTTAACCATACTGGTGCTACTAGATACCATAACTGTTTTCAAAATGTTACTACCTGTTACAGGTTCCCCATTGTCTGGGTACCAGTCTGTTGCATATGGTCCCAATTTCAGAGTCTCACATGCTTCCAAGCCAACTGCATCTGAGTAGAGTGTATTCATTGTTTCTAGCTCAAGGTCTATAGGGCACACTCCCAGGATCAGACCTTGTCTGTTACCTTTCTTTGGAATGTGGGGCACCACCACCCAGCTGCCCTAGATCCCCAAAATCAGTGTCTAAGACCTACTGAGACCCTCTCCAGTTGCTGCTTACATATGTTCCCTCAGAGCTTCACTTAGGCTGTGGGCACTCCAACCTTCTAGTTTCATTCCTTCTGGAACGCATTGCAGGTGAACAAGGAACACAGGCTTAGCAAAGGGATGTCAGTGGTTACAGATCTTTGAAAACAAATAGAAGTCTTGTCAGATGTCACCCCTTCTGGTGAGTCTGTGGTTTGTCAGTGTTTTTTGTTAGGATAGTCCCTCCTGCTCTCACCTTCCTGCATATCCTCCTTACATATGGCAATTGTCAGCCCCCACCTAGCTAGAGCAGCATCCTACTCTCAAATAGACCTCTCTCTGCCATGTGCTCCACTGGAAAACTCCACTCCAGCCTTCAGTCATACATACCTCACCCCCTAGGAACCCTCAGTAGGAAGTCTCAACTGCTGGCCCTCTCCCATGGAACTGATGGCCTCAGATTGTGGGCTGGATTACTTCTCAGTAATAAGAGACAAGGACCTGAATAAGAGCTCTGGGTAAGCTTGAAAGCTTAAACAGAAATTGATCCAGTAAAAGATATTGCCTCACCCACCTTGTCTCTCCGATATCCTGGGCCCAACATGGTGGCAACAACAGCACTGCAGACAATTCTCTGTGATAGTTCTTTACACCTTGTTGAAGCACCTTTCCTGGGCTCGGCGTGTTTTTACTCTCAGCAAATTCATCTTACAAAATGGAGTTTATATTTTGAGATTGGCGTATCCTGCTCTGTGCCACGTGTATTTTGGCAAAGTGAGCCTTAGAGAAATCATTTAATGATATTGAGCATGCACCGTAGGCTTAAGTAATATTCCAAAGAATTTTTGTCTGGAAATGAAATAAAAAGGAGTTTATGACTGTGTGTAAATTACAAACTGCATAATAATTTTCCCTTCACAGTTGCATCATTTCTATCTCAAATTCATTAGCAACAAACTTTGATTAAAATATTTCTAGTAGAGTTTGATAGCCAAGAGGATAAAGCTCTTTGTGGGATTGCATTTTGAACTGAATTTGTGGCTATAAATGATAGAGCTTTTGTGGTTCCAGATTAGTCCCCATGGTGCACACTAGAAAAAAACAACCACATATAATTCAGCATAATTTGTATTGATCGCATTTTTTGTTTAAGATTGCACCTGAGACATCACTGAGTTTGCATTTTGTCTTAGCCCTAGCAGAGGTTGACTTCCCAGGTCACAAATAAAGCTAGTTGCTAGGCTTCGTTAAGAGATTGTGGACCAGGTTTCCAGTCTTCTAAGGTTACGCGGGGCTAAGTAACTTTAAAAACAGACAGAAATAAACAGAGAATTTCCCTTGAATCGGGGAATGCTTTGCTTCCTCCTACACTAGCTTCACCTGACCAACTCATCCACAACTGGTGTAAGTGCAGAGGATGGGGCATGCCATGGGCATTTGAAGGGTGGAATTGGGTAAGAAGGGGCATGGTGAAGTGTAGCTCCTTCCATAACACCTTACCACTTGAATTCTGAAAAAATTACAGTCATTTAATGTGTTCATGAAGGAGAATAGAAATGTAATCATAGTTCTTGGCACTATTTCTTGTCTAATTTTTTTGTATGTTTTACTATTTGAATAATCAAAATGACACTAGAGGTCCTAATTGATCATCAGTTAACAGGACTTAAAAATAATTTTGGTGAAGTATTAAAAGGCACTTGTTATCTTGATTGAGTGATAGTGCCAAACATTATTACCTTAAACAGCTAGAGGAATTATTTGTGCTTCAAGTGAAGAAACCTTTGTATAGGTCTGTGAGCAATAAATACTGAACATGGAATGCTTCGTTACCCTCAAGGAAAACTGAACACTAGAGGAAAGCTAATAGTTATGACTCCAATTCTTTGTATGTTGTATGTAGGAATATGTATACACTGTCCCACTGAAGTCTGTGCAGGTGTAAGTATCTCCCCATGTTGTCCTGGGCCTCAGTATTATAAAGGAATTTCTCTTCTGCTGCAATTGTCAAGATTCTTGTTTCCAGATTCTTAGAGCATTTTATGAGTGTGCCAAATTATAAAGGTGCCTTCAGCATGTAAAGGATTACCAGGTTCCCATCAGATTCAGTGATCTGATGGGGGTTATAAAAGAAAAAGGGAAGCTGGTACAGAGGGGGCTGTCATGGGGGATGGGTGTGTCCTGTCTCCTCCAAGTTGGCTGAGCTGGAAAGGTGTTTGGTGTCTATTACCCAGTAGTTTGAGTTGATTTGTTCTGGTTTTGAGTTGTTTGGGGGTTTTTTTGGAAATAAAGCAAGACCTGAAGAAAGGGATGTGAAGAGACCTGTAGTTGGAACTTTATTTTTCCTTCCCCAGTTGGTGAGTTTGCACACCAGCTTACAGTGAAATGTTCTAATTACTTATAAAACCATAAGTGCAATGTTTGAACAAGTTTTGTCTTTTTGTTTCTGTTTTTATTTACATTTGGAATTCCTTAGACATCAAATCCATGTATAATAATTAGAAATTCTTCTATTTCTATGAAAAATCACTTATTTTCCCCCCTATTGTGCAGTTAAGAATTTTTTTTTTATATATTTTTTTTGGTATCCAGTGCTTGCAGGCTTGCAAACTATTTTCACTCTTGATGTATTTTGTATTTTCACAGGAAATGTTATAAAATTGAATAAAAATATATGTAATCCAAATTGGATGATGATGATAAAGTAATCCATTCATATCCAGATCCTTATTGGGTAGCAATCATCCCTGGGACAAGTCCTATTCACCATATCTTACACCTGAGTTTCATCCCATGTGAGAACAAGCTATTTTGCAGATGTGTATCATTTAATTCTTTCTGTTTAATTCATATGGAATCTAGTTTTTACGTACTGAAAGTCATTTCAACCTACGGGACTTACGGAGCTGATTTCTACTATAAATGTATAAGACATAATATAGTGAATATGTTTTGGTCTGATTGTTCAAAATTCGTATCCTTCATATTCTATACGGAACTTGTAAGGAAGAGGGAGGGAAGTGGTATGCAATACTAGTGATGCACCATTTCACGTTCCTGGAATCATGAGCCTGGACAAGAATTGGTTACTCCACATGTTGCCTGGATAATGCTGGTTAGCACAACTACACTTCCTATACACAATTAACGTTTGAAAGGGGAAAATATTTATTGGAGTTCCAAAATACTTATTACTCCAGAACTTAAGGGAAAGAAAAATCAGAAAACAGTCCACGTAGGCCATGTCTGCACCAGAAAGTCTTCCCAGTAGCATTTGTGCTGACCTATAGCTGCTGATGTGGTAACCTCACTAGGGCATGTGCACACTTGGCTGCTATTGCTGGTGCATGCATCCTCACAGAAGAGGTTCTATCGACACAAGACATGATGTCCTGTGGATAGACATCCCAATGCCGCTTTTCAGTGCACAGCCTTGTGCGCTACTTTTGCAGTGCATTGTGAGACCTCAGAATTCCTCAAGGAATTGTGGGAACTTTGGGGTGTCAGGTTCCCACAATTCCCTCTGTTCCATCCCCTAAACTTTTTATTTGTACTTTTTTTTTTAATTCCCACAGTTCCTCTCTTTCATCCCATAATCTGCTCTTCCTTGTGTCAGTTTTTAGTCTCTCTTCCACTTAAGGAGAATCATGGATGCCGAACAGGTCAGTGGAGTTCTCATGTCTGTTTCAGAGACTGGGCACCTGATTGTTCTGTGTTTGTGGAACTTCAGCTATCACAGCGGCCAGTCATAGAGCAGTGAAAATGAGAATACTGAGGAGTGGATTTTTTGGATAGTGAATGAAAATTGCCAGCTGTACACATTAGCGCAATGCTTCTGGGCTCATGAAACAAGCACCGAGAGGTGGGACTGGATTGTGTTTCATATCTGTGAGGATTATCAGTGGCTGCAGAGCTTTTGGATATGGAAGGCCTGGAGTAGTATGCTGAACTCACCTAAGCCTTCCTGTATGGAGATGGCAAAATGAGAGCTGCTTTGACAGTGGAGAACCAGGTAGTGAGTGTGCTGTGGATGTTTGTGGCCCTGATTGCTGTTTGTCAGTGGGCAGTCAGTTTGACATTGGCAAGTCTATGGAGGGGCAGTAGTCATCCAAGTGTTCGTGGCTGTTGAGCGTGTCCTGTTGCCCAGGATTGTGACTCTGGGCAAAGTTCGGGAAAGAAGAAAGGATTCAATTCAATGGACTTCCAAAATTGTGGTGGAGTGACAGGATGCATATTCTGATTAGCCCCCTCCCCCCAACTTTGCTTCTGTGTACGTAATCAGAAACTGTTACTTTTCTCCAGTTACAAAAGCGTGATGGATCACCAGGGATGGGTCACTGACATCTCTGGATTGTCAGGGAAAGTGCATGATGCTTGCATCTTTAGGGATACAGGATTTTTGAAAAGCTGCAAGCAGGGACACTTTTCTGGAATGGGGTTGCAATGCCAACTGTGATTGTTGGGGATCCAGGCTACCCTTTGTTTTCCTGGCTCATGAAGCCATACACTCGGCACCTGGACAACAGGAAGGAAAGATTTAACTATCATCTGAACAGTTGCAGGATGACCGTTGAATGTGCATTTTGTAGACTGAAAGTACTCTGAAGATGCCTCATGAGTAGCCTGGATCTCAGTGAGCCAAATATTTCTATTATTTAATATTGCATTTTACATAATTGCTCAGCAAAAGGGGGCATATTCTTGGCAGGGTGGAGGGGGGAAGTGGAATGACAGTTGATTTTTTGAATGACTAGCTACTTGAGCACATTGAGCTGCTATATGGCTGAAGGAGGCCATAAGAGTGACAGTGTGTCATAGTCAGGCAGCATGCTGCTTTGTTAGTGTCTCTTTGTGAATAAACTGTACTTGGCTTGTATATGAATTTCAAATGGATTGTTAACACATTTCATGACTCTGATGAGGGAAATCAGATTTGGTGTGGGGTGGTCATGTCTGTTGTGTAAGACAGACAGTATGTAAACCAGGATTTTCACAAAGTAAAATTACTGGGCAGTAACAACAAAAATACTCGTAAATCATTTAAGAATAAAGTGCAAGGTGCTGATAGCTTCTGCATGAATCACAGGTCAGTGTATAAATACAAATAGCAATTCTTGTTTTCCACTGGGTTCAGTGGAAGTGATACCGTGGCATGCTATGCTGGCAGGGAACAAATATGGCCCAGGTCTCATGAAGATAGAAATGTACATGCAGTGTAATGGCTACTGGGGTGCAAGTCTTTGGGAATTTTGCTCCATAAAGCTTTGTAGCACTTGGGTTTGCTGTCTGAGGAGCTGTATAATATCTTGGTGCAGTTTCCTGTGCACCTCTAGGTCCTTCTGCCTTTCCTCAAATGAGCATTCCCTAGTTTCTTCTTGTAGCCTAATTGATGGATTGGTGTATTGATTATTGATCTTCTAAATCTTTTAGATCATTAAGTGGTAGTTAAGGGTTTGGTCCCCTGAGAGGCTACAGCATCAGGAAGATTACTACCAATATTAGATTGGTATTGCTCACATGTGCTGGGGAACTCCAAAGTGTCAGTCATCATCTTCATCATCTTTGTCATCACTAGTGGTAGTCACCCTGATGTCTCCCATGACACGTAGGCCAGGCAATACCTTTTTATAATGAGTTATGCTGATACTCATTTTGGTTCATACATATTCATGTACTTATCTATACTTTCACCCTCCACTAAATTTGGGGTGCTCCAGTTTTCATAGGCTAACTTGTTAGTTCCCCTTATAATATTAATGTTTACATTACTCAGACACCAAACAGCTTGTGGTTAGCATGTTGCTGACACCCCATGTCTGCAAAAATCCCAAGAATATTCTAGCTGGCTTTAGCTGGTACATTGCAATACAGACGCTCCCCGACTTACGCAAGCGTTCCGTTCCAGAATGTCTTGCGTAACTAGGAATTTGCGTAAGTCGGAGACGTATCTCCGACCATTACACCAAAAAAACCACACCACACCCTTCTATTTTTATCTTCCGGAGCTTTTTTCATAAACTCGGATTTCCGTAAATCGGGGAGCATCTGTATACGTTTCTTAAATATCAGCATTAACACATGTATTTACTGTAACAGAACACATTTTTATGGCTGTAAGATTATTTATGGGTCAGCTGCTCATGCCAGCCTAATTCATGTTGAAGGCCCTGTTTGGCTAAGCTAAATATCTTACAGACCCGGGGCCTGTAGGTCTTGTGTTACAGCCTTAATCCACCCCTACCTCTTACCTATATACTTATAATAAGCAAATACACCCCTCTCAATATTATACCTAGTACTGCTATCCTACTTATATCAAGCCTAATCCTATATCTATTTTAGTATTAGCTACATTGTGCACTGGCTTCAGCTCTGCTGAACAGATGAATGAACATGTCCTTCCTTGTCTGTTTTTTCATTCTCCTAATTGAGGCCAGGCCTGTAGGAGGTGCCCCTCAAGGATACCTCAGCCAAGGCCACTGATCAACTGCCAGAAAGACATTGTTAGATTTAAAAGGTTAGCAAACAGGAAAAGATGAGTGATTCCCTAAAACTTTACTATAAAGATCTTCATTCAGATATGAAGTCAGGCTTGGTATGGGGCTGTGCAGCAGTTAGCATGGTAAGTATGTGGGAATGTAGCCATGAAGGCTGGGGGTAGATTGTAGGGAGTCCCAGGTAATAACTGTAGGGATAATAAAGTCAGTATTGCTATACTTTTAGGCGGTGGTGATTCTGGCTGATGTATCACTCATGAGGGTGCTAAGGCCCAGAGAAGGCAACTGTTTGAGGTTTCCCATGTCCATATGTTGCTGGGCTTTCATCAGCTCTGGTACTACTAGAGCTCATGGCAGAGTGGTATGGGAAAGTGCCCTACCATAGCAGGAGAGACCAAGGCAGCCCATCCTAGAAATGTGCAGTCAGAGTAAAGAATGCCTGCTTGAAAACTTCATCAAGATTGTGCCAGGACAAAAGCGACACCCTTGAACTCCACAAGTGGAAAAGGGTGGTTTCCATTGCCTACTTCTGCAAGCCAGTACAAAGCCAAGCCACCATAGTCAGCAGCATACTGTCTGTCTTTCTACCCCATAATCCAAGCACAGCATGCAAGAAATTAATTTTGAATTTGAACACTCATATTGGAAAACCGAAGCACTGAGGTTTTTAATGTTTACGTAGTTGGGCTTGCACTGCAGTTTCCCCCACAAAAGCCAAGGAAATCCAGGATGTCTTTCTCAGATCAGGCTGCAGCATGAGGTTTGCCTGAACGTTCTTTAGCTGCAGCTTTACCTGGTGCCATACTTGTGCACTGAGGTAGCAAAAGTATGTTGGCAAAGATGGGCCAGAATTCTTTGAACTGGTTGTAAAGCAGGGCCAGCGATAAACAAATGCTGCATGTGCTTTGAGAGCTATATTAGATATATTTAGTTTGTGGGAAAGAATTTTATTGCTTAAAAGGGGATTTCCAAATGCTACTAATACAGGGGTTAAGTTTATGCAGCCTTGTGAATTAGTTTCTGCTGTATTTTATAAGCAATAGCATAACTTTTTCTCATTTTGTGGGAACAATGCATTGTGGGTTAATCCTTAAGAATGCAGAAAATGCCCAACAAGAATACCTTTGGTCCATTTTATCTGGCATGTTGCCTCTTCTATTAGCCAATACATGATCCTTTTGAGAGAAGAAAGCAATCCATAGCACACCCAGCCAATTTTATAATACCACAAGGGAGGCCCCAATTCCCTTCCCTGTGCTTTATCACTAAATCACAGTGTGTCTGTAGTATGTCTCCTTTCAAAAAATTACCATTTTTCCCCCCAATAAAAAAAAAAATTCTTCAATTTTTTTAAATAGTGGAAGACTATGCTTGAAAGGAGAGGTGGATAACTTTTAAGCTGTTTTTGTTTATCTACTATGCCATAGAGTGCAGCTAAATAACTGTTGCTAAGATTTTTGTGAAGAAATTCTTCTCTTTGTGATGTATTTCACAGCTCCTTCCATAGGTACCAACAAATGTTTCCTTCCCATTCTTCATAATGTCTTTACCTATCATTGTTAAACCCAAGTCAATCATTTTTCTGTGACTGCATACAGAAGCAGTGAAGTACTGTATATTTGAAATCTTAGTAACCATGGAAGGATTAATTACACAAACATTACAAGGCACACCCCCAGTTACATTGGCATAAAGTTTGTCAGACTGTTCTTAATAATTCATAAATAGCCTCTGGATTGCTGCCCCCCAGAATGACAATAGAATTGAAGTGTTGGAGATCTGCCATGTTAAATGCATTCCAGTTGTTCCTTTTACCCCAGCTAATTAAATGAGAACTTGTGGGACCTTGCAAGCATGTGACAGGATTGTAGGTCTAGTTTATCAGACACTGCATGCAGTGGTTTGTTTTTAATCCATTCTGCTTCCGGATCATGTAGCTGCCCTTTGTGAGCCCTTCATTCTACCTAAAAACAGGTGCACGTTTCTCTGCAGTAAAGAGAGTAACTTCAAGTGGTTATTCTCATGGAGTTTAGACTCTGTGTTAGTAAACTGATCCTTTAAAAAAAAAAATTAGAAGAAACTGTTTGCTCAATTTACAATATCTGTTTGTTTTTCTCTTTTTGTTCCCTTTATTTTGATTTATGCAATTAAAAATAATAGAATACCTCTATCCTGTGTCTTACATGCCCTTGACAACCATTATGAATACAGTCCATGGGAACACTTAAGACCCCACGTTTAAAAACAAACACCTCTAGGTCTCAAATTTGATCTATTTTCAAATGTATGAAAACATTACCGTGATCTTTAATGCCCGTACCAATCCTTATTTTTCTTAATAAAAAATAATCTGTGTATCCACTATGGCAGCCAAATGGTGTACCTGGGGAACTACAAAGATCCTATGATACAAAATCTCTAAATTCAAAATTCCCGTATTTTTAAGTACACTCATAAACACCTGTTACGTTGCTGCTGTCACATGAAGAATATGTTTCAAATGTTTGATGAAGACAATAGAATATAATAATCTGTTAGCTAAACACTTTCCACATCGCAGGTGTTATCTCAACTTTTCCAGATCAGCAGCCACTCCTCCTGCTTCTGTTGATCACAATAAATTGTACAGAGGAAAGCAATTTATTACAGTATTCTGTAAATCAAATAATTATATACGTATTACTGAATCAAAATGCACCTAGGAAAATGAGACTATGTAGTGATAGTGCAAGAAACATATAGCAGATGGTTGGCTGCTCCTAGTCTACCACTGTGCTATGTCGGATAGAGCCTAATCTTTGCTCTTGTCTTTGCTGCTAAAAAAAGATGGTTACTTCCAGTGCAATAACTAATGTGCGATGGTAATCTCAATGTAAAATCCCAGTGGAGACAAGCTCCCTCCCTGTAATTTTTACTGTGAGGCAAGCAGGGGAGGTTGACACTATACCCTTCACTCGGGGTTGATATTTACTTTACCTCTTGGTTAAACTACAGTGCCACGTCTCCAGTAGGAGTTAACCAATGCGTGATAGCTATCCTGCTGTAATCTCACAGTAAAACACATTTTTTTAGCAGTGAAGACAAAGCTAGTATTTTTGCGGGGATCAGCAATGTTGTGGAGGTAACAGGCTGGTCTTCCCCATGGGGATGGAGCACCTCACAAAGGTCTGTAGTGACTTAAACACAGGAAGGTAGTGAGCAATGAACACCTCTTGTCATTCTCTGATGCAACAGCTCTCGCTACAATTTGGGGAGTAATGTTAATGAGCTGTGAGAGAAGTTGCATTTGGCCTTGGAGGAAGGGACCGCTAACATCACTGAAAGGATGGGAATAAAAGTGAAAATGTAGGTGTGATGGGAAATAACACATGGGAGATGCTTAAAACCTCTTTTTAACCATCCTAATAAAGTCAAAATTGTAAGCTATTCTGTAAAATGACCTGCACAAGGTGGATATATAGTTTGTTGTGAAATAACTATACTCATAGAATAGTTGTAAAAGATGATACAAGCACATAAGAGCTGCCATACTGGGTCAGATCATGATACATCCTGCCCAGCTTGTCTTTTAGTGACACCTACAAAACAAAAGTCAAGCCAGCTTTGAAGAACGGTTCAATCACTTTTAAATTAATGAATACTTTGAAGTTGGATGCGTCTGCAAAGAACCTTTCAAAAACATATTTAGGATTCCCATGTAAGGGCCTTGGTAGAGAGAGTGAGCATTGCACCCAAATAGTTCTTCATGAAAGGAATTGGGCCAGTTAAGAATGCTTCTGTTAGTGCCACGGAGCATGGTGGTTCAGTAACTTATTTTTTCCATAGTGGGGAGCATTTAGATTATGCCTCGGATCAAAGAACTTGAAGCCAAATACTTCAGATTTTTCTCACTTCTTTTATTCTTTTTCTTTAAAAGTCATGGGCACTGTTCCCTTTAAGCTGTGTGCGTGTGCGCGCACACACAGATTCTAAATCCCGCTCACATGGCGAAACACTGTGCACACAAACATTTGCACAGAAGCACAATAATTTGTATAGAAGACGTTTTTTTGCGCACATGGCCAGTCAAACATTTGCACAGAAGAATGTTTTTTTGCGCAGAAGGCCTGTCAAAAATTAGAGGGAACATTGGTCATGGGAAATTAAATGTCTTAATATAATAGCACTCAAGTCAGGAAATTCTAAATGTTAAGTTGCCTCCATTCTGTTCACTTAGTCATATTGTATTAAAAACTGCAAAATATACTACTTTCACATATAAACCTCTGTGTGTGTGTGTGTAATATAAAATGTGTGGGAACATCCTTCAACTTGTGGACTAGACTGGCTTTTCACAACTTGTTTCTGTCTTAATGCTGCATTAAAGCTAATTAATGTTTGTGATTTTTAAAAGCTTCGGCCTGTTTGATTGTCATAACCAGTTCTATCAGTGTATACCTTGAGTGTGATCCTGTTCCATTGATTTCAATGGCAACGTTTCTATTAGAATCAGTGAGAACAGAATCAGATCCCCACAGGTACAGAGAATATCTCTCTGATAAAAACTTCAAACCATTGATAACTGTTTAAGTGACATAATATATGTCGTGTCCCTGAATAAAGGCATAAAACCAAATAGCTCCCCTTTTTATAAGGCGATATTTTGACCTAATCCTTGCACATAAACAGCACAGTCCTATAATCTTTCCACTCTTTTGCAAGAAGCCATTGGTGACATCTCAAATCAGGCATTAGTGGAACAGTTTCATTTTTACTGTTCAGCTTTTATCATTCATCACTCATGCTTTAATGACCCCCCACCTATGGAATTTGGAGGAGGTCCAGTGTTGTTCTGAAGGCTCCAGGAGTAAGTCCTACTCTTCATTGCAGGCCACCAGATTTTCTGCCGCTGATGGTAGAAAAAACTGACAATTCAGTTTCTTCCAACAATTTTGTATTACATTGTTTAATGTGCATTTTTCGTGCATTAGTGACCTATAATCAATCATTCTTCTCCTGGGTTGGGTATTTGGCAGCACAGAAGTTTGTCAGCCAGATGTGCCACTTCAGCACCTCCCCTCTAGGAGTCCTCTGCCCCCCTTGGGCAATGTGAGCTGTCCTACAGTCACTGCACTGAATTGAAGTAGCATTCCCTATGTGAGGTGGCAGTCACAGGCGCATTACATAGCCAGCCAACCCTTGCACTGCCAGCGCACAGGGCTCTGAGTTGGACTGGCAGCTCAGGTTCCCTCCCCTCCCCTGAGGAGCCATACCTCCATCTAGGGATATGAGCCTTGCTTCGAATGAGACCACTCAGGGTCTGTCCTGGTCATTTGAGACAATAGCAATGGCTTCTAACTTGTTGGCTACAAGGAAGCTGGGTTACACACATGCCATTATTCTTCCTAAACAGATATCGTGTGCATATAAGCATACAGTGAGAACCTGTTCAGAGGAACAGTAGAGAAATTAGCAGCTGAGATAACAGTGAGGGTTGAGGCCTCTATGAAAGCCAGCATAAAAATCCATTAGTCGCTACCAAGCACCTGGGTATCTAAGAAGGAACTCAAGTATCAGAGGGGTAGCCGTGTTAGTCTGGTTCTGTAGAAGCGACAAAGGGTCCTGTGGCACCTTATAGACTAACAGAGGTATTGGAGCATAAGCTTTCGTGGGTGAATACCCACTTCATCGGATGCAAGCAGTGGAAAGTTTTCCACTGCTTGCATCCGATGAAGTGGGTATTCACCCACGAAAGCTTATGCTGCAATACTTCTGTTAGTCTATAAGATGCCACAGGATCCTTTGTCGCATCTAAGAAGGAACTGTTACTTTAGCAGAGGTAAAAATCTGGAGCAGAAGCTGCCAAGGAAACCTAATTACATTTTCTACCAAACCAACAAAATTCTCAGCGTGACAACAATGAAACGAGCATTTGTGTGAGAGAGCTCACAATCCCTTCTTTCTGATCTACTCTCCACACCCAAAGTCTTCAGAAGCGGCTAGTAGTAGTAACAGCAAGGCACAGGTTGCAAATTACACATGCACACATGCATAGACAACATACAAATCGATGCCCTGCCCCGAGGGGGAAAAAACATTTGTGACTGAACAGCCGCTAAAAAGGATTAATAGCCACCAGTTGTTTAAAATCCTGAAGAGCTTTGAACCCAATGAATTGCTCATCCAGGGGTCAAAACAACGATGGCTCAAACTGTAATTTTATCATGATGATGATTTGCATAGATGCAAAACTTCCTTGCATCAGTCATTTCCTGGCAGTGCTCATCCATAGCCAATTATCTCCAGTGGGCAGGATTTCTGGTTTCATCCTGTGAGTGGGTTTCTCAAAATACATCTACGAAGACCTCTCTGAGGACATAGAACCACACACCTGATACAATGCAAAATTAGGTATCCATCTCAGATCACATCTTAATGTCCCTTTTGTGGGTAGATGAGTACAAACATGATGAAAGCCAACCAAATTTTCACTCTAGAGCTCCGTGTTCTCACTATAGAAACAAGCCTCACATATTAGGGAGTACAGGTGGAAGACAAATTTCCAAAATCTCGGCATATGCATCCTTTTCAGATCATTTTGACAACTCTCAGTGGTGTGTCTGAACAAAACACACTCTCTCTGACATGGCCATATGGGATCTAGCCAGTGATCTAATTAGTCAGTATCCTGCCTATGAGGCTGGCCAGTACCATCTATGTCAGAAGAAGGTATAAGAAGCCAAATAGTGGGCTATTACAGTGCTCACAGGGAAGTATTCTGCCTCCATTAGAGGCTGGTTTATGATTGAGGCATGTATGTTGTATCCCTTCCAAAACCAGAAAGTAAGCAGAGGTCAAAGCTTCTCTGTGGCAATGGAAGTAATGCACTCGGCAGAGAAGAATTTGTTTTCAAGACAATTCACATCAAGAATACAGAAAAGAGGAAAGCAGAGAGAGTTGAAGTCCTCTTAATTCGCTACTGCCCAAAAGGCAGGACTTCGTATACAGCCAAGGAGCCCATACTGGACCTACAGAAAAGACCAGATCCCTTGAAGCAGGGACTCCTTCATCCAGACCACAAACACCTGTAGTCAACAGCCAATCATTCAAAGAGAAGTGTAGTTCACCATGAATTCTCTTAGCTTCTGGTATCTAAACACAACTCAACCAGGAATGTCATACATTGATCTGGGACATTTATACATTTCTGGTGAAATGGGAAACAGAATTTTCTTTGGGGCAGGGACTGCCTCTTTATTTGTACTGTTCCCAGGAAACTGGGTTCTGACTTCTAAATGCTACTGTAATGTAAGTATAATAATAATGGTATAATAATAAATAAGGTGGTTTCAGCTACATTGGAGTTTCTCAGAATAGTTGATTCGAGTCCTACAGTTAAGCATTATGGAAACATGGGTACAAGTCTTAGTGGCATTCTGTAGGTAGGCATGTTGGACTCTCCATTTGAGTATCCTCAAAGGAGGAGATTAATCAAAAGACAGGTTATACGAGACAAAACCATTTACCTCCAAAAGGCAGATTGTGGAATTACTTTCCTTGTCTATACAAGAACCATGCTGCTGTTGTCCTAAGAAATAAGGTTAATCCTATAGCTCCAGAAACCTTTCTGTTCAACATAAATTCCTCCTTCCACAGTGCCTGGGAAATAGTCCAAGGCCATAGTGTCTCAGTTGGAATATTTGTGGTAAATAAGGTAACAGTTACTGTACATACTTTTCTGAAGTTGCTGATGTAATATGTCTGAGACAAAAAAAATCTTTTTCAAAGACAAAAGGAGTATGCATTCAGAAGCACTGTAATGAATTAAACAAATAGTATAGATAATTACACAAGACCTCCTCTTCCTTAACTTGGGAGAAAGAGGATAGGCCAATATTTTAAAGTACTTTTCAGTATTTCATTACATCTGGATGTACTTACCTTAAGTTAACCAAAGCATTTTCAACTGAGTCAGCAGCATGTTTGATTTACAAAAAAGAAAGCAATAACTAGATTTATTTCCCTCTGGTAATGCACTTTAACATTTTAGGTGATGAATTAAACACTAAAAATATTTATTTTCCTTTAATTATTTTGAACTTTTTCCAGTATTTTCCCCCCGTTTCCCCAAAGAGAAACCATTAGACTACATGTAATAATGGTCCTGTAGTAAGAATTATGGTTGTGATGTTGACAGGTTTGATGGACTCTATGAATGCAATGAAATAAAAACATATGACTCTAGTCATAACTAGTGGGATTTATTAGCATTATCTATCTTTGCCTGATGACTTGACCTTGTTCAGAAATTCTGGTGCCTTGTTCAGTTCTATAAGGCTCTAGGTTAGTGGTTCTCAACCACAGATACGCAGAGATCTTCCAGGGGGTACATCAACTCATCTAGATATTTGCCTAGTTTTACAACAGGCTACATAAAAAATACTAGTGAAGTCATTACAAACAAAAATTGCATACAGACAATGACTTGTTTATACTGCTCTATATACTATACACTGAAATGTAAGTACAATATTTATATTCCAATGAAAAAATAAGCAATTGTTCAGTTATAGTATGCTGTGATACTTTTGTATTTTTATGTCTGATTTTGTAAGCAAGTATTGTTTAAGTGAGGTGAAACTTGGGGGTACGCAAGACAAATCAGACTCCTGAAAGAGGTATAGTAGTCCGGAAAAGTTGAGAACCACTGTTCTAGGTTATCCAGTGTTTTCAGTTTATAGATTTTGGTTTAATTATAGCAGACACAGCTTGAACTTTAGGATTCTCCTATTACTTTCTCATAGAGTTAACAAAGAGGAAATTTTGGGAAATGGCAAGGAGAAGTCAAGCTCTAGAAATGAGAGGAGACGGAAACCAGCTACAAATGCTACATCCTCATCTCACTTTGTGGGAAGGTTGATGGTACCCAGCTCCTTTTGATTGTGATTAGAAGTTGGACACCTAACTGCTTTTCAAATTTGTCCTTTAGATCTTTCCTTCTCACATAGGAAAAACCATAGAAGGGGAGAATTACTCAAGGAAACTCCATAAGTAGATGTGAGCTGAGTTCCATGAGTGATATGGCCTCCATGGGAGGGCATTTTTAACTACTGTATGAGCATGGCCTTCCAAGAGCTTGGATATCCAGAGACCTCTGGGTAAATTCTAAGGAACTGAGAACATGGAAAGCTGGTTCCTTTGCACTACTCCCTGACTCCTCTCCTCCCACTTTTACTTCCCTGTCAAAACTCCTTTGGCAGCAATCACTGGTTCCTTGCCAGTTATATTTCTGTCTCTCACTGATACCATGTGCTGGTGTAACTTTCGGTCTTTGGGCAGAAACTATCTCAATCTCTTCTTGTAAAGCACTGTAAATATCCTGGTGTAAGTATGTTTTAATAAGTTATAGAAATTTTTTGCTTCCTTCAAGGTTGACTTCTCCTGCAACTGAAGCATTTGAATAATGAAAAATGAGACTGGTGTTTTGTATCAGAAAAAAAAAACCCTGGAAAAATCATGAGTTTGTTGTGGCAAAAATAGCCATTTTAGCTGGGGGGGAAATAACTTTTTTCAAACAGATTAGTGTGTTTTTATGGGTACCAAAACATTAATTCCAATTGGAAAAATACATAATGACACAAAATATTGCTAAAATTATTAGAAAAATGATAGGTCTTGTTTCGATACAGCATTTTATGCATTTTTAAATTACATGATTTTCCTGATATGCTGTCATTTATAAATATATTTTTGTATGAAGGAAGGATATGCTTTTGAAAAGCACTATTTGTTTGAGAGTCTGAGTCCTGCAACGCTCATCAGTTAAATTTCTCAACAAAACTAAGTGTATCTTCACACTTGTAAGGGTAAAAATTAAATTTAAATAAAATATATAAACACTAAAGAAGTTTTAAAGGGATCACTTGAACAGCCATGACTTTAAAGAAAGCACACACATTGTGGAATCCATGACAATCTACCAGGCTTAATCATAATAAACCAATTTATTATTAATTTTTTGTTTTAAAAAGGAAAGCAAGAGGTGGTGGGGGAGGAGGGATTATTGAGTATGTTAATTAGAAACAACTCAAGGGAAAAGTTAGGAAATTAAAATCCACATAATCCGCATGGAAGGCAGCTAAAAATAGATTGAGTCCCAAGATATATGTCATGATATTAAAAAAAAACAAAATTGATTGAACAACAAGGTTCAAGTGTTCGAGTCACCAAAAATGTAGAAATCCAGCACAAGTGAGAACAGTGGAGTAGAGTCTAAATTTTGTTAGATGCATTCTAAAATCCAGATTAAAGAGGGCTAAGAAGAATTTTGAAGAACATCTATCAAAGGATGATATGATAAATTCACTACATCAGAAATAGAGCCATGGAAGGGCCTGTTGACTGTTATGTACCAGACACTTGGATACCTTTGTGATGGGTACAGAAGGAAATGAAAGCATGTAGACAAAATAAGTGTATCCTAATATATTGATTTCAGTAGAATGTGAATGGGCAATAGTAGCACAATGGGTGCCATGGAGAGCCAGGTAAACTTGTTAAAATGAAAATAATTTCAGAGCCAGACTTAATAGGGGCAGATATTTAGGCAAGCTTCTCTGTATAGCTTTGCTAATCCTGACCTGTAAATTAACTCTTCTAGTACTGGACTTCTCCTGAGTGGAGAAAGATAATTATTGTATTGATAATTTTATGATTAGTAAAAATTTCATCAAAGATTAAACTACCCATACATTTCTAAGCTGAGATTTGAGCGCAGATCGGCAATTGCAAATGACTAATGTGATGCATTATATTACTCTGCTTCGTTCTCTGGATTTTAAAAAGATGATCATGTTAAGATAAAAACTTAGCATACCTAAATGTTCCCTGGTGCCTCTTTTGAAACAAAGCTGCAGTATTGACGTGTTCTTAATACTACTTGCTAGTTGTTGACCTAAGACTGAGTTAAAATAGCAATAATTTTCTGTGTATCTTACACTGTCTGGTATGTGTATTGCAACACAGAATTCAGAATGTAGACTGGGACATAGTCTGTCACTTGGTAAACAAAATGTAAGCTCCTAGAAGTGAAGGTGGCTTGCTGAAATGTCCAGTTCTCTGTGTAATTATCAAGACAGTTGCAACATGTTCTGAACTGTGTGTGTGTAAAATCTTTTTTGTTAAAACTATAGTAAACTTACCTTATGGAGAGAACGAAAATAAGAGAGAAAAACTTGTAGCACCTTAGAGACTAACAAATTTATTTCAGCATAAGCTTTCGTGGGTTAACCCACGAAAGCTTATGCTGAAATAAATTTGTTAGTCTCTAAGGTGCTACAAGTTTTTCTTTCTTATTTTCGTTTTGCTGACACAGACTAACACGGCTACTACACTGAAACCTATCCTTATGGAGAGAGTATCTCTTGCAGAAGACTCCATTGCATTCTCTATTGTCCTAAATTACCTGCAACTAAACAAATCAATTTTATAAGTGTCTATTGTAATACATTTTTATATGTTAACTTCATGGTAGCACTGGTTAGAAAAACATATCATTTGCACTGCAAAAATTAGTTTTGTGAAACTTTCAGTTCTCACAACTATGAGTTAATGAGGGGAGTGTTCAGAATTAATGGCTGCATTTCCTGTGAATTGAATTACACAGAATATCTTGCAATTGCCGTGGGAACTCCTTGTATATGTAACCTAGCAAATCAATATCTGTGTTGAGTGATCCGAAGCAGAAATTCCAGAATAGCTCTATACACTTGTTGAGATGAGATGTGTTTTGAGTGTGGTTTCTTGCAGGGAGTAATTTTCCAAAGAGTTGAATGACAATTTCAACCTGTTTTCCTTCAAATGAAGTAGGTGTTGGTGGATTATGATTTTCTAGAGGAAGGAATACAGTCACATTGTTAAATCACAGGATGGGGAATCAGGAGATCTGGCTTCTGTTACTGGCTCTGCCATAGATGTTCAGTGCAATGTTGTGCCTCAGTTTCCCTATCTGTAAAACAAGGATACCTTGAAGACTTAATTCATTAATGCTTGTGAAGTGCCTTGTGAGCCTCGTGTAAAGGCACTAGAATAACAGTGTAAAGGTACTAGAATAACAGTCTCGTTATAAGTTTATTTGTGTCAGTCGAAGTACTTGATTGTATCCCTCTTCTTAACCCTTCCTATGTTGCTTGTCTTTTTGGAATGTAAACTAATTAGGGCAGATACCCCAATATATGTTTGTTCAACATCTGGCATAATTAGCCTTGGCCAAAGTTGGGGCCTGTGGGTGCTACCAGAATATTAAATAACAATTGTTAAACACATTTAGTTTTGTATTGCATTCCTTTTTGTGGTATTTAGTAAGCACAAGCAAGCTCTTAACTCTTATTCTGAATAATTTAAAGGGTAAACGTAATATACAGTAGCCTAGTCTCTTTGTGTGTGTGTGTGTGTGTGCGCGCTAATTTAATTCATTAGGCTTTTGATTTTCAGTACTTTTAAAACCTATTTCTAAACTAAAAGAAGTCCAGGTTTTTTTGTCATGTGCCCAGTATGTGAATCTTAGCTGTCAGTTGCACACTTCACTTGAGGTTTGAAGGTACAGAGAATACGCTCAGTGAAAAATATTTGCACCAAATTTCAGCCCATTGCAAATTAAAGTGGTCCTTTGCTTACTCTCTAAAAGAGCTTTAGAGTGGAAACAGTAATGAAATTAAATGCAGAGCTACTGTCAAGAGATCCTATAGTGTACCTCAAAAAAAGTTGTGAACATTCAAATGTATAATTCTGATTGAAATGCTTTGTTTAATGATCCTAACACAATAACCCAGAGCACCCTCCGTGTTCCTAACACACCTGTTGTGTTTTTATGAGTTGTATCTGGTTATTATAGATTCCTTAGTTCTAGGTCCTCCAATGTAGAAACATTTGGCAAACCTAATGGGGAATCTGTATGATTTGATTATGAATTAAAATGGATAAGTTGCAGATCCTTTCTGGGACCTCATCCGAACTCAGAGCTACTTACCTTATGAAATATTTAGAAGCATTTAGTGCTTTTAAGCAAATAGCTTTATCCTGTCCCCCAAGGGACAATAATAAACCTGGGTATGAAAAATTCAATTTTTATTTTTTTCTCATAATAGGAAACTCTGGGGTAGTAAAAAAGGCATATTTTCAGTCTTCTTGGGTTTACTCTAATGGTAGATAACCATTTTAGAATCTTGGAAGAAATTAGTTTAGCACATTACTGTAGAAACCATTTAGAATATCCCATAGTCACTTACCCAGCTTCTTAAAGTTAACTGCTGCCTGTGAACTGCAGGATTTAAGATGAGACTTTGAAAAATGAATCTCTGCAAAGTATGAGAAAGTTTAGCAATTTGCAAATAACCTTGATAATTTTGCATACAATAGAAGGCTGAATACCCTGCTTTGTGAGTACTTACGTTTTCTTTTACAAACTAGTCAAAAGTACTCTGTGTAACATTTTTTCAAACTAAATAACTTTTTTTTGTAATTAAAATATAAATTTACAATCTGAAAATGAGCTTATAATTTAAAACACTAAAGTTGGAAGCTCTTAAGGGCAGGGTCTGTGTTTTCTTATATCTGTTCAGTCCCTATCAGTTAATATCTATTGTGCATGTTATATAGTAGCACCTAAAAAGCTAATTTATTCCAGTTCAATGACTTTTAAATTGTGTATTTTTTTTATATTTTACATATGTATCCTATCTAGTGTGTGTCTATGATATTAATTTGTCAGCTTTATAAATGTCATTTTGGCTTACAGTTTATATGCATTATTCAGGTTAATTATTCCTATTAGCCTGATTTTCTTACATTAAAATGAGTATCATTTTAAATTATTCATTTAGCTCAAGATAAGGAAGTAAATTGTCTGACTGTAGCTGAATTTAAATCCTTGAAAGCGATTAATGCAACCTATTGTGTGTTGTCTTTCTACAGCCCCACTACATATGTTCTGGATGAAGATGAGCCTCGCTTCCTTGAAGAAGTTGATTACAGTGCAGAGAGTAATGATGAGCAAGACATTGAATTGGCTGATAATGCAGGCGATTATGAACCCTCTGTTCCAGAAGAGAGGCTTTCTGACTCAGAAATGACAAGGACACACCTGCCTTGAGCCATCTTTGTAGACTCAAAGAAGAAAATGAATATCCTGGTTTTTAGTGGACAGGAAACAGGGAAGTATCTGGCTCTCAAGAGGGTTGGCTCAAAGAGACAAAAGTAATTGAAGCCAGTTTAGCTGAAAGACAATAAATGTGTTTCTGATTTATGATAATATTGGCATTTGTTTTATTTAAGGAATTCAGTGCCTTCATTTGACACTGAATAGATCAAACAATTGCTCTACTATTTCATTTTCTACCAAATATTGTTGCATGGCTTTTTGTGTCCTTAACCCCCCATAATCACCAACAAATGGATTATAAATTGTAGTGTGTCAAGTACAGAAAATAATATTAAAATTCTTTGTGGTACAGTCCTTTGAGTTTCTTCCTGAAAAATACATATGTACAGTTTTTTTATTAATTTGTGTGTTTATTGAGGTTGAGGTTTTTCTTCAGAATTATGTTAAATGTTCGATTGTTAGAAGTAATGCAGAGCTTGCTTTGAAACAGTTTCATTCTACGGTTACTAAATTAAACAAAAATGAAAATTTGATCAATTGTTGCGCTTTTTTCTTGATCCTTCAATACACTGAGATTATATAGTTTTACAGCAGCTATGATTTAAAAAAAAGAAAGTTATTCTTGCAAGATGGCTCAGTTAGTCCACTAGTCAGAAGCGTTTTATGGTGGCTACTGCACCTACTATGAATTGTATGTTTGCATAAAACTCTTCCCTGAAACACAGCATCTCAGGTGAAGAGAGAGATGTTCATCTCCACATCAGTTAATTTTTAGCTTTGGAAACAAGTTTACTCAGTGACAAGAAGTGGCTAAATGTGTATACTGTATGTATATTTTGCTACCTATTTGTTAGCAACTTTTCTTATTTAATATTCTTGTCAAATTCTTGTATTGTCAAAATGAGTTCATTTCATTCTGGGCATGTTTTTAAGGAGAAAGGTGGTATCCATTTTGGTTTAGAGTCTTCCTGTGAGTCAGATTGTCATATTGTGGGAATGAACAAAGTCTTTTTGTACCTCCCCTCCACCTCTACTGCCCCATTTTTGCTTAGAATAAGATTTAATGCAGAGCTGAAGTTGCTGCCAAATATTTATCAAACTGAATTTTTGCTACAGCAAGAAGTTTAATTATCCTTGCTTGATGTGACCCAGTTCTGACTCTTCTTTATTTTTTGAAAAATCTTGTGTAACCTAAGGGGACATCTAAAAGCATCAAGCAATATCTTTCTATACTGCAACAGGTCCCTAACTAAAGAGCGATTTTTAAGTTTCAGCAGTGCAAATGAAATTTATGTGTGTTTCTTTTCTTTTTTTCCTTTTTATTTGGTACATGAAATAAAAGCCATAGAGAGCAAGATGGCTCAGGGGATCGTCAGTGGAAATGTGAAATCTTTTACCAATAACTGTTGAAATCCAGTTTAGGTAGGTAGGTAGCAGTCTGTGCCATCTTGGTTTTGAAATTGGGGTAGAGGAGAGAAATGCTGGCATTTTTGCCCTTGAAATAGTAATGGCATGCTCTTACGCTTAAATTTTTTAAAAAATTAAATGATCAGCTGGGAGAAGTAAGGGAATGATAGAACCACCTATATACTCTCTCCTCCAACTTTTTCTTTTTAAGGACTGACCATGTTAATTGTTTTGTGACCTATATTGAATGAGTAGGCAGGATCAGTCCACTCCCTGGTAAGCAGGTGTTCAGACAGCAAAGTGACCATCACAATTGGCACTTTTGGCAATAACCAGAGAGACCAGGGGCTGAACCTGGTATTCTTTTATCCCCTCTTATCACCTAGAGGTCATTCCTCTAGGTCAGGATTGAGACACATTAGCGGTGTAGTGTAGGGAAGCTCATATTGCTCCCACTGTGTTGTACCCGTTCTGTGTATAAATAGTCCTCCAGTCTCCAGAACTCTTACTCTAGCACCTTTCATACGTAATAAATTCACTTAAATTAACTTGCTGTATTAGCACAGCAAGTTAATCAGCATCTCTGTGTGTAGATTGACTTAGTAGTAATATAGTATCAGAGGGGTAGACATGTTAGTCTGTACCCACAAAAACAACGAGGAGTCCGGTGGCACCTTAAAGACTAACAGATTTATTTGAGCATAAGGTTTCGTGGGTAAAAACCCCACTTCTTCAGATGCATGGATGCTTATGCCCAAATACATCTGTTAGTCTTTAAGGTGCCACCAGACTCCTCATTGTTTTAGTAGTAATATAGATTTCAACACTTTAATACTGTGGCCTGATAACATTAGGAATGTATTAATTAAATTTAAAGAACTCCATGGTCTCAATAGTGCAGTATCCTTAATGTCCATCCCGTGTGTGTGTGTGTGTGTGTGTGTAAGCTCTGTTTGGGCTAGTGGTTCTGGAAGATGAGACAAAAGGAGTTATGAATGACTACTGAATAAGTATTTATTCAGGGGGTTTGTTACAAACAGATACTTAAATACAAGTCTGAAATGTAAACACAACAATGTTTCATTTCAGTCTAGGTTTTGAGCGGCTGACTGAACCTTGAATCCATTATACGTGAGAATTTCAAGAGCATGTTTTATATACCGTACTGTACATAACTCAATATGTAGTTATGTACAGATGGAATTCTAGTCTTTATTCTAAATTTTCTTGATTTTGATGACTCAACATTCTTGCAGCATACTTTTGGTATTACATGATGGCTTTAATACTGCCATGACAGATTCTTCATAAGGGAAGAGGCTATGCCTTTGCCTTCCTCCAAAATAATGATGAGTTTTAGTAACATAAGCATTTGATTTTGATTGAGATATTTACTCTATGCTTCTGAAGACTGAATGCTTTGCATTGCTAGATAATGAATTCCAGTATTCCCCATCCAGGTGTGATACAGACTGTAACACAAACTTGATATTCTTCCTTCACCAATGACATCTTTCCTTGAATGTAATGTAATTTCAAAGATTGCCATTTATGCCAATTTGTATGTGGTGGTTTTTGGATGTGAAATATTGTGCAAGTCTAACTGAACAAAGAGAACCAGTGTTCATTTCAAATAAGGCAATAGTAGCAGTAAACACTTCTTACAAAATCAAAAAAATTCAGGTATCAGATACCTTTTCATTGTAATGCTGTACTAGACACAATTGTGGCAGTATTATTGTGCATGCCCAGATATAAATATATTAAGAAAATATATAATAAAGGAGTCATTATAATCACCTTGTTTCCCTACACATTTTATTGGATAGAAAATAGAAATAATTAATTTTGTGGTATTTTCCTTTTGCCAAGTATATTTAATGAGAGCACTTATGGTTCATTTCAGTGCAAGCTGGGGTTGCTCAGAGTTTCTGAAAATGAGGCCATTAATATTCTAATTCTGTCAGTTTTTAAAAATTTAAGAAGACAGCATGCTGCATTGTTAAGCTTTTCATTCACAGGTTAATGGGTAGAATCAGTTTTAGAAAACTGATTGCTTTTGGTGCTTGTAAAAAATACCAGACTGACCAAACCAGAGATCACCATTATACAAATACAGCAAGAGAAGTAACACTGCTTGTTTTCCCAAACTACATAACTAATATGTTTCTCTCCTTATTTAGGGGAGCACTCTAGGTGTATGGTTTAGTCCAGGGGTCTCAAACATGCCGCCCGCAGGCCACATGCGGCCCGCGGAGATATTTCCTGCGGCCCACCATACGCCGCAGGAATAAATTATATTTTATTAAAACTCCTCTTTGCATTACAGTTTTTAAAAAGTTAATACATTGACTTTTAATAGAATACTATATTACTCTTCTTTTTTTCATTTTTGACTATACTTTTGTATCATTGTATGAAAAGGTTTCAGTGATGCGGCCCTCGGGCCAATTTACTAGTTCTCATGTGGCCCACGTGGTGATTTGAGTTTGAGATCCCTGGTTTAGTTTCTGCCTCTTCATTCCTTGGCACCTCAACTGAGGCTGGAAGCACGAGACCCAGTTAGTGCCCACTGAGCATGTTTTTGTGCTATCAATTCTACATTTATAATTTTCATTCAGTATTAAGAACAAGACCCACAAAATAGTTTATAGGATGGAGTCCTGATACAGCACAAGCATATAATTTTCATGGTTCTCCATTGGAGCTAGTATATGAGGGCAGGTAAGGGGTGTTCATGAATTGGCTATGATATTGTTTCACAAAATAAATGCATAAATAATATACAGAACCACATCATATATATTCCTTAAATTATACCACTTGCAAGATCCCCCATACCAGCTACATGCTTCATCATTGTCTTTGGTAGCAGAGAAGTCCCTATGATGAGGAGAAGGAGCCAGGAAGACTATAAGAAAAAAGGATGTTGTATGATCTGAATGCCTGTCTGACTTTCTAAAATATGGGGCATTTGGGGAAAAAAAACTTTGATTTTGTTTGTTTAAAAAAATCCTAATCACACACAAAGAGACATGTTGTTGACATCTAAAATACTAAACAGCTTTGACAAGTCAAATTGTATGATACAATTATTTTTGAATAATATCAAGAGACTGATTTAATCTGAGAAGCCTACAAGAAATGTAAAGTAAATACCCTTAACCACATCCTACAATTAGACAAATTAGCCAAAGATCAGTTATCCTTTCACAAATAATGAAATCTGCTTCATTGTTTGTGATGGCTTGAGTTCCACTAAATTAAATATATTAGATAATTTTCCATTATTGTAAGTCTAATTTGAATCAACTCAAGAGAGTTCTGTGCCTTATGCGATAACCATTAGCCAGTCAGAGAAATGGTTGCTGTTTAATTCGTGGTACAGCAATATTAATCAGGAACTGTAAAATTACTTCAACAGAGTAGAAAAGCACAGGTTTTTTCCTTTTTATTGCTGCTGCTGCTGCTGTTGAGGACAGTGGGGGAAAGTTATCTCCAAGGCAAATGCAGCAATGTAGTCAGAAGAGAATTTCTACTAACATCAATGCTTTGTAGCACTTGCAGCTCTATATTATTGGGTACTGTAAATACAGAATTATTACTTATCTCCCCAAAATGAAGATACATATGTGAGGAAATGGAAGCAAATCAGACATTATACGGCATGCCTGTCAATGTTACTTTAACCTTACCCTCACACACTCATGCATTAGATTCGTAAAACTAGCTCTGAACTACTTAATTTACATGTATTTAAGGTAACTTTTTAGTTTAGAGTGATTTAAAATAGAGTGAGCAGTGGTCTGAACTCAGGACTGGGACTCAAGAACTGCAGGCATCTAATCCTAGCTCAAACTGGTTCCTTCTTTTTTCTTGAGAAAAATCACTTAATGTATCTGCTTGTATTACTCCAACTGCAAAAAGAGGAGATGGCCTATTTTTCAAGTGTATTGTGAGGTTAAAGATGGTGGCTTTTGTTGGTGTTGGACTCCAACCAGAGGGAGAGGATGAGCAAACTAAACCTACGGACAAATACATTTGAATGTATTCCCGTTTTGGAGAAGTCGTTCGGCAGCTGATGCTGAAGTGGCATCTTTGATAGAATGTTTCTGACTTGATCTCAACCTGATTCAATTAGTCTGTGCCCATCTCCTTGCAAATACTGGATGTAGTTCAAACTTGTCCATGATGCTCTGAGTCTGGCCATGTCCCTTTGCCCTCCCACTACATTCTCTGCCTCCAGCAGCACAAAAGGTGTAGCAGTTCAGTGCTACCGCTTCTTCTAGCATCCTACCTTTTAAAACCCTATTTTGGGGCAGAAGCAAGGAGAAATCTCCCCATAGACCAAACTTACCAGACTTGTTTTTCCTCTAAGAGGGGCCACCTGCTGAGCAGCTCCTCTTCTGCAGCTCCATCCCACATCATGGTGGAGCAGACAAAGCAAAGCGAGCTGAAAGCCAAGGGCCGTTCCATCTGCAAAGAGATCATATCAAGAGCTGCAGAAGGGAAACTCCACAGCTGCTCCAAACCTAAGCAACCTTTTTGCTGTCACACTAGCAACGGACTCAATCTGGACAGCATGCTGTGTCCTCTTCCCCACACCAGACAATGAAGCTAAGTTGGTCCTCTTCAGTAACAAGGGCTCAACAGACTCTCTCTTAACAAGGATTCTTTGGACTAAATCAAAAAATTCCCCCAAATCTCCTAGTCCAATCCACTTAAAGAAAAAAAAGATCCAGGATCCCTTCACAAGTGCTTATTGAATGAGTAAGTGAGCCACTTGGCAGGATGTCTGTTCTGCTATTTGACTGCTTATTCCTAAGGGAAAGATCTGGGGTGTTACAAGGATCTACCTACACATTACTCCTTCAGTTGCATATTAGAGGCTTAGGACCATCCTGAGATTAAGTTCCAGAAGGGAGCCACAACTAAAAAAAAGCAACTGGTGTTCTGAAAGGGCTGAGAAAAAACCCTTGTGTAATAGACAAAAGAAAAGTAAAAAAGTCAAACACCAGAAAGCACAAGAAAAAGTCACACAACGCCCTAGAGCTCAACAGCGCAAGCTCTTTCCCCAGAACAAAGGAAGGTCTCTGCTTTGGCCACAGTAACTACACCGCCCCGCACCACACCATGCCAGGGAAACAGAAGTGTTTTAAACAATGGGGAGAAAGATGGTGGCTTCTGTTGATGTTGGAATCCAGCCAGAGGGAGAGGATGAGCAAACTAAATCTAAGGGCAAATAGATTAGAATGTGTTCCCATTTTGGAGAAGTCATTTGGCAGCTGATGCTGAAGTGGCATCCTTAATTGAAGTGGCATTTCAATTTCTGTTGAGGCTGGTTTCTTCCCCAAAAAAACCTGCAGATAGGAAGATGAGACCATCTTTGTTTTGTCTTCCTTCAGAATCTAACTGGAGACCACCGGTTCTACCAGGACCATAATGCTCTGGTGCACTGTCCTTTAAAAGTTTAGGCTTTGATTTTAAAAAATGGTTGTCTAAACTCTGGGCACCTAAGTAGAAGTGGCCTAAGAGCAATGGGAGCTTCTGGGAGCTAAGCACTTTTCTATGTAAATGCCAGAAAATTGGCTACTTAGGTCTATCTAATAATGACATGAAGACCTGATTGTTGACACTGGTGGCATTTCTATCACATCTGTCTACAAATTGCCATACAAATAATTCAAGTTTACTAGTCCACATAACCTCAAACATGACAAAATGTGGGTGACTGGTGACTTTAAGTCAGTGTCAAATAAAGCTATAGCATAACTGATGAAAATGGTGAACGAGTTGAATCATGGGCAGATGCACATGCTTAATTTATGACCACAAGCTCTCCAGTTCTTTCAACAGCAGCCAAGGGAAATGTGGCTATAACCCTGATATGGCACTTGTTTGCAACAATGTAACTGGTTCATGTAACAAACATATTTTGGGTCTGATTCCAGATCAATGCACCCTTAACACTGAACTCAGTACCAGTCTTTAGTTTAAAGAAAGCAGAATGGAAGAGCTTCACCAATGGCCTTGATGCTGTTGTAAGAAAGACTGAACCAATTCCAGCACGTTGTCTTGAAGAAGCATATTCTGTGAAGCTGCAAAACAAATTATGTGCCAGAACTAACATCCAAGTTACCAGATGAGAATACAAAATACAAGCAGAAGTTTGAAGCAGATCTATTCTCTGAGGATACCATCACAGCTCTTGAAGAACTGGTCTCTGCACTAAAGGAGGAAAAACAAGTCATGGCAGAATCTCATTGAAAGTGTGGACATGACTGACAGCAGAAAGAAAGTATGGATAACCATCCTGAAGCTTAGCAACGACCCAAGGAAGGCAGAGCAACACTACAATATTAATGCAGATCAGGTCACACACCACCTTCTACAAAATGGCACATCATTGAGCAAATAACCCAAAACACTGCACTGCTTAAGCAGCAAGAACACCGCAAAATTTACAATTTTGGGGCACAATACACAGTAACCAAATTAATCTCCCAAATTAATGTCCTCAAGAATAGCAAAACCACTGGTCTAGATGGTATTCCCACTGATCAAAACAAACACTTAGAACTAGCAACAAAGAACTGGTTACTCACATTGTTTCATACATGTTCAGACACATACAAACTACCCAAGGTCTGGTGACAAGCATGGGTTGTGGCACTCCTGAAGCCAGGGAAGGATGCAACAAGCTGAAAAACCTAAGGCCTATGTCACTACTATGTCACCTCTACAAGCTGTATGAGCATCTCCTCTTAAACTGCCTATCATCACTCATTTAAAAGCACCTAATCCCAGAACAGTCTGGATTCCACCCAGGCAAGTCATGCACCAATCAAGTGCTGAACATTCCTCAGTACATCAAAGATAGCTTTGAAAAGGATATGGTAATGTGCCATGTTTATTGACCTATCAGCAGCATACAACACAGTGAATCACTGAAGGCTCTTCACAAAAAAATACAACATGATGGAAGATCACCTCATATGATTGATATGATCTGTCTTAGAGAACTGAGCTATGTGGGAAGTGGAGCTGATTGGTGGCACCAGAAAAATGGCCTACCACGAGCATACTCTTCAACATCTACATGAATAATCAACAGATCCGTCTTGATCACTGATGGCTACCCAACTGGAAATCTGATGCACAGGCTTCGACACATTCAATGAGGATGTCAAATGCACATTGACTTTGCTGACTGTCTTCCCACAGATGCAGAGAAGTATTGATCAAACTGGAGGTGTTTAAATCATCTCCAAAGAAGAGTCGGTAGGTAAAAAGTCAATATGCGAAAATGGAGCTACTCCAACAACACAGGTTTCAGAGTGGTAGCCGTGTTAGTCTGTATCCGCAAAAAGAACGAGGAGTACTTGTGGCACCTTATAGACTAACACATTTATTTGGGCATAAGCTTTCGTGGGCTAAAACCCACTTCATCAGATGCATAGAGTGGAACATGCAGTAGGAAGATAGATAGATATACACAGAGAACGTGAAAAGATGGGGGTTGCCATACCAACTCTAAGAGACTAATCAATTAAGGTGAGCTATTATGAGCAGGAGAAAAAAAACTTTTGTAGTGATAATCAGGATGTCCCATTACAAACAGTTGACAAGAAGGTCTGAGTAACAGTAGGGGAAAACTAGCATGGGGAAATAAATATCAGTTTGTGTAATGACCCAGCCACTCCCAGTCTTTATTCAAGCCTAATTTAATGGTATCCAGTTTGCAAATTCCAGTTCAGCAGTTTCTTGTTGTAGTCTGTTTGTTTTTGAAGTTTTTTTGTTGAAGAATTGCCACTTTTAGGTCTGTGTGCCCAACAGAGTGACCAGAGAGGTTGAAGTGTTCTCCTACTGGTTTTTGAACGTTATGGTTTCTGATGTCACATTTGTGTCCATTTATTCTTTTGCGTGGAGACTGTCCAGTTTGGCCAATATACATGGCAGAGGGGTATTGCTGGCACATGATGGCATATATCACATTGGTAGATGTGCAGGTGAACAAGCCCCTGATGGCGTGGCTGATGTGATTAGGTCCTATGATGGTGTCACTTGAATAGATATGTGGACAGAGTTGGCATCGAGCTTTGTTGCAAGGATAGGTTCCTGGGTTAGTGTTTTTGTTCAGGGCTACTGACCAACCATAATATGTGCCCAACATTGGAAAAATCTATGACTGAGGTAGAAGAACAGGAGAAGAACCAAGGTATGATGTAGTCACAAGGAGAAACAGACTTTTGCTGTTGGAGAAAAGGTTCAACAAAATTTGGACTACGACTATTCACATCATTGCACAACAAGGTGCCATCCATCTGTCTGCCAATCTTCTTCCTGAAAATTTCAAAACTGATCATTGATTTTTGGATGCCTTAATTTTTGAATGCCCAACTTTTTGTCACTTTAAAGTTTCCTGATTTTTCAGAGGTTGGATACACAGCACTTACTGAAAACCAGGCCCCTTTAAGGTGTGTCATATTGAGCACCCAAAAATTAAGGCACTCAAATTCACTGGTCACTTTTGAAAATGTTGGCACTAGTCTCTTGCATGGATTACTACATTGATAAGACTGTATATGAGTTTTTGGGATTCCTCTTGGCCCATGCCAAACTAAACCCGCAAAGGAAAGTGACGATACCATCAAGGGATTTTTTCCCCTAGTTGATGGAAACAGGAGACCCACATAAAGATCATACTTTCACGGTCCAGATCCCAAATCTTTGATTCGATGCTAGTCCTTTCAGGATGGACAGCATGCCTGGGACACCACAAAATTTATAGAGCATGGTCAAAAGTCGCAGGCTTCAGAACATGTCTCCTCAAGATGAGTAGTTCAGCTGACATTCAAAATTTTCAGAAGCAACTGATAGTCTGCAACCTGACCTAATCAGGGAGCACAACAGCAACAACATATGTGAATTGGCAAGAAGGCGCAAGAATCTTAAGTCTAAATGCCAAAGCGATGCAGAATCTCTTATGGATGGACGGTCACCTAGCTTCTGTCAGGCAGTTCACAGAAAAGTATCACTGAACAAAAAGGCAGACTATCTATATGTCATCAGCAGATAGACTACCTTCTTTCCCAGGGTTTGCTTCTGCATCCCAATGCAGATTATTGGAATATGACAGCTTGGATATTGAATGAAAAGTCGTAACCAAGGTGAGATACTATTCCAAAATAATATATATTCTCCTATCTAATTTCTGAACAATTATGGACAAGTCTCAGATTCATGTCAGGATTGGGAAATCTACCTCGGAAAACTAGATGTTCCAGCTCTTCTGCATTTCTCATAATATAGCTTTGACATGGACCTCTGTCCTTCCACTGTTACATCTCCTGTATTGTCATGAAATGGTGTAAGAAACGCAGGCTCATCCAAATCTCCAGTGGATCACTCAGTGATATCAAGTTTTTTTAAGTCAGTACTTCTAACCAAACTAATAGGCTTAAGTGCCTAACCAGTGGCATCTTTCCCCCCACTGTATGTCCTCTCAGTAAACACATGCTTCCTGCTTCAATCACATCAGCAAGAAGGGGCTCTTAAACCCCTCCTTTTATTAAGCAAAAGCCTTACTGCATCTTCCATGGTGAAAGATTTGTGGTTCCATTCTTTACCAAGGCTAATGCTTAATTCCTGCAATGTGTTGAGGACTGTGTTCAAATTGCAAACTATCACTTTAAGATATGTGCAGGTGAGGGGCGGTCCTGGTCTTGCTTGCAGGCTACAGAGTTCTGTAGCAAAGCTTGCAATTGGAGTTAGTCCAGAAAGAGCCATCTTAAAGCAAGGTAGGAGTGCATCATATCTGTTTGCCTTAGGAAGCCTGTTTTCTGTCTGGTTTTGGGCTCTCGTGAGTTATTATTCTGAATTTCCTAAGACATCAAGTAGTGTTACGTTGCATCCTTCCAGCAAGAGTGTTGGTTTTTCATTTCTCTGTGTGTATGCTGTGAACATAACAATTCCATACAAGATATATTACATACGGAATGGTTTTCAATGTCTTTACATCACTTCTCAAGGGATTACTCCAAGATCTGCCATCATGGGGAGATGGTTATCCTGTACACATGTAATACTAACAGTCATTGCAAGCTTTTATTATGGCAATCAATATTTTATATCCTTGCATGAGTGTATAATACAGCTACCTTCATCAGTTTACAAACTGTGGGCTGGAAAATGGCAGTGTTTTCTCAGTACTGTGTTCTATACTTTTCTCCCAAGTTATTTACTTATATTAAGTATCAGGAATTAAAGGACATCACCATAAGGGAAGAAGGTTGGACTTGTGGTTAGGACAGAGTCAGGAAATCTAGTCTGTATTTTTGGGATGGCCAGTCTTCCTCTGTAATCTTAGGCTCCCTCTCCCTCAGTTTCCCTATCAATAAAATGTAAGTAATACTTATTTACCTCCAAGGGATTTTGTTATTTCTTCATTTTGATAAAACACTCTGAAGATGTTACCATTTCACAACTTCATCAACTAACCATTTAATTGGATTAATAAAGAAATGAAGAGTCAGAACAAGTAAATTTATAATATTTGGGGTCATCTTTTCCTCCACCGCAATGCATAACATGTGAGCTATATGAATGTTTCTTCATACTGCTTGCTTGCTGCTTACTTATTTAGCAATTATAGGCAGATAGCACTTTTCAGTTTCGTAAAGAAATTTTTTTACCTGATTTCCTTTGTGACGCTGACCTCTCCTCCAGTCAGAAGCATTTAGGCTGAGACTCTCTTCCTGTAAACACTGGACCCAGCTCCTCTTGCTCATTAAGCCCCCGGGCTTGGCCACATTCTTTCCACCTTCACATCTGATGACTGTTTCCAAAGCTTTGTCAAAATACTGAATTCACATTAGTAGATAAACGTAAACTCTTAATAGTATCACCTTATTCAACTGTGATAACTATGTATGTGAATCAAAGAGGCCACTGGTGAACTTATCTTGGATTGGCTGAATTGGGGAGAGATAAGTCATCAAGTAATACATTGCATTATTCCATTATGGAGTCTGCTCTTTTCCTCAATATGAGACATTGGCAATAAAAAAAATTAGTAAGGAGGCAGAGAGAAGGCACTCCATTACCTAGAGTTGTACAATTTCTAAAAATTAATATTTCTAATCTATTTAGTATCCCTGCATGGAGCACGTTCAGGACAAAGGATTCTACTGTAGTAGATGGGAGACTAAAAGTTAGATTCTTGATTATGAGCCAGTTGATTTGCACTGCTCAGGCAGTGGAAATGGGTTGGATTCTAAAAGAGAATTGCCCTGGTGGTGGTGGACTCTCCCCACTGGTCCAAAGCTAGAGAAGCTAGTTCCTATACCAGTCACCTCTGGCAGCCGGGCTCTGGTGGGGATTTAAAGGGCCCAAGGCTCCCCGCAGCGGCCAGAACCTCGGGCCCTTTAATTTGCCCGGGGGCTCCCAGCCGCCTCTGCAGCTGGTAGCTCTGGGGTGATTTAAAGGCCCCGGGGCTCCCAGCCAGAGCCCTGGGGCCTTTAAATCGCCTCTTCCGGTTAAGGCCACGCCCCCACCCAGGACTCCGGCGTACAGGTAAGTCCTGTAAGTTACTTTCGCCCCTGGTTTCCCTAGCATTGGAATATATGATGTCCATTTATTTCTCTCCTCTGTCAGGTAAACAATCTTAATCTTTTCAGTCTCTCTTCTGTATGAGAGTTTTTCCATGCCCTGGATCTTTTATGCCACTCATTTCTGAAGTCTCTCTATCTATCTTCTGTTGTATTCTCCTCTTGAGAATATCATCCATTATTTAAAACAAAAAATGTACAAATATTCTACAGTAATAGACCAAAACACTACAGTATCACTACTGTAAGTTGTTGTGTTCTGGGCCATTATTGTAGAATGCTTTAATGCCTTTAAAAAGAATTTTATGCAACACACCAAAGATTCATCATCCTAGAAAACAAGTTTCAAATGAGTCTTGGAACTGAGAATGCTGAGCTAGATTCATTTCATTTCAAAGTTACCTCCAGTCAGCTTTCCATAGAAATATTATAGAAAATAATACTGCATATTTTTAATCAAAAGTGTCTCAAAAAAGTCCATATAGAAGTCTTGCTGTTCCTTTTGTAAACACATACATCTGATGATATCTGGTAAAAATGCATAATGGTTCTACATGTAACCTAAAGACACATTGTTTCTCTTTGATGTAATGCACCAATTTCATATGACTACATGAAACACTGATTTTTCCTCTCCATTTTTATTAGTGTTCTATTTGTGTATCTCTTTGGCTCTCACTTCAAAATGGTTTTTAGTTTGCACGAGGGCAAAACAGATGTGGAGAGAAGATGAGGCTGTCTTGAAAGCATAAATGGATTGAATGTTTCTTAGAAACAGTTACTCCTTCATGTTTAAGTTTTTATTTGATTAAAAAGGTTATTAACATTAAATATTAAAACAGGGTGGATTAAAAATTGATTACTTCAATATTTTTGATCTGATTTTTTTCACCTAAAGTGAATACATTATATCTTTTAAAAATAAACTTGTTTAAAGTTAGGTTGTAATAATTTCAAGTTTATGTTAAGGCCTGAATTTACTATAACCTTTTAAATTATTTAAATACATTTTAAAATACTGCCTCAATGAGCCATCCTCAAATTTTAATCAATTAATGGGTGCTGCTTTTTTAATTGTATGCAGGATCAGGGGGAAAATATCTTTAACTTTTTAAGTCTACTCAAGCTTTATAAATACATCGCATTCACAGAATAATAGAAGTGTAGGACTGAAAGGGACCTCAATAGGCCATCTAGTACAGTCCCCTGAACTCAAGGCAGGACTAAATAGTAATAATTCCTGGCTGGTGTTTGTCTAACCTATTCTTAAAAATCTCCAATGAAGGAGATTCCACAACTTCCCTGGGCAATTTATTCCAGTGCTTAACTACCCCGACAGAAGTTTTTCCTAATGTCCAACCTAAACCTCCCTTGCTGCAATTTAAACCCATTGCTTCTTGTCCTATCCTCAGAGGTTAAGAGAAACAATTTTTCACTCTCCTCCTTGTAACAACCTTTTCTATATTTGAAAACTGTTATGTCCCCCCCCCCTCAGTCTTCTCTTCTCCAGACTTAACAAAACCATGTTTTCAATCTTTGCAAGTCTGCCTTCTTGAAATCCATTATCTTCGTTCTGCTGTTTTCCCTCCTACCATTCCTTAGAATCATGAACTACTGTAGATCATTTCATAACCACTTTCACCCAAGCTGTCTTCCACTTTCAGATTCTCAACCAGTCCCTGCCTATTTGTCAAACTCAAGTCTAGAATAGCCTCCCCCCTAGTTGCTTTCTCTACCTTCTGACATGAAAAATGTCCCGAATGCATTCCAAGTATTTGTTGGATAATCCATGCCCTGCTGTTGTTTTCCCAACAGATGTCTGAGTACTTGAGGTCCCCCATTACCAATTGCTGTGCTTTTGATGATTTTGTTAGTTGTTTAAAAAAAGCCTCATCCATCTCTTCTTCCTGGTTGGGTGGTCTGCAGTAGACCCCTACCATGACATCATCCTTGTTTTTTACCCCTTTTATCCTTACCCAGAGACTTTCCAATAAGTCTGTCTTCTATTTCCATCTCCACCTCAGTGCAAGTGTATACATCTTTGGTATACAAGGCAACACCTCCTTCCCTTGTACTGCAGTAAGTATCTATATTACTTTCAGTCTCTATAATGTAAATATTTTCAATTTGTTATGCAGAAAAGCTTTTGCCTTAATTACTTTTGGTTTCATTTTAACTAGAAGTTGTAGAGAGAATATTTTCTTGATTTGGACTAGTTCATTCAAAGTTGAGAAACTGAGTAGCAGTTGAAAAATTAGGGAAGCTTGTTTTCCTCTTTCAATCTCTGAGTAAAAACCAGGTGAGAGAGGATGAGATCTAATAATCTTAAAAATTTGAAGGGCATGAGGTCAGATTTTCAAAGATAGGTGCCTAGTGGGGTTTTCAAAAGCATGTAAGTAGGCTAGGCACCTAACTCACATTGACTTAAAATCCAATTGATTTCAATGGGAGTTAGACATCTAACCTGATTAGGTGCCTTTGACAATCTCTGTAGGCACCTAAATACCTTTTGAAAATCTGGGCCATGATAATCAGAAACAATCCATCAAATCACTAAGTACAGTTAATACATCAAAGTTTATTACTCAATTAGACTTGGTGGGATAAGTATCATAACTGGAATTTTGGTATAGAGGGGTATAGCTTGTTCAGGAAATAGAGTCAGGATAAAAAAAGGAGGAGGAGTTGCATTATACATCAAGAATACATACTCTTGTTCTGAGGTCCAGAAAGAGATGAGAAAGTCTCTGGGTAAAGATAAAAGGGGAAAACAACAGTGGTGGTTTCATGGTAGAGGTCTACTATAGGCCAACAAATCAGAAAGAGGAGGTAATGACTCATTTCTAGAACAAATACAGAAATATTCAAAACACAAGCCCTGGTAGTTATGGGGGACTTTGACTAACCAGATATCTGTTGGAAAAGTTATATGACAAAACAAAATTTTCAACAAATTCTTGGAATTTTTGAGGGCAACTTCTTGTTTTGTTTCAGAAAATTGATGAAATAACCGGGAAGGGGGGGGGGGGCAAAGGGGAGGAACAGCCATGTTAGACTTTATTTTGGTAGTGGAATTAGTAGTGAATCTGAAGGTGGAAGACAATTTGGGTGAAAGTGATCATGAAATGATAAATTTTCAGTATTCTAAGGAAATGAAGGAGCGAGAGCAGCAGAATAAGGACAGCTGATTTCAGAAAAGCAGACTTTAACAAACGCAGAGAACTGGTAGGTAAGTTTCCATGGGAAAAAAATCTAAGGGAAAAAAGAGTTCAGGAGATCTGGGAGTATTCTGAAGGAGACAATAGCTACCCACAGTGCACCGCTTGGAATGTCGACGCTTGCCCCGATACTGTGGACTCACACCGCCGATTTAATGTACTTAGTATGGACACACACGTTCGACTTCATAATATCGGTTCACAAAAATCAATTTTGGTAAAATCGGACTACAGTCCGAGTGTAGACATACCCCTAAAGGCACAACTGCAAATTATCCCAATGCAAATGAAAGACAGGAAGAATAGTAAGAGACCAATATAGCTCCATGAATCAAAAATGTGATGCTGTTGCAAAAATGGCTAATATCATTCTGTCGTGTATTAACAGGAGTGTTGTATGTAAGACTTGGGAGGTAATTGTCCCACTTTATTAGGAATTAGTGAGGGCTCAGTTGGCGCCCTGCGTCCAGTTCTGGGCACCACAGGCGCTGACTCCATGGGTGCTCAAGAGCTGGAGCGCCCACGGAGAAAAATTAATGAGTGCTTAGCACCCACTGGCAGCCAAGCTCCCCTTCTTCCCCACTCCTGCCCGCCGGCAGCCCCGGCTGATCAACTCCTCCTCCCTCCCAGTGCCTCCTGCACACCACAGAACAGCGGTACTGCGGCATGCAGGAGGTGCTGGGAGGAAGAGGGATGAGCAGGATGGGGCGTCCTAGGGGAGGGGTGGGAAGAGGCAGGGCGGAGCGGGCCCGGGAAGAGGCCGCACAGGGGAGGGATTCAGGGGAAGGGGTGGGGGCAGGGGCTCAGCGGAGTTTGAGCACCCCCAGGGAAAATTAAAAGCTGGCGCCTGTCCTGGGCACCACGCATTAGGAAAGTTTTGGACAAATTGGAGAGACTCCAGAGAAGACCAACTAAAATCATAAAAAGTTTAGAATTCCTGACCCATCAGGAAAGGTTAAAAAAACTGGGCATCTTTAGTCTTGAGAAAAGAAGACTGAGGGGGACCTGATAAGTCTTCAAATATGTTAAGGGCTGTTATACAGACGATGGTGATCAATTGTTCTCCCAGTCCACTGAAGGTAGGACATGAAGTAATGGGCTTAATCTACAGCAAGGGTGATTTAAGTTAGGTATTAGGAAAAACTTTCTAGCCATAAGGGTAGTTAAGCTCTGTAACAGGCTTCCAAGGGAGGTTGTGGAATCCCCATCATTGGAGGTTTTTAAGGGACAGGTTGGACAAATACCTGCCAGGGATGGTTTAGGTGTACTTGGTCCTGCCTCAGCACAGAGAGCTGGAATTTATGACTTCCTGAGGTGTCTTCTAGGCCTACATTTCTATGATTCCAGTTTTAATGCAAAACTTGTTTTGATAAACTTACTTTTCCACCTTACGTATCCAGAACATTTAGGCAGTTTTATTTAACTAATGAAAAACAGTTTAAAATGCTGGTTTGGACATTTTAATTGAATTCCAATTTCCATCAATATGCAGCTTGATACAAATTCAGAGTAAAACTTTTATTTAGTACATAAGAAATGCATCATTCACCATTTTCTAACATAATTAAAAATGTGAAAATTAGGATTCTGAATAAATGTATGTTAAGCTATACAACAACTTTGTATCCTCCAGAATAGCAAAAAGTAGTACTAAGGGCGATATTTGATTGCAAATCAACAGGTTTTAATGGTTACCAATGAATGAGAATGAACCTTTCTTTAGGAAAATAGGTAAAAGTGTAAATGCAGAATCAGATTAAAATCAATTATTTAAATCAAGGTTTCCTGCTTGCTGTTTTAAATCATGATTAAAACTGGCTATCTACATCACTTTGATTTAAATCAATCCACCCTATTTTAAAATGATTACATTTCAGTTAAAATATTTTTTCCCCTGTGAGTTAATATAAAAATGGGAGCAACTTTACCAGTCTACTTCTATTTTCTGAATTTTATGGTGTTTTAAACATTTGAATTCTGAACAAATGCTGCAAAGGTTTTTAAAAATGGAGAAAAGAGGAGATTGTAGTTATCTGTTTTTGCAGATTAGGAAAATTAGCCATTGTGATCATATTTTAGGGAAGGAAAGTGATTCATACAACAATGGATGAGAGAGTTGGTGGTCCCAAGAGAATCTGTCTATTAACGTGTGGCCCCACGTTATGGAAAAGCTTCAGGATTCCCTGCTTTAGAGCAAGACATTCTGAGTTTTCTGGCTGGTTCTGCTAATGACTTGATTGGTGACTTTGGACAAGTCACTTATTTCTTCTGTTCTTCATTTTACCCATCCGAGTATACATCACTATTCTATATATAGTCATGAATGTACATAAGATATAGATACTACACTGAGGAGCACCATAGGAAAACCTCGAACAATAATAATAATCTGTCTCCATGCAAGTCATTGTCATTCCAGTGGATGCAACAGCAGTAACAGTGTCTCTTGGTTCAGTTTAAAAAGAAAATTAAATCTCAACAACCAGGATTATTTTAAGAATATCTAAATGCAGCAAACTAATAATCTTGCAGAGACAGTAACAAAAAAGAATGTCTAATGACAGCTGGAGTACTGTCATGTCCTCCCCGTGTTGGGGAAGATAATCCCTGCACCAGTGCAGAAAGGCTAAAGAACTCCTGGAGTCGCAATCAACCCCAACCCACTGCAACTGTGTGGCATGTCAAGCCTGGGAATGGACCCTTAAAAGCGGAGGAGCTCAGCTCAGTTATGGTGGCACCCTGAAACAGGTGGAACTAGCATCCAGGACTCCCACAACATGGCACCTGGTTACTTGCTGGCAAACGGCTTGGGGGCACTGCCAGCCCAAACTCTCTTGACGGGGGGGGGGGGGGGGGGGGGGGGAAGACAGACCTGTTTCTTTTGTTCAAATCCCCCAGACTATCTCTGCTTTTAACCATACTGGAGGGTGGGAGTGGGGGCTTTCTACCGGGCCTGAAAGGCTGCTTCCCCTCCTTTGTGTGAGTGAGGAAGGGGGCTTGGACTGTGGCCCTATTTAGCTTTAAGTTTGGACTGTTTTATAACTCCTTCTGGAAAGGGGTGTACTTGCTAAGAGGTACAGCTGGAAGGACATACCTCATAGCTCTGCCTGAAGCCTGAGGAATGATATACAAAGTAAACCAAAGAGTTAGGGTGACCAGACAGCAAATGTGAAAAATCAGGACGGGGGTGGGAGGTAACAGGAGCCTATATAAGAAAAAGACCCCAAAATCAGGACTGTCCCTATAAAATCGGGACATCTGGTCACCCTAGAAAGAGGTGACTTTGAGATACAACTACTAATCACATTCAAGCCCACCAGGAACAAAAGGGCCCTTGTAACCCTGAAGACTAAAGTCCTCTGATTACCCCTACGCATAGAACAGGTACAGCACAGACAGCAGCACTTCATACTTCCTTGCACTGCCCCTCCTTTGTGCCTCCCCCCTGATCTGGAAGGGTCATTTTAGGAGCGCCCCTTTGACTGTCTGTGAGTGTGCTAGCAAGGATTTTTATACTAGTTAATAACTGTGCACTGATAAATCTGATGCCCTAGGGGGCAGCCTCATGCTGTCTGTTGCTTCCTCTCAATAAGATTCAGCCTGTGCGGTGACAATGAAGAGCTGCAGCAAGTTCAGATAACACACAAAGCCATGGTACATATTGTAAAACATAAGGGGTGTTGATTCTTATAGAAGTGGGTTTTCTGATGTTGGGACAAGTTGCCCTGCCTCCCTGCTGAGAGCCACAGACCTTGGGTATTGGAATGGGGCAAAGGCTCATAAATCTCAACACAATCTGTGCTGGGACGGTGTAATTGAAGAGTTTTCACAAACGTAAAGGTGGCTTACATAGCAATCATATGCTGTGCCCCCTTGCAAGTGTACCTTATGGTCAGCTGTCCTAAGGTTTTATGGTCTGCAGAAGAGCACAGCTTTATGCACAGACAGTGCCATTCTATTCACAACTCTTTTGAGTTCCCCTCTATAATACAGTCCAAGGTCTTCTGGCTAGAGTGCCATTTTCTCTCATTTATTATAAACCTTACCATGGACTTTACATTATTTGCTCAGTACCACGAGTTACTGGTACCCCATACTTGCTTCACCCGACTCTTCTGCTAACACTCCTTTTCAATTATTACTTGTTAGTGCATCACTTCCTAAGGTAGGGTGACCAGACAGCAAATGTGAAAAATTGGGACGGGGGTGGGGGGTAATAGGAGCCAATATAAGAAAAAGACCCAGAAATCGGGACTGTCCCTATAAAATTGGGACATCTGGTCACCCTATCCTAAGGGAAACTCTCTTATTAGTGTTAGTGATTTACTATTCTAATGGGAAGGACAGCACAGTCAGAGAAGGGCATAGCTACAGGGCTGGTGGCCCTATAACCTGAGACAATTGTATGAAAATATAATGGTAGCGTTTGTGATTTACTGTTTTAGTAGATTGGACATTACAAAAGGATTTGGGTTAATCTGCTTAACAAGCCAGTGGCCCTATATTGGGGGTCAGAGCAATCGCATGGGCCTGATGGTAAAATAGGTGCAGAAGTTTGTTTTTTTTAATGGGAGAGTGAGATGGTTATATTCAACCAAGTCATGTATTAAACTGTATTACTCCTTAGTGCATCATAAGGGAAACACTCTCTTATTAGTACTGGTGATTTACTGTTTTAATGGGAGGAATATATGCCCAAATACTCCTGAGGAAAACTAAATAACCCCAGGTGATCGTATTAGTCCTGCTCACATGAGCAGAAATTACTTTACCATCTTTTAGTGTATATATACTGGAGAATCCATACCCTAATCCAGTTTGCAGTATACTTTAGGAGACAGCCATTTCACCAAGGAGACTGGCATCAACTGACTTCAGCGGGGCCAGGATTTCATCCCATATTTACAACCTACATGAGGTAGGTAAATGAAGATAAACTAGAGAATATTTGCAAAGTGCTTGGAAATGAAAAGTACTTTTGTCTATTCTTGAACCATCAAATATGGTTCAAGAATAGAACAATAGAGAGGTAAGAACTGGTTTTTATTTCAACTTATTCTCAGGGTTAGCATCAGTATATTAATAGCTGTAGAAACCTAAATAGCCCCACTGCACTTAACTGCATTAAGCATATATATATTTATGCAACATATGCTTAGCAAATGTATCATCATGAACTTTTCTGTATTTCCTTTCTTATAATTCCCAATGGATTATGCTGTATGTGTGTTAAATATTCTCTCTTTTATAACGTATCTTTCCTGACTAATTCATTCAGCGGTATTGCTCCAGTTTCTCTAGTAGTAAATTTTGAAGTCACAGACATTGGCTTTTGACATCACTGCAGAAACTGTGCAGGAATATAATTGGAAATGTGAATACTACCGTTTCACAAACAGCTTGGTAGTTAGCAGTTATGGATAAAGTGATCATCTAGTAAAGAGTCTATCTCTGTCCCGCATTTAGCAGTTGCTTTAGTATTACTTCTGGGGTTAATGATCCAAAGAGTAAACATTATTTGAAGCCAGTACTTAAGGCATCATCAACTGTGCTTGTTTTTAAAGTTACAACTGACTCCTTAACCCAGTAATCTTCAAGATTCTTCAGCATGAGTGTGGAGTCCAGTTGCACAGTTCATGCTAGAACTCAATCACAAATGCCTTTACAGATGTGAATGTCCACTGGGATTGTACAGAGTAGACTAGTATCACTTCTTGATGTTCCCTGTCAGCCTATGAACTGAACCAGATAATTTACTATTCCCAGCTGTCCTAAACCAAACTGAAACAAGCTGCAACTTTGTCTTGTTTTTTAAAGAAGTCTTTGTGGTGGATGACTTACTTTCTTTGTGATTCCGGAATAACCTCTGAAAAGTATACTTTCTCTGTCCTCTAGCAGGAAAGAACCAAATATTTCAGCTCACATTTGGGGAAGAGTTCATGGCTGACTATTGCTTACATGTATCTGATGATGCACTAGCAGTTTCTTCATTCTCAATGTTCTTGTTGACATGCACTGTACTGAGGGATAGGATTTAAGAGGCGCAATAAATGGATTAGGGTTGTAGAAAATAACTTTTGGCTTTCTCCTGGAAGGTGTTGTAGTTGAGAGCACTAAACCCCTTTGCAGAATCATAATACAGAATGTCCTATATTAATACTGGGCAGTGTAGAAATTTGGCCAGAGCAGATGCTCTACAGGATTAGACTGAAGGACAGGGAAAAGGGAGTGTCCAAGAGCCATAAGTACTCAGACTAGCTCCTCTCACTGCCATGGCTACACTTGTTTTTAGTGCTCTAGCTTGATCAGAGCTAGTGTAGGTACTGGTAGGTCTGCTCTGGCTGAGAGAGTGATTTCAGCTAGTGACAGGTGAGCAATGGGTTTGGGAGCTCAAATATGTTTTATATGCTAATTGCCACATGTTTCTTGTGAGCTGACAATGTTACCTGTAACATAAGGACTTCACAATATTCTGTAATCTTCCTTTTCAGGGGCAAAGGGGAACCATGCTGCATAGATGTGAGAGAGGCAGATAAACACTAGTGCCTCATTCACTGGAGCAAATTTGGGCATGTAGGATCCCAGATGCAAATGATTATCATCCTTTCAGACTTATTTACTGATTGGACAAAACAAATGCAGCACTAAGTAATGAAAAGGCTTTTTAATGTAGTGTTTCACATATTAAAATCATTGTCATCACATGGCAACTGAACAAGAGGCCTTGAATGAGAAACATTAAAATAAAAAAAAAAAAACAAGCCAGCAACCTTCAGCTGAGCCCTTGTTGCTATGGTTACCTCAGATGCATTGTTTTCCAGAGCAAGTTGAAAGTCTGCTGCAAAACTGCTGGGCTTAAATGACTGCCAGAGAGGTTATGCTGACAGTGTGGAGTAAGTGAGGAACTAAGTAACAGCATGGCAACCTGTTCCCTGTCACAGGGTTTGAAGAAACATATAATCCATATCAGGGCAAATGCGGCCCTGCACAGGGCAGAATTTGGACAATTGTATACTAAGAGCAATTGATTTGTTCAGGTTAGAATGACCTCCTTTCATGCAGCAGTCTGGAAATAAAAATGTCATCACCTCAGCTTGCAAATCGCAGAATATTTAAACCAGACTGTGTGTTTGTATAAAAGAAATTGAAAATGTACCTTTAGTTAAATTGCCTTATTTTGAAAAGGTTACTAAGCTGCTGTGTCTCTGCTTTTTATTTTTTTTGGCTTGTAAATAAATGTTATGAAATCAGAGAGGTGGGGTTATGGAAAATAAAGTCAGGTCAATAAATTGAGGCCAGAGATATGAAATAAGATACAAAATCATCATTTGGTTGAGAGTCCTTTCAGGACTGTAGGTGAATCTTAAATCACAGTGCTAATACAAGAATAAATGTCTTTTTTTTTTTTAAAAAAAGTCAAATCCTTTTATTGTTTTTCCAGAAGGTGTCCATATTTTACTGCTACCCATTATAACTAAATTAAGATACTCCACAATCGTGACTCTTGAAGGTCTGACCTCCTGTTTCCCTCTTTGAGGAAGGAAGGGAGAAGTGGAAAATGAACTATCGTCTCCAAAATGTTTTGCCGCTCTCCAGGGGGCCCTCGCCTCTAATCAGGAAATTGTGGTCTGATATGCAGATGAGTAAAATCTTGATACAATCCACACATTGGCTTGAGGTTCAGGAATCAGCCTTCATATATTTTGTTGTAAGACTTCCAGTGAAAGAAAAATAAAAAAAAAATCTCTTGGCTAGTAATCACAGAACTTCTCAATGTTTCTTTTGTTTGTCGTGCTTGATGCAACTGGTTCTTTGTAATAAGGCATTTGGCTTCCTTATCGTGAAGCACAACTGCATTTGCATTGTTTAAAATTCTTCCCCACCTCCACTAGCTTGGGTTTATTTCTCTCTATTTGTTTGTAACTCATTGGATATTGGACAGCTGATTGTCATATCATGGGAAAATAAAGAATCTGTTGAGACAAGCTAGGATGAGAGGATTTCTGAAATCCTGCTGATGAGGACATGATAGATGCCTAGATAACTTCAGTTGTAAAACTTTTCTGGGAAGTTTATAGGATAAATGAAAAGGAAGCAGGTAGATTATGGAGGTCATATGGACGTGCATGGCTTCTGAGTGCATTTTTTTTAAAACCTGAAAAGCAAGATGTCAAATACTTATGAACTGCATGTGAACTACATCAAAAATGTACAGTAAATATGAAATGTTGACTTCATAACTGTTCAGCTAATATCACTATCCTTTTCAACAGGACAGACATAAAGCAGATCTGGATCTGAATTTTCCCCAATCCTGTGGCTTTTATTTGGATTTCATTCCACGAGAAGACTCAGTGAGTAGGGGCACAGCAGGTTGCACCCTGAGGCTGAAAGAGAGAGAGATACTTAAAGGGTCTGTGTGTGGTATGGAGTCCCCCTGGAGATGAGTGAGACCCCAGTTTAGATTGCGGGAGGAGAGCACCACCTACTTGCCCCTGAAAAAGCCTCCGTGATGGAGAGCGGTAGTTGACTGTGAAAAATAGTCTCCTTAGATTTTTGTTTGACAAGACCCAACGTTGGTTTAGTCCTGCCCTGCACAGGGATGGAGTCAGAGTTCTCCACTGTAGCTTTCAGGCCATATGTGACTTGCTCCTGTGTCCAGACAGAAGAAACCATGTACTAAAATGCATTTTAAAAATCCAGATATGTTGCCAGATAATGGGATTACACTGATTATAATATATTAACGTATTCCATTTTTATGATAAATGAATCAAATGTTTCTAGAAATGGTTACACACAGCTTTGAAAGCTTGCCAGGGCCTTAGATAATGCCATGACAACTACATGCTATCTCAGCATTTCAGTACTCTAGGAATTTATTTTTTTTTGTATTTTTATTGCAGTAGTTTCCTGAGGCTCAGGATCAAGGCCTCAGTGTGCTGCACAAACACATATGAAGACACAGGCTCTGTCCCAAAGAGCTTACAATGTGAGAAGACATGAAAGATACTTATAGGGTGGTAAGGAGAGGGACACAGTCCAGTATATATAACTTTAATGTACTTGTGGATACTTTGCCAAAGTACATATAGGGAAGAAGGGTATTTATTTATCTAAGGCAACGTGGGAGTGCCTGCTCGTGATTTTTTCCACTATGTTCAGGGAAATGGGACTTTGTGTACATTGTTTGTAATTAAACAAGATTACACCAAGAATATATCTGACTCAGTGCACCAGTTTCTTCTCCTAACAGAAACAACCCCCCAAATACTGGCTAACCACTCAAACCAAAGGGGAAATACTTCACTACGTCCTTTGCAAATATATAATATGTCAAATATATAGGCATATAGTCCGGTAGACGTCAAGTATAAACTTTAATTGACTATATTTTGAATAAGTTTGTTAATGGATTTAATAAGTAGCTTTGAAGCAGCTTGACTTTGAACTGTGATAGAGTGAAGTAACCCTTTGCCCAGGATTCCAGATGTGGTGACCGTTTTCCTATTTTATTTGAGGCCTTGTCCATCTTGAGGACGTGTAAGCATGAGATGTATGACTGGGTAAGGAACTACTTTTGTATTTCTGTCCTTCTGTAAGTCAAAGGACAATGAGTCATAAGTTATGACTAAGATGACGACAGGTCCCTAAAGTTAAGGGTCCTTCGTTCTTCTGTCTGTTTTAAACCAGCATTCACCAGAAATGTGCTAAAATATTTTCCTCTTCAGTGAAGTCTGTTTTCCTACATTACAACTCTCTCCCCCAATTCTTCTTAGCAATATAGCTGCACAAAATAAATTCACAGACATTATTTGAATTGGGGAAAGTGTCTCCCCAGCTTCAGTCTCACTTAAACAGATCTGAACTCCCCCCCGACCTCCTCCCCTCAAATTTTTCAAAATATTTAATCTTCAGGCACAAATACAACTTTGGAAATTTGAGTTTGAAAATTAAAACTTTTAGAAAGTTTGGAATAATTGAAAACAGTGAGTTATAATGACACACTTCAGCAACTTTAACACTAGCTGTTGTTAGTGCTCCAAGTAAAGTATTAGTAAAGGCCTTATCTTGTATTGTGTTGGTGTGTTCTGAGAGAAAATAGGAGGCAGAGCAAGATAACAAGAAATATAGGTAAATGCCTAAATATAATTTTAAGATTACTGCAAAGGAGTCCCTTCAGTACTGAGAATGAAATAATATTAGTTCTTTTTTCCATCTTTATTAGAAGTTTTCTGTGTTCATAGGAATTTCTGGTTTGATCCCAAGCATGCTGATTATTCACTCTGGGGTGTGTGTGTGTGTGTGTGTGTGTTATCTACAGTTCCGGGAAGGATCATGGAAATATTTTATTTGTCAATAAAACCTGAGGTTGACCTTTTCCTTTATTGGCTGAGACACATGCAAGAGAAGTTGCAGTCCTGTTTCAGATTCCTCAAGGGGGAGAACTGGGATTTGAGTCTAAAAGAGCAATTCAAGAAAAATATTTTAAAGTTCCCGTTGCCAGGCAAGGCTGTTTAATTTAGAACTTGGAGCTACAGCAGTTTTCAACAGGACACTTAATGAACTGGCTCTAACAAAATAGCAATATATTTCTTGGCCTGCTTATTAATACCATCTCTACTGAACTGACTGCAGTAATACACGTGTCCCCACTCTTTTATTAGCCCAAGTTAAGAGCTAAGTTGTGAACAGTGTCTAGTGGCAGCTGCCTTTTCCCAAATTATGGAAAACCTCAAATTTTTTTCAAAAGTGGTTCCATTGTTTACAGCCTCCACAGACAATTTAAATGTTCAATCACTCAAAAAACCCTCTGCTTTTTATTTGGTATAGAAAATCAAGTATTGCTAGAATTTTGCATTTCCCACTTCTAGCACTAGCTAGCTGGTAGGGAACAATGGCTAGCATAGGACTGAGTCACATTTGATTTCTATTCCCTGCTCTGCTGCTAACTTGCATTGTGATTTTAGGCAAGTTAATTAAGCTGTCTGTATCTGTTTCGCTATCTGTAAAATAGTGATAATTCTTCCTAAGCAGATCAAGTAATGGACAAAGCTGTGATCTGATGAAAAGTTGCTAAAATTCACAATGAATTTTATTAACAAGAAAAGATTTGCTCAGTTCTAACACTTACCTAACTCAAAGGAGAGTTAGTGATTAGTTAACATTTGTACAGTAAATATTAATGCTTGCAATGCTTTGAGATCTTCAGAAGGAAGGCTCCAAAGAAGTAAAACATATTTTTATTTTCTCCTTGTGGACCTTAGCATAGCTGCATCTCTCACATTGCAAAGGTGTTGTTATGCAAAAAGTGAACTGATAGGAAAAATATGGTCATATAGACTAAATTACAAAAAAGGAAGAAAATAAGATCCTGATGCTACAAAGACTTATGCATGTGTTTAACTTTACCCGCCATGAGAAATCCAATTGAAGTGACTGGAACTACTCTGTGTAAAATTAAGCACACACAGGTCTTGACATGATCAGGTCCTAAAACATGCCTCCTTCCTCATGGGTAAGTGTGATTGGTGTATACAAACCCCACACTGGCCAGGAAAGGGCTAATGAGCTGCTGTGGGCTCAGTCAGTCCTGCCCTGCTACACGGGCAATAGAGCCCAGCTCAGTTAGGTGCTAGGGCTTCCACCTTCGAGGTACAGAAAACGGGACATCCAGGATGATCCTGAGCTGATAAAACTGGACAGCGGGCAATGAGTACTGAGTACCCTCAGGTATTTCCCAGGACAGCTACCTCAAAAAAGGGTTGATTCTGGGAACGCCTGGACAATTGGCAACCCTGTGTGCTGGCTGAGAAGGAGAGTGGACCTCCAGCTCTTGCTCTGCAAGAGAAGCTTGGCTAGGGCCAGGAGCTGCTAGAGAGACTGCTGCCTGCCAGAGCAACTATGGTAGGCCTTATACGGGACTACTGTTGTGATTTGTTACCAGTGCCTTGCCTGCTGCTGGGCAAGGCTCCTGCAAGTGGTGCTCCACCTGAAGCGTGCAACAACTAAATAGAAACTTGTGCTCCTGACTGACTGTGGTCCCAAACAGGGTCAGCTGCAGGCCGAGGAGTGACCCCATCACAGTACGTATGTGCAGTGTTTTTTTCAATTAGTGACATAACAGTAAAAATTTGATGTGCAAGTGCTGATTGAAAGGAATTTGGGATGCTATTACTACGCTTGAACTGTACTGAACACCTCCTACATGGTTGCTGGGTACCCTCCTATTACAGTCAACCTGAGAAGATTGGGCCTGTTATAGGACAAGTGTTTCTTTTAACTGAGTGTGTTCTCACTTACCAGATTAAAGGGAAATGTCCAGATTAGTATGCAGAAAGGACATACGCAAATGCTTTTTATCACAACGTGTTTATTGGAATGCTCTGCTATTGCAAATTTAAAGCAGCCCATGGAAGGAAGGAATGTCAACATGAAAGCAATGCCTGGTGCACAAAAATACCAGCGCTAGAGAGCAATTTCCTAGAAGGACGGACAATATGGGTCTGATTCTACATATTGCTATGTGCCATCAATCCCTGTTGACATCAGTGCAAGATGAGGGTGTTTGCCATCTGGCAGAATCAAGCCCTACGTGACATTTCCCCTGGCTGATAGCAAACCTCATGAAAAACAAGCATAAGAAAAACTGAAATATAATTTCAGAAGCACAAAACCCACCGCCAGCCCTATAATACAAATAATTTTGTCTTTTTTTTATTTAGTCAAAGGAATACAGTATCTGACAGCTCATATGGACAATAATAAGCAACGTGGTTTTTAGTACGACACAGTCTTTGATTCTTCTTCTTGTTTGCTGTTCATGCAAGTTCACATGACTTTGAGTCATTTGTGGTGTGTGAAGTGGCCAAGGTTTGAGCTGGCTGATGAAAGTCCACAAGTGCTTTTTTCCCCAAATGACATTAGAATGTGCAGGTTTGTGAAGAGTTGGTCTCTTGGTCACAATGTTCCCTTTGTAAACCCATTCTGAAAATGTATATCTGTATAGCTTCTCTGTCGTCTTATGCTGCGCCCATCACTGTGATATCTGGGTCCGTTTCTGGAAGCAGACAGAGGTTTGCCACCGGGGTGGCAAACTCCATGCCCCTTGAAGGAACAATTTGGGAAAAACTCCCAAAGGGGAATTTATAGAGCATTTTCACCTTGGGCCCCCTCCTGTGGGTTTTTCTGTGAAAGGGGATGATCTCCTCCTTCCTCCTCTGCATTGTGATTGCTCAGCCTCCCCTTCCTCCTCTTTTTTTCTCTTAAATGTCTTTTACAGCAGCTCTCTATACTCAGTAAGCTGGAGCCATTGATTATCATACACAGCAGTGTATCGGTGCACAGAGGGCACGACTGGGGTATCCACTGGTCTCTCGAAAATAAAGCTGAAATTTTAGCAGCAAAAGTGAATAATGTATCTTTTAGTTCAAATGAATGTTGTTAATGCAGATGGTTTAGGGAAAAATATCATCGTTGATGCAGGTTTTTATATGCGAAAGAAAAATGAAACTCTGGAAAACATCTTAAACTAAAACTTAAGATATTGGGTTTAATCAAAGGATCTGGTGGGAATAGGTGGGTTTAACTCATTGACCCAAGTTAATTCCTTCTTTAACTCTATTGATATCCCTGGAGTTAAACCAGGGACAAGTTTGCCTTTTGATTATACTTTTGTTACCTGCCAGTTTGGAGCTAAAATGTTTCTCCAAAAACGTAAAAAAGATTCCAGGTTCTTTGGGAGTAATGTTGTCATACTTCCATAATAGCATCAGAAGGCCAAACATCTGAGGAACAGATCTGGTCAGTAACAAAACCTATACTTTGATCATTTCTTTTGAAATGATCTATGATAAAAAGAGTAAATTGGAGGCAAACAAATGAAGAAGGGAAGTTAAAATTTAAGAAAATGCACATTTTCCCATTTGGCAAGTTTGATTCAAACACATAGCTGAATGTTTGTGGTACTAGAATACACATTTTTAAGATTAATGCTGAGGTGGCCATATCCCATCTATCTAAAATGAAAATATTCCAAATTTGAAACACCATATGCTTCTCAATTACAGTGATGTAAATAATAGCTTGGACGTAAATTAAAGCTTAGATGTAAATTATTTCAAAGCTGTGATAAAGACCAAGACTCTGGCCTTGATAATGAATCCATGATTACTCATTTGCTTGTCGGAGGGTATTTTGAAATTATTAGCTAATTTTTTGTTATACTGTAACTAATGACAAGAATGGTTATGATTAAATTTGAGGGGTGAAATCCTGGCCCCCATTGAAATCAATGGGGGTTTTGCCATTGACGTCAATGGATTTCACCCAAGATGTTTGTTTTTCCTTTGATGTTCTTATAGTTTATCTTTTTTTGTGTGTGAATCATGTAAGGGAAGGGAAGGAAGAACCTTGTTCCCCAGATTGCTTATTAAGAAGATACAGTATAGGTCCTATGTGTAGCTAAATATATTTTCTTCCTTTTTAGATGTCTCTTAATACAAAAATGAAATTGAGTTCTGATACTTATGACTATGATCTTACATTTTATGTAATGCCACTAACCCATATAGAACCCAAATTTCATTGGACTTCTCTTATTGTACAAACCACTTTATATATTGACTGATAATAGGTGAGAATCACACTTCCCATAACTTGAACTTGCTCATACACAAGACTTTTAATCTTCAGCTCTCAGAACTCTTCACAAACATTTGTATTATCTCTATTTTACAGATCAGCAAACTGAGAAACAAAAAGGTTGAGTGATTTGCCCAAGATCATAAAATGAGCCAGTGGCAGAGTTTGGGAGTAAAACCTGGGTTCCTGACTGAGGGTTTGTCTATGAACACTTTGTCAGCAGCAAACTGCATATAACTCTACCACCTCCCACGCACTAACTGTCCATGTGGACCCTGCTTCCAGGTTCCATAGTACTCTTTGATCTACTCTGCTTTGAAACAGGAATAGGTCAAAGCACACTACAGCTTTTTAGTGTGTGGCAGCCAGGTCTGTGTGGACAGTTAGGGCGCGGCAGCCTAGTGCATGGTAGATTTACACTGCAGTTTGCTGCGCACTACTTGTTCATACAGATAAGCTCTCAGTCTCTCTGGCTCTAGCTACTAGTGCTGCTTATAATCATTATTCCCACCAATGAAATGCTGTCACTTCTGGATTGAAAAGCAGAAACTGTTAAACAGAGCACAACCACACAACTTGACAATTGGAAGGGGAACTGAAAAATACCATATCCAATTGAAACAATGCTTAGTGATGGTACAGAATTAGAATGAACCATGGCTGCTAGTAAAATTTTGGATGTTTGTTTCTTCTGTATTTTTTTAAAATATAATATTAATGTTTCCTCTCCTCCCCACTGAACTGTGGACACTGCAGAACAGTTAGGGCCATTTCATTTTACACATTTTCTCTCTCTCTCTCTCTCTCTCTCTCTCTCTCTCTAACACACACTTACCCTTTCAAAAAATAGAGAAATATAAGGAGGCTATCTGTTGGCTTATCTTGGTGCTGTGAATGTAAAATTTGCTCTGGATAACAGTGGGCTGTATTGTTCGATTAGTATTCATTTTATGATTGATGGTTTTTTTTTTCCCTCAACGAACTATTCATCTGCATAATGTGCACTGATGGCCATTGTCTCTCCCTTTTCTCAGCTGAGAGGCGGACTTGCTGGTGTCAGCTGTAAAACAGCAGTTTGGCTTCTGCATGGTAGAATATTTATTAAATTTTTATATATAATATATAAATGGAGAAATGCCAATCTCCTAGAACTGGAACAACCTTGAAAGGTCATCAAGTCCAGTCCCCTGCCTTCACTAGCAGGACCAAGTACTGTCCCCTGACAGATTTTTGCCCCAGATCCCTAAATGGCCCCCTCAAGGATTGAACTCACAACCCTGTGTTTAGCAGGCCAATGCTCAAACCACTGAGCTATCCCTCCCCCCTTTTCACATGGTAACTTAACTGTCTGCTGAACACACCAAGACTGGGACCTTGCTCCCACTGAAGAGAAGGGAAAAACTCCCATTGACTTCCATGGTGCAAGATCGAGCCCTAGATGCCAATGAGCTGAAATGGAGCCCTTCTAAAATAGCCTGTACATGAAAATAATATTAAACTTTCGTTTGAGGGGTGGTGTCATTTGTATTATGAGAGTGCTTATGGGCCCCAACTGAAAACAGACCCCATTATGCCAGGCACTATATACACACAGTAAGAGGCAATCCCTGACCCAGTATCTAAATACACAATAGAGACAAAAGGTGGGAGGGGTGGAAAGGCAGAGAGAGCTAAACTAACAGAGCAAGGTTGCATAGCAGATCACTGGCAGAATGAGGACTAGAACTCAGGTCTCTTGCCTCCCAATCCTATCCTAATCATTGGACCGTACCACCTCTCAGTAATACTTCTCTTTCAGTACCTTTAAGGGGAAGGCAGGTCATTCAAAACAGAGTGTGCCCATCATAATTAAACACATGGTAGTTAAATGTCAAACTGTGTTTTCAGGATCTTGCCCTAAGTCACTTGTCCTTTGCTTGCTATGCATCTATGTATCATACCTATTCTAGGAGGAAGCGACAAAGGGTCCTGTGGCACCTTATAGACTAACAGAGGTATTGAAGCATAAGCTTTCGTGGGTGAATACCCACTTCTTCGGATGCAAGCAGTGGAAATGTCCAGGGGCAGATATAAATGTGCAGGGAACCTGCACATTTATATCTGCCCCTGGACATTTCCACTGCTTGCATCCGAAGAAGTGGGTATTCACCCACGAAAGCTTATGCTTCAATACCTCTGTTAGTCTATAAGGTGCCACAGGACCCTTTGTCGCTTCTACAGATCAGACTAACACGGCTACCCCTCTGATATTCTAGGAGGGTGGTGAAACACTGGAATGGGTTACATAGGGAGTTGGTGAAACCTCCATCATTAGAGATTTTTATGGCCTGGCTTGACAAAGCCCTGGCTGGGATGATTTAGTTGGTGTTGGTCCTGCTTTGAGCAAAGGATTGGACTAGATGACCTCCTGAGGTCTCTTTCAACCCTAATATTCTATGATTCTATTCAGTGAAGATTAAAAGCACTGTAAGCTCTTGCTAGGACAACCTTGTCTTCAGCATACAAGAGAATTCTGTACTGAAGCTGCAAGTAAATAACACAAGGAGAGGCAAAGCACCAGGAGAATTTCTTCAGAGGAAGAAACAGGCATGTGAAAATGGCCATCTGCTGGATGCAACAACAGGGTAAGCAGCTCATGTGAAAAAGCTGCCAATAGCAGGAACATCTGTATGGGTCTCTGTACTCTTTCAGAATCACAATGTATTTGTTATTATACACTGAAGAGTATTTTTGGCAGAGTTTTGTCACAGAACCTTGCAGAATGGACTCCCTGGGGGCAGAGTAACAAATCTGGACCGAGGTTACCCTGACCCAGCTGGTAAATACCTGCAGAAGTGACGCAGAGCCGCTATTCTCATGTTTTTTCTACATTTGCATCTCCTTTTGAAATTAACTTTCTGTTGTTTTAGGGCTATTAGTATTACGGTAGTTCCCACGCTCTAGTAGGCATTGCCTGTGGATAGCAATAGACATAGCCTCTGTCTAGACTGCTTATAATCTGAGAACACAACAGCTAAAAGGACAGGGATAAAAATAAATACAGGTTTGAAAAACAATTGACTCTTAGCTGTTTGTTTACCTCAGCATTGTTAGGTGACTAATTTCTTGTAAGCATCATGGGAAGAATTGGGTCTAGAGGAGGGATCTGAAGGAGCAAAGGGTTAGTGGCCTTACAGTGTAATTCAGGATGGGCATTCAATGCATATGGGGCAGTGTGGGGAAGAAAGTTGTGGGGCAGTTGCAGGGAAAGTGGACAAGCACGAGGTTGAGGCTGGCATTGCTGGAGCAGGGTGGGCAACACAGTAAGAGACCAGAGTGGATAAACTGGGAGGCGGAGATTTGTGAAGGGCTTTGAAGGGGAGCATAAGAAGCTTGAAGGTAATGCAGTGGAGGAGGGAGAACCAGTAGAGCAATTCAAAGGAGGAGAAAGGAAATATGGTCAGAGTCAGGCAAGATAAATAATGTAGTACTTTCACTTTGTACAGTCTGGAGAGCTGATGTGGGGTATCAAGGAGTAATTCCCATTGACATCGGGGAATTACTGAGTTCTCCATACTTTTGAAAACCAGGCCACTTACTAAATACTCAAATAGGGTCTGAAGAGCCTGATTTTAGGCACCCATATTCTGAAAATTTTGGTTGTGCTCAGAAACTCTATAGTAGACAATATTTACCATTAGATTTCATTGCATCTTTAAAAACATATTGTATAACCATGAACAATATATTTAAGGGCAGGTAGGGGGAAGAGCCAGTTCTGCCAGTGACTTGCTATGTGACCCCAGGAAAGATGTTTAACCCGTGTGTTTGTTCCTCATCCATTAATAATGCTTTTCACTAGGTCTCTGCCCAATGTGAATTATTTTTTAAAGATCGAGGGAAAATGGTTAAGCTATTTTGGAGTATAAAGAGAGGGGTGTGTGTGTGTGTGTGTGTGTGTGTGTGTGTAAATACATTGTCCCCATTATATAAAAATAAAATGAAAAATTGGGTCTTTTTGATTAAACAGCTAGAGGTCACAGGCTGAAGTTCTGCAGACGGAGAAGTCTGAGTCTTCCAGTGAAAGCTGGCTACAATTTAACCAAGTGATGAGCCTTTGAGACCATAGTTTCAGTAGTTCCAACCTTAATGGTGCTTTTCATCACAGTCCACCAACATTCCAGGCACAGGCCGGCTGCTCTGCACATGTCTGCATCATTTGGCTGCATAATAAAAAATATGTAAAATTAAGACAATTGTCCATTAATTCAAAAACTTCTTGCTGTTCTAATTTTGGCCCTGGCACTACAACTGACCCGAGACCTATTTAATTTAAATTACAATAGGATTGCTCATGTGAGTAAAGTTATTTAAAGTAAAGTGTTACAGAATTAAAAGTTTAATGATTAAAATAATTTAGCTTATTATTTAAAATGTGTGCAGTTTATCTATGATACCAAGAAAATGTCTCTGATTTTAGAACAAAAGTGACAACACTTCCCTTTCACCTCAGACCACAGGGCTTTAATCATGGAGGGCCAGCGTTATCTGATTTGGACTGAACATGAAAAGGCAAGATCCTGTCTACGGGCCAAATTGTATCCTTGGATGCGCACACAGAATTTGTCGTGACTTCAGTAGGATCCCCATGTGTGTATCAAAAGGCAGAATGCTGTCCCTCATGTTTTTGGTTAGATTTCCATGGTGGTATACTACGAAGGAAAAGTGTATCTCCTTTATGGTCCAGAGATGCCCAGATAACAGTCACCTAACCACATGCTGAAATTTCACCCTGTGCTTCCAGATTTGTATGGAAAGCAGTGCTTCATAGTCTCTAATTGATTTGTTTTAGTCAAATTATGAAGGAGGGGAAAAGTTCCTTTTTAATTGTCTTGCTTATGTTCCAGTTTTTCATAAACCCAATGCGTCAAAAATCTGATAGGAAATGTTTACTTCAAGTTACTGAGAGACATAATTTTAGTGCTTCTGTAAGGCACCAGCTTGATATCCCGGGAGACTGCAATCCTTGCTCATGGAACAAGTACACAGTAGGGATGGTGTCAGTGCAAGTTTCCCCATGCTGACACACATTCAAATACTGGATTCTTCTCTGAACTCAACCTCTTTTGAAGTTCACCCATCTCTGATCAGGACATTTTACTATCAGGGAAAGGTCTAGCCAATATGAAACATTTTAAATGCCAGTTTTTATTTTTTAAATAGTGTGGTGTCTGAACAAACAGATGTGAAACAATGAAAAGTTCCAGAGAGCTGTGCTAACATGCATTTTAAACATTTTTTTGAAGTCAGGATGAAAATGACTAGAGCATTGTTTATTTTTTAAACCTTTCACCCTCTTTGAAGTCTCACTTCCAGTGATTGTAAAATATTATACAATGCTCATTTATCAGAGTCTTGCTCTTTGGGGTCTTTTTGGAAATCTAGTTGAAAAACAAAGATTAAAATATTTAGTTTGTGGGGGGGAAATACTATGATTTCATTTTATTACGTCTTCATTTGAGCTGTGCTGGCAACAGTGTGAAAGATTCTCATGGAAAATATTTTACTAATGGACAATTATGTTGTCCTAGTAAGGAGAAAATCCAGAGTAACCGCATTTAGTTCAGAAGTTACTCTGGATTTACATTGGTCTAACTGACCGTAGAACTTGTCCTGAAATATTTAATGTTTATTTCAGACTGCATTTATGAACCAGATACTGCCTTGGTTATTGCCTGGATGCAACCGAGGCAGAGTTTGGCTCTGTATTTTTATCGCTTAGTGTCAGAGGGACACAATTCTGTTTCCTTCATGGGAAAAGTTCTTGTGGTAAGAATTTCCATGTCAGTCAAAGTATATATTTACTTAACTTTCTGTCCCTTTGCTTTCTATTTAAGGCCCAAAGCTGTCTTTTCCCAAAGACCGGGATGGGAGTATGGTTTTGATAGACATTACTGAAAAAAGATGGCTTTCTTATATGAAATCTGTTGCTCTGTTCAGAAGAAATGTAGCCTAAATAGTGGCAGGTCAGGTCAAATTGCATTGTTCAGCACTTCTGGTGCTGTGTGATTTTAATGGTGCAGAGAGTAGGGGTGGCTTCCCCACCGTCTCATTTTAAGAAGGAGCACAGCCAATGCTGAGCAGGAGTTCGGGAAGCAATAAAAGAGGAGCTACTGCCTAGGATTCCCCAAGGAAGATTACTCTTTGGAGTCTGCATTTAGCTTAATTTGGGGTTGCGAGCATGAGGACTAGAAGTGAAACTGAGAGAGAGGGTATTGGGATTTGTTGAAGAGAGAGGACTAGGAAGTAAATTTCAAGTTAGCTCTGCACCTGGCAAAAGCAGATTTATAGTAGAAAAGAGGAAAAAAGAACTCAGAGCATCTGACTGAATGGGTATCTCACAAGCAGTAAGATTTCACAATCCCATAGTGCAGTTTGTAAATTTTAGCGCACCGCTGAAGTTTTAAAGATGCAAAACAAATAGCAACCATATCCATCAAATTATTCCTAGAATATGTCACCTGATTCCAGCTCTCAAGATACTAAGGAGTAGGGAAAGGAGAGCCCACAAAAGCCACTCTGAAGCGCAGACCCCAGGTCTGGAGGTGTCCTGACCACATCCTTAAGGGGACAACACATCATGCAGGGGAAGAGGCTTATTATAGGAGAAGGGGTCATGTGGTGTGAAGAGGTCATGAGGGCCTGCTGGAATGAGTGGATGGGAAGGTTCAGAGATTCAGAAAATTTGGATGAGCTTTGGATAAGCATCAGAGAGCGAGAACAAGCGTGTGAATATGAGAGAGATTTTGGTATTGTCTGGCAGAGAAAAATGTTGAGGACACCAGGAAATATCTGCCTGGTTTGAATGGGATTATAGTGACTCTCTGAGCCAGCGTGCTGTGGCTCTGCTTACCATCTCCTACCTCCCAAGTGTTTAGAGGGATTTTTGTGAGATTTTTTGGATGTGTTTTGCATCCAGCAGACTATGGCGATGTTCTTATCATTTGTTTGTTTAAAAAGCAGCCAGATGTGCTTGTTGGGCAAGTTTTTGGGGAGTTCTATCATCTGTAGTGAAAATCTTCCACACTGTAAGCTTTGAAACACGCACACCTTACAGGCTGTGCTGCTGCTGCTGCTATTTATTTTATTTATTGTCACTGGAGCCAAAACATAATTAGCAGAGCCTTCACTGATTACAATGATCAACACTTTACATGATGCTCTGTCACTCTTTGTGTGGTTTGTTGGCCAGGAGAAAAATTTTTTTTTGGTCCAGGCTGGGGAGTACATGAGAAGTCACGCTATCATTTAGGCATCTTTATTATTGGTGTGACAGTAGCACCCAGGGCTGGTGCAAGGAAGTTTTGCGCCCTAGGCGAAACTTCCTTGCACCAGCCCTGCGCCCCACTCCCCACAGCTAATGCCCCCCCGCCCCCCCATGGAAGCAAATGTGACACCATCAGCTCAGGATTAAACAAAGACTATGAATGGCTAGCCAACTACAAAAGCAGTTTCTCCTCCCTTGGTGTTCACACCTCAACTGCTAGAAGAGGGCCTCATCCTCCCTGATTGAACTAACCTCGTTATCTCTAGCCTGTCTCTTCCCTGCATATTTATACCTGCCTCTGGACATTTCCACTGCTTGCATCCGACGAAGTGGGTATTCACCCACGAAAGCTTATGCTCCAATACGTCTGTTGGTCTATAGGGTGCCCCAGGACTCTTTGTCGCTGGTTACAAAGGCATCTCTGCCTGACAGATGCTTCAAATACTGTGATGGAAGCAGCATTGCAGACCATATGGAAAGTGCTCTGTCCATAGATCACTCCTTAAGAACTCTGAGGTATTATTTGGCGAACTATATAGTATAAATTAAATAGACACCATAATTTAAATAGACATAGTCAACTTAACACACTTCTCTCTGAAAGTTTTGAAACTACTGTTACAAGTAATTCCTTAGATCGCTAGAACTTTAAGAGATCAGAAACAAAATAAAGGTTTCTCTTTATTTTTCCTCAGATTGGTTAGTACATTTCAAAGTCAATTTAACTGTTTCCACTTAATTGCCAGTTAATAAATCATTTCCCTACGCTGCTGGGTGGGTTTTTCATACACCAACAGGGGAGTGAGATGTAGTTTTAGAAACAGAAGAATGTGATTGCAAAAATGAATAAAAATTGGCAAAGAAACTAAGGGGCAATACTTGTATTAAATTAAAAGGTACAATACCAAAAGTAAAATCCCTGCAAGCTGCATGGAAACTTTTTAAAGACACCATAATAGAGGCTCAACTTAAATGTATACCCCAATTAAAAAAAACATAGTAAGAGATCAAAAAAGAGCCACCGTGGTTAAACAACAAAGTAAAAGAAGCAGTGAGAGGCAAAAAGACATCCTTTAAAAAGTGGAAGATAAATCCTAATGAGGAAAATAGAAAAGAGCATAAACTCTGGCAAATGAAGTATAAAAATATAATTAGACCAAAAAACAATTCGAAGAACAGCTAGCCAAAGACTCCAAAAGTAATAGCAAAATTTTTTTTAAATACATCAGAAGCAGAAAGCCTGCTAAACAACCAGTGGGGCCACTGGATGATCGAGATGCTAAAGGAGCACTCAAAGACGATAAGGCCATTGTGGAGAAACTAAATGAATTCTTTGCATCGGTCTTCACTGTTGAGGATGTGAGAGAGATTCCCAAACCTGAGCCATTCTTTTTGGGTGACAGATCTGAGGAACTGTCCCAGATTGAGGTGTCATTAGAGGAGGCTTTGGAACAAATTGATAAACTAAACAGTAATAAGTCTCCAGGACCTGATGGTATTCACCCAAGAGTTCTGAAAGAACGCAAATGTGAAATTGCAGGACTACTGACTGTCATCTGTAACCTATCATTTAAATCAGCTTCTGTACCAAATGACTGGAGAATAGCTAATGTGACACCAATTTTTAAAAAGGGCTCCAGAGGTGACCCTGGCAACTACAGGCCAGTAAGCCTCGCTTCAGTACCGGGCAAATTGATTGAAACTATCATAAAGAACAAAATTGTCAGACACACAGATGAACATAATTTGTTGGGAAAGAGTCAACATGGTTTTTGCAAAGGGAAATCATGCCTCACCGTTCTACTAGAATTCTTTGAGGGGGTCAACAAGCATGCGGACAAAGGAAATCCAGTGGATATAGTGTATTTAGATTTTCAGAAAGCCTTTGACAAGGTCCCTCACCAAAGGCTCTTAAGCAAAATAAGCAGTCATGGGATAAGAGGGAAGGTTCTCTCATGGATTGGTAACTGGTTAAAAGATAGGAAACAAACGGTAGGAAAAAATGGTCAGTTTTCAGAATGGAGAGAAGTAAATAGTGGTGTCCCCTAGGGATCTGTACTGAGCCCAGTCCTATTTAACATATTCATAAACAATCTGGAAAAAGGGGTAAACAGTGAGGTGGCAAAATTTGCAGATGATACAAAGCTACTGAAGATAGTTTAAGTCCTAGGCAGACTGCGAAGAGCTACAAAAGGTGCTCACAAAACTGGGTGACTGGGCAACAAAATGGCAGATGAAATTTAATGTTGATAAATGTAAAGTAATGCACATTGGAAAACATAATCCTAACTATACCTATACAATGATGGGGTCTAAATTAGCTGTTACCACTCAAGAAAGAGATCTTGGAATCATTGTGGATAGCTCTCTGAAATCATCCACTCAATGTATATCACAAGTCAAAAAAGCGAACAATGTTGGGAATCATCAAGAAAGGGATAGATAATAATAAGACAGAAAATATCATATTGCCTCTATATAAATCCATGTGTAGGGGGGTGGTTAACCGCTCCAGCCCTGAAGGGGTTGGAACAGCCCCGCAGAGGGCTGTGGCTGGGGAGAGTAAGGGCTCAGAGGCTGGGCTGATGGGGAAGGCAGCCGCAGCTGGGGGCCACACCCAATCAGGCCACAGCTGGCCATATAAAAGGCTGTGAGCCAGGAGCTCAGGAAGTCTCTCTCTAGTTGTTGAGAGAGACAGGCCTGCCTGCTGGGGAGCTCACCAGGGTACCTAGAGTGAGGCAGGGCTGGGGAAAGGCCAGAGGGACTGGGGAGCTCCAGGCCGGCAACTCCCCAGGCTTCAGAGCCTTGTCCAAGGCCCCATAGAGGTGCTGGGTGGCAGAGAAAGGCAGCAGGTCCAAACCCCCCTGCCAATGATGACTGGCTTGTACAGACTGCAGTCTGCCCTAGTGAAAGGGGGCTAGAGGGTGACTGGCAGTAGTCACTGAGGCAGGGTGGGGGTTCCCCTGGGTGGGGAGACCCTGATAGTGGGTGATTGCTGGGTCAGCACCCCAGATAGAGGGGTACCGGGGTCTGGGAGGGACACTGGGGCTGACAACTGCAAGACACCGGCCTGCAGGGGGCACTTCGGAACTGGAAAGCACTAATTACCTGAACAATGAGCAAGAGGTGCCACCGGGTGAGTCGTTCCACTGTTACACCATGGTACACCCACACCTTGAATACTGCATGCAGATGTGGTCGTCCTATCTCAAAAAAGGTATATGGGTATTGTAAAAGGTTCAGAAAAGGGCAACACAAATGATTAGGGGTATAGAACGGCTTCCGTATGAGGAGAGATTAATAAGACTGTGACTTTTCAGCTTGGAAAAGAGACGACTACGGGGGAATATGATAAAGGTCTATAAAATCATGAGGGGTATAGAGAAAGTAAGTAAGGAAGTGTTTATTTACTCCTTCTCATAATACAAGAACAAGGGGGCCACCAAATGCAATTAATAGGTAGCAGGTTTAAAACAAACACAAAAAACCTCTGGAACTCCTTGCCAGAGGGTGTTGTGAAGGCCAATACTATAACGGGGTTCAAAAGGGAGCTAGATAGATTCATGGAAGATAGGTCCATCAGTGGCTATTAGCCAGGATGGGCAGGAATGGTGTCCCTAGCCTCTGTTTACCAGAAGCTGGGATAGGTTGACAGGGCATGGATCACTTGATGATCACCTGTCTGTTCATTCCCTTTGGGGCACCTGCCATTGGCCACTGTCAGAGGACAGGATACTGGGCTTGATGGACCTTTGGTCTGACCCAGTATGGCCATTCTTATGTTCTTATGTAACTATTTTTATGAAACTAAGTAGATCACAATTTAGCCATGTCACTTCAAAGCATCTGTACGAAGGGACAAAATGAAGGTTCAGCCTTCAATGCTAACTCTGTATTTAATAGGTTTCAGTGTAGTAGCCGTGTTAGTCTGTGTCAGCAAAACGAAAATAAGAAAGAAAAACTTGTAGCACCTTAGAGACTAACAAATTTATTTCAGCATAAGCTTTCGTGGGTTGTTACCCACTTCATCGGATGCATGGAATGAAACATACAGTACACAGATATTTATACAGTCAGAGAAACATGATAAGGTGGAGGTGCATAGACCAACCTTAAGAGGCGAATTAGTTGAGAGGAACCATAACAGCAGGGGAAGAAAAACCTTTGAAGTGATAAACATGATGGTCACACAGGTGTGAATGAGGATCGTTAACTTAAGGGAAATAGATTCAATTAATGTAATGGCTGAGCCATTCCAAATCTCTATTTAATCCGGACGCAATGCAACCTAGTTTGCATATCAATTCGAGTTCAATAGTTTCTCTTTGAAGTCTGCTTTTGGAGTTAATCTGTTGCAACACTGCTACCCTCAAGTCTGTCACTGAGTGATTAGGGAGGTTGAAGTGTTCTCCTACTGGTTTTTGAATGTTATGATTTCTGATGTCAGATTTATGTCCATTTATTCTTTTGCGTAGAGACTGTCCGGTTTGGCCAATGTACATGGCAGAGGGGCATTGCTGGCACATGATGGCATATATCACATTGGTAGATGTGCAGGTGAATGAGCCCCTGATGGCGTGGCGGATGTGATTAGGCCCTGTGATGGTATCACTTGAATCGATATGTGGACAGAGTTGGCATCGGGCTTTGTTGCAAGGATAGGTTCCTGGGTTGGTGTTTTTGTTGTATGGTGTGTGGTTGCTGGTGAGTATTTGCTTCAGGTTGGGGGGCTGTCTGTAAGCAAGGATTGGTCTGTCCTCCAAGATCTGTGAGAGTGAGGGATCATCTTTTAGGATAGGTTGTAGATCTTTGATGATGCGCTGGAGAGGTTTTAGTTGGGGGCTAAAGGTGACGGCTAGTGGTGTTCTGTTATTTTCTTTTTTGGGCCTGTCTTGTAGTAGGTGACTCCTGGGTACTCTTTTGGCCCTGTCAACTAATTCGCCTCTTAAGGTTGGTCTATGCACCTCCACCTTATCATGTTTCTCTGACTGTATAAATATCTGTGTACTGTATGTTTCATTCCATGCATCCAATGAAGTGGGTAACAACCCACGAAAGCTTATGCTGAAATAAATTTGTTAGTCTCTAAGGTGCTACAAGTTTTTCTTTCTTATTTCTGTATTTAATGATTTTTTTGAGTGTTTGATTTCTCAACTTCCATGCTTGTTCTTTTTTCATTGAATTTGACTATTAAATAATTGATTCATGTTAGATGGTCATCCTTTCTACAAGAGCAAAGGGGGTGGGGGGAACCCGAAAGGTAAAAAAATTGTTTGGAATCTGGAAACTATGAAGCTTAGTTTTTACATAAACCTAATGAGAGCAGATCCTTTAATAAAAAGTAGGACATGAAAAAAATCTGTGGGAAGCACACACAAGGAATCACTGTATTAAATTTTTACTCCTGAACAAAGACCATATTCCCTGAAGTAGATTTGGAATAACAAGTGATTCCATATGATTTTCTGGAAGTGACTTTCTGTTCAAGACCTTCTATTCTGAAATCTGTGTCCATGACTGGAGCTGCCCTGCAACTACTCTTCATTATAAAGGGAAAAAATGGAAATATTATCAGTTTGGAATGAATGGCAGAATATTCCAAAGAGAGCTGATATTTAGAAAGAGACACATCTTCCACCTTTGCTTTGTCACAAGCATTTGGTCTGCTTCTATCTTTTGAGGCCTACCTCTATGCTAATAAAAAACTAAAGGGCCAAAGTTGTCTATAGTGAGCACAATGCCCATTGGTTTCCACTGGGATTTGATGGTGGTCAGAACCATGCAGGATCAAATTCAGACTTGGTAGACGTGTGAAATGGGGTTTCTTTCTAGCATCAATGGACAAAGCAGGAATTTGACTTAACGCTATAGGTGGTCAGGAATTTTTCATCAGAATGATTTTCTGATAGTAATTGTTATTTTTACAAAATCTCAGAAATTTTTCCATTTTCTGTTGGAAAAAATGAAATGAAATAGTTTGTTTCTGGGGCTTTTGACCCAAATTCAATGGAATATTTTGGTTTATTGAACTGACCCAAAATGTTTTGATTAAATTGCATTTCAATATTTTGGTAAATTGCCTCATGGGAGTTGTAGTTTGGTCCCCACCCATTCTCTTCCATCATCTGGGAGTTCTGACTAGACTGTCATACTGGACTCTCATGATGCAAAGCACTCTTCCCACTGACTCCTCAGTGTGCTGAATCATTGGCGTCACATTACTGCAAGTGCTTGATGGGAGATGTAGTCCAGCCAGGGACCCAGGACGATAGGGTAGAATGGGGCTTTCAGGTAACCCAAACTATAACTTCCATGAAGTTGTGCCCCACAAAGGAAAATACCGTAAGTGTTGTTTATTTCAGGTCAGTTCAACAAACATCCCCTCCTCCCCAATACACAGATGCAATTCTTGAAATTGAAAAATACTAAAATATTTAGTTTTGATTGAATATACCAAAATGAATTGCTTAGGCATTTCCAAACAGACATTTTTCTGAACTTTGTGTTCCATGAACATTTTCAGAATTCAGGACTGAAATACCAATTTTGCTCCTCTTTAGTTAGCATTTCTTAAATGACAAATGAAGAAAGATAGTAGCCAAATGTACTGTATATTTCCTATATGATAAAACAGTTATTGAAACTGGGTCAATAGTTGCCCAACATTTTTCATGAAAAATTGGTCTAAATCCTTCACTACTGAGTAAACTATTCCACAAATTTCTTGCATCCTTGAATTGTTTCTGTTACTGGGACATTCTTGAAAATTGGTCATTTTCAGTAACAAGAACTTGCTCTTACACATGCAAGAAGAGTGGAAGAAAATGTTTGTATCTATTGATTTATATTTGCTTTACCTTCCCAAATTGTCTAGACGGATTGCAGCGTGTCAACCACAAGTCCAGACTCCACTCCTGTAATCTCAACTTTATGCACATGTATACACTGTTACTACTTGTGTGTGTAGTTGTGTGGGCAGGATCAGAACCTTATTTCTAATGAACCGTACCTTATTAGAAGTTCTTCGGTGGGACCTAAGTCACTGTTAGTAGATTTCCCTATATTTACAGTGATGTATAAACCTAATAATAAATTTGTAGAAATAAATTACATAGAGGAAACAGTGGGGATTATTTTAGGCAATAACTATAAAATACTACTGGTACTGAGCATGCAATTATAATACTTAATTGCTGAGATTAATCCAGTGTTCCTTTAAGAAATGTAGAGAATAAGTTGCTGAAGATAAGGAAATCTAAGCTTTCTTTTTCTACAGTTATCTGTGAGGTCAAGGTTTATCCTGACTAGTCTGACCTCAAGCGATCAGTTGTTATGTTGTTCAGTTGAGTTGGAAAAATACAGCAGCACCAGGTTTTCTTACTGGGCTGGCTGCATTTCCTATTTCTTTTTACAAACTGGTAACAACCCTAGGAGGCTCCCTCTACAATAACACAAATAATGCAGAGAAATTAAGATTTATGCTATGCACAGATTACTGGCTGCAGCTGGATGTCACTTTTGCAGTGGGTTTCAGAAGAGGAGGGGTGGAAGGTTCCTGTGGGTTTGCAGTGACCATTAGCATGCAAGAATGGCATCCTTTTTCTGTTGCTATTGCCACTTTTGGATTTAAGATGGGGTGGGGTGCTGCACATCTGTGAAAGCCTAGCAAAGGGGAGGGTGGACCTTTTAAAATATTCAGTAAATATCAAAAAAGTTCATTATATTTTTCCTATGTAGGGATTAATCCTGCCCTCTGAAGCACAGGTAGGCAAGGGATGGGGGCAGGGTCTTCAGGGAGACAAGAGAAGAGATTGAAAGATGGCTGGTTAGCTTGTTGGTCAGAGAGAGACAGTGTCAGCCTCATCACCAAGCCATTTAGCAGTGAGCAGCAAGGCTAGTTGATGGTGGAAATTACTCTGGCTCAGAGCAGCAACAAAATGCTGGGCATTCCCTGGCCAACACTGAGCAAGCACCAAGTACTCATGTCACTTTACTTGCAGTTACACATGAAGGTCAGGTTACCATCCACCATAGGAGGAGAAGTTAAAGTCTAAACATTTGGGAGCCATTCCAATAGTGCTATATAGCTGATAGCCACATGTTGTCTACTTAGCCACGGAAAAGCTAAAAGAGCGGTCTTTCTGATCAAAAAGAGCACTGCTGTACCTTCTGTTACCAGGTGTCAAATGGTAAATGCTGTGAAGCTAAAACTATACTGCATATTACAGGAAATACTCTAAGATCATTAAAAACAAACTCATTGAAATATTTCCCCATTTGTGCTGTTGTGTGCTTATCGCACTTCACAGCTTGGATGATGAAACTAAATGGATCACTTTTAGCCCCGCACACCTCCACCCCATTACTGAAGGTTCAATAAGTCATTATTCCATTTTGGACTTTGTATTCCAAGGAAATATTTGTGCCCCCATAATTGAATACCATCACATTCTGAAACCAGTCCCCCACCATCACTTCCATAGCCAAGGGTTCCCTGATCATCTGTGCAACCTTCTGGGGGAAGACGACCAGTTGGCCATTTACTTTGTTCTTTAACTCTGTTCCCCTCTCATTTCCTCAAGAGTGTCTGGCTGGCCTGCGTACCCCGCCTCCCCTATATCTTTCAAGGGTAGCCAGATGGCACTGTCCCTGTGGTTCTAGGCCTCCTCCCTGTGTAAATTCAGGGTTCAGGTAACTTTTGGGCCAAATAGTATATGCTATGACTTTTTCCCATCCCACACCTGCAGCAATGGCACCAGAAATGCCTCCTGCCCTTTAAGTACACTCCTGGGCTCAGACAGAGTCCACTGGGCTAAAGAATAACATGTTGCATTATAAAATTCTGAATTGCAAAAATACCTTGTTTGTTTATATGGAAGGCATTTCTCTAGCACTCCTCACCACAGTGTATGAGATCCATGTCCCATGGCAATCACATACACTAGCTATCATGGACCAACAGGGCTTATATTTATATATAGACATCAAGTACTGATATGGATGCAAAGATCTAATGCAGTATAAATATGTGCAATAGGAAGTATCATTACAAGCTTCATTAATTTCATAGCAATATCAATGGCATCCGGGCTTATGGCCTCAGCAGAAAATATAACAGGTGTAGCATCATTTCTTGTCATTCTACAGTGTATGACAAACAAATCTTCTTCATTTTTACCTTCACATTTTGTTTTTGAATTCAGATCAGATGGCAGGGTTCTTTATGCTTCTGAAGTTTCAAACTGCTGTATTTTTGTTCAGAGCCGGTAAAGCACTTTTAACATAAATCGCTATTGTATGACTAATTCTTCAGGTGGATACCAGAGTTGTGTGGTTTTAGTGTGGCTACCCTTTTTCTTTCCATCATTTATTATAGGACTGCAGAGTTTTTTTTCCCCCTTAAAAAACTGCTAGTCTGTTTAAAAATACACTGTATTCTTTGTGAACATTACTGACCTCATGCTTCTGATATGGGAGGTAATGAGTTAAAGGAAGCAGCCTTAAGTCTGAAACAGTCAATCAAAAATCTGTGAGCTCAATCAGAAAAACATTCACAGAGAGAAGGGGTTTATTTCCAGTCTGAAATGACGTTCACACCTTGTTTGCTTGGAAACATCTTGCTCTTTCAATGGCACACTTCAGTTGGTAAACAACTATTAAAATTCTGAGCAGATCTGCATAGCTTGCAGGAAAACCTCAAAACAGCTGCAGTCTCCTTTCAGCAGATGGTAGTTAATAATAGTCTTTGTTCTGCAGGTTATTCCATTTGCAACCACAAAATACAATAAACCCCACTTTTACCAAATCTTTCAGGCATAGGAAAAGGTGCAGATCTGACCCATGGGAAGCAGGTTGCATGGTAACAAAAATATATATTTTTTAAAAGGCCATGTAGTGAAATTTCCTCCCTAACCCATCTTCTTATTAACCATGTATGTGTTTTTTCAGTAGTCTGAGATAATTTTGCTGCCTAAGCAGCAATCCTGTGTAATTACAGATGGATTAACTGTGGTGTATTACCTTTGTATAGTTTGTTCATCATGCCAGCATTTTCAGTGTGCAGAATTGTGCTACAGATCCTGCGGATGTCAGAAAAGGATATCATAGGCAATGCATCTGGGATTTCTGATTGAAAGAACAGTTCTACGTATGGCTCAATCCATGGACTGTGGGAAAGCTTTAAGGTCAATGAGTTTATGTGAACACTGGTGCATGCTAAAATGCTGACAATATTCCACAGCACACATATTGCATATCCCCCACACAGGCAAAAAAGCTGCTTTGCCATTGTCTGGCATTCACTGAAAGTGAGGAGTTAAGTGGCTCTCCTTTATGCTGAATACCAGTGAATATGCTGTGAAGAGCAAAGATGTTGTTGTTATTATTATTATGTATTAATCATATTAATTACAGCAGTACATAAGAATCAACCAGAATGGGGCCGATTGTGCTAGGCCAGGGGTCGGCAACCTCTGGCACACGTGCCGGTTGTTGACGGCACGCAGCGGCGGCTAAGACACCCCCCCCCCCCCCCGCGGGCTCCTGCCACTGACCCCACCAAGAGCCTGCTGCCAGCCTGGGTGAAGGAATCCAGGCTGGAAGCGGGCTGAGACCCCGGCAGGCAGGAGCCCGCAGTGGAATCCCAGAGCGACGGCTGGCTGAGCTGCTCAGCCTGCTCCGCTCTGGGATTCCCCCCGCCGGCTCCTGCCAGCAGGGGTCCTGCCGCTGGCCCCACCAAGAGCCCACTGCCAGCCTGGGTGAAGGAACCCAGGCTGGCAGTGGGCTAAGACCCTGGCAGGCAGGAGCCGGCAGCGGGAACCCCAGAGGTTAAAATGTACCACTGGCACGCGAAGCCTTAAATTATAGTGAATAAATGAAGACTCGGCACACCACTTCTGAAAGATTGCCAACCCCTGTGCTAGGAACCGTACAGACACAGAGCAATAGATGCTCTCTGTCCTGAAGCGCTTACAATCTAAACAGACAAGACAGACACGGGTGCGGGAAAGGGTAGAACTCTCAAGCAGAGTGAATAATGTGATGGCAGCAAATGGCATATTAGTATTTTTGTTTGGTGGGTTTGGTTAAATGGGGATTAACTAAATGGGACGAAAAGGGAAGGGAGAAGACACATTGAAGGGAAGAGGGATAAGAGGCAGCGGGAACAGGGCAGGGAAAAGAGAGTAAGTGTGTGTCTACATTTCAGCCTCGGGGTGTGAATGGTCCGCTCCTGTAGGCATTCCCGCAGTGGCTATACTCTCGCTACATACAAGCAATTATGTAGTCAGGAGCTGCCATCCTCACCCTTTCAGCTAACAGGGACAGGTATGGAGTGAAGCTAAGGTGAAGAGACTGAGGGAGAGGCAAGGGGAGGGTTGATGCAAACAGCCAATCAGCGCAGGGCAGAGAAAGTCCAGTCAAAACTGTAGAAATTTCTCATTGTCCAAAGGTCCCAGCTTTGGTTGCTTCTGTTCCTACTGGCTGGAGTCTTTGGCTGGCTCCTCTCCGCAGGTTTTTCTCTAGGGGTGTGCATCTGGGGCGGGGGGAGGGGGGGCACTACCTGGGTCCTAGAGCCCCCCGAGTGTGTGTGTGTGGGATCTCCCGTACACAATTCTGGGTTGGGGGTATTGTGGGGAAGGGTGGCCCTGGCTGGGCCCCATTTTGCTCTGTCCCCCCACACTGCTGCTGTCCTTGCTTTGGCTGCTTCTGTAGTTGGTACTACAAGCTTCAATCTATACCAGGTTCCTCCCTGTAAATAGTCATCGCCACACTGCCCTCTGGTGTTTTCTGATGGAAGGCCAGGCAAATTCACCAGCAAAGGCTATTGTTTTCCAAGTTTGCTGTTTACTGGGCCTTGATGCTTCCAGCAGGTTATTCTCATTGCATTCCTCAGCAGGTTGAGCCACTAAGAGTGTCTCATGTCTGCTCCACAATCTCTGAATGCCAATTCTAGGCCCTGATCTTGATCTTCAAAGCCATCAATAGATCAGGATGCATTTACATGAGAATCTGCCTGACCCATCCATGACGCTCAAGATAGCTGCACTCCTCTGGGACGTTGCAGCTGAAAAGAAAACGAGGGAAGCCTATGAGAGTCGGAAACAAAATGTTCTTGGCTGAAGAGGCTGGTTTGTGGATTGAGTTACTAGACAAGATTAGATTGAGCCAAAGTCTCACAGAGGTTAGAACGCCCTGCATGATCTCCCTGTTTTAGTAAAGCTTTCCCACCATAGCTAAATGGTCAGATGAATAAATATGGCCTAATAGAGAAGGGCAGAGAATAGAATCCTCAATGGAGCCTATTTTGGACACTGGTGTGCAGATCCAATTTGCCTAATTGCTGCTTAGATAGCATGGTGCTTGGATAAGAACACCAAAGAGAGATTTTGTATCTACTTGTATTAATGCTGATGTGTTGATTAAATAGCATTTTAATTAAAATCTGCAGCACAAAAATGTAGGATTAAATTTTGTTTGCTCTCCATGAGAGGGTGCTGCTGTGCAATTATTCCCTGGTGCAGATGGCTACCTTTAAGCATAAGTATCCAAGCTGGAGCACTATTCTACCGATTTGATCTCTCCACGAGTTGTAAATTCTAAACCCTATAATTCTGTATATTAATTGCCCCTCTCTCTTTTGTTTATCATCAGGATAAATAAAGTCCCTTTTTATGAGTTTTCATGTGCACCAAATATTGTCTATTTACATTCTAGTATATTTAATATGTATTTGGGAGCATAAGGGTAGTGTTTATATGTTTTGTCTCTGGCAATCTTGTCCTTAAAAATGTTATTACACAATAAAACAAAATACAGAATACATTAGTGAGCAATAATTTATCCCTTGTGTGGACTGTTAAGATATGTTGGTATTCTTCCATGTTGCTGTTTGACATTTCCAAATCCTTTTAAATTTCAGTAAACTTGCTTTGCATTGTGCTGTATTATTAGGGTTTTATTATTTGTTATGTATCTCTAGATCAGCTGTGTTTTGAAATCCTCTGACCAACATTACCAGATGCACGGTTATACCAAAACAGGAGATTTCAACTTGGCACCATGTGCATTTGTACTAGAGAAGCATTTTTGAACAGTGCTGTCTCATTGAATTTGATTTTTCTACTTTATGTACCACCTCTATACCTGTCTATATTTCTACAATGTTGTATTTCTTCCCATGATAAACAAGCTAATATAAAATACCATGGAACATGGGAAGTCAGTGCTCTCTTGTAATACATACCGATGTCCACATCCCACTCCCACAGGTGGACGCACTGAAAGGTCTTAAATAAGAACATGTGATATGGACAGGCTGCTCTGCACCCCCAAATGTTGATCTCAAGATGTAAAGTTGTGAAGAATCAGCAGGTGCGTACTGAGCAATTCAATGTAGTGTAAGCCTTCGGGCTAGTCTATGCTCCTGTGCTACATTGGTGCAGCTGTAGTGCATCTGGTGAAGATGCGCTATGCTGACAGGAGAGAGCTCTTCCACTGGCATAATTACTCCACCTCAACGAGAGGCGGAAACTATATGGACACTGCTTTAAATCGATGTAACTTACGTCACTCAGGGGTGTGTGTGGCTTTTTCACACCCCGTGAAACATAAGTTGCATCAACTTAAAGCAATGTCTACATTGTGTTATATGTCAACTTAAACTTAAACTGCCATAGGAATGGCAGAAAACAGCAAACAACTGCACACTTGCGTTGTTCGTTTCTGATGACTCACCTTCTGTTTTCTTGTTGGACTCAAGATTACAGAGGGTACAGAGAATACATCAGAGAAAAAGAGAGTAGAAGTAATTTACAATTTCTTCCATTTTTCAAAAATTATCTCTCCGGGAGAAGGTGCAAACTTCAAGCAGGTTACCATTGAATCCAGCAAGGTGTATCATCTTCCCATTAAACTAAAGATGAGCCCACCATGTAAAGGTCAGATCCGGATCCCAACTTTTTGGCAGCGTTTGGATCCCAGGTTGTACTCTGGACACATCTCTTCATTAAATGTGCTGTAAATTAAGAGTTAGAAGTCATAGAAACCTACTATAAATATTCGAGCTCTGAGTCACACAGTGCATAGGAAAAAGGGTTCATCTGGGTTTTTCATCAGTTTTGTGGAAGAAAAAATACATGCCTGTTCTGAAAACATATAGAACCTCTCCTGCAAGCACAGAGAAGGGGAACTTTACTCAGTGGGACTACTTGCGAGTAAAATTATTTATGTGCATAAGTATTTGCAGTATAGGCCTCCTATAATTTATCTCAGAAAAACCCATCACAAATTACTGCAGAAATCTATGCAAACTGCAGGAAAAAGTTTTGAGGAAAAATGAGACATAACAAATGTTGGTGAAATTAGGTAAAAAACACCCCCCAAAACCCCAAACAAACCCCAAAACACAGCAAAATTGTATTTCCTATTCGATCGTGAAAATAAAGCAAATTATGAAAATTTCCATGGAGAGTTGTTAACAATAATTTTGGATTTCATAAGGTCCCAAGATTTAAGATTTAAAATATAAAAATCACACAAGCAATCCCACCTGACCTGGCAATAAAGAGTAAGGCAATCAATTAAAAATGGTTGAGCAGCTCAGGCTTTCAGAGACAGGAGTAGGGCAGCTAAAAAGCAAAATGAGTTATTGCTATTGCCAAAACAGTTGAGTGGAAGAAGTAGGGCTTTTATAACTATACTGGGGAAATTGCAGTACTGGTGAGAAAGTCAGTCCATTAGAAAAGAAGATGCGGGATGACATTAATGTTGACTCAAATGACAGACACCAAACTAGCTTCTGAATCTGTCTTCAACAAGAAAAATATAGAAAAGCCAATGGAACAAACAATAAGCACAGAAAAGAGCCTGCAAGGATAGTTATTGATTTAAAAAAAGGCAGCTTTCCCTGATATTATTTTGAACATATACAAGTCAGTTAGTCATGATGATCCCTAGTTACAAAGGGAATTATTTAATGAATTTACTGATGACAGGTTTGTTTGTTTTTGAAAAATCATGCACAACGGGGAAGGCGCTGACGGACAGGAGAAAAGGAAATGTAGTGCCAGTTTTCCAAAAAGGAAAGTGTACTGATCATAGCAGTGGCCACCCCATAAATCTATCTTCTGTCTTTTGTAAAAGCATGGAATAGATTCTGACCCCCATTCAAGAAAGCATCCATGTTCAGGAAAGCACTTAAGCATGAGCTTAAGTCCCATAGAAATCAAGCATGGACATAAGTGCTTTCTCGGGTCTGAGCCAGAGAGAGGAAAATAATATATAGACCCAAGTCCTTGGCAACAGCTGAGGAACACACAGAAGCTCAGGAGGTGTCAGAGACTGAGCTGGCCATGATGTCAATGCCATAGATGGACAGAATCAAATTCATGATCTTAATAATCATGGATTAATATTTCAAAGTGCAGGTGATTAGAAAACACTTACAGTGATGCCAGGGTGGATAACAAAAGCTAATTATTCCTTTGTTTACCAAATCAGTTTTAAGTGCAAAACATGTTTTGATAAACTTTTTACACTTTTTTTCTTGTGTAGCTACAACATTTAAGGTAGTTTTATTTAATAAAAAATATAACAAAATGCTGTTTTGGGGCACTTTGAAATGAATTTGAATTTCCATCCAACCAGAGTTTGACACACACTGCATCTAAAAAATTAATTGTGATCAGCTAGTACATAAGAATTGAATCATTCACCGTTTTCTAACACAACCAAACATGTAAAAATTGAGTCTGAATAAATGTATATTAAGCTATACATTTGCTTAAATAAATGTGTATACACTATATCCTCTGTTAGCAAAAAAAAAAAAAAAAAAAAAAAAAGCATCCTATTTAGTGTGTATGTAGTTGCAAATCAATGTTTTAATGGTTACCAACTAATGAGAATCAACCTTTCTTTAGAAAAATAACTAAAAGGTACAAATGCAAAACAAGATTAAAATTGAGGATTTCAATCAAGGTTTCCTGCTTGCTTATGAAATTATGATTAAAATCAGTGATTTAAATCTGTTTACCCTGAGTGAAACTCTATGGTGAAGTGCACAGCAATTCCATCAGGGAAGCCAAAAATACAGGCAAGCATAAAAAATAAAAATAAGCTTCCCTTATTTCTCAGACCAGTTTCCATATATTTAAACTTTAATATCCTGAAGAAACTGGGGTGATGTGAAGGAAACCATGACATATATTTCTGGGTATTAAAAATAGGAACTGAATTTTACTCCTTAACATGCCCCAGTGGGTGTAGATATGGAACTGAAAAAAAACAAGAGAGAGAGGTACAGAAATTCAGAATGATGAACGGCTCAACTGAAGTGCGCAATCTATTGTCATCATGAAGAATATCAGGGTATTATTAATTGTGGTAATTTTGCCTGTTTAAAAAGAGAGCTCATATCTGGTGGGAATGTATATATACTCTTTGCACCTTTATTAAAGGGTTTCATAAACAAAGCCTCATTAAAGGGAAGCTCTTCTGCATTCCATCGTGCCCCTATCATCCAGTCTGGGCAGATAAAGTCCTTGGCCTAAGCTTCTGATACTTAGGCTTTGTTTGCACTACAAAATTAAGTTGACTTAAGTCAACATACAGCCGCTACAGTAATTACTATGGTGGTTCACGTGCACACTACACCACCTCTGTCGGTGGTGCACGTTCTCCCCAGGAGCTCTTCTATTGACTTAACTGTGTGGAGTATTGTGGGGCACTTAGAGCTGCCCTCAGCCCTGGGGCTGACAGCTTGGGTTGTGAGCTCTGCGCTGGGTTGACTGCTTGGGCTGTGGGCCCCGGGGCGGGGGGAGGGGCCTCCAGCTGTGAGCCTCGCACCAGGCTGACAGCCAGCAGACGATGTAAGTAATACAGTGTCTACACAGACACTGCGTCACCCTAACTACATTGACATAAGCACTACACCGCTTGCAGAGGTAGAGTTATTAGGTAGGTGTAGTGGGTGACACATCGGTGGGAGCAACGCTGTAGTGTAGACACTTACATCGACCTAATGCTGTAGTGTAGACAAGGCCTCAGTATGGTCCTGATTCAGGAAAGCCCATATAGTTAGGAAGAGCGCTTAGAGAGAAGCATATGGCTTAAGCGTTTTCCAGAATGGGACCTGTCTGAATGCTGACCATAGTCATTTCTAGTATTACAAGGGAGAAACAGATAGGTCTATAATTGTTCAAGTCTGAACTTTGAGGGGAGATTTTGCTGCAGCTCTTTTAATTAGAGATGGGCAATCCTATTTTGTCTACTGCTGAACTCACTTAAATATCATGACTTTGCAAGTTTGGCTCAGATTTGAATGTTGTTGGGTTTGATTTCTCCTTTGGATAGACCATTAAAAACAAAGAAAAGGGTGCCACAAGCATTTTCTTGGGCTGCCAAAGAGAACTGAATCTTAGAATAAGGCTTTGATACAGTGGGTCTCCTCTCAGTTACACTGGAGTAAATCAGAAGTAACTCAGTTGAAGTCAGTGGGTCTGATCTTACACCCAGTGAAATCAATGGCAAACTCCCATTGACTCCAGTGACCTAGGATCAGAGCCACAGGATTTATACTGTGCGCGATGAGGCACCTTGCATTTATCATGATGCTAAGTGAGATTTTTGTTTTTGTTTTTGCCTAGTATTCTGATTCTCAGAGTGCTATAATTGTTTGTTTCTTTTTGGTCTGTTGTATTACAACACAGTTGGTTTGGTTTCTTTGTGGTTGTCTGTTTCATTTTGCAAAAATGTACTAGGAAAGAAAGTTTAAAATATCCAATTTAAAATGATTTCCAAATCAAATCCATCCTCGCTAATTGGACTGGGAAGAAACGAGAGCACAGTGTTCTAAATGGAGTGCTTTTTCATAAATCAGTATTATGTGGGAAAGCATCAGGCAGAAGCTGCACAGTCTAATGGTTAGGGCATTGGACTAGGAGTCAGGAGAGCTGGTTTCATTCCCAGTTCTGTCTCTGGCCTGCTCTCTGACTTTGAGCAAGTTACTTTACTCCTCTGTTTCCCCTCAGATCCTGTGCATGTCACGTCTCTTAAGATTACAGACTTTTTTGGGCAGAGACGATTAAGCCTTGTTTACATAAGAGACATCGTTCACATGTTTACCACTATTGCTGTTCTGTCCCAAGGCTGGGAACAATTCTAATAGCTACAGTGCTTAAAATAGTCTGTGATAGGCTCCTGAATGTTGATGGTGTTGAGGGTAGGTTTCATCCAATGCAAATGCAATTGCCAGTTTCACCCATGCCACATAGGACAATCTCTTTGAATATTTAGCCTAACATGTTTGTTCACTTACAAGAGAAAAATCCTCCCCTATTTACAATCTTATTGCTGCTTTTTCCTATCCGTTCTGATCTAAGCACTACTTTCCCTGTGAAAATAAAAGCTTAATTTATACCCCCATGTCCTGGCCTGTATATTCCACATGTAAAATTTAGGATAACAAATGGCTCTGTAATGATAACCAGACTGTAATTCACTGAAGTAGCTCACTGATGTCATACAACCAATGCTCAACATTTCTTGAGTGGCTGTTTATGAGAGCGACTTAGTAGCTCAAGGGAATGGTAATGGGATATGGAGCCTTTCACCTCTAGATCATTGTGTCTAACCCAGTCCAGGCTGATAGTTACTGGAAGTTGTTATAGTCCGATTTCTGTTTGGCTGCTAGGGCGTTCTGGTCCTCTGTTCTATTGAAGCAGCACCTCCTAGGTGCTAACTAACAGGAATCAGGTTAAAGGGGGTATGGTGCTGTAGAGTCCACAGTGTGATATTTGATGGGGGAAACCCAAACTCTGAGTGGTTAAAGGCTCTGTCCCCCATTAACTATTCATTAATCCAGCCTTTAAAGGAAGTGAAGGCCATTGGAAGGGCAGCTCTGCAGGGCAATTGGTTGACTAGGGGTAAGTCTGATTCTGTGTGGTACACTGGTGTGTAAATCAGGTATAACTGCATATAATTTGCTAGAGTTACACTACTATAAAACTGGTGTAAGGGAGAGGAGAATCAATCCTATCAAGTAGATTAGTGACTGGAGGGTGAGGAGAGGGAAAGGGTAACTTCCGATTCCTGCATTTGGATTCCTCAATTTTTCCTTTCTATTCTCCCTTCTCTTGCCATCCCTGGAAGTGCCTCTCCTTCCACCCCCGCAACTCAACAGGAAACATCACCCACTCTCCCTATTTTTGCCTTCTGAAGTGTGGGCAGGTATACCTGCCCTGTGTGCCGTAGACATCTCAGCACTGCATCACAGACCGAGCACTTTTGTTCAGACATCTTTTTAAAGCTCTTTTTAAAAAAAGAAATGCACGCAATATGAAGCCTGAATAGCAGCATTTCTATCATCTGTTGTCATGACACACAGCTGAGGTGGGAACACTCTTCAGCAACAAGGCTGATTGTTAGATGGATTTAATTTTGGTGCAGAATTCTGTTAGAAGAGGCTTTCAAAAATATATCTGGGTGGGAGGGAAACAGGTGGGCACTGTTTATGTGTATGAAAGAAGAGGAAGTAGCTGGTTAATTGTTAGTCCTGCCTATGCACCACTCCTTATCCACCAGCCCCTTGGTACCCTCCCTATTTGACAGGGGAGATTTCTGATACCCTTTTTCTCTCTCCCCTACCCCCTTATTTCTGAGGCAGGCGCTTGTGGATTACACAATGCAAGGAGCACTGAGCATTGGATACCTGGATAGTATCATGATTTAGCTGTTTAATTTGTGCTCTGCTCAAGTGGTTGCATTACAGACATTTTTTTCTGACACAGGAAGGTGGTGTCACCATTGTCCATTGAAGATCAGGTGAAGGAAGAAACCACCCGAGAAAGAACCCTGTGTGGACAGATATTAAAATGACCAGTATCATTTGAGAGCATGTTGGATTGGTTTCCTTCTCAGAGGTAATGAGACCAGGTATCAAAACTTGGGGCTCTTTTCCCAGCTTTCCCAGGGCAAGCCATACATAATCTAGTTTTCAAAGGTTCTTGAGCACTCATGGCTCCCACAGAAGTTGCTTCAGTAGAAGTTATGGGTCTTTGAAAATCAGGCTATTAACCCCCCCTTTCTCTCAGTTTCTTCATCTACAAAGCATTCTATATTAAAACTTTGCTTATCTACATTAGTCATCTTTACAAATGATTTTACTCATCTATGCTAGTTCACTCATCTATTTTAATCCTTTCCTAGATCACAGGGATGTTATGAGACAATTAGTAATCAGTTAAAGGTTCAGAATTCCTTGAATGACAAGTACTATGTACTGTAAGGGAAAAGTATGGCTTCTGGGAAATGTAATTCAGTGCATGGAACTCTTCTCTTTTCTAAATTGCCCATTTTATTACCTGTGGGATAGTGGCAAATCTGGGGTTTCAGAAGCCCACCTATGATACTGAAATATTTGAAAAGGGTGTAGGGGAAAAACGTTGGTGCTTAACATCATAGGTGCACCATCTTGGAATGCCTAAACAACTAGGGATCCATCTTGGCTGCCCTTCTTTCCCCTCCTCAGGTATAGTTTCCCGCCCTTTCTACTGAAAGGCGGCAAACCAAGCAAACTATGTGACCTGTAATCTGCCCAGTAACAGCAGGGCATATAAGGGCTAGCACATCAGAAGGCAGATGCTGCCCTTCTGAGTGGCAGAGTCTGGAGGGCTGCTGCTGCAACTGTTGGAATGCACAGCAGACATCTCAGCTCTCCAGCTTGCTTCAGAGGAGTACACTGAACACCCCGCTCATTCATCCGGTTGCGGGAGGGTAATTCTCACTTGCATACAGAGAGTGTGTCACCAGCTGCCACTCTTTCACTGAGGACAAACACACACCCATGATGTCACAGAGGGGAGTACAAGCCGAGTCATCACTGGGGCAGAGCCGTCATCGCCTGATCCTGAGGTCCACTCCTTTCCTGTGGGTTCCAATACCTGGATGGAGTCCGAAGTTCTCCTGTCATCGTGAGCGTCCTCAGAGCTGCAGGACATGGTAGTGGTCCATTGATCCTCCATCCTCTTACCTGGGTCCCATCCCAGGGGAGGGAACTTATCCTCAGTCACAGTCAGCATACTGCGGTCCTTTACTTACCTTTATATCACCTTTTGTGGGGATCCTTGCTTTGCCTGTGTTCCTATTTGTTGGGTTTACCTCTGGTTTACCTTGTTTAGAACTGTTGATGGTTTAAAAATACCTTGGTTATTTACACCCGCACATCCTTCTTGGTTTGCCCCTTTTTTTAAGGGGCTAACCACAAACCCTGATGTAGGGGGACGTTCCTCTAGACTGGTTCAACAAGGGGAATACAAATATTGGGGGTAAGTGGATTCAGAATAAAATGGGAGCAGAGAAGGGGGAAGAGAGGTAACTTTGCTGATGGCTTGAATCTAGGGTGATCAGACAGCAAGTGTGAAAAATCGGGGTGGGGGATAATAGGAGCCTATATAAGAAAAAGACCCAAAAATCAGGACTGTCCCTATAAAATGGGACATCTGGTCACCCTACTTGAATCTGAACTCAAAGGGGGTGGGATGCTTTCAGAGGGCCTCCTGCAGAGTATTTCTTCTGAGTTAATGTGATCACAAAGCATGTTCATGCCACAAGAAATGTGACACTTTCCCACTTGTATTTCAGGTTTCCTTAGTTCAGTCAGATGAGTTGGCGTTTCCTATCCAATTCCTGCTGTTTCTCTAATGACTGAAAGAGTTCTCTTTGAAGCAGTCCTTCTGGTTTGCAACCCAAATGAGGGTCGCTTTCTGGTTGGAGGGGTTTTACCCACTGTTTAATCATTTGTATTTACAGTACGTCCCTTCATAGATGCTAAAACTAGGAATGCTTGAAGTGGTTCCCATCATATACAAGGTTTGCAGTTTGGTTCAATCGCTCTCAGCAGCCCCACTATACAAATTTTTCCAGCACCTCTGCATCCCTTCCTCTGCTAACTTCCTGTTTCTCTTTTGTTTTCTATTTCCTCTCCTCACAATCCTCTGACTCCTCCTATTGCCCCCATCTAGAACTACATCATAAGCATCAAATATAAGTAATCACATGTAATCTGAGCTGTTTCTGCTGATTTATATTAAATCATCATGGTTTACTGGCCCAAGTATGTTATAGTGTAACCATTAATCCTTTAAGCAAACGTCCACTGAGTCATTGCCTACCAAAATATTTCACAAATGTGGCGTGATTCAGCAGGCAACCTCTGTATAAATCCCCTGGGAACATGCATATTATTGGCTCTGTACCTAGCTGAGCTGTCAGTCACTTTGGCACTGGCTGCAGTGACTGTTAATTCCAAGACCACTGGCTGTTGTCTAGCGAAGAGCTTATATGAACCTCTCTTCCCACTCAATAGTATTTCTATCTGATTCAAGGGAACTGAGACAAATTAGATGACGTTCCTAATGCTAAAATTTACTCCAGCAGAAGATTTCGCTTGTTTTGCAAACCAAGACAAGATTTATGCATGATATAGAACATTAAATATAGGGGATGGGGCTATAATTAATTTCATGATGCCCATCAGTTGTCTTGCATAAGAAGCAGATCTATATAATAGTAATATAGGGGCGAAATTGTCTAGATTATCCATTCCTTTGGTTTTCATAATGCAATTATTCAATAAGTTTTATGGGGCAGGAAAAATGTTTTGTGTTTTGTGCAGTGCTGAGCAATATACAATAATCATTTGAAATGGGAAAATTAAATGAATACAGCATTTATTTTTTTTAGCAAAATCCACGTGAAAGTGCCAAGTAAAGGCATTGACTTCCCCTTCCTCCTAATGAACAGGTTTGAATTACTTTTTCTGAGCCATCTTTAGGCAGGCAACCTGAGTTACCCTCTTTCCTCTGCAGGCAGCACTGCCTTTAGCAGATGGTATGTGTTTAATGATTTTCTCTACACAAACAGCAACCATTTACTTTCACTCAGCATCTTGCACTCAGAATGACCGAACCAAGAAAGAACACAATTAAATCTTTTAGGCAACACATATTCTGTGTATATGTCTTCTCTGTAACAGTCTGCTCCGAACTGAACACAAAATGGCTGCCAATATTTGAAGACAAAAAAATCCTTTGATATTTAAAAGTGCAGTGTGGAGAAACGTACCTTTAACAGGCTCTGGCAAGAACCATCTGGAACCCGTTGTTATGTTACTCAGAGCCTCGTGTTAAGCAAAGCTGATCAGTTAGAACAGAAAGAAGCAGACCTTGTCAGACTCCTTGGCTTGGAGTGATTACTGAACATCACAATACAATGCCCAAAAAAACAAAAGCATAGAAATTGCCTAGTTAAATACACTATCGTGTATATAAAATGATGAATATTTTTGTGTTTAGTGGGGTGGTAGTGGTTAAACATAATTTTGGAGCCATTACCAGATACTGTATAAATATGGTAATATCTCCTAAATAAGTATACATGAAATACACATTTGCTTATCAGAATCTAACAGTTCCGGAGGAGGCCTTGCAGTCTGTCAGGTGAATTACATAATCACCAGAATTAATGTATTTAACTGGGTAAATAAGATGCTTTTTAGAAATGTCTAAATACACATTTCCCTGAGAGAGCTCTTCCAATCTCTGGGGTAAATAAATCATGTTTTATACTAAGCCTCCATGAAGATTGTTCTTTAGTTTAAAATGTATGATTGCTAGAGTAAATAATGTGTTGCAAGCATGTATAGCACACACCTAAATGTGTATTTACTTCCACAAATACTGTGTTTTCAAAATGCCTAATCTCAAACTGCATCAACCCCTCAGGATTTAATAACCTGTTATGATTTTTCCCCCATTAGAAAAAAATGCAAAAAGAAAACAGATAAAATTGCCTTCACTGTTAAGAATGTTCAAGTTGTGACATAAACTGCCAAAAGCCAGGAAATTAAACAGTGAAACTAGCACGCTATCCTTATCTCACCCTGTTGTACTTTCCCCTATTATTATGCAGAAGAGCTGCTTTTAGTACTGTTATGAATCTTTGAAACACGGAAATTCTCTGGTCCATTTTTGGGATGAAATTTTCCGGCTGTTAAATAACCATAGATGTGTATTACATCGGGTCATCTTACTCCATCTCTATCAATGCATGATTAGTCCCTACTGCACATTTACTAGTGGTTTTTCTGGTCTAATTTTAAATGTCCCAAGCGACCTGGCTTCCTCCTTAACTCTAGATTGCCATTTAGCTGAGTTTTCAGTCCTGAAACTGTATCATAAAGTCATATTTTGTCAAGGCCTTAGTATTGATTTAGTTAATTTCAATAAAAACAAGCCCAACCCACTTCCTACACACAAATAAACTAGTGATTCATTGCTAAACTCTCTCTCTCTCTCAGTGGTAGTGGTGCTGGCAGGGTAAGAGGAGGGGAGAATGGAAGAAAGCCAGGAAGCATTATTTGCAAAAATATTATGCTGAGTTACATAAATGTTGTAACATGAATATTGCTTAAAGCACTGATGCAAATAAATTTATTACACAAGGGTAAGTGAGCACTGCTACTGTATTCAGTCAAGTACCACAACACAAATGGCCTTGCATTGTGTATATCCTATTGACTCTGTATTTTTGAAGCTGTTGCATTTTCCATTTGATTGGAATAAATTGTGTTATCTGCCAATGCCATTTGACATTTCATATTTTATTTCCTTAACATTTGACTCTCTTGTAAAATGGTTCCAGGAGGGAACTGGTCATTGAGCCTTCCAGAGTATATTGTTTCTTGGGGGCTCTGAGTGGGGTTTTGCTGCTGTTTGGGGCACTGAAATGGGGACCTGAATGGCTTATCTGAGAACAGGGTGGAGCTGAGCAAAGTTGCAACTTCTGCATGTTTCCTGGTCCTGAAATCTAGCAGCTGCACCACAGATAATTGCTTATTTGAGATTTATGGGGGATTTTCCCTTCATGATTTTGAATTTGAAAAGGAATTAGGGCCCCAGGATCAGCATCAATATATGCACTTTTACATAATGCAAGGAGGAAAGGAAAACTGATTAGTTTAATTAGCTTTTTACCCCTAAATTGGACAGTATTTTATTCCTATTTATCTTGCACTTAACATCTTTCATCAGAGCATCCTAAAGTAATTCACAAACCTTACCTCATAACTTATCTATATGAGATAAGGAACATTATTATTCCCTTTTACAGATGAGGAAACTGAGACACAAAGAGGTTACCTGATTGGTCCAAGATCACACAAAGTCATGCCAGAGTCAGCTACATAACCCCATATCCCCGACTTCTAACCATATATTCTATTACTAGATCGTGATCTACCTGAGTTGCCCAAGTCTGAAAAATGGACTCTTCGTATCATTCTCTTCTCCCTGCCTTTCAGTGAGGTTCCTTAGTTTTGTTCTTTCTATACTGATTCACAACACGGTCATCAAAATGCAGACTTAACCAGGTACTCAAAATACAGTGATTTTAACAGCTCCATTGTGCTATATACTTGTTTGTTAAATGCTGATACTCAAAAAGAAAGAAAACGAGAGGAAAGGCATACAGGAGGTAGGATGTTAATTTAGAAAGACAGAGGGTAAATGAGATTAAAATTATAGGTGAAATTGCCAGAAAAGTCTCAAAGTTAATACACTTGCCCAGGGAGCCAGTGGTAGTTGTATTAAAGTGCGAAAAAGAAGGGCAAGCATCTATGATGGACTGTTTTTTAGTTCACAATTTGTTGAATGCTTAGATGGGTTTATCACTTGGTGGCAGTGCTCTCCAGCTCTGCCAGCAGCTATTTCACCTCCGTGCTGCCTTTACCTGCTGCTCTATCTGCAGATATAGCTTTTCTAGCCTACAGGAAAAGAAGGGGATGAGGGAAGGGAATGATGACTCTAGAGAATCTGAGCCTCATTGTCTGTGTAGCATTGTTTTCTTACTTCAGTTTAAACACCATTCCTCCTCTCTGATAGAGCTCAGCTGTGTTACAGTATTGATTCCTATCTTAGCCCTGTAAGCTCCTCAAAATAAAAGAGAAAAAGGGGTGGTAGTGGAAATGCATAGCATTGTTCACTCTTCAAGATAGTAAGTGCCCCTCCTAGTCAAAGGATAATTCTTAGAAATAGAAGAGGAGAGAGAAAAATATTTTTAAAAGATGCATTCCACCATGCACCCCTTGTGCCCTTCATAGACTATGCTTATTAATGTATTTTCTACTATACTAATATCATGGCGAACAGGCTGGTGACACTTTTGGGATCCAGCAGACTGGGGGAAAAATGTCTAAGTGCAGGAACTCACTGACCTTCTCAGTCCTGGTTGTGATATGTGTGGAGAGGCAAAACAAGCAGAGGCCAGCATCCAGGTAAGCCCCTCTTGGGAGGAATTTATTAACAGTCCCTCAGATCCCTTCTCATAGACTTTAAGATCAGAAGGGACCATGATGATCATCTAGTCTGACCTCCTGCACATTGCAGGCCACATAACTTCACCCACTCCTGAAATAGACCCCTAACCTCTGGCTGAGTTACTGAAGTCCTCAAATCATGGTTTAAAGACTTCAGGTTACAGAGAATTTACCATTTACACTAGTTTAAACCTGACCCATGCTGCAGAGGAAGGCAAAAACCCCACAGGGTCTCAGCTAATCTGACCCGGGGAAAATTAGCAATCAGATCCTGAGCATATGGGCAAGACCTGCCAGGCAGATACCTGGGAAAGAATTCTCTGTAGTAATTCAGAGTCCTCCCCATATAGTGTCCCATCTCCAGCACTTGAGGATTTTTGCTACTGCTTCTGACAATGTCCACTCAAAGGCTGGGGCAAAAGATTGGCACTGAGGACTGTGCTGATCAATGCAGGTAGCTGTTGATTAAAACTGCCAGACGCAGTGAATGGGTCTCAAATTAGACACTGGTACTTGCTGGAATCAACAAAATCTGGCTGAATGAACGCCCTGACCCAGTGTTGGCTCATCTCATTTCAAGAAATTATTCATCATAGCATAAGCCCAGAGAGGGAAAGGGAAGTTAAGTGGCTATGCTTTATGAATCCAGCTTCCACTGCAGAAGAGGCCTCACTTGAAGACAAACTTATTGAGTCTAGGGACAAGACTATTGTATGAATCTTGCAGTTAGATAGACCACTCCCGCACTTCTCTTGACTTACTCCCTCCTGGTAACACACTATACCATCTGTTAGCCCCAATAATCTGGACTCACTAATGAGCTAGTAATATATTAGAATATGTAACAGAGCAGTGATGCTTCTGTAGATATTAATTACAGGATGCTCGGGGTTGCAGGAAAGTTGAGGGAATGCAGTGTTGTCAACTCTGATGATTTTTTGAGTCTGGCAATATTTGATGCTTTTCTTAAAGCCCCAGTTCCTGGATTCATGTGGTTATGTAAGAATCTCAGTTTTCCCTTTGTTAAAAAAATAAGTTTCTAGTCCTCATTGTTGTAGATAAAAACTTGAAAACATGAATCCTAAAGGTTATGGTACCAGAAGACATATAAAAACACCCCCAAAATCTCATGATTTTGGGCCTCTTTACTCCTAATTTTTGGATCCTTGGACTTGGCAGTATTGGGGATGTTTCCTGAGGCCAGGGGGTGGAAGAAACTTTTTAATTGCTTTGATTTACAAGCTGGATGAGTTCATCTGTCAGTTTAGTTGTTAAATTCAGCCCAACAGCAGTATTAATCTGTTATTCATATATAATTTTTTAATGCTGGTGGTCTTTATATGTTACCAGTAGAGTAATTTTTTGGGTCTACTCCATGCTAATTAAGTCTCAACTGGAGTATTGTGTCCAGTTCTGGGTGCCACATTTCCACATGTGGACAAATTGGACAAAGTCCAGAGAAGAGCAACAAAAATGATTAAAGGTCTAGAAAACATGACCTGTGAGGGAAGATTTTAAAAATTGGGTTTGTTTAGTCTGGAGAAGAGAAGACTGAGAGGGGACATAACAGTTTTCAAGTACATAAAAGGTTGTTACAAGGAGGAGAAAGAAAAATTGTTCTTCTTAACCTCTGAGGATAGAACAAAAAGCAATGGGCTTAAATTGCAGCAAGGGTGGTTTAGGTTGGACATTAGGAAAAACTTTCTAACTGTCAGGTTGGTCAAGCATTGGAATAAATTGCCTAGGGAGGTTGTGGAATCTCTGTCAATGGAGATTTTTAAGAGCAGGTTAGACAAACACCTGTCAGCGATGGTCTAGATAATACTTCGTCCTGCCATGAGTGCAGGGGACTGGACTAGATGACCTCTCGAGGTCCCTTCCAGTCCTATGGTTCTATGATTATGTTGTAGCGAGATCAGTTGTCAGGGCACATAGAAGGTTTTTTTATTGGTGTTAGGTTTATTTTTTTATGATTGTTCAAATTTAAATAATGAAATAAATAAATCGTTCCTCCCATTTATTGTTAATAAGGTTTGTTGCTGCACACTGCACAAGAAAGCCTAAGGAGCCAGCACTTACATAGGATGATGTGTGAGGACAAAGTAAGAGAACATCAAGGGCACAAACCCCTATTCAAATCTAATTGGCTGTAGCAAAAGGAGTTGATGTAATACAAGGTTATGGGTGTGAGAGGTTTTTATCCGTAATAGCAGCTGCAAAATCTTGACCAACAGAACTGTTTAAATATTAGGCCAACTAACCCTTTTTACTGCCTTCAGACAGTCTCAGAAGCAAATACCTCCTGCTGTATACTACTATGCAGAAAAGAGCACTCAGAACCAAGTCAATTTACTGAGACCAAAGGTGATGGAACTATAGCAGAATAGAGCAAACACTACAGCTTCCTTGACCAAGTGTGGTTCAATCATGCAGCAAGTTAGTCCTGAAAGCCTTAAAATAAGTCCATGCTGGCACACTGACAGGGACTGGCTATCTTCAGCTGACTGGAAGGCAACCCATGGACCTCTTTATGGTTACCTATTCTCCCACCTCCTCCTAATGGGATGCAGTGTCCTGGGATTGACTGAAAAGGCTACTGGTACAACCTGCTGGGTCCCACTTACTGGGCCAAAAGGACTGGGGAGAGCATCTCAGACAGGTGCTTTGTGCATTATTCTAGCTCATCATCCAATTCTGGATTCATTTCCATGTCCGTGTATGAGGGATTGCTCTGTCTACATCAGAGTGTGCCTATCTGTCAATGATCCACAACAACAGTTGAGGCTCATCTGAATGCTGTGGCTGACTGGGACTGGTCATTGCAGCAGGCTTGTGGCTGCGGAATTATCCAAGGGAGATGAGCCTGAGTCTTGCTAGCTTTAGGATTCAATGTGTCCCTCAGTAATGATGGGTGGAGAATAACTGGTAATCTCTATTTGAAAAAAACAAGCAAGAACAACACCACTTAAGGAAGCAGCATAAATAATGAATGAAAGCAGAAGTATGGCCCTCTCTGACAGAAATTATGCTGTTTTTAATTTGTGCTTATGGAACCTAAGTAATGGGCACATGAAAAATGCATGGATAGATAGAACCAGGAATAAAAATCCCCACAGAACCAAATAACACCTACTACCTAGATTCTAGTGAACCAAAGGATGAGAAAGAAAAGCCTCTCTCCTACTTAGTAAGAAAAAATAAACATTTATTAAAGAAAAGAAACTTTTTTTTTCCTTTCTAAAATTTATAGCATTTCTACAAAACCACAATATTATTTAGGAAGAGAATTTCAATAGTAAAATCTTCCAGGCCAAGACATTGTTTGTAGAGTGCTCAGTGCAATAGGGTCGAATCCTGATTGGGGGCTTGGGGGCATTACCTCAATATAACTAATTAATAATATTAATCATAGTCAAATTTAAAATTCCGATTGCGCATTTTAGAATTCGATCAGGGAAGAGTGTCCCTTTAACTTAGCTTCCCCAAGACTTTGTACAATTGATCTTATTAAAATAAATAATGAAAGTATCACCTTTCAGTCTCCCCCTGTAATTTAGTTAGGATTAAGCTTGATTTTACTGCATTACCTACTCACAGGAATATCTTAAATACATAGAAATGCTTCAGTCTGTCTTGTGCAAGATGGGTAAGATGCTGAAAAGCAAGCATCTCCAAGAATATTTATAATTTGAATCCTTCCCCATTTTTCAGCTGTAACCTGGTCTTTATTTTCTAGGAGCATATAGTAGAATTTCAGAGTTATGAACACCTCGGGAATGGAGGTTGTTCATAGCTCTGAAATGTTTGTAATGCTAAACAAAATGTTATGGTTCTTTCAAAAGTTTACAGTTGAACATTGACTTAATATAGCGTTGAAACGTTACTATGCAGAAGAAAAATGCTGCTTTCAACCATCTTAATTTAAATGAGGCAAGCATAGAAACAGTTTCCTTACCTTGTCAAATCTTTTTAAAACTTTCCCTGTTTTTCAGTAGTTTACGTATAACATTGCTGTACCGTGCGGTATTTCCTTTTTTTTTGGGTCTCTGCTGCCTGCTTGCATACTTTCGGTTCCAAATCAGGTGTGAAGTTGACTGGTCAGTTTGTAACTCTGGTATTCATATCTCTGAGGTTTGATTGTATTTTTAAGCCTGGTGAAATAAGGGTTAATGTGATTTTTGATTGAGGTATCTGAAATTAGTTTCTCTCTGTACTTGGTAGGGAACAAAGAGGAGCTTGTTCTTCTAAAGTAAGGAATGTGTCAGGGTGAATAGATATGACACAGCCATTTGCTAAAGCTATCCACAGAACACAAAATAATGCCCTATTAGAATCTTTGGGCCAGATCCTCAGTCGGTGTAGTTAAGGTCCAGATCCTCAGCATAGTTCAAGAGTCCTCCACTTAGGAAAGAAGAATCCCATGCACCGCTACAGGCTGGGGACCGACTGGCTAAGCGGCAGTTCTGCAGAAAAGGACCTGGGGATTAGAGTGGATGAGAAGCTGGATATGAGTCAGCAGTGTGCCCTTGTTGTCAAGAAGGCCAACAGCATATTGGGCTGCATTAGTATGAGCATTGCCAGCAGATCGAGGGAAGTGATTATTCTATTTGGCACTGGTGAGGCCACACCTGGAGTATTGAATCCAGGTTTGATCCCCCCACTACAGAAGGGATGTGGACAAATTGGAGAGAGTCCAGTGGAGGGCAACAAAAATGATTAGGGGTCTGGGGCACATGACTTATGAGGAGAGGCTGAGGTAACTGGGATTATTTAGTCTGCAGAAGAGAAGAGTGAGGGGGGGATTTGATAGCAGCCTTCAACTACCTGAAGGGGGGTTTCAAAGAGGATGGAGCTAAGCTGTTCTCAGTGGTGGCAGAGGACAGAACAAGAAGCAATGGTCTCAAGTTGCAGTGGGGGAGGTTTAGGTTGGATGTTAGGAAACACTGTTTTACTGGGAGGGTGGTGAAGCACTGGAATGGGTTACCTAGGGAGGTGGTGGAATCTCCATCCTTAGAGGTTTTTAAGACTCGGCTTGACAAAGCCCTGGCTGGGATGATTTAGTTGGTGTTGGTCCTGCTTTGGCCAGGGGATTGGACTAGGTGACCTCCTGAGGTCTCTTCCAACCCTAATATTCTGTGATTCTATGATTTTATGAAATGAAGTTTGCTTCCTTCTAACTCAGTCTTTCTTTTTCTTGAACCTTTCTGAGATGCTTTGAGCTTCCTCCCTCTTCCTTTTTTGCACATGGGTTGACAGACAAATATAGGAATGCCTTAGCCAGCATATAGGTAAAAGATAAAGGACCAGGCGTTCAGCTGGTATAAATCAGGGTAGCTCCCTGACGTCAAGCCTATTATAAAGGCTCTAACTGGGCTGCACAATAAACAAGGGATTTATGTAGGGTCCAGCTACACTGCAGTAGGGCACTTCTCTGCTGTTCCTATGTCCTAGCTCTCCCTGCCCCCAAAACCTTATCAGCAGATTCCCTTCTGAGCCATTCACCAGGTGCTGACAATGTTGCGATATATCCCGCACAAGGATTATTGCTGTACTGCCCGAGGCCATAACAAACCTGCAGCAACTACTGGTGGTGCTGCCACAAGAAACCAGAGATCCAGTTCATTAGTTCTGAAGGCTTGGAAAGGGCCTTGAAGAGTCAGGGACCCAAACCTGAGCCCTCAAACCTGGCGAGTCAGGTACTCTGACCAAAGGCTTGAACATTGTAAACAGGACTGTTTGCTCTCTATGTGACACACTTGCATACTACTACTACTTCTCTCTCTCTCTCTCTCTCATAGTATTTTTGAGGCCATAGTGAGCAGAAAGCTGCACTGAGGAAAAATGTCAAATTCGCAGTAACATTTTATGAGCTGATTAAGTTCTTTGAAAAGGTCCCTGAACAGCCAGCATAGATCAAACCTTACTAAGAGTAATATACATCATGGAAACATATAGATGTCGATATCTTTTGGTCTGAAAAATTTGACAACTAGATTGCATTTGAATGTCCTTGAATACAACGCACTCTTACTGTGTGCTGCAGGAAGCTTGAACTTACAGATGGAGAACTGTGGTTACAGCAAGTCTCAGTTTGACAATAAAACATACAAAACTAAAGAACAGAGAGGCAAATACAGCTATCTCTGCAAAACAGGTAACATTTCCAAAAGAAAGCAGCTTTAGTTTGTCCCCAGGTTTTTGCTTTCATATAAAATGTGAAATACTTGGCCTGTAATGTTAACATCAAGATGTAGTGTAGTTCCTCCCTGTCTGGAGAACAGTTTAACCAATACTGCTGTACAATAGAGGCAGTAGGAGGCCTGGAGCAACTTTGCCAGCTCCAAATGCTGTGGAACTGGCATGAGGGAGGGTTGACAATCTACTTCTCAGAGGACATTTACGGTATTTGAAGGAGGGTGCAGTGGACTCATTTGCCTCCACCACTAAAAATGTAAGTTGAGGGGCCAATCAGCTGTCTCTAAAGATAGATGTTGGGCTGGCAAGTCCCCTGAGTCTCCCTAGAAGACTTCTAAACAATAATACTGGGCCAGTGCTGAACTGGTACAAATCAGAATAGTTCCACTGAAGTCAGTGGAGCTTGCTGGTTTGCACTAGCTGAGAATCTGGCCCAGTGTGTGGTGTTGGGGTCAAGCCTGTTGGGGAGGAGAAAGAGTCTGTTGGTAGAGTGTGGGAGTCCTAGCCTGAACTGGCCCAAATTCTTGAGCTTTGTTTTCACACCACCCTACTTGGAATGTCCTTGTGCTTGGGGAACAGAACTCTTACAAAAATAGGCTTCTGAAGGATGAGATTCAGAGTCTGAGAAGTGCTGGCAGATCATGTACACATATACATGTACATGTGTACATGTATACAACGCTCAAAGCTGACACACAGATCAAAACACATACTTAAGCAAATGTTCAAAGGTCCACAACCTCAGTGTGATAAGAAAAAGACAACACACAATTTACAAGTGCCTTTACTGGACAGAGTTGCTTTAATTACTTTTATAGAGTTGTTTGGCTGAACACTATTTAAATACAGCAAAGGGAAGAGAAGATAACCTGAGAAATAGGTCTGTAAAAAGAAATCCCTGCCCACAGTCTTTATTGGTCAATCTATTTTCTCCAATCAGATTCTATTTCACAGTGGTCTAGTTTTTTTCTTTTATTTACAATATTTTGACTATACATTTTTGCAGGCTTGGAATCCTAAAACAAATAGGTTTTTCTTTGGTTAGTAGGACTTTGGACAGATGACCTTACTTTTTTTGACCAGAAAGTTTGTCCCAATTGATAGAATGAACCTCTCTTTGCCAGTGCCTGGGGCCTCATATCAGAATTTCCTAGAATCTAAGAAGGGCAAAGACCAGAAGGAAGGAACCTCCTGGGTCACTGAGTCAAGTTCCCTGCTATTGCAGAAAACCACACTATATAATCCTATTCATATATGTATCAAGGTCCATGTTAAAATTAGTTAGCCTGTTTGACCCCACTACTCCTATTGGAAGGCTGTTCCAGACCCTCTACTTTATGAACTCTGCTATGCAAATTTAATGTACCTGTCAAGTGGAGTTGTTTGGAAAATGGAATTTCCATCCCTTAGGAAATTCCAATATTTGTTCCAAAATGTGATGAAAAGTCAAAATATCTTTGTGGGTCATAAAAAGTTCCAGAACATTTTGATTCAGAAATGTCAAAATGGGAAATTTTGTCCTTATCACTCAAAACAAACAATTTTGTTTCTGAATGTCAACATTTGTGACATTGCAAGCTATCAAAATGTTGACATGTCAATTGGAAACAAAGTTTCGATAAAAAATGTTGATTCAAAACAAAACATTTTGTTTAAAATGTTCCTGTACAAAAAAAAAAGAAACAAAATTTAACTGAAAACAACATTTCCCCCAAAATTCAATTTTGATTAGACAGAAATTTTGTTGAGAAAATTTTCCATTTGAAATGTTTTAGCCAGCTGTACTCTTTAGCACTTAGATAATATAGTGGTGAGCACTGTTGAAAATCTAAGAACTATATATCAGGGAATATCAAGAATTTCTGCTCACTGAGTTTAAATCTTTATTACTAGCCAAGATAAAGATTTTTTTCTGCATTATATAGATCCAGCAGGTGAGATATCTCTGCTCTTCCCCCATTTGTGTGCTAGAAATGCCATATGTATTAGGAAGAAATATGGAAGCTGACTTGGAACTTAGTGAAGGGGCATGTCACATAGCAATCAGACTGGTGCCAATTGAGGTGTTGGTTTTTGTGATGTGGCCACCAATTGGCTATGAACTGGATTTAGTGCACCAAACCCATTTCACATACAGGTCACTGAGACATTGTGAGGGACTGGAGTCGTATCCATGTGATTGCAGAAGGTATCAACTATATAAACTGCCAATTCATTCAGGCCTCCTTTCTGGAAACCTCTTTGGCAAGAGAAAGCTTAAGGATATTAAATATTTATCATATTGACAAAGGATAAAGGAAGGATTAACTGATGGCTTCTATAGCCGAATCTGACATTCCAATATAACACTGAAAAGAGCGGCTAGGATGTTTGACAATCAAGGTGAACATTTCACAGGTGCCTTGAGGAAAGTAATTTCACTGTCCTGTGTCTTCCTTATGATTAGATTTATTTATATATTTTTCAAGTTACAATGTGCCCATTTTAAAGCTTGCAGTGTAAAGACTAAAAGAAACTGAGAAATAAAAATATGTAAACCGCAGCAAAAACAAGCCCCGCCTCAGTCATCCTCCTGCTCTCCTGGTAAAAGTTGGCTGAGAGGAGAGGTTAGCCATTCATCTGGCAGACCAATCAGAGAAGCAAACTGCACAGGTAAGGCACCTTCACTGAGAATAGTCTGATCATAGCCCCCAGATATTCAAATCTAGTGACTATTAGCATAAGTGCTTCGGCTGTCCTTTGCTATAATGGCAGAACTTGGGGTGGGAGGTGATCTCTCAGATAGCCTGGACCCAAACAATATGGAGCATTTTAGACCAATGTTAACACCTTGATTTGCACTCAGACAAGAAATCAATGCAATCTTGGGAGCAGTAGTGTTCTATGATTCCTGAGACTACAACCATCAAGCAGGCAGCTGCCTGCATTCCACACCAGCTGTGACTTTTGAGTGGCCTTCCAGCATAGTCCGGTTTCCAGCGTTTTTGGCTTCTGGCTGGAGAAATACCACGAGAATAGTCTTGTGTGTGTTTGGTATTTGGGGGCTAAATCCACAAAGAGATTTAGGCATTGCAATGCTCAGTGTTGCAGTGCCTAACTCTTCGGTGCCCTGCCACCTAGTGGACTCCTTAGCCATGAGTTAGTACCCAGGTTCCCTATTCAATGCATAGGGAGAGTGAGGTGCTGAAAAGCAGGATTCTCAAAAGCCAGCAAGATGAGCAGGGAATCACCTAGGCTAGCCAGTAGGAAATGCTGGGGAGAGAGCTGGGGCCTGGCCACTGCCCCTGAAAGGAAGTTAGGTGCCTGTCTCTAATCAGGGTTACCAGCCATGAACCCTTTCCTGGAGTTAAGTACCTAAGTCAGGTCAGCCCTATCTCATGAAAAACCAAAGAAAGAGAGAGACCCCATGCTATAGCCAGTAGTCCAGTGGTTGGAGATCTTACCTGTTTTCAGATCCATGCTTTGGAGCAGGAACTTGACCTGGGGCTCCTGGATATTCTGACACAAGGTTCCTGGAGATAGATATATACATATACACCCACCCTCCAATCCCAGCCCCCAAATTACCGATCTGGTTGCCCCTGGCAGTCTTTTGTGTGGGGCCTGAATCAGCAGGCATGCTCTGAGAACGCCTACCAGCTTAGGCCCCGCAGGCAAGATAGGCAGGGGGGACACCAAGATTGAGGATCCTGCCAAGGATTAGGTGTAGGTAGGGCACCGAGCAGCTTGGCAGCTTCAGGATTTAGTCAGGTTTGTGCATGCCTGCTGGCAGAAACGTAGGCATCTAGGGGACTTTACCAGCAGGAACATAGATGCCATGAGAATTTAGGCACCTACAAGGTTAGGTGGCAACTGAACAAGGCATTTTGTGGGTCTCACTGTGCCTAAATGTTGAACTAAGGTGTCTAAAGTAGCAGTTAAGTGCCTAAGTCTCATTGTGGATGTAGCCGTGGGTGCTTCCACTTCTGGTTCTGGCTAATACCAGGATGCACAGGGGTTCGGGTAAGATGCAGGAAATTAACCAAACTTTTATCAAATCACAAAGCCTAGTTAAAATTTTGGGTGAAGGTTTGGATCAGTTCTTTGTTTGTCTGAATTGGATCATTCTGTTCCATCTGAACAATTCCTTAATTCATTCAACCAGATCCTGCTGACGTGATCTCAACACCTATTGAATGAAGTATCTGGGAAACTGCGTGGTGTAAGGCATAAGAGACTGGGAGTCTGGAACCGTGGAGTTCTAAATCTGGCTGTGCTACTAACTTCTGAGGTGGCTTTCCGCAGGTGAACTAATTTCTCTGTGCCTCAGTTTGCCCATTTGTAGATTTAGATTTAATAGTTTAGATGTAATACGTAAAGGTAGATAATATACAAAAAATCATGAAAATAACAATGAGCTAATATGAATGACAAAAGAAGGTTACTTTTCCGAAATTCGGACTACCATTATAAGCGTCTGTTCCTCTACAGCTCAGCCACTCCTGTCCATCCCATTGCAGTCATTGGTAAAGCTTCCATTGATTAAAAATCAGCTTTCAGGGGAGGTTTGAGTTATCTGCTACCAAAGACAGATTTATGAGGCAACACATTTATGTTTATTAAGGCTGTGAAAACACTGATTTTGACTTCTGTGGTTTTCGGGATCTTTAAGTTTTGGGTTCATTTTAACCCAGTCTAGTTAAGGCAAAGTACAAAATGACACAAAAAGTCCTATGTATTGCTTCTGAGTTACAAAGGGTTCCACCCAGAAGATCTACCCAGTGGCAAACTGTCCCAAGTTTTCTTAAAAAGCCAGAATTAAATTCAAAATTCAGTCTAAAACAATTAATTCCTATTTAGCATCAGGTAACGTTTCAATGCAAGATTCACATACATACCCCTCCTCTCAAAAGTAGGTTCCCATTCTTGCAATCCTTCAAGGTACAGGGCAGCTTTAACGTCAACATTTGTTCCACATAGAGAAACCTCAAAAGTTTGGGCTTAAGTTTTGTATAAATGTGGGCAACAAGTCATTTATGTCTCCATGTCTTGTTGTGTGTAATTCCCATCCTTACTCATAATACATTATTGTACAAAGGTCCCATCTCTCTCTGTAACATAGACGGCTGGTATTTTAAAAAAACACCCCTCTAAGAATGGTTTCTGTCACTGAGAAGTGATGAGCTGACTGACAGCTGATTGAGTGGTTATCATTTTGAACTAGCAGGTGTGATTCACTCTGAGAAAACAGCACAGAAACATATGGGGTTTTGTGTATGTGTTTGTTCATCCTGAATTTCTTTTGCAATTAGCTTGGCTGACTGTCAAGTATATTTTCTCAACCTGACACTGACCTTCTATTTTAAACTCCTTCCCTGATTTGGATGGAGTATGTCCCAACAGCAAAGCATGCTGATTCTAGTTAAAGCATTTTCAGATGTGCCAGGTATTGCTGAATCCTAGTGGTTGCCCTGTGTGCATACATCTAACTGCACTGAAGACTGAGGTCCTGATTAATGGGCCTGAGTGCATCCCTATTTAAAAAAGCTTTTATGCATGTACTTAAATTTAAGGATTTACTTAAGTCCCATTGACTAACAATGTGAGTAATGCACACAAGTTAAATGCATGCTTAAGTGTGTTCCTGAATAGGGATGTTTTCTTGAACTGGTGTCCAAATAACTGAGTTAAATGACCAACTTTTTGCAGAATTAGATGATACAATAATAGATGTAATCCATCCCTTTACAAGCCTGAAAATCTTGTATGCTGCTTCTTTAGACTGCAGCACATCCACAAGCCGTTAACTAAAAGTTTTCATTTCACTTTATAGTTTACAGCCCCCCACTCTTTTTAATAAGAAATAAATAATATAATAACTGAACAAATTCAGGAAAAAAATGATCCGGTGATGGGTCCACTATAATTGATTATATAATATCTCAGTGTGTTAGTCAAACATGAAGTTTCCTTTCTTTTAGTTAGGTATCTCCAGTAATTTAAATGAGGTAATCTCAGATCACTTCCAAATCATTTGTTTGCATGTTAAAACAGTTTCTGCTTTTGTTTTGTCCAGGGAGTTAAGAGGGAAGAAGTAGTGGAGGTGCACTACTCTCCAGACACACATGCCATGGCCACACTCCCAGAATTCCAATCCACCCTTGCTGCCCTACCTTCCTATAAACCTGCTTCTCTGTTCCAAATGCGAGTGGATCAGCAAAGTGAAATCGGCAAGATCTCTGACAGGCAGTACAAGGAAAACCACCCCAGGAGTATGTATGAAAGTTCACAGGATAAGAAACACTTCTCGTTATGACTAAATGATGAATTTTATTGTAAAGCTTTGCATTAAAATTAAAGAGGAAGACTCGTCTCATGGTTAAGCAGTGGACTGGTATTCAGGATATCCAGGTTCCATCTTCCAGGCTCTGCCATAGACTTTCTACATGATCTTGGGCAAATCACTTCAGTTCCCCCATTTGTAAAATAGTGACTATCTGACAGGGAGGTATTACTATCTCAGAGGAGTGCTGGAAGGATAGATTAATTAATGATGGTGAGTTGCTTAGATACTAATGATGGGGGTCCATACTTATGGATAATTGGGATTTCTGAGCCTAATGCTGGAGGGAGCCACCTTGCTAGAAAATAATGTTATTGACACAGGCAGTGCATGTGAGAACCTCATGGAAGAGAATGTAACACAGTTTAGTATCAACTTTAATATGTAAAAAATCTATTATATTTTTTATGATCAGTGGTGCCATTAGACTCTGCTGGACTCTGCTAACTCATGCTTCTGTAACACAGCAATTGGGTTTGAGGTTTTTGGATTCTGTTATTGAGCACACCACCAGAAAATCTCCATAAACCAGATGTGTATAAACACATTAACAGCAGTGTAGCATTTGTCAATCATCCCAGGTCTGCTTCCTTTGCATTTATTTATTGTAATTGAATCAGTGGTTCAAAACCCTTGAACTTCATATTCCATTTAAAACTAACTCAGGCCTGTTGCTGGCAAATGGGATGGCTCCTGGAAGAGAGTATACCAATACGGTAGAGAGAGAGAGAGAAAGAAATAAAAGAAAGGAACAAAAAGCTTTTAACTTGTCCTGTACATGATAATGATAGACTTCCTTCAAAGAGCACTGGGGCTTTCAAAAATCACAGGAGTGCAGAGAGGTCACCCATAGATATTTGAATTATTAACACATGTTTAACCATTAAAGAAAGATGTATTGATAGAATATCAATGTGGTTAATTATTTAGTTACACAAAGTAAAGCATTGAAGAGAAATTAACTATTCACCACTCCTTGGTGAGGATGAGCCTTGAAGAAATGCATCATAAAAAGGTTTGTTACTGCGAGGCTTGTTAATAGTTTCCAGAGCAAAAAACCTTAAAGTACCGTGAAAGACGTGTACGTGTTATTTGTATTTATCTTGGATACAATGTGAGCCTTCATGATTTGATCTGCAGTGAGATGGAATGGAGAAAATTCTGAAGAGCCAACTTTGTGTTTGAAGGGAAACGTGACAGCTATTTCACGTGTGGGGACCTATTAAAAACAAACAGGTTTTTAAAGGAAATTTGTACAGACGTTTTAAAAAAACACAAAATCTATCCAGTAAGACATTTTGCAAGTGGAGTTTTCCACAGCTGTACAAAGCACCTCCTAGGGAGGTCTTATTATTGCTAATATGGATTCTGTGGGAAGGGGTAAAAGTCCCTTTGTTAATATGTTCTGGCAGGGGAAAAAATGGTCTGCCACTGAAACTTGTAACTCAGTGTTTGTCAATTGTTACAAAGACTATCTTAGTGCAATGCACACCCATGTTTGAATAAACTGATGTCTGAAATTCCTCAGAAGCGTTGACATAAGTATATTAAATTACACCAGGGTTTCCTGAGTCCCTGACTAACCATCCATATAATCCAACTGGATTTTTTAAAACACAGTCCCCAGCTGTAGTATAAATAGCCTAACATGCTCACTTCTGTATATAGCTTATAGAATATGGGAGGGTTAATAGGAATAGTACTGGGTAAACTTCAGAAGGTTTGAAATTTGGCTTTTGTTGTGGATAATTACTACAGATGGGAGGAATATGAAGTTTTCTGAATAAAATAAAGGTAAGGGCTGAGCTCACAAATGCCCCCTCACCCATCTTTTATGTTTCAGGCCCTGCTGTGGCAGGGCAATGCTGGTTGGGCACTTGCCCTCCTCCTGACCAGAGAGACGGAAAATAAAGAACACTGGTGTATGTATCTCCCCTGGCCTCCATGGTGAGGTGAGAGAAACACCTTTGCCCCATTTCAGCCTCTCTCCGGCCTCAGACGGGAGGGTGAAGAAGAGAATCCCCAGTGGTGGCATTTGGAGGCTTCCCTTTCCCAGGGCTCAGAAAGGGGACTGAAGATCCCTGTCAAGACCCTCTCAACCACAGATGGGCTGAAGCATCGAAAAGCAAGGGGTCACCAGGACACACCACTACCCTTCCCCACCACCTCATGACTCCCTTCTCCCTCCATCAAACCTCCGCCTACTTCTCTGCTGCTGATTTCTGGGTGAAGCCAAGTGTAGAGTAGGGCATCTCTCAGGCACACAGTTAGTTAAATGGGAAGTCATCAAGTGGGAGCAGAAGTATTTCAATTCTGCTGCTGCTGCATATTAGACAGGAAGACAACCTGTGTGCTAGCTGGGAGGGTTTGTTGAGAAAACAGGCAGACTCCCAGCAAGGTTCTGTTCCATCAGCTCCACCCTTAGAAGGCCAAGAGGTGGAGTCGGGCTAGCAAACCATCATCTGAAAATATTGGGAAGGGACAAGGAAGATGTTAACGGTCATTGCACCTCCCAACCATAGATAGCACCAGATAAGATGAATCCCAGAGCTGATGGAGGGACAATGGACTTGTGTCCTATCCTGGGAAGGGTGATAGCAGGTTTAGTTGAATATAAATCTCAAAAATAGCGAGCATCGGAATATGAATATTGAGTTATTCACCCATCCTTACTAAGCTTCCCAACATGAGCTTATCTCAACTATCTGAGCTTTCTGCATAATTTTCCTGCTTCTGTTAAGGTAAAAAATCCTGTGTGAAGAGAGACTGTTTTATGGCACTTCTGCTTATATGTTCTGGCCAGGACTAGGAAGGCAGGGACGTGAAAAGGGTGGAGGGGTTTTTTTTTTTTCTTTTTCAGAGTGGGGGAAAACACTTTCATTCCAAAATGGCCAATTTTCTCCTTGTTTAAATGTGTGAAAATAACGTTACTCATAGCCAGATGTGCAGTTCATCTGGAAAAAGAGAAAATTTGCATGCAAAAAATCAGGAACAGAAAAATCAATAGTTTTATACATCTTCAGTCAGGAATTGTGCATATAATTCCCATGGGCCACAAAGAAAATGGAAAGCTAAAAAGCAATGCAACATACGGCTTCCAAACTCTCGGGAGGCTGGAATTGTATCTCAAGAGTTTTTTTAGTTTGCCAGCTAGACATTTTCAGTTTGTCAGGCTTGCACATATCATATATTGTAAGTCACACATCAGTTCATTAATCCACACTGCCAGTTAAAGGGGACTTGCAAAGGTAAGGTAGAACGTTATAGCTGCTTTAGCATTAAGTGCCCTAAACAGCTAAGCAAGGAGGAGCATTTGGTGCAGCTCCCCAGACTGTTACTTTCAGGTCTACTTTTTGTCTACCCTGAATAATTAGGTCATGTTGTAAGGAGACACTCCAACCTGGATCTAACAGATACCAAGAGCTTCATGCTCCTGCTGGTTTATAGGGTCAGGTGAGTCCTATTTTTTTCTTTAATACATTGTATGCTTTTCTTTTTTTATTTGTATTTGATACCAACAGGGAAGGCAGTCAGATTATTAGTATACTTGCTAATTAGGCATGGGTGAATCTCAGAAGCTTCTGGGATTTGGTTTAGATCAGGCATCGGCAACCTTCAGCACGCAGCTTGCCAGGGTAAGCCCCTGGTGGGCAGGGCCGGATTGTTTACTTGCCACGTCTGCCGGTTCGGCCAATCGCGGCTTCCACTGGCCACGGTTCGCCATCCCTGACCAATGGGCCGCTGCTTCCCGCAGTCCAGCACATCCCTGCCCCGTGCTGCTTCCCACAGCCCCCATTGGCCGGGGAGCTGCGATCGGCCGAACCGGCGGACGCGGCAAGTAAACAAACCGGCCCTGCCCTCTGGGGGACTTACCCTGGTGAGCCATGTGCCGAAGGTTGCTGATGCCTGCTCTGGACTCTCTTCCCTGCAGACAGTAGAAGTCATCAGGGGAAATTCTAACCTTGCAGGCTGCAACCCCTTGTCTTTGGTGCTCTCTTGTAAATCACATTCACAGCTCCTCAGTTTTGAATTAAGTCTGTGAAAGTCCCTGTACTTCTCCTATGAATTTCTGAGTACTCTGGGATTTGTTACTTACCTATTGCTAGTGTCAGCATGAAGTTATTAGTCTTCTTTCTGCCTTGTATGGAAGTTCCATGATTCTTCTCTCTTTCCTTCATTATCTCTCCCTTTCCTCAAAAATTCAGATTCTAGTGGGCCTGCTGGCAATGTAATAAGTGCCAACAATATTTTTTAATGGCTTCAGGAAACTCAGTTATGAAGCACCTTCCAAAGTAGAGCATGGGGAAAGACTGATGCATATGTTACTTAGCAATGAAGGAATGAGGGGAAAGCAAGAAAGCACCTATTTGTTTGGGGTTTTTTTTAGTCTGATCTTGCTTTCAGTGAAATCAATGGTAAAACTCCCATTAACTTTAATGGCCTTTATTACAGTAATCTGAAACCCTTAAATTTTCAAAGAGATGTAAAGGATATGGGCACATTAGTCCCATGAAGGTCAATGTGCCTAAAGCCTGCACCTCTGTCTGAAAGGTGGCAGTGTTTTATTTATAGAGTGGAATAAATGACTGGAATGGGGAGCACAATCCCAAAATGCATTGCAAGGCAAACTATATGGCTGTGTCAAAGATTATCCCATAACAAGAGAATTTCCTACAAAGCTTGGACCAATTTGTCTGCTGGTGTTGAAGTGCCTGGTAAGTATTTCTGTAAGGAAGCGGCACTAAGAAGAATCAAAAGCACTCGTAGCATTGGCTGCTGCGAAATGAACCTTTGGCTAGCATATGTCAGAAGTGGAGACCACCCGCTCCTTTACTCCTGATGGGGGAATTCTCTGTAGCACTAATGGCAGCCCCATTAATGGTTCAGATCCCCCAGAAATCAAATTGCTGCTCAATAGAGCCCCTTGAGAGGTTCTGGGTTTAATTTTTATAGTCATTATAGGGCTGTTAATATGTCACATTAAAGAGACTCTTTGTAGCTGAGAAAAGCAGAGTGAGAGAAAACAGGATGACAGCTGTTCTGTCAGTCACTTGCTATTCTGTGCAAGGCAGCTGGTTATTATTATCGCTTATTATTTACCATTTAAGCTAGTCACTTTAACAAATATATATATATGTAAGACTTTTATTTTTATATAAAATATATATATATATATATATATATATATATATATATGTCTTACATGGCCACAAAAAAGACAAAAATGGTCTTTGGGGCTTTGGAAACTTTTTTGTGGTCAGATACACATTTAAGTTGATACTTTTAAATAAATCTCATTACTTTCTCCTGCTGCCACCTCAGCGGCCATATTAAAGTGATCAAGCTGACCACAGATTTAGTAAATGGAAATATGCAGCTCACTTAGCCTTTAAACCACAAATACCTAAGAGGGATTTCTCTGAGTTCCAATGTTCATCATGAAACTACTGTTTAAGCTTAATCAGCTAGACTTCAGGCTGTGTTTTTAATCCGTGATCAAGCATTCAAAAACCCAGCCATCTTTCACCAGAAGGAAAAGGAGCATACATTGCATGGACTAAATATTGAACAAATCTTTATCAATGCTGAGAGAATCTCAAAAGATTTATAGAGGTTTTGTTTGAATAAACACAAAGCATTCCAGAAACTTGTATATGTTTCTGGAGGCTAAACTCTCCCTCATACCTGTCCTTACCAAGTGACCACTTTATTAAGGAACATACTGTAGTGCAGGTGTACAAGGGGGCAGAGTTAGGGCTGTGTGCTTAACCTTAACTAAGGCATTTCCTGACGTTGGCATCCTTAACTGTGTAAACTTAACATTCTCTTCTCTGTTCTTTGCATTTAATTACCTAGGCTTTTTAAGGGGGGGGGGGAAAAGGAAGAAAAAAATCACTTTTCAGAACAAAGACCTTCAGTGTCTAAGGACTCCAAAATGTTCTTGTCTCCCCCCAAAAAACTGCTGTGGGAGTGTGAAGTTTATACTAAGCTTCAATTGATGGAGGATACCAGGACCAAGCCACTGAGGAAGAGGAGAAGGCAAACAACTTTGCATTTTTCCCCAAGTTGCCCTTTATATACAGGAAGAGCTCCCTGTAAAAATCTGCATTGTCCTCCTTCAGCTCCATCCTTGTAACTCTTCTCTGACAGGGTCCCTAAAAAATATTTGACAATGGCTAGACAGCTAGTGTGGTGCTACTGCTCCTTATTGTGCCGATCAGTATAGTCCCATTGTTGCCTTGTCCTGCTCCCATCTGTTTCTTGTATCCACCCGTTGCTGCTTGATTTACTACCTAGATTATAAACTGTTTGGGGTGGTGTCCATCACTTTCCTATGTGTTTATACAGTGCCTAGCACAATTGGGCTGGAGTCTCTAGAAGTTAGTGCAATACAGATAATAAATAATAATAAATTAATAAAGGTGGTGGGTGGAGGAGAAAGGAGGGAAGAAGAAGAGGAGGAAAGTGCTTTTTGCCATACCTAGATTTTCCAAAACATTCAGACCAGGTTCTTGGTTGGTTCAGAGAAATTCAAGTTATGGGGCAGTTAACTACCCCATAGTAGTTAACTACACAAAAGTTAATATAGCTGCAATTGTATGCACAGGCAACCTGCATGGGCATAACTTTGGAGGCTCTTCCATGGTGCACTGAGGAAGCTATTTTTCTGCATATTTTAGGAGCTCCACAAGAGGGTACTCATTACCTGTGCACTTTACAAAGTCTGCAGGAGGGAAATCCTCTCTTGTGCTCCTAAAGAGTTTAGTGCAATTAGTGCAAGAGCAATTAGCTGTGCAAACATACATGATGCAGCTGGGATTTTAAAAGATGCCTAAGGGAGTCAGGCACTTAAGACTGGGAGGTAGCCATTGGACTTTCTTCGGCTCTTTTGTGAATTCCATGCACCCGTTCTAGCAAACTTAGTAAAAGATACTCTGTGCTTGCTCGCTAAGTGATTTTTAAAATGCTTACAACTTGGTCAAATCCAAATTAGTTTTCCCTTGACTTAAGCTTGCACTGCTCCTTAATGAGGGCTATTTCCATACCAAATGTCAACATTACATCCTCAGCCATTTTGACTGCAAGGATGTTCAAAAACAAGGGTCTTAAGGAATCCTTTTATATTGAGAAAATTGTATTTTTCCATTCTCCTTGCACTGCAAAACACTATGTATTGGAAGACAAAACTGGGCCTGATTTTCTTTTATTTACAGTGTTTCTTGTATCTTCTAATATAATATATTGGTGTTACTCTCCCCAGCAGTACCCAGGATTGTAAAGTACCTCACCAACACCTGCCCTTAGCATGAAGGAGTCTTGTCTGTGCTTGGTGTGGATCAGGGCCCTGAAACCAACAGTTTCTGTCTGCATAAGTACTATGTTCCAGGCGTCCACAGACCTCACGGTCTTTGTACAGGTAGTGAAAGGGCACACACCAACTCCCAAATACTTGGAGCATTCCTGGCAGTGTCCAGCCCCGTATTCACTGAACACTCAGAATCACCAGGCCTGCTGTTACCAAAGGAATAGTATACACCAGCTGGTAAGATTCAACTCAGGACCAGCACTTTTCTTAACACCACAGCACTGAGGTATACTTATAGTGAAAACAAGAATAAGCTTATTATCAAAGACTAGAGATTCATATAATGATATTACATATAAAACAAAATAACACCTTTTTTCGAGACTAAACTTAACTGACAGGTTAATCTTCTGTTTAAAGAAGCTTAACTCACCCAAATTCCTCTGTTGCATTTTCAGCCAGTGCTGGCTAAGACCCTGCTTTCATGCATGGAAATGTGCTGCCCGTTTACTACTTAGGTGCAGGATTCTGAGGGAGTCTTCTTTGCCTTCTAGAAATAGCTCCAAAGTTAATTGCCTTTACTTATAGATAGGATAACCCCGGTGGCTTATTTTTTCTTGTGTGCTCCATTACTGTTGACTTCACAACTTAGTTAACATTTGCCTTCATAGGTAAATGACATCCATTGTGTTTGCTTATAATATTTCATTTTCATCCCAACATATGAAGAGATGTTTCTTGGCTCCTGGCCAGAGGAACCAGTGTAAGACATGTCAGATTTTGATGACTTGCTTTAAACTTACATGCTTAAGAACATAATTTTATGGTGCAGAAACATAGCTCCTTACATAGTACCTATTCATATATTTCACAATGATACTAATGGTCACTGTGAAACCTGCTTTCATTTGAGACCTCGCATGATGTGCTTTGGTGAACCACGGTGTACATACGAATCAGGAGATAAATGTACCGCTCTGTATCCAGTTGTCAGTTGGCTGAAGACGTTCTTGGGTCATAATTACACAGTGTGGCAAAGTGACTCAAAATCTGGTGTGCCAATGTGGCGGGGTTTGTACATCCCATCACACATATATATACTTGCAAACCTAGTGAGGGGGGCTTCAAATAAGTTTCAAAGGGGGCAAGGACAAAAGTCCACAGGTAGACATAAAAAAGGCAATTTTAAGAGAGGGTTAGATTGTCGAGGGGGGGAATGGAAAATTGCAATAGGATAATAGGGGCAACAAGAGGGAAAACAGTTGGGAAGTCTTCTCAACATCTTAGATTTCTGTACAAAAATGCAAGGAGTATGGGGAATAAACAGGAAGAACTGGAAATATTAGTACAAAATGTATGACTTAGCTGGCATCACTGAGACTTGGTGGGATACGTCTCATGAGTTAAATATCAGTATAGAGGGGTATAACATGTTCAAGAAGGACAGGCAGGGTAAAAAGAAAGAAGGTGGTGCATTATATCTCAATGATATATATACTTGTTCTGACGTCCACAAGGAGGTGAGTGGCAAACCAACTGAAAATCTCTGGGCGAAGATAAGAGGGGAAAAAAGACAGGAATGATGTCATGGTAGGGGGTCTACCATGGCAAAGCACGTCCTTTGCCTCACTGGGCTTAGCATTTCCCCCTCTGGTGGTGGGGGAGGGGAGGAACTGGAGTAAATCAGTCCTGCTCCAGAGAGTTTTTATTCCTTACTCAGGTTTTATTTTTCAACACTTTACAAGGTGGGTCTCAGGGTAGGCCCACAGAGCACTCTTCAGCCAAACCAAAGAAACAAATTCATAACACAAAAAGGGAATACCTTTCCCTGACCCTCTCTGGGGTATTGCCTTGTTATGCTGGCTCTGGGGTACCAGTTCTTCCCCCACACAGGCAGTTAGCTTGGCTGATTCCCCTATAGGGAGGAGAGAAGCTTTCCACCCAAAAGAAGCCTTTTCCCTCTGCTGCCACTAGCCCTGTTGCAGCTTGTCTTTCCCTCCCTCACCGGAACAGGGTTTTTAAAGGTCACAGGCAGCTCTTATTGGACCCAGGTTGACCTGAGGTAACCTCTTTTCAGCTCCTGGGGACAAGGACCATTACCAGTCTAGGGCTGACATACCTGCCTTCCACCAATCTCTTAAAGGTGCGTACTTCGGGATGTGGAGGCAGCCTTATTGCCCACTTCTCAGTTTTTCCTGCGAGAGGGTATTCCCCACCCACCCCTTACCCTGGGCCGTCCAGATCTCTTCATTGGGCCCCTGCCCAGTGTGCCTTCAAGACCCCCACCCCTTTGTACCCTGAGCCAGCTGAGCAATTTGCAGCCAGTTCGTTTCTGAACCATGTCACGGGACCATCTCTACATGCTAGTGCTCCATACTCTTCATTTCTCCATCCTCACGTCCTGCCCCAATACTAAGTGGCAGGACCTTTTACCAGGTGGGGGACCCTCGTGGGCCAGCCTGTATTCCATCCTGGTTCCACGGCCCACCAGGGACATTAGTTGGCAGCTCCTTCATGGAGCCGTGAGCACGGGCATGTACCTGGCGTGGTTCATCCCTCTTCCCGATGCTTGCCCTTTCTGCGGTGTGAGGGAGACCCTAGCGCATGTCTATCTGCAGTGTGACAGGTTGCAGTCCCTCTTCCGGCTTGAAGGAAAGGAAGAAGTGAGAGCAACAGAATCAGGAAAATGGTACTGAAAAAAAGCAGTCTTTGACAAACGGGTAGGTAAGGTCCCACAGGAAGAAAAATCTAAGAGAAAAAGGAGTTCAGGAGAGCTGGCAGTTTCTCAAAAAGACAGTATTAAAGGCACAACAGAAAACTATCCCAATGCAAAGGAAAAACAGGAAGAATAGTAAGAAGCCAATATGGCTTCACCAGGAGCTCTTTAATGACCTGAAAATCAAAAAGGAAGCCTACAAAAAGTGGAAACGTGGACAATTTGCTAACTAGGAGAACAAAAGAAGAGCAGATAGGGACAAAATCAAAAAGTCATGTAGGCACAAGATCAGAAAGGCTACGGTGCAAAATGAGTTAAGACCTAGCAAGGGACATAAAAGGCAATATGAAGAGGTTCTATAAATACATTAGGAGCAACAGAAAGACAAAGGAAAGTGTAGGTCCTCTCCTTAGCAGGGAAAGACTGGTAATAACAGATGAGATGAAGAAGAATGAGGTGTTTAATAACTATTCTGCCTCAGTCTTCACTAAAAATTGTGGCATTAATACCACAATTAATATTAAGAAGAAGGAAGGAACATAGGCCAGAATAGGGAAAGAACAGGTTAAAGAATATTTAGGTAAGTTAGATGTATTCAAGTCAGCAGGGCCTGATGAAATTCATCCTAGGGTATTTAAAGAACTAATTGAAGCAATCTCTGAGCCATTGGTGATTATCTTTGAGAACTCCTGGAGGGGATGGCTGAGGTCTCAGGTGACTGGAGAAGGGCAAACACAGCACCTATCTTTAAAAAGGAGAACAAAGGGGACCTGAGTAATTTATACACCACTCAGCCTAACTTTGATGCTTGTAAAGTTACTGGAACAAATTACTGAATAATCAACTAGTAACCATCTAGAGGATAATAGGGTTATGAGTAATAGCCAACATGGATTTGCCAAAAACAAATCATGCCTATCCAACCTAATTTCCCTCTTTGGCGTGGTTAATGGCCTAGTGAATAAGAGAAAGCAGTAGACATGATATATCTTGATTTTAGTAAGACTTTTGACACAGTCCCACATGACATTCTTATAAGCAAACTATGGAAATGTGTTCTTGATTAGATTACTGTAAGGTGGATGTATAGCTGGTTGAAAGACCAAACTCAAAGGGTATTTATTAATGGTTCACTGTCAAACAGGGAAGGTATATCTAGTGTGGTCCCAGAGGGGTCTGTCCTGGGTCTGTTACTGTTCAATATTTTCATTAATGACTTGGATAAAGAGCATAATAGAACATAAGAATGGCCATACTGTATCAGACCAAAGGTCCATCTAGCCCAGTATCCTGTCTTCTGACAGTAGCCAATGCCAGGTGCCCCAGAGGGAATGAACAGAACAGGTAATCATCAAGTGATCCATCCCCTGTTGCTCATTTCCAGCTTCTGGCAAACAGAGGCTAGGGACACCATCCCTGCCCATCCTGGAATGGAGAGGATGCATGTAAAATCTGTGGATGACACAAAGCTCAAAGGGGTTGCAAGAACTTTGGAGAACAGGTTAGAATTCAAAACAACCTTAACAAATTGAAGAATTGGTCTGAAATCAACAAGATGAAATTCAATAAAGACAAGTGCAAAGTACTACATTTAAAAAAGAAAAAAATCAAATGCACAAATACAAAATGTGGAATAACTGTCTAGGCAGGTTGTAATGCTGAAAAAGCTCTGGAGATTATAGTGGACCACAAACTGAATATGAGCCAGCAATCTGATGCAATTGCAAAAAAGGCTATTATCGTTTTGAGGTGTATTGACGGGAGTAAGGCATGGGAGGTAATTATCCTTTTCTAGTAGGCCCTGGTGAGGCCTCAGCTGGAGTATCTTGCTTAGTTCTGGGCACCACCATTTAGGAAAGATGAGGACAAATTGGAGAGACTCCAGAAGAAATCAACTGAAACAATTAAAGATTTAGGAAATATAACCCACGAAGAATGGTTAAAAAATCTGGGCAAGTGTAGTCTTGAGCAAAGCAGACTGAGGGGGATCTGATAACAGTCTTCAAATATGTCAAGGGATGTTATAAAGAGGATAGCGATCAGTTGGTCTCCTTGTCAATAGGACAAGAAGTAATCGCTTAATCTGCAGCAAGGGAGATTTAGATTAGGTATTAGGAAAAACTTTTCAACTATACGGATAATTAAGCATTGGAAAAAGCTTCTGTGGCTGTTGCCTTGTGTGGTATACAGCTGAGAATGCCAAACTCAGGACAGACTGATAAAGCTAGGGCAGACACACCCAAAACTGGTGGTATTTCTAACATTAGCTTCACCGAACAAAATAGGCTTCTGTATTACCACATTGCTTAACAAGAAGCTAAACACAGTCTCTCTTAGGTATCCAACCCTTCTCACTACCCAGACACCTGGTCTTTATGATGAGCAGTTACTAAAAATCAGATTCATCATAGTAAAGTTCTTCCAATCCCAAATGGAAGCCACTTCCCCATGTCAATATATAACTCATATCTTACCCCCAAAAATCACACTTGTAGCCAATCCTTGAGTAACTAAAAACTAAAGGTTTAATGATATAAAAAGAAAAGAAGAGTTATTAAATGGTTAAGGAATCAGATACCTTACAACTGATTTTTAGAGTTTGCAGGTCAGGATCATAGCAATGATGTTAAATCTGCTAGTTTGTGAAAAGTCTCTCTGTTTTTACCTAAGCAGGTTGGGAGTCATTCAGTTCCTTTTTCAAAGCCTCCTTAGAAAATTACAGTCCAGAGATGAGAAGCAGAAATGAAGACCAAGCAGTGATGTGACTGCTTCCACTTTTATACCTTCAGCCCAGGTGTGTGGAATGTTACTGGCCCAAGATGGAGTCCAGGGTCACATGAGTATGGAAAGTTACTGGTAAAAGATGGAGTTTTAGATCACATGTCCTCATTGCATGTCCTTAGCTCGACACTACGTGAAGCATGCAAGAAGACTAATTAAAGAGCTGATTTCCCTTAATGGCCCATCATCACATAGATGACCCATCAACCAGTGATGGCTAGTCTGAATGTAAATTTGTCTGAGGGATGTCAACCAGGAACACAACACATGTTTGAGATACCGATACATAGCAATATTCATAACTTCAGAGACAAAGATGCTACATACATACAAACAAGATTATTGTACTTAGATCACAACTTTTCCACTGATATCTTATATGACATACTTTATATAGGGTTTAGTGCTGTGGTGCAACAATGATATAATGTTCATATAAAGCATCACAGCTTCAAAGAGAGGTTGTGGAATCCCCATCACTGGAGGTTTTTAAGCAAAGGTTAGACAGACACCTGTGAGGTGTGGTCTAGGTATACTTGATCCTGCCTCAGCACAGAGGACTGGACTAGATATCCTCTCATGGGCCCTTCCAGCCCTACATTTCTACGTTTCTAAGGGTAGGTCTACACGTACCCGCTGCATCGGAGGCGTCCAATCGATCTTCTGGGTTCGATTTATCGCGTCTTGTCTAGACGCGATAAATCGAACCAGGAAGTGCTCCCCGTCGACGCCGGTAATCCTGCTCCACGAACGGAGCAGGCGGAGTCGACAGGGGAGCCTGCGCGCCGCCGTGTGGACCAGCGGTAAGTACTTTTAAGTTCTAAATAAGATACTTCGACTTCAGCTACGTTATTCACGTAGCTGAAGTCGCGTATCTTAGTTTGAACTTGGGGGGTAGTGTGGACCAGCCCTAAGATTCTATTCCTAGATATAATTCTATGATGTGTTAATTAAGCCTCCAGCACTGTATCTAATACTGCACCTTGAGAGCATGGTTCTCAAAGACATATCCACTTCCTTTTGTTTATTAAAAAGGGATCATCCATCAGTCCTTGTTTTTGTCTTTCATTCCTTGTTTGCTGAACTAACATCATTATCATGTCCATCCCATTTTTCACAAGAAAAAAGAGACTAGATTTTGAAAACACTCTGTCCTTTTGGTTAAATTTCTAACCCCAAATGTACGCATCTGACTCCCGTTGACTTCTGTAGGAGTTGTGTCTGCATATCTTAGGGAATAATGGGCCTTTATTGTGTCTTTATGTGTCTGTCTTTGTGTGAAGGAGAGTGTGTGAATGTGGTTATAAAAGTAAATTGTGTCAATTAATACAGGGCTGGAGCACACCACATATACTTTGCAGACTGCTGTAACTATTAACATTTTCCACAAGAGTGTGGTAATAAATTACACACCTTCCTTTTTCTGTGAACTTATCTTTTTAGATGGGATTTTAAATATTTATGAATGATGACTAGTGATAGCCTTTTTCTACAGCCTTTGTGAATTCTTCCTCTGATTATGGCCTGTAACGGCAGATGCCCAGCTACTGTGCACGCAATAAAGAGGGGACAATTCAAACATGCAGTTTAGATTTGGGTGGTTCCAAATCATCACAGACTGGCTTACTCAGTATCTGGAAGTATCTGATATTTTAACAGATTCTCCATATAAAACATTTTCTTTGGGTTTTCAGACTTAATCCATTGAGTAGAAAAGGGTAGAATTCATGTATCTTGGGCCAGCAGAAGTAGGTGAGTTTTTACTGGAGAGCTAACATACAAAATCCTAGTGCAGCTAGGAAAAACTGTATGTAGCTGGTCAAGGGGACCCTGAGCAGGGAAACATTCTCCCATGAGTAGAAGGGAGTCTAGGCTTCACCTCAGTGACCAGCTATATTGAGGTAAAACTACAATCCGCCTGGTTTATGCTAGGAATTTACAATGTGTTTGTTATGTTGTAAAAACACACCTACTTTTCCTAGATTTAGATGTAGTCTACTGGGAAGTTTGTGTTACATATGTCTGTGCCCTCCACAGCTCGTCAGAGTCTGCTACTGCCCCAGCCAGAGGGCATGGGCTCTTTAGCTCATGGTGCAGAAGTTTATGCTTTGAGACTTGGAGGTCCCTGTGTCTACCTTTGGTGTGCCAACCAGGATCATGCCAGTTGCATAGGCATGGCCTTGGAACCATTGTTACAAACCATCTGCACTTTTAGGAATGCATTGCTTTACACTTAGTTCTCATTGCAACCATCATGAGAAGAAATCTTTTTTTTTTAATGAAAGCTAAATACTATTATGAAAAAAATAAAAAAATAAAAGCAGCACAATTCTGCAGCAATGGTAGATTCTCCAGCAAATTCTTTGACTGCATAATTTAGGATCAGTTAAGAAGAGTTAAGCCTCAAGAATTCTGTATTAATTCTCTGGCCTTGTAGCCTTTAAGAGTGTCGGGAATCTGGTATTCCTTCCTCAGTTACTGATTTTGTGTGAGGTATCAAGACAGTTGGAGAGCTAGGAAGAACAAAAGCATTGTGCCCTAGGAAAGCATACATACAGCACAACACAAGAGTTAGACTGTGCATGTGGTCTGCTTAAAGTATGAAGTGACAGGGGATATTGGAGCTTTTGAGTGTACAATACTAAAAGCAGTTCCATTAATCTTGTCCTGAAATGGATAAAATATCAGGTTGCTAAAAAGTTTGGCGTCTCAACAGTGTTATTCCAAGCTAACTCCCTCATACATGCAAGCTGCCGACCAGGTTGTTGTTAGCGGCTTCTCTTCGGTTCATGGAACCAAGAGGGGGGAAAGCACTGGCTGAGATGAATGTCAGAATGCTCAAAACATATGTTTTGGCCATGGTTTACCAGCCAAATACAGACTTCCAGACTTAAATAGGCAGAAATACCCTTACTGGCCAGTCTGATTCTAAATTTCAGGGTTGGGCAGGTTGAGGGAGGAGGGCAAATGAAATGAGAATAGCCATGTGCTAGAGGACTGAGAATCACGTATTGTCTTCAGCCAGTCAGCTTGTCAGGAGCACTCAGCGCTCATCCGCTCTCCCTGAGGAGGATATTCTTAAGCCTTTCAGCTCGTAAAAGGCTAGCGAGACTGCGTATCAGGTTAATCACGGCACTGTAAATCACCTCATATTAAAGGAGTGCTTTTGGATAGGAGTTCATAAGTGAAGAAAATATATTTGATAAGACACAGCCAGTGGTGGAGCCAGGTTTTACAGGCAGAGGGGAACAGCGATGGGTCATCGGTGGTGCCTCCATATTCAATGGATTCCCTCCTCCTCCTCCACCGCTGCCACCTCCTCTTCCTTCTTGCCCTGGTGCGGCAGCAACAACTACCCACAACAGCAACAACTGCCCCAGCACCACAATCCTAATCCAGGCCCAATGTGGAGGCTCGACTCAGGAGGTAGGGGGCTGGAGAGTGAGCCCACCCTGTGCTCACCTGGCAGCGGCAGCTCCTGTCCCACGGATCTGGGCCCAGTTCCCCATGCCGGGTGTTGCAACCTGGGTCATGGGGCCATTCTGGTTTTGTCAGGACGAAGTGGCGGCCAGACCAGATTTGAGTGAGTGGTGTTGCAACATGGTGTCACAGTGTCATGCCACCCTTTGCGCCATGTTGTAATGCCCAGAGTGGGGAGCTGGGTCCAGCCCCACAGGACAGGAGGCCCTGCTGCTGGGTGAGTACAGTACAGGGTCGCTGCCCTGTCCCATGTGAATATTTGTGTTGTACACCTCCTTTTGTCAATTGTATAATATGTTTGAAAAGGCATCACACATACCCCTAAACGCTGCCGGCAGGGGGACGTCTCCCCCTCAACCTTTTATTACCTCTGCCACTGGATACAGCTCCTGACATTCATTGCAGAAACACAGTATGATTGCAGGCAATATGGCTATAATAAATACTATGCTAAGGAGCTCATGCTCTAGAAGAGAATAGAAACAGTGTGTACTGGTCACTGGCTAAGGACCCAAGAGACTGGGGTAATGTTCCAATGTTGGCCTTTGAGCTGCTGTGTGACTTTGAGCAAGTCACTGCATTTCTTTGTGCCTCTGATTCTCTTCCTATCCTTTGTCTCTCTTGTCTATTTAGAGTGTAAGTTTTTCAGGGGAGGGACTATTTTTTGCCATGTGTTTTTACAGTGCATTGCACAGTGGAGCTGTGATTGTTGGGGCCTTTAGACACTATTACTATTTAAATAATAATTACACACCATTTTTACTGAAACTTTTCAAAATAATTTAGCTTGAGGCGACACCCAGCATGGAAAATTTCACCCAGGATGGTTAAAACTTGACAATGTTATAAGTAACTGAAAACAGGATCTTATTAATGGGAAGTGTAAAGCAACCTTAATGACAAATGAGGCTACCAGCCCTCCCTCTCCCCAATAATAACAACACGAGGGCTGAACATTGACAGAGGAGGGACACACTGTTGTCTAAAAGTTTTGGAGAAATGATAATCACCACAGTTGAAAAAGGAATAATTTAGAAAGGCCAATTTATCTAGGAAAACCAACATAAAACTTGTAAGGGAAAATCAGGCTGAATCTCTCTCTCTCTCTCTCTCTCTCTCTCTCTCTCACACACACACTCTCTCTCTCTCTAATGGAGGCCTTTTAAATTGAGGAATTGTCTCCCAAAAGAGGTGATGGAAGCCCTGTAACTTGCGTAATTTGAAGTGAAACTAGATAATATCCTGGACAAAACCCTAACCCTGAAAATATCTTACACAGAGAACATTCCTACCCTGGCAGGGGAATGGGAGGAGAAGATCTAAAATGTCTTTTCCATCTTTGACTTCTGGTTATACAGTTGCAGTTTGCAGTGAACCTGAAATAACAGAATTACAAAGGGAAAAATATTGCCATGGCAACAAAATATTTCTATTTAAAGTGAGTGAGGTCTCAAAAAAAGTAATGCTATAATTTAAACAGAAACAGACTTTATAAAATAAGGAACAAAATAACTATTTTTTAAAAATCATAACTTAGCCTAACTTGTAATGAAGCATGTACCCAGAATTTCTCCCCCCCATCCAGTTATTCTTAGAGCTTGAAGGAAATAGCTTAAAAATGTAGACCAATATTTTACACATCCTGAGACGTGAGAGTAGGCTTCACTGCCTGGGTTCCAGTCTAAGCTGCAACTTCAAAGCACTGTCTATACAGTATCTTTAGAGCACTAGCATGAGCCCCAATAGCCTGAGTCTGTTGACCCAGGCTGAGAGCCTTGCTCCAAAATGCATGTAGACATATCCAGAGAGGTTAAGCAACTTGCTCAAGGCCATATGGCAATTCAGTGTCAGAGCCAGAAATAGACTTTAAACAATCTTGGCTCCAAATTGAGTCCACTAGACCATGTTGCTTCTCAGTATAAACTACACCTAAACAGTGTAAGTTACTATAAATAATTTCCCTTTTTCCTTTACCCTGCTCCATGAAAAACTGCAGTGTATTGAATTATCTGGCCTCTTCTCTAACTACAGTAATCCATGTTCTCCACTAGGGATTCCATTTGAGATAGCCCTTCTGCAAACTACACCCCAAATTGTAGGGTAAAAATCAACCTCCTGTCTTAATCTCTCATCTCCAATAGCTTTTCCAGCTGCCATTTCAAGAGCAGGAAACTAGAAAGGAACTCATTTTTCCTCCCCCGTCTCTTATTGGGAGAGTTCTGATCGGTTGTTCTCTAAGAGAACATAACCCATTTTCCAGGAAATGACTATTGACATGCATATTTTGTATTGTCAATATATTTGATTCTTTTGCCCCACCATCTCTGTGATTCTCTTGACAGAGTGGCTCTTTGGCTGTTGAAGGCTGACCGCCAAAGCTCTAGAGAACTAGACCTTCTTCCAAAAACTCCATTCTTAAAGATAATACAGAAAGAAACATTTAAGCAGATAATTAAAATGATTAATTTTTCTGGAGCATGCTAAGTGCAACTGTTAGCTCTTAAATTACTCATTTTATTTTTAAAAGAAAAGGCACAGAGATGAGACACAACCAAAACCCTGGATCTGAACTAACAAGATTTTTTGGGTGTGCAAAAACTTGTCCAAAATGATGTGTCCCCCAACACAGGTGCACAATTCTATCTCAACAACTTTAGGACCCTCTCCTCTGACATGCTAAGTGACTCTTGCAAAATCTTAAATGCCCTCATCTTCCACTGAAGACAGCAGGAATTAAAGGTACTGAACACCTCACCAAATTATGCCTTTAGAAGCTAGATTGGCACCCCTGAGAATTGGTGCTTGAGACAGGGTGTACAAATTCTGCACCAGGCAAGAAGAAGTTAAACTGCAGCTTTGGGCTCATGTGCCCCCACCCTGCCTCACCTGCAAGGCATGCCAGTCTTGCAGGAGGAGCCTTAAAAAGAGAGAAGCTCAATTCAGAAGGTCCCAGCCTGGTAAGGCTCTCAGAGAGGACTATCACAGAGAACTGAACTACCTTAGGTTGACTGTGAGAACGGAGCAGCAGGACAGACAGCTGAAGGATCTCCTTATTACTGTTAATTTAGTTTATTTTCCTTTGTTACCTTGAGAACTGAATCTAGGAGCTGGGCCCTGGAGTAGACTCCTGCAGAGAATATGAGTCCCCCTGAGGAGAAGATGGCTGTGCTGTAGGAAGAGCTACTTACTATAGGGTTCTTGGGCTGGAACTAGCATAGAGGGAGGTACTGCATTCCCCTACAGCCTCACTAGGAGGACTAGCCAGAAGATCCCAAACACAAGGGGCCAGAAAATTGAGCCTAGGACTATGGGGTGAAAACCCTAGCTAACCCTGCAAGGGGTGACGCTGAAGGTGACCCATCTGGAAGGCCATATCATAAGGCAAATGGGGACTACTAGTGGACAAAACACTGCTCATAGTCACAAGGGGGTGCTCTGTCTGGTGAGTCTCTTTGTCACAGGGCTATACCGAAAGTTACCTTAAAACGCAGCTTTTGCCCTGGAACAGTGGTCGTGGTACCTCAGTATCTCCTGTTGAAAGTACAAGCTGGGAAAAATCTCAGTCCCCTGGACAAGTCCAAGCACTAATTGGGCAATTTCCTATCAGACAGACAATAAAGGGGGCAGCTTGACCAACGATACTGAGTGGCCAGTCTGAGAGAAGGGTCTGGAAGGAAGAGGTGCTGAGCAGTAGAACAGACTGGGCTACTATTCAGAAGGGAGAAGGAATGATCTAGTTGATGTTAGCCATGCAGTAGGAGAAAAGAATGGGGCCATGAAAAAGAGCACTTCTGAGCATGCAGCTGAGCTCCTTTTGAACTTGTCTGTCAGTGATCAGAGGTCTGAAGTGCCTAAACCAGGGGTAGATTAGATAGTTCAACAGCTTTTATTTTTCCAGCCAAGTCAGAGTAAACTTAATAGCAACTTTTAGAGTCTTGCAATCCTAGCAACAATCGGATGCTTCAAAGGCAGTTATTTTTGCCATAAAGGCAAGTGATAGTTTAATTAGGCAACCAAGTCAGAGTAGGTTTTTTAGTAGAATAAACTATAACTTAATTATTTGCTGCTGCTGCAAAACACAATTTGGGTTGCCTTAAGGAGGGTGGCTTTTCTCTAATACTTTTTTTTTTACAGCCTTGCTATTGCATGTATCCAGGGGAAAGCAGATAACTGAAATATTATGACTTCTCCAGATCGAACCATAACACCTTTAAGACTTGTTAAAAGATGAAGTGACTTTTGCAACCAAATTGGATGATTTAAGATAAAGGATATGGGATCTAGAAGAAATTGAAATTAGACAGAAGGTGGATGACTCCTCCAAGTGGATGGGGCATGTGTTGAGAAATGCTGAAACAATAAGATCCTCTGACTCTGACACATGAGGGAAATTCATCTCACTTTCTTGCTCACAGGCCAGAGCTATTGAAACAGCCCTCCTGAGCTTCACTTTGAGAAGGATAGAAAGAAGTTCTGCCGCAGGTAAGAATGGAAAACGCATATGCGGAAATACACAATTGTAGTCAAACAAACCTGCTTATCAGGCAGCTGGAGAGGATGTTGATTTTTTGGGTTAACATTGAACTTTGAGTCTGGAAGATCTGCCTTTTGGTCCCATTATACCCCAGGTTCTTGAGAACTCCTTTGAATCTAATCATTGAGACTATATTGAGGTATGTGATGCTTTATTGACCACTTCCATTGCATGCATTGCCATGCCAGTACTAACTAAACTCACAAGGTCAAGTCTAATTATGCAGGGACTCACTGTAAAAACTGAGATGGATTCTGGTAGGGAGGGATTCTTCTTTGATAGCTGGGTGTGCAAGGAGGAATTATTTTCTGCTCTCTGGGGAGTGCAGGTCCTGCATTGGTGCCCCACTGCTGTGCAGGGACATAAAGGCAGGTTCAGAAGAGGTAGATCTTGTGCCCCTGTGGGACACAGTCAAGAGCATGCAGAAAAAGAATGTGGGGACCTGACTCAATGAGAACAATGTGACTGAATGGTGGTGTTTTTCACACAACTTATTAGTTCCAGAACTTTTTGTTTGGATTTACAGAAATATAGATATATTTTCAGTCATCCAATTACTGAACATTTCTCAAGTGTTTCGAGGACTTTTGGAGGAATCATGTTTCATTTCTTTTACAGTATATTTGAGAAATTGTTTCTCACATGGTAAATCATTTCATGTTTTTTTTAAATTTTCATTTATTACAGCCTGGAGAGTAAAACTAAATCCTTGAATTATACCCTAAACTACAGAGTAAAATGATGACAGCAACACAATGGGTCTTTGCCTTAACAACAAAAATATGTGGCGCTCCTTTAAAAGTCTATTTATTAAGTTTATTTTGTAAACTGTCTCCTCCTGCCTCCGTTTTTTTGAGGGAGTTTCTTTGATCAACTACAGAAATTTGTCGTACACCAATAGAAGCAGTGATTATGTCTACAATGTGCCTACAATGAGAGATTCACCTAAATAAATATACTGTTCTGAATCGCATGTGATTTGTATATAACATATATTTAATTTAATAGATGCATATATTGTAAAGCTAGAAGGGACCATTATGATCATGTGGTCTGACCTTTCCTACAGACCATAGCATTTCACTTGCGTAGAGTAAAATAACTTGCGTTTGAAGTAAAGCATATGTTTTAGGCAGAAATCTGATCTTAATTTAAAGAGGTCACGTACATTTGGTTATCTACAATGATCCCATAGTCCTTCCCAGAGTCACTGCTTTCCAGAAATATAATCCCCCATCCTGTAAGTATGGTCTGCATTCCTTGTTCCTTAATGTATGTCTTTACATTTGACTGTATTAAAACCCATGTTTCATTGCGCCCAGTTTACCTAGAAATCTCTCTCTCTCACAGCGCTCTGTACTCAATGTTATTTACCACCCCCCCACCATTCTTTACACCATTTTCAAACTCTATCAGTAATGGCTTTATATTTTCTTCCATAGCATTAGTAAATATATTGAATAGCACTGATACAAGGACCAGCCCCTGTAAGAACTAACTAGAAACACTATCAATAACTCCCCATTAACACTTACATTGAGATCTATTGTTTAGACAGTTTTTGATCCATTTAATATGTGCCATGTTCCTGTTGTATAGTGTTAATGTCTAAAATAAGAACCTCATGCAGTTTTACAGAAATCTAAGTATATAATATCACAGCTACCTTTATCAGCATACTTGGAATCTTGTCAAAGAATGCTATCAAGTTTGTTGAAACCATGTTGATTTAAAAGTCTGGGGCCAGAAGGTACTAGATCTTGAGTCACTTCTCAAATGCGCTGTCTGCATGAATGGAAAGCCAGTGGAAAACAGAGCACTTCACAGAAATATTGGGCCAGTTTCAGCCCTGATGCAAGCCTATTTAAGTCAATGGAGTTATACCAGTGATGAATTTAACCCTTCAGAACTGCTTTAGCCGAGAGCCATTGGATACTGCAGTGTTCAGAAGGATCTGAATTTTTGCAAACTATTCAGTATAGCTGTGTTGTAGAAATATGCAGCAATATCCCTTAACCTGAAAAGCATCAAGGGAATCTGGTAAAACAGCATCTTACAGTAAAGGATCTCATATAGCAGCTGTTTTCAAGTTGAAAAATTCATGTCACACCATATTCATGTCACTCTTACCAACTGTCGCTTTTAATGTACTTTTGACAGAAAAATCATCTCCCAAAGACAGGCCGGGTTTGAGTAGCACTCTAGAGCTGAAGTTAATGGACAGTAAGGTCAATCGTATAAAAATGAATGGTGAAGGCAATTGATTCATTCTGAATAATAAAGAAAGATGGACACAGAGGTTATAATCCTAAAATCATAACATGGATTTTTTTTAATGAGCTCATTACCTGAGAATCTGGCATCTGATATCTGGCTCCCATGCATGCACACATATTATCACATTAGACATTGATAAATAAGATATTTAAATATTATTTGTTTTCTAGGGATAGCTTTAGTGAAGGGTAAGGACATGAGTGGCTTGAGAACTGTCATACTGTGTCTTCTACATTCTGCTTCAAGAATCTCGGTCTGTAGAACATCTTAGTTGGAAAAGATGCCAAGTTCTCTGCTATGGAGTGTGGCATGAGCATGGAGTAGTGGAACACAGCCATTACCAGCCTAGGAGAAAACCTCTGTGCTCTTGGAACTCATCCTCAGAGTGTTGGGTAGTGGGATAGGGATAGTGCTGGCCAAGGAGGACCCCCCCCCCCTTCATTTTCTGAGAGCTCATCTCCAGCAAGCAAGAGGACAAAGCCATCTCACGAGAACCTTGCATAATACAAAGGCTCTTCCCCACAGCACAGGCAGAGGGACAGAAGTTGTGCCTGAGCAAAAGAACCCCCTTGCGCATGCCCCTCTGACCCCCAAGTTTCACACACATATTAGGAAGCTTCTAAGACAGAAACTAGGAGATGGCAGAAGATCAACGAGGGTAGATTGCAGTATCCACACTGACATTTCAGAAAAGCTTCCCCTGGCCACTAAGCTGCCTATTGTGATGTAGACAGAATGTTCTAAATTGTCAGGTTCTGTGGTGTTTATCTTTCTCCTATTGTCCCTGTAAAGCACACCCTCCAGGCCCTTCCCAAAATTCAGCATGAATTTTTGTGTGGGAGTGGGGGAAAAAGAAGTAAAAAGGTGACAATGTATTCAGTAGGAAGAAGGTCAGTCAAAGCAAATAAATTGACAAGGTAGAAAAGCTCCAAATACTAGGACTTTTGGGTCCATGGCTCCAGCAGGAAGTCTTCCAGCAGCTGGAGCTCAGGCTAGAGCCAGAAAACTAGGAAGTTTAGTTAAATCTGTTATAGAGTCATTGAAATATTTTAGGTCAGAGAATCAGCATTTGCTGACCAGGTCTAGAATTAACTCAATCTATGCACACAGTAGATGATATAATAACTGGCCAACATATCGTATTAATAAATTATTGCAGGCAATTCCAAATCTGTTGCAGAAGAAATTTTCAGCTGATGCCTTCTGTACACATCAAAAGATTAAATACAGTAGCTCACCAAGTAATGTAATGGCTGTATCCGTGCTTGCTGTATGTCTACCCAGAAATGGCTAAATCCTCTCAAAGTGTCTTGTTCCATTATTCATTTGATATAAAACTGGGTGGATTCTTTGGGGGCTGTCTCTTCTGCAGTGGTTCACAATTGCCTAGATACTAACTGTACTTGAGGTTAAAATTAGGGGTGGTTGAAAATCAATATATTACTATTAAATCATTATGAAATATTATTTAACATTTGGTAACTAATCGTATTGGACAAACACACCAGTATAAAATGATTATAAATTTAAAAAGTAAATAGATATTAGAACAGTATGGTGTCACTGGCATAAAACATCATTTAAAATAATAGTTTTAATTACTACTAGCAAGGTGTGTGTGGGGAAATCTAAAGTACGAATGAAAATGAGAAATTAGAATGTAAAGGAATTAAAAAGAAGCCCAGGACCTGTTACCAAGGATGCATATATCTGTGAGCTCTGTCACTGAAATCGGACTTTCAGGGTAACCATTTGCTGCAGTGAAGAGAATGTTTTCTCGCTTTGATAGCTCACAGCTGTTCCACCCGGGATGAACTTCAGTGATTAAACTTGAAGGAAGGAGCTATAGGAGGCTGCAACTCTTGTGACTGCCAGCTACTGAAGTTCTGTGTGAGCTATTGATTTAGCTAGTGCAAACGGAAGTGACTGTCAGGAAACAAATGTGAACAAAGACACAGAGAGAAGAACAGTGGAATATTGTACTGCTGTGGAGCATGCCTATGTTACGGCTGTCCATTTCCTCCTACATAGCTGCATTCATTCTTCTGTTTAAAATGCAGTTACTGCATTATTGATTTCCTAGATATGTTTTTAAAAGCATTTAGAATTGGGCAATTAGTTACTGCTTAATGCAGAATGTCAAAACAGAACTATCGACCCAACTAAATGATCAATTGATTCATGATTTCTTTCACGTGGCTTGATGTGGATCAAGTAAAAAAAAAAATACAGCAAAAAGTTAGGAAAAGATTTATTAGTTTTGAAAGGAAGTATGTTGGGTATGAAAGTGATTTTCCAGTAATTGATTGTTTATTAAAGCAACTACTCAAAGAAAAAGCTCACAATAGGGCAATAGCAATAAGAAATACAGTGCAGCGTAGAGCGTATTTATGGGAACTAGAATACAATATATTCCTTTAACCAGTGTGTCATGAGAACAATTTAAAAACATTTTTTTTCATCCTCACATAACACCAAAACAGCTGAGCAATTTTTGCTCACTTTAAAATTAAAAATAAATAAAATACTATCATCTGTGATAGAGACACACCACAGACAAGTTGTAGTGAAAATGGTGAATGGTTCAGAATGGTATGAGCAATTTGAAAATAGGCACTATAATGGAAACTATTTCACACATTGTAACTATAGTGGGTAGGAGAAACATCCGTTAAGACATTCCTGGTTTCTAGCACTAGTGTTTATCTCAAACAGTTAGCATGCTCATATCGCCATAGTTTTCAACTTAGAAACCTTGGGAGTGATTCTGGCCCCTCGTCCGGCAATACAAAGGTGCTGCTATGACAAGGTGGGAGAATTCCCCAGTGTTGAGCCAATGTAAGTGACCCTACTCTGCTGCCAATGTAGAGAGCTGTTTACACATGCACTTCTGTGCCCCTAAAATGAATCTCATATGCAATTCTTATTGTGCTGGCAACTCTAGCTACTGGATTTATGGCTCTGATTGGGTAAATACAAATTGGAGTCTGCAATTGAATCGGATGTTGTTTGCATATGCAATCTCCAAAAAAAGACTACCATTTTGAAAATATGAATGCACAATGCCTCCCTGACTTGACCAAATTGCCTTCTGTACACATCAAAAGATTAAATAATAAACCACAACAGTCGAGGGTCTTATTTCACCTCCAGGCTCAGGGCCCTTTGTCCCTGAAGATTTGTTGTTCCTCAAAATAGTGAAGATACACAGCTGCTGTACAAGAAGGCCAAGCAAAATACCATCGGAAATGGTTAATTAAATAATGATGGATGTTGTACATGAACCTTCACCTATTAACCAAAATATTCCACAAATGCTCAAGTAAGGAAATCTGATTTACAGAACATAGTTCAAAGAAACTGAAACTAGAACATGTTTAAACAGCTGGTGAAACAGGAGGTGCTGCTAATCATCCTGTTAACTGCATACTGTCCGTGGATTAAAAAATAAATTTGAAGAGATGATAAACAGCTAGTTTAGTGGCATGGTATTAAATCAGGTTCTGGAGCCCCAAGTCTTCATTCACTTACACTGGTGGAAAACTGAATTAATGCTACTAACTTTTTGTGATTAAAAAAAGAATGATCTAGGTAACAACAGGTTGAAAAACAGGCCCATTAAGCTTTGATACTGTATCCACTGAAGTCAATTCAAGTGTTCTGTTGTCTTTGTGGGCTGCAGTAACGCACATATAATCACTATGCAGAGCAGTCAAGACTGCTTTTCCACATCATGTAACCTAGGTCACACTGAACTCAATTTCTCTTCAGTACATATTTACACAAACAGACAATGAACACACTGAAGGTACCCAGAACAGTTTTCTGGTATTTTGGTAGTAGTACACATGCCATATGTAGAGTTAATCAGTGTGTGGATTCCATTAGCATTCACGGTTCTTTGTCCTGCCATTTCTGCTGTAAATGTTACCATCTGAACTGATGCTAGTGGTCATGGTGTGTAAGGACAAATATGTAGAGCAGCACTTCAGTATTTTTGGTTGTGCTTCTGTTTTGCCATCTGGCTTATCAGTACAACAAAATGGCAAATCAGAGGCAGCAATAATCATTTCAAAGAGAGATACTACAGCTCAGAAAATTTTCATTTTTTGGAGCAATTTAGATACAGCTGCAGATTTTCCAGCTGAATTGCAGAAGCAGATGGAAGAAGCCTGCATTTTCAAGAAATTCTGTGGCTTTTCAATACAAGGTGATTGCTTGGAAAGTTGCTCACTCCACCCACAGCATATATTTCTTCATGCTCTTGTATACCACACAATGACTTTAAACTAAAGTCAATTGCACACCTGCTTATCCCACTCAAGAGAGGAAATAAGCAAATAAACATAGAATTAATTGAAATTATGAAAAAGATGCTTTATTGAAATTGCTCAGAATGTTTTCCTCGACTTTCAAGTTGTTTCAAGAATGTCATTTGTGTTTCATAAATATTTGAATATTGGCTCCTCCCTGCTCCCAGTATCAAATGCAGAAGTGAGAGTATAACATGATAAAGTTACAGATTTCAGAAAGAAGGGAGAAAATGAACAGTGTCCTATTACACTGGAATCTCCTATTATATAAACTGATGTGATATTAAAATCACTTAGCCATAGTGTTAATAGGAAGAAATCACTCATCACATTTTAAGAAGCAATACAATTATAAAGACTGTATTATTTATCATCGTTATCATTTGTATTCCTGTAGTGTCTAGGAACCCTAGCCATGAACCAGGACTCAATCATGCTAGGTGCTGTACAAACACGGAACAAAAGGACAGGTCCTTCCTAAGAAGTTTATAATCTAAGACATGAGGCAACAGCTGGATAGAGACAGATGGGAGTACAAGGAAGCCATGAGACAATATTGGTGATAGGCAGTGGCCTCAGCACACCAGCATCCTAACTGTTGTCAAGTTTTTTTAGGCAGAGTGACATGGGGGAGTTTTAAGGTGGGCTATGAAGGAGGATAATAAGGTAGCATTGTGGATGTTTAGAGGGAGAGCCTCCCAACCACGTGTGGCAGCATGAGGGAAAGCACAAAGGTGCTTGTTTGAAAATTTACCAGTGGCTGATGGAGGCTGGAATCATGGGCTGATGGGAGGCAAGTGTCAACAGCTCAGTAGCAACTAGGGTGACCAGATACGACGCCGCCGAACTTGTTGAGCAAAAAAAAAAAATGGAAGGAAGAAGCCTGGATATCGGGACAAATGGCGTCCCGACCATACATCGGTCCAGATGCGGGACAAAAGAAGAAAAATCCCGATTTTATCCGGACGGTCCTGATTTTATCGGGACGTCTGGTCACCCTAGTAGCAACAGAAAGATGATAGGTAGGATGGAGATTGACTGTGAAGGGCCTTTAGAGTGAAGACTAGCAGCTTATGTTTGCTGAGCAGTGGAGGGATGCAAAGAGAGAGGTGACATGGTTAAAGTGACTGGCTAGGAAAATGATCTTTGTAGCAGCATTCTGTTATGGATTTTTTTTGCCATTTCCTCTTGCAAATATACCAATAGTTCATGCTAAACTTAATATTAATAAAAGCATAACTTTCATGAGCAGAGCAACTATCACATTATAGGATACTAAACTCCCATTGTCCCATGCATAATAAAGAAGCACCAGACCTTGATGATCAATCAAGTATCTCCTACATGTCACCATCTTGTAATCAGACCCATAAATAGGACCAAACATGTTTTCTCAGATATTTTTACCTTTTCTCATCATGTATCGACAAAATGGTGAATAACCATTGCCATATTTTAACATCAATATTGAATTGATAAATGACTTTTGAGGGAAAATTCATCAATAGCTCATGAAAGCATTACAAATATCAAAGATCTGATACTAATCGAAGTAATTTTGTAAGTGGGTCTGTACTAGGGAAATTTCCTTTATAAAGTGCCAAGGCTCATATTTTATTAGGAAAGTTTAGCACAAACTCTAGTCTTTGGCTTGGTTAAAAAAACCCTCATGTCTTCTTCCATTTTGAACCTAAGCCCTACATATTTAGTGTCAATCAGGAATTATTTTGGGGAAGTTCTATAGCCTATACAGGAGGCTGGACTAGATGATCACCATGATCACCTGTGGCCTTGGAATCTGACTCAAGCGTTAATAGGACACCATAATATGAAGAACCCAAAACATTTTTGTATTCCAGATGTCCCAGAGACAGCAGTAATAATTACGTGAACAATTAAAAATGAACTAAACAAAACCCCAAACAGTTAAAAAAATACTGTAGGTAAATCAATTTAGAACTCAAATCTGGCCCAAAGAACACAAAACTAGCATTGTCCTACATGTTAATACATGTTTTCTCCGCCTATTCAGAAGCATGTCCTCTCAGGTTCTCCAATATCACTCTCTATCCAACCATCAGCCAACAATGAACTTCCCAGAAGCATGGGTTTTTTATCTTAGTGCAGCTGGACCGTAATCCTCCCTATGACTTTTAAAGACATAGATATTTTTCATACTGCCATCCAAATGAATTCTTATGGGGAAGTTTGCTGTAATTCACAAGATTAAAGTAGATGGCTTTGCTAGTTCCTAGAATAGCTGAGGAATGCTAGTCTGCTCTCATTGGGACTGCCAAGACAGGGTTTGGAAGTAACTAGCTGGAACCAGGCCAACTACTTTTTCAGTGATATCACAGGTTATTAGAGGGTCTTTCTCAGTTTACGAAAAACATTTATTGGAGAAGCCTTGAGATAAAAATCACGCTCATGTGCAGCAAATAATGGTGGGAGGCTCTTCAGGTTTTTCCATTCTAAATGGCAATGGTGGATTCTCACTATGTGGGGATGACTCAAGGAAACAGTACCCAGTCATTGCAAGACTTTAAAATGCAATACAATATCATAGAGATATATTCTGATGTATGTGGGTTTTACCTATGTCATGCTTATTAGTGTCAATGGAAGACAGATGTATAACCCCAGCTGATTGAGATAAGAATATTGTTTTTTGCTGAATTTGTTTGGGTTTCTTTTGTTTGTTTTATGTTCAGTAATGGAACAGGTGTTAAGTGCTAAGTAAGGGACTTAAACCAAGCAAATTATACATAGTCAATCACCCAGTCACTTAAGAAACCTTAGATTATTACATATTGCCTAAGAACTAAGAAGACCGGGTTAGACTGATGAATTTAAGTAACTCCAATAAAAACAATAACAAAATAATCTCCTGGCATGATAGGATTCAGATATGACATATTAGTAGGGACTGGTGAATGGAATAATATAAAATGGAAACCAGACCACTCTGAATGGGTTAACTTATATTGCTTTAAAAACTGATTTAGTTAAGCCAGAGCAAACTCTTGTGTGGATACGCTCATTTTGGTTTAAGACTGGTTATATTAATTGAGCTCATGTCTGCCTGTAACTTTAGAGGCATAAAGTAAACCAGAGTAAACCAGGTTTAAACTGATATAAGAGTGTCCACACATGAAGCTGCATTGGTTTAACTAAATTCTCGACCTTTTAGGGAGAGATCTAAGAGGATTGCCCTCTCTGAGATGGAAGATGTGCGACGTCATCTACAAGAGCTGGCTGTGAATGGCATCATTACAGAGTCCCGCAGCCCATAGGCCTCACCCATTGTGGTGGTCCATAAAAAGAATGGGAAAATCCGGATGTGTATTGACTACCGCACCCTAAACAACCATTCTGTGGTTGACCAGTACACTATGCCTCGAGTCCAAGATGCCTTAGACTGCTTGCTGGGAAGCCAGTGGTTCTCTGTGTTGGATCTCCGGAGTGGATACTACCAAATCCCCCTGGGAGAAGAAGATAAGGAGAAGACAGCCTTCATCTGCCCATTAGGGTTTTATCAGTTCGAACACATGCCCCAAGGGATTTCGGGAGCACCCGCCACATTTCAACGTCTTATGGAGAAAGTAGTGGGAGACATGAATTTACTGCACGTGTTAGTTTATTTGGATGACCTGATTGTGTTTGGAAGAACCTTGGAGGAGCATGAAGAAAGACTACTTAAAGTGCTCAATAGGTTGGAGGACTATGGTTTGAAGCTCTCAATAGATAAATGCCAGTTCTGCCAAACCTCAGTGAAGTATGTAGGTCACATCGTGTCCCAAGAGGGTGTGAGTACTGATCCCAGCAAAATAGAAGCGCTCACTACCTGGCCACGTCCCAGTAACTACAGAGAACTCAAGACCTTTCTTGGATTTAGTGGCTATTACCGCAGATTTGTGAAGAACTATGCTACGATTGTAAAGCCTCTGAATGATCTTACCAGGGGATACCAGTCTGGGAAACCCAAATCTAAGACCAAGAACAAGGAAGGATCCCGAAAGCCTCCTGTACAGAGACACTATGGCCCCTTCGAACCGTTTGGGCCGCCGTGGGATGAGAGGTGTGAGAGGGCATTTCAAGAAATCATTGCTTGCCTAACTCATGCTCCGGTCCTAGTCTTTGCTGACCCCAGCAAACCATTTATCCTGCATACTGATGCCAGTTTGGAGGGTCTGGGAGCAGTACTGTACCAGGAAGTGGAAGGCAAATGTAAACCTGTAGCCTTTGCCAGCTGAGGACTGGCTGACAGTGAAACTCGCTATCCCATCCACAAGCTGGAGTTCTTGGCCTTGAAATGGGCCATCACTGAGAAATTCCGAGACTACTTGTATGGTGCTCAGTTCCAGGTGTGGACAGACAACAACCCACTGACTTACGTGTTAACAAGTGCCAAGCTGGATGCTACAGGACAGAGATGGGTGGCCGCTTTGGCTAGCTATGACTTCAGCATTCAATACCGATCAGGGAGAAGCAACGTGGATGCAGATGCATTGTCCAGACGTCCATAGGCACCAGAAGTCTCTGTGATACCCATGGATGGAGTGAGAGCTATTTGCAGTGTGAGTCGTCGAGAGCCAGAGGCCCACTGGAGCCTTCAGGGATGTGTTGCAGAAGCTCTGGGCCTGCCCCCTGAAAGCGTGCCTTCTGCTTCGGTGAACTACATAGCATTGGACCAATCTCCATTGCCCATGCTCAGTGCGGCTGACTGGCAAGAAGCCCAGCTGCAAAATGTTGACATTCGTGATACACTACTTGCCAAAAGGCAGGGGCGAGGCCCAGCTGCGAAGGCTCCCCTAACTACAAGCTGAAATCACTAAAAAGCTGAAATTGTTATGAGCTGAAATCACTGAGCGCTGTGTTAAGTAGTGGGGGAGCCGGAAGATATATTGCTGAGTGGCTGGTGGAGCGGAGCAGTTGGCGGGACAGCCGGAGCGGCTTGCGGGACAGCTGAGCGGAGTGACTCGTGGGATGGCTGGCGGAGCGGAGCAGAGCCAAGCGAAGCCTCACGAAGGGACGGGGTAGTCAGCTTCGAGCCACGTAAGGTGCCCCCTTACCTCTCCCCTCCCCATTTCTACCCAGACTGGGGGGGTGTAACACTCTGCAGATGAACTTTTGAACTCTGGGTCTGGACTTTTGGGTTGTTGGACTTTTGGGACTTTGGGTGATTTTTGGGGTTGCTGGACTCAAGAACCAAAGGGAAAGGACATGGCCAATTTGCTGGGGTGGGTCGTTGCTCACAGTTTGGTTTACAAATCCTAGATGTGGTGTTTCCCCAACAAAATGCCGCATTGTTTCTCTCTGTCATTAAAAGGTTTTTCTACACTCAGACTCTGTGCTTGCGAGAGGGGAAGTACTGCCTCTTAGAGGCGCCCGGGGGTGTGTGTGTGTGTGATATATATTTGTCCCAGGTCACTGGGTGGGGGCTCGAGCCGGTTTTGCATTGTGTCATTGGAATGGAACCCCTAGATACGGAACCCGGCCCTTGTTGCTGCTGACTCTGACTGGCAGAAGGGTTACACTATAAAATCATATCCTTAGTTATACTGGCACAACTTTGTGTATAAAGCAGGACTACTTGACATTAGCTAAACTGCAATAAACCTGGTTTAAACTGAAATAAGAGTGTCTATACAACTTTTTGCACTGATTTAACTAACCCAGTTTAAAATCACACCTTTAGTTAAATTTGTTTAACTTTCTTATGTAGGCAAGCCCTAAAAACAGGGAAATCATCAAGATCGGAAGACTGAAATTGGCTTCCATGGTTTTGGATTAGGAAGTCTATATGCTTAGCAAATTTCTATATGCCAGGAAAAGTGACAGTATATGACACAAGCTGTCAAGGTACTACTTTCTTCAGGTTCATCAATTATTCCACCAGAACAAGGCATGTACAGTCCTTAGCATGGCAGAAGCTAGCCTAAATATTCAGAAGTGACTAGAGATTTTAAGTGCCTTAATTTTGGGGAACTCAATTTGAGACACTTTTAGAAAGGCCTGATTTTCAGAAGGTGGATGCTTAGCATTTTCTGAGAGTAAAGTTTCTTTATTATGGCCAAAAGTGGGTACCCAAAAATGGAGGCACCCCAAATCATGAGTCATTTTTGAAAATGTCGGCGTCTAAATGTAATCTCCATTGATGTGTGCATGTGCTTATTGGTCTGAAGGTTTGCATTTGTGCTGTACATTTATTCATTTTCAAATGTGTGTGTGTATGTGTGTGAGGGAATGCACCCCTGTGTTCACACTATTGTAATAAATTTTGTACAAAATACGCCTTGAGAGGTATCATTTGAAAACTAATAACTTGCTGCTCAGTAATATCATGGTGAAATATATGTAGCAACATTATATGTAAAGTTATGAACTCCCCCGGTGTGATGTTGTTAGCACATGTTCTAACCCATGTAGCTCTGATTAGGCAGGCAGCAGTTATTAAACAGGTCTGTCCTAAACAAAGAAATATGTGTTTACATATAAGTAGCAAACAGGGTCCTTTGGACAGCAAGAGGGGGTAAACCGGTTTCTCAAAGACAAAGGACAAGCCTCTAGCCAGTTGTCATCAAAGTTGACTGACAATCACCGGTCAAGTGGCTATTCTTTGCCAACAAAGGCAGATAGGAACAGATTGCATTTTAGCAAGCAATAACATGGAATCTCTTTCACCATGAGACTCCATGTCTCCGTCCTCACAGCTGGAAGGAACTTTATCTACGAGTAACCTTCAGGAAAATGCATTTCAAAGGGTGACTGAAATATAAAAGGGAGGGGCAAAAACACCACAAGTTATGTCTCCCTATCCATCTCTCTCTTTCTCTTTTACTTAAGAAGAGAAAGGAACCAGCCTTTTGACTTTGGGAGGGATCCTGACATGAAAATTTGGTCAGGGATGTTACTGGGAACATGGGGTAAGGATTTTACCTTGAACCAAGTCTAGTTTGTTAAGTGTTAGCTACTAGAAAGTGTTTTATCTATGTTTCATGTAACCAGTTCTGACTTTAATACCTTATACGTGTACTCACTTAAAATCTATGTCTTTGTAGTTAAATAAACTTGTTTTAGTTTTTAATCAAAACTAATGCAGTCTTGTGTTTAAACTGAAGTGTTTGAGTAACTCCAGCTTAAGTCGCAAACTGATGCCTATTGACCCCTTACAGGGGCAACAGACCTCTAATATCTGAACTGTCCAGGAGAGGTTGGACAATGCAGACCCCATGTTTTGGGGAAAATTTGGGACTGGGGTTGCGTTGGGGTCAGGTAGTAACAAGGCTGCAGGAAGCCAGAGTGTGGCTGGTGTGTTGCTAACAGGCGGCTGGGGTCAGAGTTGCTGGACCAGGGCTGTAGCTATACATAGATACTCAGGGCGTGACCTGCATGCTGTTTGGCTGTCTGTGAGCGGCCCAGGTTAGGAGCTACAACAGCAAAGCATTGTGAGGCACACAAGGTTGCAGGGCAGGTGGGGTGACAGCCCCTCACTGGTCTGGACTGCATCCTAGAATGTGACAATATGTAAAATGAACAGACAGCACAATCACAAAACTTCAACCTAACAAGTACACTGCAACCTCCAACAACAGCCAGTAGTACAGTATTAGCCATATAAATACCTAAGGTGAAATCCTGACTCCATTAAAATCAACAGCAAAACTCCCATTGATTTCAGAGGGGCCAGGATTTCTCCCCAGAAAGATAGTTAGACAGAATATATTTGTGAGGATCAGGTTCATTCCCCTCTTGTCAAAGCTCTTTCAGTATCAGGGAGAAAGAAGACAAATTTGACAACTGACTGTTAGTTTGACATCTCTTCTTTTGCTCTTCATGAAACTTACATTTCAAGTACTTCAGCTTTGAGTGGCACTGTCTTATTGTTCTCTGAACATTATCATTTTTAACTCTTGCACTACATAGATGTTCTCATTAGGCTGAGTGCTACTGATGTCTCCTGATACATAAAGATGAACATAATGTGTAGTTTACGTAATATTTTGGCACTACACTTCCTACAACATATAAACAAGTTTAATATACTGTGTCATCCTTGCATATGGTTCTGGCCTCTCTCTTTGTCTCGCAAATTGTATTTTATTATTTTGTTTCTTTTTCCTAACTTTTCTTTTCCATCCTTCTCTGCTCTAATTACTGCCCTCAACCCATCCCTCTGTTGCCTGATCTTTTCTCTTTTCCTCCATTACCCCACTACTTACACCTCTCTTGCCCCCTGCAATGGGTCTCCCCTTCTGTCTTTCCTCTCTTGGGACTCTTTCCCCCAATGCATCTTTTTAGCCTCTCCCCTTTCTTGACGTTGAGTTTCTTCCTGTTTTGGTTCTCCCCATAGGGGTTTCTTCCACCTCTCTCTTTCTTTATTCCCCCTCCTCTAGTTTCTCTTCCCTCTCCAGCATACATCTTTTCTATTTTTTGTTTATATACAGACATTTCTATAGCATCTATCCGTATAGGAATGTGCTTAGTTTTCCCCCCTCTATTTCTTTTCTTCCATTTTTACCCTGTTCTCCTGGATTGGCTGCAGAATCAGGGCACATGAGAGGGCATATGATATACAAACTAGGAGCAAAATTCTCTGCTCCCACATTAACTAAGGATCTCTACTGAGAATCTCCACACTCCCTTCTGTGGATGGAAGTTCTGCTGACATCAATAATAGTTGCTCATGCGGACTGTAGTAAATGCCAAAGAGACTCCCACAGTGTAGTCTGTGGTATGTGTGTGTGAGTGGTGTGTGTGTGTGCGGATATTTTGCTATTAACTCTCATCTTTATTGAAAGGATGCAAAACTTTCTGATAATTGGAAAAAACCCTAATTAGGATTAAAAAAAACCAAAACACCAAGAGTCTGGTTTTCTACCCGTTGTGCATCTTTGAGTAGAAGAGACGCATGGGCAGAACAAAACTAAGCTAATAAACAGGGTGAACTATACAGTCACAAATGTGTTGAGCACTGCAGTTCCTTGGGTTACCTGTTGAGGACTGTTGTAATGGAGACGGCATCAAGCCAGAGACAAAAGCAAAACAAAACAAAACAAAAAAAAACAACACAGGAGGAAGCTTATGGTGCTCAAATGACACTGAGAGAAAAAATCCATGTCAAAATGATTCCTTTTCCCATGTCCCATCTCTGCAGCCCTCCTCTTGCCCTGACTGCTTGTGGCGTAATTATGTGCCTCAGGTTTCGGCAAAGGCGTAGTTCCTTTTCCAGTAAACCTTGACAAGAGATACATGTTTAAAGATACCACTCAATTTTAGTGCTATATATAGCGTACAGACTTCTGGTCACTGTGCTGATATTTTTCATGGCTCAGATTGGGAAGACAAGGCAGACAAACAGTAAGGAAGTTCAATCAATGAATGGGAAATCTGTCCATGCCAGCTGATACAACAAACAAGGAATGTTTTTTCTTTCAGCCAGACTGAGTTACTTAACCTGTTGGATCACCTGAATTTAGCTAATTGTTTAATCCAACATCATTCTAAGGAAAGGTGTAATGATTGCTTTAATCAGCTGAAATAACAGGAAAGATGGCTCTCATTGGGGCTGCATGGGGAGAGGTTTATTACTGGGTAGTGGTGAAATGTACAGAAACATGCAATGCAGATGAATAATGCTCACTCTTTCTGCATTTATATCATGCTCCTCATTGTGATGTCTGAGCATCTTGTTCAGATTTCAATTTAGAAAACAAAGGGATTAAAATCTTATCTGCTAGGGCACCAGATGGCTCTGGGGAATAGTAGTGTGACACAGAGTAAATATGGCACAGGTCAGTCCTGACTGAAAGTATTCCTAGAGCTGGTGAACATTTCTGAATAAAAAGTTTTTCCTGTTGGAAAAAAAATGATTTTTTGGTGAAAAATTGTCAACATTGTTGAAATCCTTGATTTTTAGGAAGAACTGTGAACCATTTTTGATATATTTCAATAATGCTTTTGAAGGTAATTAAAATTTGAAAAAAAAGAATCATAATATTTTTATTGTCGTTAATGAAGATATTTCCAAGACTTGCTTCCTACACTGCATACGTCTGGTCTGCTTAGACTGCAAACTCTTTGGGGCAGGGACTCTTTCTTATTGACTGCCTGCACAGTGCCTGGCACAATGGGATCCTGATCTTGGATGGGGTCTCTAGATGCTACTGTAATACAAATAATAAAGAAGAGGAAGTAAATATAATTTTCCTAGCCCATACCAGACATGAGACATATACCACCTGGAAAGACTTAACTTCCCCTTTGGAACCTGGCAAGCTGGACAATGGGGAGTTGCCAGGACAGGCATTTCTTGAAGGAGCCATTTTGGCTTTTTTTCTCCTCAAAACCAATTCATCAAACAAATATGTCCATTAGATGTAATGGAAGGACTGACCACACATCTGGGAAGGCCTGTAAGCCAACATACTATAGAGAGGGTTTATCTATCATTAAGAAAATATATAAATAAAAGTCCATCTACACTCAACAGCCATAACAGGGTAAATCTCACAATCTAAGCAGCATCAGTTCTTGGAAGGAAAACCTCTAAAGAACAACTAGGTCCCGTAAGAAGTGATGCTGGTGATCCAGTAGGTGGCATTCCTTCCAAGCCAGTATTGAACCAGAGCCCTAACAGTACAATGTAATGGAGCCCTTTGCTGTAGATGTGCTGTCTTTTAGCTCTGGGCTACACTGGGTGTGGGGGGCGGGGTCGATCTACGATACGCAACTTCAGCTACGTGAATAACGTAGGAAGGAGGAGAACTGTTTGTGATGCTGCATGGTCCCCGCCACAAATCTTTTTTTTGGTTTTGCTTTCATCTACAACATAGGGGTCCCTCGTGTAAGAATTCTTGATCACTATGTCACAGTCAAATGTGTTCTCTCCAGACAGCTGCCCTATAGAAAAACAAAATTCAGGTCAGGGGTCCAATTAGGACTGTGTATCTTTTCACTCTCACTACTGTCCTCCTCAAGGAGATTTTGTTTGTGTCTGTGGACCCTAGAATCAGGTCTAGTCATTTCGCCCGTCGCACGTCACTCATGCTGTGTATTGGAACTTTGACAAAGTTCCATTTGGCAGTGTGGAGAGGGGGTGGCAATACAACTGCCAGATTGTGCTGTGTCTCGTTCCCTTGCACTGGGTAAACTCGTTGCTGTACTTCTAAATGTTGCTTTCCTGTCCTATATATGGGAGGGCTACATTTGATAGGTTTTATCTGTATTTCCTAGAATATACAACTCAATCAATCAACCAAGAATTTACCGGTTGTCAGGGCAATCACAAAGAGGGGAATGTGAATTTCCAGTGAGGGGGTAGTTCCTCCTTGTCTGCAGCTTTTAATATGGTGTTGCTAAGATGGTACCACCCATGAATAGAATGCATTTCCCATTTGCTAAGTTACCATCATTCAAGACCCTCCTAGAGTTAGTTCTTCTGCCACAAGAAATGACCAGATTACAACAACAATAATAAAAATAACCCCTTTCTCCAAGTATCAGAGGGGTAGCCATGCTAGTCTGGATCTGTAGAAGCGACAAAGGGTCCTGTGGCACCTTATAGACTAACAGAGGTATTGGAGCATAAGCTTTCGTGGGTGAATACCCACTTCATCGGATGCAAGCAGACAGGTTGGAGAGCTCTTTTTTGATGTTTTCCTGTTTGCTGTATAGGATGCTGATCAGGTGGTTCCTCAGTTTCTTTGATAGTGTATGGCATAATCTTTCACTGTGGTCTGTGCAGTATGTAGATAGCAATGGATTTTTCACCTTCAGTCCATTTGGTATGATGTCCATCCTTTTGCATTTGGAGAGAAAGATGATATCTGTCTGTACTTGTGCAAGTTTCTTCATGAGGTTGATGGATTTCCACTCCATATGGCTGAATGCAGTGCCTTGCATGGTCTCAAGTATCAGAGGGGTAGCTGTGTTAGTCTGGATCTGTAGAAGCGACAAAGGGTCCTGTGGCACCTTATAGACTAACAGAGGTATTGGAGCATAAGCTTTCGTGAGTGAATACCCACTTCATCGGATGCAAGCAGAGATGCTTGCATCCGATGAAGTGGGTATTCACCCATGAAAGCTTATGCTCCAATACCTCTGTTAGTCTATAAGGTGCCACAGGACCCTTTGTCGGCCCTTTCTCCAAGTTATTCCTTCCTCTGTGCTTTCCAGCACATCCTTACCTTTTTGTGTCTGTTTCTTAGGGTTTGTTCACACACAGCCAAGTGTGTTAATTTAAGATGTGATTTTAAATCGATTTAGTTAGACTGGTGCAAAGGTTGTGTGTGGACACTCTATTTCAGTTTAAACCAGGCTTATTTGGGTTATAGTTTGTGTGTGGACACTCCTATTTAGAAATAAAAGTGTCTCATTCAATTTTGCTTAATGTAATATAATATTATATATATATCATGTAATATATCATGTAATATATTTTGGTGTAAGTTTGTATGTAGACCAGCCCTAGCTAAACTGGTTCAGTTAAACTGGTGCAAGTTTTTTGTAGACAAGACCTCAGACGGGACTGCTTGTAAAATTTCCCTTAAGTAGACAGCTAAGAAAAGCTTTGCGGTACAACAAAATTGCAAAGTCTTGTTAAAGTACAAATATGTTCTTCCCCTGACTTTCTTCTATTGCGATCTTCTGGAAGATTCCTGAGACACTTCAAAGGATTCAAACTAAGACATCTATAACTAAAAAAACCCAGCTTTTGTATAAATGTCTCTGTTGTGATATGGGGGAGAGAGGGGTTGGTTTGGATCCCAGTTCGTTTGCATCTTACATCTACTTACACAGTAATATGAAAAATGCTAAAATACATTAACCTTAATGAAACATCCTGCAGTACAGTACAGCCCCCATTAGCGTAATACCTCAGGAGATATTGAATACATTGGAGTAATTTTCAGTATAACTCATAGGACTTTGGGGACAACACTCTGTTTCAGATTGTAGGGAATTTCAGATAATAAAGGTTTAGATAATCAAGATTGTAGACTAAATGTTTCCAACTTAGTTGCCAAAAAATAGGCATCTAAATCCATGTTTAAGCACTGATGTAGATGGCCTAATTTTCACAGGTCTTGATACCATCATCTCTCGATTGACTTAGTGGAAGCTACTGGCTCTCAGCGTCATTAAAATTCTTATTTAAGTGCTTAAATATTTAGGTATTTAATTTTAGTCATCCAAGTCTGAAAATAAGGGCCATAGTTCATTCAATACTAATGTTTTGAAACTGTACACTGGAAAGCAGAGTTATAGTCCTACTACAGTGATTGGGGAGCATTACTGTAAACAAGGATAGGGGTTTTTTAAGGGAAAATTGGTGCTTTGTGCAAAAAGAGTTTGTTTTTCCTAAGTAATTCTTTCTACAAATGGTATCTTCTCCAAATACTGTATTTCTGTAGCAAGCTCAGAAAGAAACTAATAGATCAGGGAAGGTCTCATGTGTTCTTTCATTTCATGCCTTCTCTCTGTACAGCCAGTATTTCTAGAAGGATCAGGTTATCCCAAGATAATTAGCAATGAGACTGCAGAGGGAACATGATATCCCTCTCAAGCCCTCTCCCTCTCCCCCTCCCTCCAAACTCACACGTCTTTGGATCTGTTCACAATCTTAAGAGGCAGCAACCATAGCCCTGAACTATCGTAATGATATCTTGAGTTACGGATTAAATATTGTGACAATAATGATTGTGGCTGGAGTAATGTAAATAATCAGTCTTGAAATCTCTTTCACTGGAGAGCATCTATGTGAGATATGAATAATCTAAGCATTTATTTTGCAATGGTACATTCAGAGGCAGCTGAGAGTTGCTCTGCCTGACCCTAATTCACACTAATAAATAAGTAATAAGACTTATTATATATATTTTCCATTTGCACGGAGATTTCCATCTGAGGATCCCAACACATTTTTACGTACCTTAATGAACTAAGCCTCCAGACCTTCCTAGTGAAATGTGTAAGTATCATTCTACCTATTTATAGATGTGTGAAATGGAGGCACAGAGATTTACGTGACTTTCAAGCCCACTCAAGAAGTATGTGGAAGAGCTTTGGCCCCCAAGATACCCGTCCTTCACTTCACAGTCTGGAATTCCCTGATATGAAGGAAAGGCAAGGTACTTTCGGCTTCCTACTGCCTTGTGTACTTTACCTCAAGAGCTTCACAGATCTGAGGTGCTGTAGTATTACATGGGGATAGATGCAGTCTCTTACGTGAATGAGTCTCAAGCCGTTGAGGGGTCATTTATAAATAAATGTATTTGAAATTATTTTGTTACTGGTTTTAAATCATCCAGCAATAGAATGAAATAGTCTCTAAGTCATTCAAAGGTGAGATCATATGAAAAGGGTTTTATTGGCACAAGTATTCAGAAAGTAATTGTTTTCTTACCTTTTCATACATATATTTGAAACTGTCCAAAAAATGTTATTGTTTCATACCCTGACTGGCTTGCCATCTAGCATGTACAGTAAGCTTGCCAACTTTCTACAATGAGAAAAATAGAAATATATCTCAGAAAATCATGATTTTTATCCCATGGGAATAAATGGGGGAGTCACTCAGAAGACTCTAGATCCAAAAATGAGGATTCAATTCTATTTTATTAATAGCATGCAGAACACTGGAGTAGAGTCATAAAACTTGAGCAAATCCCATGTTAAAGCCAACTGGCTGTTGTCTGTGTAAGAAGTGTTACTCCCACTAATTTACAAAATGACACAAGTCTCTATAACATCAGGTGTGATTTTTTGTAGTATGCACAAAACAGGTTCACTACCAATCTCACCTTTTCTCTTTCTATCTTACCTCTGTAGTCTGTAAGACACTTTGTAGGCTTTAGGTGAACAATCACTGAAGGAAACAAAATACAGGAATACAAACAGAAGATCCAGATGATGTTGCCTTGACCTTTTACTAAGGTTATTTAAATAAGATGCCATAAATAAGTGAAGAGTTCAGAGGATGGATTTTCAGCCAAGAAAGATTTTATATTTATCTATACAGAAATAAATTCTCCAGTCTGTATTCTTTTCTTTTCTTTTTCTTTTCTTTTCTTGAGTCTCATTTTCTTTCTGTCTTTTTTTTGCTGTTTGACTCCTGTGTCACCCCAGCTTACCCATGGGGCTGGATAAATGTACATGTCCTCTCAATCAGCTCAGTTGTTCATAATAGAAGTTCAGCTGCTACAAACCTTTGGGCAGACAGTCAGCCAGCATAACCTGGTGTAGTTTCATTGAAGTCCATGGCACTCAGTTGGTTTCTACCAGCTGAGGATCTGGCTAATTGTTTTGATCAATGAATTAAATGTAACAACCTGATTTAAAAAGAAAGTATTTTTTGCCACTGAAATGAATAACTGCATTCTTGAACCTTTGAGACCCTGCTTTGCCGCCCCCGCCCTTTAAATGAAATTTAACGTCACCAACAAGGAATATAATTTTACTATTGAGATCTTGTTCATTGCTCATATAACCTTCATCATAAAGATAGGAAATGATCTCAATAAAGAAAAAAAAAAGTGAAAAGAAACAGGTTTGCTGCCACTGCAAAGATTAAAAATGTAGGTCTTTTTTTTTTAAAAACCACTTTAATGTACAACCCCTCAGAATGTGCTGGTTAGCAAATTCTATACTTGTGCAGACATGGCTGCACAATTCTTCTAATTCATTCACTTTACTTCTTGGTATTTCAAGGATAGTTTGCCCTTGTAGTAGAAGAAGATAATCCAATATGCTGTCAGCAATGCAAGGTGCAGTGACTTTCTTTGTGTGTGTGAGAAAAACTGATCTTTATTTTCCAGAAATATACAAACTTATTCTCTCATTTCTCCATCTTCTTCTTCTTCTACTCCTCTGATGTAGAGGACATTACTACACTTCACCAAGGTGTCTGGACAATGCACCATCTATGTATTCTACTGTGTTTGCAAGCTGCACATTCATGTAGCCATTGACAGACTTCACAGCAGAGGATTCACAGCCCAAAAGAAATACACAATGTGCTAGTGCCTATGGCTGTAGCAGTCTCTGCAGTTTGCATTCTTTTCTGAACAGTGGAGAGAAATGTGATGTAAGCAGCTGTTTGGGGGATTCTGTACCTCTACATATAAAAAGTCTACTTGCTGGTCTTCTAGGGGGAACAGGCTAAGAAAATGAAGGAACTTGCAGAGCAAGAGACACACTCTGCTTTCTTGCTGATGGAAAGTTTGTCAGTGTGACCATCTCTCTGGGTTTTATCCCGAATCTCATTATATTTGGCATTTTTCTTAAGGCCCAATCACATGGAATTATGTTATTACAGTTTCCCAATCTGTAAAATGGAGATACTAGTACTAACCCATCTGTATAAAGTGCTTTGAAATGCACTAAACGTACTAAATGAGTGCAAAGTATTATTACCAACATTCAGGGACTTGAGGGTGCTTTCCATTAGGAAGAGAAATTGCTGATGAAGTCAGGTATTTCTTTGGTGCAAAGAATGTACAGAGTCCTGTTTCCCTGAACAGGAGGAATTCAACAGCAGCAGCAGACAGTTTCCTTGCTCATTATTCTAAGCCTTTTTGTCTTGACAGCACTCTACGCAAAAACCTTTCTCTCTTAGCTTCCCTCACAGTCACTCTCCCTTATCTTTCCCTCAAAGTCACACCACAAGTGCTTCTCTGGCTGTCCTTGACTTTCTGCATCAGTGGTGTTTCTTTTAGGCTGTGTCTGCTCACACGCGCGCACACACTCTTCCTCTGAAGCAACATCCAGCCCACTATACCTGCCTTCAGCCTGCAGTGAAACAACTCTGTCCACATAGCTCTGCTTCTGAGGAGCCAGCTTCTGGCTGGCATACCCTGACCCGTGTTATGGGAGGTGGCTCCTATTATTTCAGCTATCTTATTCCAAAAAGGAGTTTAACCGCATCTTACATTTATCCTGGCTATAGGATAGCTATTGAACAACAGCTTCGACAAGGTTTCACCCAACCCCCAGCATAACCATTCTTGGTTTATTTTATTGTTACATGAGAATCTCAGCTTTCATATTTTTTTTAGAAAGGACATTTCTAGTCCTCCTGGTTGCAGAGGAAAGCTTGAAAACATAAAGGCTCAAAACACAGAAGGCAAATAAAAATAACCCATTTATTATTTTTAAATCTCATGATTTATTATTTTTAAATCTCGTGAATTTTAACCAGTCTCATGATGTTTTGGGGGCTGACTCATGATTTATGAATGATGGAGATTGACAATATTGTTTTATATTTGTTCCTTCTCATTTGTTGTTTTTTCTTTAATCTGAACTAAAAGTAATCTTGACTGGAAATAATATGTTTTGTTCTTTGTGTAAGAAAAGCATAACAGGAAAATCCACATTTGTCAGCATTAAGCTCACACTAATTTGGGGACAAATTTTAGGCTAAGCAGCCATTCATACAATATACACTGTATGCATTTGCCAGGAGGCAAGAGTCTTTGAAGGTGACGTACAGTCACAGAAACAGACTGGCTGTGCTGATATGGATGGATGGCTGCTAATGATTCACTTAAACAAGTTCTCAGTCCTGACATTTGTCTCCAGCGGTAAATGTTGACAAACTTGAATTTACTCTCCACTGTTATAGGAATGTTATATACAGTAAAAGCTGTCTTAAGCAACCACCCAAGGGACCAACGAAAATTGGTTGCTGAGTACAGATAGTCTTTAACTGAAGTTCAAGCAAAATTAGAAAGGCAACCATAGAGTACTTTAAAATTGTCATTTAAGATAGGAGGTTGTCTATAATACAGGTTTCATTGTTTATAATATCGCAGAATATGATTATAGTCTGTATTGTTTTGCTTTGGTTTATGTTTTGATGCTCTATATTACAGATGGAGAATCTCTTCTGGATGTTGCTACTTACACTTTATACAGAGAAAGTATGTTCCTCTGATTGTAGACTTGTTATTTCTGACCTGAGGTGCTCAGATGCTATGGTGTTGTGAACCACATAAATAGCTGGATAGATAGAGAGGTAGGTAGATGAATGCAAATATTATAATGCTAAAATCTAGCAGTGAGGCAATATTATGTCAAAGACAGCTGGGTGGAATAAACTGGTACATTGTCTCTCAAAAATTTTTCAGAGGTGTGTTACGAATTATTCCTGTTAGGACACATACAGTTCGTTTCTAGGCTGAGGCAACCAAGAAAAAACAAACTGCAGAGTGTTTCAAAGCTGAAAAGTTTATTACACTTGCGAGTGTGGTACCGTCTGTTAAGCAGAACGGGACAATGGTTACAGGCTACACAAAGACTATATACTATTGGCAAAGCGTGCTGTCTGCATGAATCGGAAGCCTAAGCCAATAAACGGGCCTTTCTCGTATCTATTACCAATCCCCTGCTGCCACCTTCCCCGTGTAGGCATACTGATGTTGTAACTACTTCAGCTACTTCAGGCATGTCTGTCGGCTCCTGTCTCCTTTGTTTCCCTTATCTTGAAACTGTCCCACTGTCCGCCTTGAAGGTGCCCTCCCCTCTTTGGTACGTGATGTGCTCGCTTCTAGCTAATGGCAGATAGGAAACCCAAAATGGAGTCACATATGCTAACTTCCCTTAACAGGTGAGAGTCATGAGAAGTCAATGTCCAAATTATCTCTTGATAGTGCTACTGCTCTTCGAGACACACTTTCTTCAGCATCAGCTGTTTCTGATGGCCTCACTGAGACAATGCAGGGAAGTTGGGGGGTCTCATTTATAGTTAAAAAGACTAGCTTCCCATCCTCATTATCTATTGGGGCCATGTTCCTTTCACTCAGGACAGTGGGCAAACAAGGAACCTCACAAAAGCCGGCTTCAACTATCTATTACTACTATGTTTTGAATTTCAACAGCGACTATCTGAATTTAATATAGCAGAGTATCCAGGGATTGAGTGAGGCCCAGAAAAGGAGAAGGCAACATAAAAATCACTTTTCTTCACTCTGGAAAGAGTCTGAACCTCTTTTGGAAGGAGACTGAGTCTGTCAAGTATGAAACAAAAACTTTGCCATCACCTGAACTGTTCTTCATCTGTCTGGAGGGAAGGCTTAGCTCTTCTGTCCAAATACAAATGTTGGATCCACTGCTGTTTCAGACTTACATGTGATTTTCTGTTCTAGCATTCATGATCAGCACATTCTCTCTTGCTCTTCTCCCTTCTAACTCTGTGCCCACTGGCTTCCTCGGGCTTACCAAACAAGCTAAGGTACAGTATATAAGGGCAATAGGCATAACCTTCTAAAGTTTGGATAACATTAATCATTTCCCACCCCAATTACAATGAAATCAGTTAAATAAAAGGTGTCTAATGTTATTCATCAATATCTTTTAATATTTTGAGTCTAACTTATCCAAGTGTGATTAAATGCCCGTGTAATTTGTGGTTTCTATTTATACATAGCCTTCCCTGTATTACATGAAGTGCCATAAACTGTAAAGTGTATTAGGCTCATACAAGCTGCATGAATTTGTTCAGTGGGCCCTAAAGAATGCTCAGCTAAGCATCTTTGAAATTCTGTAGATTGCCTGCATCCTGCAAACTCATGCAGACCATGCAATAGAGCTCAAATACTTTCCCAGGCAACCCTGTTCTGTCTGTCTCTCTGTTCTCTCTCTCCAGCTTTCCATCTAAGGGCCCCAACTTCAATTGGGTACAGGATCAGACCCAGACAGTCTTTGGTCTGGCACTATTTAAATAGCTTCAGCAATTTTCTCAAGTAAGTGATTTGCCCTCATGATAATGCGTTTTCACGTAGAGCTTAATTAGCGGGCTTGGGAAGTATGCTGTACATTAAATGCATGAAGGGCAATATCTTCTCTCTGTGTGGCAGAGTATTCCCTTACTATGTGTTGTCTATGTTAAGATCACATTAAAAGACTCTGGGTCTGTTTGTCAGACATTAAGCGTTTGGGAGACTTTTTTTTCTTGATTTAATTGTTTTATGCATTTGCAAATGTAGAACAAAAGAACACATAAAAGGGATCATATTGTTTTAGAATATGATTTCATGGATTTTAGTCACTGTTCATTATTTTATGGCATCTCAGTGCTGATAGAATAAAATTAGAGTGTGAATTATCTCACATTGTCAAAAACAGAGAGGGGTCCTTCCTTTCTTGTTCTGTAATTTTCCACAAGAGCTTGCTCTGTAGCATGTGGATCTGTTAGCTGTGCTGAGGCTGACATGCTGGAGAGATAATTGTGTAGATATGCTAAGGCCAAACTTTTCAAATGTTTTTGAAGATAGGCACCTAAATGCACATGTAGGCACCTACATAAATGCAGGATTGTCAGACATGCTGAGCACCAGGGCTTCAACTGATTTCAAATAAGGGTGCTCTCACCTCTGAAAAATTAGACCATTTTTATGTAGGTGCCTAAAAATGGATTGAGGTACCTAATACTGGGTGGCCAAGTTTGAAATATTTGCTTAAGTGGACACCTTGAAGTGGAGCACAACAGCTTCCAATAGTGCTTCAGTGTTTTTAATGCCCTTGAAATTATGAAGGAACAGCATACATAGAAACCAAAGCTTGCTCTCTTAAACCACAACCTCCCATTTTTGCATGGTCTCTCCCTGCTGTTAACAAAGCACAACCCCTAACCACCCAGAGGCACACCCCATTTTAGAAAGAAGAATATCAACCATGCATCATTTAAATAACAGAGTCAGGTGAGATGTCTTCATTTACAGCAGGGATCGGCAACCTTTGGCACGCGGCCCGCCAGGGTAAGCCCCCTGGCGGGCCGGGACGGTTTGTTTACCTGCTGCGTCCACAGGTTCGGCCAATCGCAGCTCCCACTGGCCACGGTTCACCGCTCCAGGCCAATGGGGGCTGCGGGAAGTGGCGCGGGCCGAGGGATGTGCTGGCTGCCACTTCCCGCAGCCCACATTGGCCTGGAGCGGTGAACCGCGGCCAGTGGGAGCCGCAATTGGCCGAACCTGCAGACATGGCAGGTAAACAAACCAGCCTGGCCAGCCAGGGAGCTTACCCTGGCGGGCCGCAAGCCAAAGGTTGCCGATCCGATTTACAGCAAATCCTGAGGCAAATAGTGCTATATGGAACAGGAGAGACATGCCTCAATGTACCATTGGCCATAAAGCATAAATGCCAATAATCCCTCTTAAGGTGAGAGAGGCTCTAATTTATTTAGCAAAACATCTATACATTTTCCACTCTGGCTGACTGAAATGGAGAGTTTTTGATAGAGTTAAAAAGTGTTCCCAAAATGTTCTCCCCAAATTTCTTGATTTATAGCTTTCAAATGTTGGCCTGTCTGCAAATTATTGGTTTTATTTTTAAACAGTGTGAACTGCTAAAACATTTCCAAACTGGCATACAATCTGTTTTGTAGAAGGCTATGCTAAAGGGACACAGTTCTGATAAAAAAATATAGAATCATAGAAATGTAGGACTGGAAGGGACATCTACTTAAGGGGTCATCTACTTTATCCCCTGGCACTGAGGGAGGATCAAGTATACCTAGATCAGCTCTGACCCTAGGTGCTAACTTCCCCTGTTTCCCGTGGGTGCTCAACCCCTCCTCTGCCCCCGGCCCCACCCCCACTCCACCCCTTCCATGAGGACCCACCCATTCCCCACCCCCTCCCACCCCTTCCCCGCCCCCATTTCAACCCCTTTTCCAAAGTCCCTGCCGCAACTCCGCCCCCTCCCTGCCAATATTCCAACTCCTTCCCCAAATCCACGCCTCGGCCCCGCTTCTTTCCCTGAGCGCGCCACATTTCCGCTCCTCCCCACCCCCACACGGAGCATGACAGCTGTTTGGCGGTGGCTGGGCAAGAAATGCTGGGAGGTAGGTGAAAGAGCACGGATGCAGCGCGCTCAGGGGAGGAAGAGGTGAGACAGGGGGTGAGGGGAGCTTGGCTGCCAGTGGGTGCAGAGCACCCACTAATTTTTCCCCGTGGGCACTCCAGCCCCAGAGCTACCCATGGAGTCAGTGCCTATGGCCCTGACAGGTGTTTGTCCAACCTGTTCTAAAAAACCTTCAGTGATGGGGATTCCACAACTCTCTCAGAAGCCTATACCAGTGCTTAACTACTCTTATAGTTAGAAAGTTTTTCCTAGTATCTAACCCAGGGGTCTCAAATTCAAATGACCACGAGGGCCACATGAGGACTACTACATTGGCCCGAGGGCCGCATCACTGACCCCCTGGCCTCGACCCCACTTCACGCCTTCCATGAGGCCCAGCCCCTGCCCTACCTCTTCCCACCCCTTCCCTGCCCCCATTCCAAACCCTTCCCCAAAATCCCCACCCCAACTCTGCCCCAGGAGGGGTGTTGGATGTGGCGGGGGCTCAGGGCAGGGAGCTGAGGTGCAGGAGGTGTGCAGAGTGTGGCAGGGGGCTCAGGGCAGGGAGATGGGGTGTGGAGTTCAGGAAGGGTGAGGGGTGTGGCCGGGTGGCAGGTGCAGGGTGCAGCAGGGGGTTGGGGTGTAGGAGGGGTGCGGGGTGCAGCAGGGGGCTCACGGCAGGGGGTTGGGGTGCAGGGTGTGGCAGGGGGCTCAGGGCAGGGGGTTGGGGTGCAGGAGGGATGCAGGGTTCAGGGTGCAGCAGGGGGCTCAGGGCAGGGGGTTCGGCTGCAGCAGGGGTTCGAGGGCAGGCTCCAGCCTGGCACACACCAGGGGCAGGGCAGGCTCCCTGCCTGCCTGCCCTCCCTGCCCCCGCGCCACTCCAGGAAGTGGCCGGAACCTGGAGGAGGGGAGGCACACAGACCCCTGTGCCTCCCCTCCCCCAGGTTCTGGCCACTTCCTGGAGCAGCGCGGGGGCAGCAGTGCGCGCTGGGCCGGAGCCGCTGTAGGTAAACACTGAGTGGGGGAGCTGGCGGACCGTAGAAAATAATCCTGCGGGCCGTATGCGGCCTGTGGGCTGCATGTTTGAGACCCCTGATCTAACCTAAGTCTCCCTTGCTGCACGTTAAGCCAATTACTTTTCATCCTACCTTCAGCAGATATGGAGAACAATTGATCACCACCCTCTTAATATTGAATATATATATAAACAAACAGTCCTAGGGCGAGATTCTGTACTGCACCTTCACGGAACACAGCACAGAATTCACAGCCTGATGGAGTGGGTCGCTCAGATCCCTTATGTTTCTCACCTTTTGGATTTTCTGAAATGGTCCCCAGAGTAATTTTGGCAGCGGTGAGAAGCTGCCGAAGTTATGACAGTCTGTCCTCAGATGCCTCTAGCTCCACTCAGAATCCCCTCAGCAACACTAGGTGCTGCAAACATTCCCTATCCTGCCTCCTATGCTGGAATCTGCAGAATCAGCCCATAATACGGTAGAAATCTTTAAAAGTACCAATTCCAGTGGCATGGAACTGAAAACAAAACGTGCTACAGGGAGGTGACAGTGTATATATATGGCCCTCAAAGGAATCCTTATTAGCAGAGAGTGTAGCAGATCACTATCTACCCACTGTTCAGCCTCCAGCCCAGGGGATGTCCCTGGGAGGAAAGGAATATGGACAGGACTTTCCTATTCTGGGTCAATCTCCTCTGTGGGAATTGCCTCTTGGGGCTTTGGATAGTATGGTGCCTGGCTGGCTCCAGTATCAGAAGAACATAAAGGTTCCCTAAAGCCATCTTTGCCTCTTCCCTCCTAAGGGTTGTAAGTTGAATATAGCTCACCCAGGCTAAGGAATTTGGCCACTTGGTTTGGTTTTATGTTTTCAAAGCCTCAAGTGAATATAAACCAACCAACCAGAGAGCAGTATAAGCAGTTGCAAAAAAGGCTAATATCATTCTGGGTTATATTAACAGGAGTGCTGTATGTAAGACACAGGAGGTAATTGTCCCATTCTACTTGGCACTGGTGAGGCCTCAGCTGCTAATGGTCTTCAAATATGTTAAGGGCTGTTATAAAGAGGACTGGGATCAATTATTCCCAATATTCACTGAAAGTAGGACAAGAAATAATGGGCTTAATCTGCTGCAAGGGAGATTTAGTTTAGATATTAGGAAAAACTTTCTATCTGTAAGTGCAGATAAGCACTGGAATAGACTTCCCTGGAAGGCTATGGAATCCCAATAACTGGAAGTTTTTAAGAACAGATTGGGCAAACATCTGTCAGGGATGGTCTAGGTTTACTTGGTCCTGCCTCAGCACGGGGAGCTGGACTTGATGACTTCTCATGGTCCCTTCCAGCCCTACATTTCTACAAGTAGAACATGTAGCATTTCCCATTATGTTGTAGGGCATTTTAGCACAACACAGAATTACCTTGAGGGTTCCACTTTACTCTTTATATTACTGGGTCTGATAATACACTGATTTGGCATGTTGTATAGTCCATATTACTTCAAAGGACTTCGAAGCTCAAAGCACCATTAGAATGCATACAATGGGACCACTCAACTCTGTACCTTGAAAATATATGGCTAATGTCACTCTGATGTGTTTATGTGTTAGGACAAATGTTTTACAGGCCAGTGACTCTGAGTGAATCTGGTGGATCTCAAGAGTCAGGTCTGTTCCCCTAATTGCCACTGGTCTCAGGTTACATAAATGTTTTAGAGGCTTTGATCTGTAAACAAATTGCAGACAAAATAACTGATAGTGACCTCAAAGACCTGTTGACAAAAGTCAATGTAGTGGAATTGACTGGAGCTTAAGAATACTCATGACCAAACTCTCTCACAGGTAAATAACTAATGGACCACTGAAGTCTAGACCATTCAGGTGTCAGCTTAAATTATGAACAGGCCAAACTAGTTAAAGCCAAAAGTCATAAGGGGAATTCCTGATGAAATAGACTTTGATGTGTAAACATAGTCTGAACTGTTTGCAAAATTTCTTCCTTCTAATTTAAGTTCTGCATAGAAATCTTTCCCTCTGCCCTCTCTGCCCAAGTTGCCTTGATACATGTTGAACATCCAAACATTACTCTCTGAAATGAATTACTAGCAAATGTATTGACAGTATACAATACTATGTAGCCGAAGGGCTCTTTATGGAGGATAAGAACATAAGAATGGCCATACTGGGTCAGCCCAAAGGTCCATCCAGCCCAGTATCCTGTCTACCGACAATGACCAATGCCAGGTGCCCCAGAGGGAGTGAACCTAACAAGTAATGATCAAGTGAGCTCTCTCCTGCCATCCATCACCAGCCTCTGACAAACAGAGGCTAGGGACACCATTCCTTATCCATCCTGGCTAATAGCCATTAATGGACTTAACCTCCATGAATTTATCCAGTTCTCTTTTAAACCCCGTTATAGTCCTAGCCTTCACAACCTCCTCAGGCAAGGAGTTCCACAGGTTGACTGTGCGCTGTGTGAAGAAAAACTTCCTTTTATTTGTTTTAAAGCTGCTGCCCAATTAATTTCATTTGGTGGCCCCTAGTTCTTATATTATGGGAACAAGTAAATAACTTTTCCTTATTCACTTTCTCCACACCACTCATGATTTTATATACCTCTTTCATATTCCCCCTTAGTCTCCTCTTTTCCAAGCTGAAAAGTCCCAGCCTCTTTAATCTCTCCTCATATGGGACCCGTTCCAAACCCCTAATAATTTTAGTTGCCCTTCTCTGAACCTTTTCTAATGCCAGTATATATTTTTTGAGATGAGGAGACCACATCTGTACACAGTATTCAATATACTGTGTACAAAGAGCCTTTGGTGAGGGACCTTGTCAAAGGCTTTCTGGAAATCTAAGTACACTGTGTCCACTGGATCCCCCTGGTCCACATTTTTGTTGACCCCCTTCAAAGAACTCTAATAGATTAGTAAAACATGATTTCCCTTTACAGAAACCATGTTGACTTTTGCCCAACAATTTATGTTCTTCTATGTGTCTGACAATTTTATTTTTTACTATTGTTTCAACTAATTTGCCCGGTACTGACGTTAGACTTACCGGTCTGTAATTGCCGAGATCACCTCTAGAGCCCTTTTTAAATATTGGCGTTACATTAGCTATCTTCCAGTCATTGGGTACAGAAGCCGATTTAAAGGACAGGTTACAAACCCTAGTTAATAGTTCCGCAATTCCACATTTGAGTTCTTTCAGAACTCTTGGGTGAATGCCATCTGGTCCCAATGACTTGTTACTGTTAAGTTTATCAATTAATTCCAAAACCTCCTCTAGTGACACTTCAGTCTGTGACAATTCCTCAGATGTGTCACCTACAAAAGACGGCTCAGGTTTGGGAATCTCCCGAATATCCTCAGCCATGAAGACTGAAGCAAAGAATTCATTTAGTTTCTCTGCAATGGCTTTATTGTCTTTAAGTGCTTCTTTTGTATCTTGATCATCCAGGGGCCCCACTGGTTGTTTAGCAGGCTTCCTGCTTCTGATGTACTTAAAAAACATTTTGTTATTACCTTTTGAGTTTTTGGCTAGCTGTTCTTCAAACTCCTTTTTGGCTTTTCTTATTATATTTTTACACTTAATTTGGCAGTGTTTATGCTCCTTTCAATTTACCTCACTAGGATCTGACTTCTACTTTTTAAAAGATACCTTTTTATCTCTCACTGCTTCTTTTACATGGTTGTTAAGCCACGGTGGCTCTTTTTTAGTTCTTTTACTGTGTTTTTTAATTTGGGGTATACATTTATGTTGGGCATCTATTATGGTGTCTTTGAAAAGTGTCCATGCAGCTTGCAGGGATTTCACTCTAGTCACTGTACCTTTTAATTTCTGTTTAACTAATCCCCTCATTTTTGCATAGTTCCCCTTTCTGAAATTAAATGCCACAGTGTTGGGCTGCTGAGGTGTTCTTCCCACCACAGGAATGTTACATGTTATTATATTATGGTCAATATTTCCAAGCGGTCCTGTTATAGTAACCTCTTGGACCAGATCCTGCCCTCCACTCAGGACTAAATCGAAAGTTGCCTCTCCCGTTGTGGGTTCCTGTATTAGCTGCTCCAAGAAGCAGTCATTTAAAGTATCGAGAAATTTTGTCTCTGCATTTCGTCCTGAGATGACATGTACCCAGTCAATATGGGGATAATTGAAATCCCCCACTATTACTGAGTTCTTTATTTTGATAGCCTCTCTAATCTCCCTTAGCATTTCATCGTTACTATCACTGTCCTGGTCAGGTGGTCGATAATAGATCCCTACTGTTATATTCTTATTAGAGCATGGAATTACTATCCATAGAAATTCTATGGAACATGTGGACTCATTTAAGATTTTTACTTTGTTTGATTCTACATTTTCTTTCATATATAGTGCCACTCCTCCCTCTCCCCCACACCCCCCGCACGACCTGTTCTATCCTTCCGATATATTTTGTACCCCGGAATGATTGTCCTCACTCCACCAGGTTTCTGTGATGCCTATTATGTCAATATCCTCCTTTAACATGGGGCACTCTAGTTCACCCATCTTATTATTTAGACTTCTAGCATTTGTGTACAAGGACTTTAAAAACTTGTCACTGTTTATTTGTCTGCCCTTTTCTGATGTGTCAGATTCTTTTTTATGTGAATGTTTCTCGTCTGATTTGGCCCCTACTTTATCCTCTTCCATCCTCTCCTCCTGACTAAAACCTAGAGAATCTCTATCAATAGACTCTCCTCTATGAGAAGTCTCTGTCCAATCCATGTGCTCCTCTGCAGCAATCGGCTTTCCCACATCTCTTAGTTTAAAAACTGCTCTACAACCTTTTTAATGTTAAGTGCCAGCAGTCTGGATCCACTTTGGTTTAGGTGGAGCCCATCCTTCCTGTATAGGCTACCCCCATCCCAAAAGTTTCCCCAGTTCCTAATAAATCTAAACCCCTTCTCTCTACACCATCATCTCATCCACGCATTGAGACTCTGAAGCTCTCCCTTCCTACCTGGCCCTGCGTGTGGAACTGGAACCATTTCTGAGAATGCCACCATAGAGGTCCTGGATTTCACACTCTTTCCTAGCAGCCTAAATGTGGCCTCTAGGATGTCTCTCCTACCCTTCCCTATGTCATTGGTACATATACCACGACCACCGGCTCCTCCACAGCACTACTCATAAGTCTATCTAGATGCCTTGAGAGATCCGCAACCTTCGCACCAGGCAGGCAAATCACCATACGGTTCTCCCGGTCATCACAAACCCAGCTAGCTATGTTTCTAATGATCAAATCTCCCATTACTAACACTTGCCTTTTCCTAATGACTGGAGTTCCCTCCCCTGGAGAGGTAATCTCAGTGCCAGAGGATACCCCAACACCATCTGGAAGGAGGGTCCCAACTATGGGAAGGTTCCCTCTGCTCCCATTGACTGCTCTCCTTCCCTGGGCCTTTCATCCTCCTCAACAGTGCAGGGCCTGTCTGATGGGAGGTGGGACAAATCTATAGTGTCCCGAAAAGCCTCGTCAACATACTATACCTCTCTGCCTCCCTTAGCTCCTCCAGTTCTGCCACCCTGACCTCCAAAGCCCGTACACGGTCTCTGAGGGCCAGGAGCTCCTTGCACTGAATGCACACATATGCCACCCGCCCACAAGGCAGGTAATCATACATGCTACATTGAGTGCAATAAACAGGATAGCCCCCACTCTGCTGCTGGGCTTCTGCCTGCATTCTCTCCTACAGCTACCTAGGTTAATGATAGGGTTTTTGTTTAAATCAAAAAGTTTTGATTATAGTTTAGTTTAAAGGTTTTAAAGACTGGCAAATGTACCTTGCCTCCTTCCCACTCCCCTTCCAAACTCCCTCACGAAACTCCCTGTTAGCAGCCCTGGTCGCTTGCTCACTGCTTTATAAAGCTCTGGCCATCCTGATAGCCCTGCCTCCTGACTAAGACTCAGCCAATGAACAGAGGCTTCTAGATTTCAAACCTTGTTTAGAAGCTCACAGCTTCCAACTGCCGGCCACAGCACACGGTCCTTCAAACAAACAAACAAACACAAGCTCAGCACACAGCAAGTAACCCCCAAACACACACACACACACACTACAGATAGCTACTTACCCCAAGGGTCCCGTATTTGCTCCTCCTTCACCTGGAGAACTCCCTCATGAAACTCCCTGTTAGCAGCCCTGTTTGCAAAGGTGGATCTGAACTTTATACAAGTATCACATTTTCCACTTTAGAGATCATTGGAACATTACAGAATTGGCCATTAAACGTGTATTCTGGTCACTTCTGTTCCTCAAACCAGGGAGAAATAATGGCCATTTCTATACCAGTGCCTCTAATGCGGTGTTCTTCGGTGTCAATCTGTCAGAAGTTATTAACTTTGTGGTTGTCTCTTAGAAAAAAACATTCAGGAGGTTTGGTGACCAATATGTGCTATGCAATCCGGATTTGTTAAATGATAGTACCAATTTCTTGACTATGCCAGGAGTTCTCCAGTGTATTCATTTACTTTACAAGACAGAGATCCTCTGACAGACAGTTTTCCAACCTAACCCCCTTACCAATTGGTTCTCAAATAATTCATTTTGTGGCTCAAAAGGAAGGGCTCCATGGACCACTGGCAAACCACAGAGTGCTGTCTGAAAACCTCTACTTTATACCTCAGGAAGAATGAACACCACCACAAAAACACTTCCCTTGACCAAGCAGAGATGATAGAACGCTAATGACATTCAATAACTTGTAGAAGTTTTGGTAGCACCAATGTGCATAATTTGTATCATTTTGTTCAGTAATCTTGGGTCACTAAGAATCTCTCCTGCATAGAGATAATAATGAAGCAACGCTCGCTCCTTGTATCATCCAACCTCAGATTCTAGCCACGCTTCTGGCAGAAAATTATATTTAGAGCACAACTAGCCCCCTGCCGGCAATACCTGATGATGCTCTCTCTTTTCTGGAGGATGATGGGCACTTCTTAAGGTAACTCTCTCCATGGAAATTCCAAGATGGGCTGCACCTGAGCTGTGGGTGAATAGAGAATACAGCCTTTGTTATGCTGGGCAACCCCAGGCTGGGGCAGCTGCAAGGAGCCAGCTCCTGCCTTTGGCCCCAGCTCTTTCTTTCAAAATAATGTAGGGGAGAAAATTAAATCTTCTGGTTTAAGAATTTCTGAAGCCTTTGGGTCCCCGAGATAACATTCATTGTGTCACCATGAACACAGTTCAAAATGGATATGAAGATGTTCTGGGTGAGGGTTCCTGGTAAACAGGATTTTATTTTATTTTAAAAAGTTCTAACACAAAATACTCTCCAATTGTTAAAACTTATGATAAAGCAAAACAGGAAGCTGTCTGTCCGTTAACCAATAGCCATAATCCAAGTTAGAATTTGCCAGTTCACTTGCTGAAAGATCTCATTGAAAAGAAATGCTCTGTGAATTTGTCTCTTTGAATGAGATGGCATTGACTCTCTCCCTGGAATATTGCTGAGTCTGTAATTTGTATATTCAGATCATTTGATGAATTGAGAAGAAAAGATGAGTGTAGCTGAAGCCTGCATCTCTCTTGTTGTGCCAGATGTTTGTGCTTTGAACATGCACTTATGCACTGAAGTTCCTGCAAAAGGCATAAATACAATGAAAGTCAAAATAATGAACTCTGATTCATCATGCTTCAGGCAGACTGAGTCAGAGCCAGGAGATGGAGTTGCTTGTGTCCTCATGTTAAATTATATCCTTGGAACTCAGATAACAACCTTTATGATGCCAAATCTGCCACTTAAACTTCACTGAGCAAACGCTCCTAAATCATGCCACTATCCGTAGCTGTGATGGCAAAAATAAAGAAATGTCACCAAGCAGTCCATCAACAAACCATGCGTGGCCAGTGCAAGCCCATGGAGCTCCTGGGGCAACCCCTTAGAGGACCTGAAGTCACCACGTTCCTCCAGTTGTGTGGATGCAGAGCTGTTATTTTATCTGTGAAAGCCATGCTGTCAGATTTATCTATTGCAAAATTATCCCTTGGAACCCCACCATGCAACATGCCCTCCAAGAAACTGATCAGTCCTGCTAAGGAGATCTACATGGATCATTGATTACTCCCCAAAATGCAGGGAGATGGGTGTTTTAAAATGAAATTTACTGATAATAAATGTGTGGCTGGTTGTGTCTGTAGTAGCTACAGAGTGATTGATTTAATCTAGAAACTATAGCAATTGCAAGCAGTGACATTGAATTTATACTGAAAATAACTAAAAAAAAATCCTTGTTTTCAGTTATTTTATATATAATAGTTTCAAATGACTTCCATATTTACAGAGTAGATATTCCCAAGGGCATAAAGACACTGAACTTTGTTAAATGACAAAAAGGACAGAAATGCCTTAGGATTTACTAAAATCTTAACAGATGATGCTCAAAAATTTCTTTTTGATATGTAATTCCCAAACCCAACAAAAGGCTGATTCCTCAATAAGCACTATTTCCAGGCAGTGTGGAATGTCTGGCTGTGATTGTCACAGGAATTAGATGTCCAACTTCTTTGAATTTCAATAGGAGCTGGGTGTCCAATTTCTTTAGGCTCTGAAATCTCAGGCTTTTTGTTCAGATAGTTTAAGTTACTGGTGAGGAAAAAACCAAAAACAAATTTAAAACAATTTTTTTACTCTGCAATAATTAAACATTTTGTCAGAATGGAATTTGCTCATTTAAAAAAAATCAGTGTTGGGATCACACCAGTCATAAAACGTTTCAGCCTCAGATCAGAATTTTTTAGAAAGTTACCAGCATATGAGATCATAGTGACAATCCCAATGCAACTTTAACTATAGATTTCAATGTTGGGAAAGTCTGACTAAGAATTATCAGTGTGAGAACACTGGGTACCCACAACATGGAAGTTGGTAGGAAATGCTTTGCTTTGTCCTGAGTTTAACAATTGGAGAGTATTTTACGTTAGAACTTTTTAAAATACTAACCCTATGAAAGTTGTGTGATACCAATGAGTAGCGTTCATTTTTTGTTTTACTTAGAAGTAGATAGGTATGTCCAGGATACCACATCCATTTCAGTTACTCCTCTTTAATCCTCTCCCGGCTTTGTATTATCTCTTCTCCTCTTTTCACTTGCTGTACACTTTGACACTTCTTTTCTTCCTAGGGTGGCCTCAATTTTAATGTTAGCTGCCATGGGCCCTATGGGCCTTATGATAGCTAGCTAGTAGCTGGGGTGTAGGAATGCCCTGGCTACGCCTTTTCTCACTCCCAAGCCCTCCTGTATTCTGGGGATCCTGTAGACGGGGTGGTTCAGAGCCAGTGTCTCTGTACCTGCTGGACTGCTACACTGAGGAGGATCTTATTGTCCTGACATAGCCAGCACAAAGTGGTTATTGGACATGCATGAATTAGCTGCTTAGTGTCTTTTTTTCCCTCTGAAGGAAGCAGACTGGATGTGAATGACAAGGTGCTTGAGGCACAGGGCCTTGGCCACTCCAGTGTATCTGTTCTTCCCCCTACACACATTTCTCTTCTTCTTCCCCTCCCCAGCTCCACCCTAGCTGCCGTGCCCCATTTTGTGTCTCCTTTCCCCCCTAAGTGAGCATATTGAAGATGAATGAGGCATCACTAAAGCCCAGGGTGATGTCTAACAATGATAGCATCAGGAGAGCTGCTATAGTGGCCTGATATGAAAGGAGGCAGCTTTAAAACAGCCTTCTGTTTGCATACCACTGATCCATTGATTTGTGGCATTTTAAATTCTAATGGTTCTTCGTGGTGCCAAAGGAAAAACCCGTTGCTGCTTAAACAAAGTTTTAGCCTTTTAGCTTTATTTTGGCAAAGACTGTCGAGCTTATTAAAGCTAATTGTTTTTACAGATGCCACATTAAAAAGCAATGTAATGGCATACAATATGGGCCATGGCATTGCCAGTTAAGTGGGGTTTTTGGTTTGCATTACTTGCTGATTATGACATATTGTGATGAATGTTCTTAGCCAGAATCTCCAGGCATCCTCCCGCTACATTTCCATTAGGAGAGCCAATGTGGCTTCCAGTTAGTCCACCCTACAAAAGAAAAAACACAGAGAGATCAATAGCATTTACATTTTCCTGGTTGTAAATATAAGGACATCTCTATTCATACCGGCATATTTTTTGTAATGGTGGATGGGTTTTTGTGCCCATCCATTATGTCAATGTTACTATTAATGTTGTCCTTGCTAGCACGGTGTTGGAACTGTTTATAGCAATTTAGGGTATTTATGGGAGTAGTGACATTTATGCTGCCACAAGCATGAGTTTATGTCAGTGTTCATTACATTTCACATCCCATTGTTCTTGTCAGTATTCTCCCTGTCAATGTCACCTCTGCATGTGAAAAGACACATTTTACGCTGGGGTAGGTAGCTACATTTAAAAGATGGAGTGACAATAGGGAAACTCTATACTGCAGGGATTTGGGATCTTTAAGCCACTGCCCCATTCCACATCCAGCTCCCCCAAAGCTTTGTTTGTTTCACTCCAAGCATAAAAAACCCCCCAAGCACTCTCAGGCAGGAATCCAAAACTCAGATCCTTCTTCTTTCCCCCCCAATTGGCACCTCCCAATTTCTCCAGCCTCAGACCAGCTTCTGAGAATCTCCTGAATCCCAGCCTCACATACTTTACTTCCTTGTTTCCTGATTGTTCCCCTTTTGCACTGGGCACTCCCCTCAATCTGATGGTTTAGCAGGGCATCCCTGGGATAAGCCTCAGCAACAGAGTTATAGCAGCCGAGTTTTCTCTGACCACTTCTGCTCCTCCCTATCTCCTGTGCCCTGCTCCCTCATGTCTCTGCAGTCAGCAGAGGGCAGGAAGTACCATCTGTGAAGGTGGTGCTCCTCTGTGCCCACTTGAGGTGTCCTGCAGTGAGAGGGAAAGATTGCATGGGGTTGGAAAGGGATATAGAAATGCCCATCTTCCAAGATAAGTCTCTGCTGAAGTGATTTTTTTTTTGAGACAGATCTGGTGGAAGAAAACTTTAGGAAATGAGGAATCACACCCCCTCTCCCCCACAATGCAAATAAAAAATGTATGTATTTACTTATATTTTTTTAACAGCCTGTAGCTACTCATGGTCAGCATTAATTGCAACTTAAGTCCTATGTCCAATGGTTTTGTCCAAAACACCTCTTTTAAAAGGACATTTTTCTTCCTTAAGTCTGTTGGATATAGTCTTTGTGTAACCCACACACCTTCTGGGTGTGGTGTTCTGTCCCATCTAGCGGCAATTAATGTCTGCTCTACAGCCTTAACTAATAGCCAGTTAGCTTTTAACTCATGCTGTAGAGCAGTGGTTCTCAAACTTTTGTACTGGTGACCCCTTTCACATAGCGAGCCTCTGAGTGCGACCCCCGCCCCCTGCATATAAATTAAAAACATGTTTTTATATATTTAACACCATTATAAATGCTGGAGGCAAAGTGGAGTTTGGAGTGGAGGCTGACAGCTTGCGACCCCCCATGTAATAACCGCGCGACCCCCTGAGAGGTCGTGACCCCCAGTTTGAGAACCCCTGCTTAGAGGCTCATGCACTAAGCTCCAGAGGTCCCCGGTTCAATCCCGCCCACTGATGACCGAGATCTGTTGGCTTTACATTTGCACAGGATGGAAATTCAGTAATTAAAAGGTTAATTATCACTGAGTATTTTGCACATGGATATCTTAGAACAGGGGTGGGCAAACTACAGCCCGCAGGCCAGATCCGGCCCATCAGGGCTTTGGATCTGGCCCCTGGGATTGCCACCTCCGCGCCACACAGCACCGTTCCCGGAAGTGGCCGGCACCACGTCCCTGTGGCCCCTGGGGGAAGGGGGAGTACATGCTGCCCTCACCTGCAGGCACCGCCTCCTGCAGCTCCCATTGGCCGGGAACGGGGCACTGCGGCCAATGGGAGCTTTGGGGGAAGTACCCGCAGGTGAGGGCAGCATGCAGAGCCCTCTGCCACCCCCACCCACAGGGGCCACAGGGACGTGGTGCCAGCCACTTCCGGGAACGGTGCTGTGTGGCGCGGGGTCAGGGCAGGCAGGGAGCCCACCTTAGCCCCACTGTGCACCACTGCCACCCCGGAGCCGCTCCAGGTAAGCGGCGCCGGGCCAGAGCCCGCACCCTGAGCCCCTCCTGCACCCCTTCTGTACCCCAACCCCCTGCCATACCCCACACCCTTCCTGCACCCCCAACCCTCTGCCACACCCCCGCACCCCTCCTGCATCCCAACCCTCTGCCTTGAGTCCCTTTGTCTACCCGCGCCCCTCCTGCACCCCAACCCCCTGCCGCACCCCTCCTCCACCTCAACCCCCTGCTCAGACTATGAGAGACACAGAGTGTAAGTCAGTAGCTGTAGACAAAGGTTTTTTTTAAAAAAATTTCAATCCTGCTCCTTTTCCTTCCCACCCACATACCAGCAAAGCTGGACATGACTACAAAGTTGTAAGACGCTAAGGTAGGTCTATAGAGCAGTAGAGTTTTTTGCCAAGTCTCCATTAGAGACCAAAATAGAAGTGAGGGCAATACTAGTGTGTCATTGCCTCTAAGCTTTGTTGTGTATTTTAAAAGCCACGGTGATTGGTTTGAATCATAGTAGGTTCAGAGGAATGGTGGCAGCATGAGGGAGAGACTGAAGAATGAAAAACACATCCAGGCTGTGCTGGGTTAGGGTATGTCTGGACTGTAAGGTAAACCAAGGGTTAGTAGAATTTGAATTAACAGGCCCTGGGTTTGTTAACCTAGTGCTTGAGCATCTACACTTATTTGTAACACCGTGACTGGGAGGCTGAACTTGGGGCTCCAGCATCTGCACTGCATCATGGGGGCCTGAGTCCAATCACCCATCTCCCAGACTTCCAAGCACTTTCTCAAAAAAAGAGAGTGGTGTGGTGTGGGAAAACTTGACTGTCCAGAGGACAAAGTCAGCCCGTGGGATTGTGGAATACTTTTGGCGGCCTCCCAGCGCATGAGTCCAGTGGGACTGCATCTACACTGCACAGCCCTAAGGCTTGAACCTTGGGTCCTGGCTTGACTCAGTCTCAGACCTCCACTGCTGTGGGGTCCTGGGACCCTGGGTCTGAGCCTTGGGTATGTAGACAAAAGGGGGGTTAGACTTGAGCCTGAGTTCAAACCCTGGGCTAACATTGCAGTGTAGACATATCCTAAGGGTATGTCTACACTTCAATGAAAGACCCGCAGCTGGCCTGGTGATCTGACTCCGGCTCATGGGGCTCAGGTTGCAGGGATATAAAATCACAGGATAGACTTTTAGGCTTGGGCTGGAGCCTGAGCTCTGGGACCCCATGAGAGGGGAGGGTCCCAGAACCCGACTCCTCCAGCCCAAACCCACATGACTACATTGCAATTTTACAACTCCATAGCCTGAGCTCCATGAGCCCAAGTCAGCTGACATGGGCCAGCCGTGGGTGTTTAATTGCAGTGTAGACATACCCTTAGAGTCTGATTCTTCTAACAAGGGCTGACAGTGTGGAATTGCTCAGCACTCAGCACAGTCTGAGAACACAATTTACTACAGAATCCCACTCCACTTCAAGCACATGCAAAATAAAATAGCTGAACTGATCTTTTTATTTATGCTGTTGCTACAATATGGAACATCTGAAAGGACTCACTTTTCACCATGTTTACTTTCACAGAGTCATTTACCACCACATTGGATTCCTGTTGATTTTCTCATTCGTTTCCAAAGCCCATCCTCTCTTCCTGATACCATTTGCTCTGTTCTGTGTTTTAGAAATAGATCTAATTGCATGTAAACCCAACTCCATCCCAGCCTTCATAACTTCATTCCTAGGCATGGTAACTGTTAATAGTAGGCAATGTATGTGTCAGGCACTAAATTATCCAAGGGAGTGTCTTGTCTACAAGTCCTTTCCACAATTATATAACCACTCAATAACTACTGAAATTGCAGCAATCACCTAAAGGGTGCTTCTGGGATAGCTGTGGGTAAGGTTATCTTACCTCCCTGAGACCTTTCACTAGTTAGCACTGGAGCAGCCATCTCCGGTTATTGATCTTTTGTGTGCTCCCACTGAATTTAATTGCAGCTAAATTACAGGAGCTTAACGATTGTATGAAAGGAGATTTTCTTCTCTGTGTGTGAGTGAGTGAATGAGTGAGTGAGGGAGAGAGAGAGAGAGAGAAAGAATGAATGAAATCACTATGGAAAGCCCCCATCAAGAAAATAACATATAATAATAATAACTACTATTCCTGAAATAGTCAAAGTCACTGATCAGGAAAATGCACAGCAACCTGTTCTCCCTGTACACACACTGGAACTTAGCTTCAGATTTGGCTTTGACACCAACCAACTACCTTCTGCACCAGGGCCGGCTTTAGGATTTCGACGGGGCCCCGCCGCCAAAATGCTGCCGAGGCAGCGGCAGCTATTGAGCTGCCTCCAAAGTGCCGCCAACGGACGTTGTGGGGCCCCTCTTGGACGTTGCAGGGCCCCTCTTAGGTGCGGCGCCTGATTCCAGGGAATCGGGGGAATCGCCCTAAAGCCGGTCCTGTCCTGCACAGGCACAGAGCTATAGTGCAGTGCAGTGGTCCTCAAACATTTTACCTTGCCACCCCCCACCCTTACACCTGTCTGAGGGGGGTAAGCAGGCAGGGGTAAGGGGGCCAAAGCTGGGGCCACAGTTGGGGGTGGGGGCAGGGCCAGGAGTGGAGCCTCGGACAGGTGCCGAGTCTGGCAGCTGGGACCCCATGCGCGGGGCTGGCAGCAGGGGCCCCTGGCCTGGGAAACTGGGGCCAGGAGCAGAGCCCCAGGTGCGGGGCTGGCAGCTGGGGCCAGGAGCAGAGCTGGGTGATGCTTCCTCCCCATCCTCTGAAGGGACTGGACCAGGCCCCAGCCATGCCCTCCAAATGTTCCTCCATGCCCCCCTAAAGGGGTGCACCCCACAGTTTGGGGACCTCTGGTCTAGTGACATGGCTGGAGGCAGAAATGGCAACAGTAATATAATCAGAAGGCTAATTACAACAATCTGTAACCCACTGGCCTCTCCTCCCCGCTTTTTTGTCCTATGACTGCAGAGGTGTTAATGAGCCAATTCACCTTGGAATATATGTCCCTTAGAATATATGTTAACTACTTATGCCAAACAATCTGTTCTACCTTGTATTTAGCAGTGACACTCTGAGTACCTTTCCCAGATGTGAAGAAGAGCTGTGTAGAGCTCAAAAGCTTGTCTTATTCACCAGCAGAAGATGGCCCGATAAAAAATATTACCTCACCCACCTTGTCTCTCTAACTATTGCATATGTCTAACCTACACATATTTTCATAATACTCTAGATTCAAGGGGAAAGGGACCATGTGGGGATAACTACAGCATTTTTCATGAACTAGGATTTCACTCTTCTACTTCTCCCTCTGAAAGAATGTACAATGTGGAGATGCAATGTATTCTAACTTGTGGAGTAAGGGGTTAGTAGGCAAGTAGCAGATACCACAGACTTAGTAGACTGAACGGACCCTCTCCACACATGCACATCACACACCATTTGAAAGATTATTATGTGTACTTTAAAAGATATGATGTGGAGCTGTCAAGTGGTGTCATTAACATAGAAATGGGGATAAACAATGATACAATCAACAGGTTAAAATGACCACTTTGAAATATCTGCATTAATTTCTTTTAGTTTAATGACTATATATTATTTCAAGACAAAATTGGATTTCTTTGTGATCTCAAAAGCATCACAACAACATGGAGGGTAAAACAAAATCTAATAATAAATGTATATAGGTATCATATAAAAGCAATAGCATTGGTGACATTTGTAGTCATCATTATCATCATCTTGTTCATCATTATGATCGCAGTCGAGAGTGCATGGGTTACCACAGTCTTCATTGCCTTGGCATGCCCACAGTTCTGTGCAGGGAAGAGTGTTCTGATTTTAGACATAGTTGATGATGCTGGTACAGGCACTGATAAGGTCTTGTAGAAGCTCAGATGCCATTAGGTCCTGGAAGAATACAAGAAGTAGTTCATAATCCACATGTTTGCATCTATGTTGCAATGGTGATCCAATATCTAGATTCCCTATGTGCAAAGTCATACAAATCTTTGTTTACAAAGATGTTCTTTTGTCATGCTCCTCAAAACTGGTGGGAGTTTGGCCAGTGACTTGTTCTTTTTGTAGCTCTAGATTGAGGCACAAGCAATTCAAGTCTCTGTGGGTCTCCTTTTTTTTCTTGCTGTAGTCACATAGCACTGCTTCCAACTTCCTTGCTGCAGAAATTGTGGCTTGTCTATCACTATCTCCCAATTTGGCAAGATTTCTGAAGCAGTGAACTCCCTTTGTTTTGACAACAATATTAAACAGATTTTTTTTCCCAATACGAAATAGGACTGACAAAGAGTCACATCCTGTTAATGAGTGTTCAGAAGAAAGTATGTTGCAGAATTCAGGAGCGAGTGCATCACAATTTGCATGCACGTATATGAAGCAATGCTTGTCAGTTGTGCTGCTAATGGTGCCTGTTTCAATCCACATTAGTTATGTGATCTGTGTTTGGAAAGTAATGAACAGCAAAAACCAAAACATCTGTATCAGGTGACCTCAGACTATGGTTCCTTTGACACGAAGAGACCCAAAAGCCATATTGGCACATACAGCATGCAGAAACATTCTTGTGTTTGCTTCCTCTTGAGTACTATACAACTCGTGGGTTTCTTCAACACCTCTACTGGTGATGGAATTTGCTACTTCACCATTGGAAAAGCCTCCAGCAAGAAGTAGTTTTTGTGCTGGTGCATTTTGAACCATATATTCAAAGAGGAATTTTACAAGTGACTTCTTGTTCGATGCCACATTTAAAAACTTTTTCTCTGGAGGCCCAAGGTACCCACCAATCACCTGAGATTTCTTGCATCCAAACTAACATCCTGTCCCGGGCTGACTTTCTGCAGTTTTCAGAATTACTGGTGCCATATCTGTCAAAGACTTTGAATACAGAATTAACTTTGTCAACTCCTTTTAGGACTGGCCTCAAGTACTCAGTAGCCAACTCATCCAATGTGTGGAATTTGTCTCCAGCCATCATTTGTATGACAGCCAGAACATCTCTGATATACACTGTGATTTCTTTGTTGTATGCTCTTAGCTCATGGATTCTTTCAGCTTGATGTTCCAATTGATGCCCTAATTCAGCTTTGTCTGTTCTTCTCATTGTTCCATCAACATAGCCAGAGGGACATAGGCACAGGTTCTAGTTTGTGACTAAGAACAGTTGCCATTGAAACATCATTTCTGCACCTTGCTAAAGACAGAGCTCTGCAGAAAACAATTTAGCTGCTGTGATTGTTCCTCACTTGCGAGACTTAAATTTGGTCTTGGCCATGTCAGCACATATTTTGATGCCAGATTTCTTGACTGGGCTGAAGAAGCTATACATCCCACCAGAATCAAATGCACTTCTCACAAATCTCTCCATTTGTTCTTCACCAATATCTGCTATTTTCAGTAGTTGCCTGCAGGCTGATAGATATTGTGATAAGCACCTCTGGATGTGATTTAGGGTCCAATGGGTTTGTCATATTATTGATGACATGGTTGGTAAGGGCTGTAACATGTTCTTCATTCCTCTTTAGTGCAGAGACAAGGATTTTTTTGTGGACTTTGTCTTCACTACTTCTTGTTAGGCCAGTTCTTTCTCTCATAGCTTTTGCATATTCATAATATGATGCGGTGTATTGTCATCTCTAACACAAATACTGACTTGTGAACAAGTGTCACTGAATTAAAAAGCTACTTGCTAGTATATTTCAAAGGTTCGTTCTGCATCTATAGGCAATTACAATTTAAAACCTTTTACCAAGCAGATTAAATGAAAGTGTATGTACAAAAGCTTACAAATGGAGAAGCATTACATTAGGAATTCATGTACATTTACATCTACACACTATAAAGTACAAACTATTGGCTCACAACCACCTGCTCCGGATGCACAACTTTCAGTGAGAGACTGATCTGGTCAGCAAATTTCAACTGAAAATACAGAACACTATTATAATCACTTGAGAGATACTTTGACAATTAAGAACATGATGTGAAAACACTTCATGTTAGTATATTTCAAAATGCTGATATTCCCCATTTTGCCACATGCTAAACAGCCTCATCATTTCTGAAGAAAAAAAAAGAAAAGAAATACTTGCCCTGGTAAAACCAATACAAATCTTTTAATACATTGTTGTTTGGTAGCTTTGACCAATAACCACCATGATAAGGTGCTGAAATTAACAAACAGTAAAACTGTAAAGAGATAAGGTGAGTGAAGACATATATTTTATTGGACTAATATCTGTGGGTAAGAGAGACAAGCTTTTGAGCTTACACTGAGCTGTTCATCAGCTCTGTGTAAATGCAAAAGCACGTCTCTCTCACCAACAGAAGCTGGTCCAAAAAAAAGATATTACCTCAGCCAACTTGTGTCTCTAATATCCTGACACCAACATGGCAACAACAATACTGCACAGCAAAAACTGTAGTCACAGACGTGTAGTATTTCTGGAACTGTGCAAAACTGAAATTTTGGGTACCATTGTTTCATCTTGCCTACAGGCTTACAGCATCATTGACAGATTCACAGCATACCTCAGCTAAACATGCGTAAAATAAGTTTTCAAATGATATATGATGAGGGTGTGTATAGGGTGGATACATTAAATTCCAAACATATTTTGAGAATTGCTGCATGCTTATAAGGACAGAATGGAGACAGACAGTGACTGAGCTATTTGCATTGTAGTTTATGCCACTTGCTACTTTCTTAGTGGTAGTAGGGGATGGGGACAGGTGCTCTTACCCATTTAAAATGTTTTTGATGAACGTAAGTTCACCTGCCTTTGTCCCATCACATGGCCCGTTAAGTTCTGCCTTTCATCATTCATAAAGTAAAATTGATTTTCTGTTTAAAGATCCCCGGCCATTTCCACTCAGTAATTGCCATGACCTTATGTGTGTCATACTAATGATGGGAAAGGTCACCCACCAACTATGCAGGCACAACACACCCCGTTGTTAAGCATTTTGGGTGCTCTCTGTGAATATATCATAACAGCATGGGAGCATGGTAAACAAACTTCAAATTCTGAATTTCTTTTATGCCTGTCACTGTAACTGTCATCAAAATGAAATGGTACACATGAAGGCTGGAGGCATTCCATAGGTGTTGCCAGTGGCAACTACTGTGTATAAGATGCTTTGGCTTTATCAGTAATAGGGATGTATCATTGAGAACTGGCCATGAGAGGGCTGAAGTAATCATTGGCCACCACCATCTGGCCCTTTTTTGGTCATCTTGCCCCCATCAGAGACAAAGTCCCCATGCTTTGAGCTCTGAAGATCGGACTTCAGGTCAGGAGTGGACACTGCCCAGCCACAGACTGGTTGGCAGTCACCCGTAATTAACCTGGTTGCACTAGATCAGTAATTACCCTGTGGAGCTCTTAGATGCCTGGAAGAAAGCTATATAGTGTGGTCATGGACACGAGGCACTACAGACCCTGTGTGTAAGTCCATTGTTGTTGTGGTAATTGCATGAATCCTGGACTGATACAACAGTCATTATGGGCCAGATTCTCCCACTCGTATGTCAGTCAATGGGACTGATAATGGAGCAAAGCCCTATGCAAAATAAGGGTGACAGAATTTCATTGCATGTAATTTTATTTTGGGATATTTAATTCTTAGAAGAAACTTTCCTGATTCCTGTAAACAGCGTGCTATATTCAACCAGCAATGCTGACTCTGGGGGAATGTGATGTGAATGGCCAAGCTGAGTTCTGTATGCAAGCAGACCTCAGGGAAATGGTTACTCAGGAGCCAGCCCATGCCTGAGAGGTCTCTCCAGTCTGGAGGATGCAATTATGGAAGTTTAATTTTGTCTCCTTTGGTTGTGTGATGGTCTTCAGCGATAATCGCTTATGAAAAGTCTTCTCATATGCTCGGTGCAGAGATTACCATTTCTGACCATGAAAGAATATTTGAGGATAAATCACTGCAATAGATCCAATTACTCTTTGGAGTAGTATGAACACCAGGCTGATAACTGTGTTCTAATGTCATCAGTATAGATTTCTCATTCGTCCATTATCATCAAGGGAGCAATTTTTAGACTGTTTCTTAATCATCAAAATGAGAATTTTAAATTGTAAAATATTATGGCTTGTTAAATAGGGATGTAAATGTCTGATTTAACAAAACCAAAACATATTTCATTTTAAAGCCGCAGTTGTAATTTACTGTATAATTACCTCCAAATGCAAAATGATATAATAAAAGTTAAGAGAACATTTTTAAAGCAGTTTCTCCATTTTTTTATAACCTCTGTTTGCTTTGTGACAGAAATGGTCTATATTTGTACATATGTATATAGTTAGTTAATAGACAATGTGCCAATAAATGACTCTTGAGATTATGTAGCATAATTCCTCAAATTTTTAGGACCAATAAAATTTGTCATCAGTAATGAAGTGCTTCATCAAGACTGCATTTCACAAACCAAACACTCTTCCACTCTTTAGTGAAGAGAGGAAGCCGAAGATATATAATACTTTGGTGGTAAGTTTTCCGAGCTGTGGGGCTGAAACTTGGCCCCTCACTGATAAGATTAAAAAGAAGTTGTGCACCATTCAAATGAAGCATTGCCAAATGATTAAAAGCATCAAATGGTACAAATTGAAGTCAAATGAAGAGCTCCATTTTCTAACTAAACAGGTCCCAGTCTCTCAAAAGGTCACCTGACACTCTTGAAGGGGGCGTATAGTTATCTGTTCCGAATGCCTACCAACTTCCCTGCGAGAATCATCTTCAACTTTGACCCAGGCGGGATGGAAGAGCCCCGCCCTCCGCCACCCCAGAAGACTAAAACACAATGGCTGGATGTTGTCAGACACCCATCTCTCACCTCATAGGCATCCTGCTACATAGCGCACCAGATTCAGCTCAGGACAGAACATCATGGAGGCACATTGGTGGCCTCTATGTTGTTCAGATGACACAGCATGAGAACTAACCAACCAACTAACCAATAAAACTTGTAGTATACTGCAAATGGCTTCCTCTGGCTGCTCTTTACATCAGCACTCAACAGCATACCTTATTTTTAGGCTCTGATTCTGCAAAGGTATACACATGTGCATAATTTGAAGTCAATGGTGCTATTTACATGCATAAAGTTAAGCACATGCACGAACCTTTGCAGGACCAGGGCCTTAATGCTCCAGTGTAGAGGACTTCAAGGAAGTCAAATTGTTGCCTCATGACAACAGTGTATGTTACTCATTCCCATAGTAAACGCCACCTTTCTGGGACTTGTATATCTGGCATTTAGACTCAGAATGCAGGATGGCAGACTGAATGCTTGTATCTTTTCTAGAAAAAAGAATGTAATTCAGCTACACATTCTTTACCTAAAACTACAAAATAGCATCATGTTAGACTGAAATGTTGCAGCCACTTATAACAACACTTTGCACTATTATACACCGTTTTTTCAAGGAACTCAGAGCACTTTACAGATATTAAGAGCTAGCTGGTGGTTTTGCACTTTGCCCTGCGTAAGGGGTGATGCATAGCTGCACCATTCCAGGAACACCCCAAGGGAATGAATCGTGCCTAAAGACCTGTTGTACTCACATGTGAAAATGGATGAACTCAAACCGTCTAATTTATTTTGGCATGGTTGCTCATTCACTAAGAAGGAAATATCATCAAGACATAACCAAGATCACTCTTATCATGTTTCTCAGTGTGTTCCACGTAGTTTAATTATCTACACCTATCAATCTGCTGTGGTTTATGTCTATATCTCCCTTGCAGCATGTGTATTTCTATAGTCTCTCATACAGTTTTTAATTTTTTCTGTCATATTCTCAGCAGTTCCTCAGAAGGGTATCAAGGTTTTCTGGGGTACAGTGCCTGAGTGGTGCATTTATATGTGCCTTCTCTTGGGTGCCGATTCAAGACAACACTTAAGCATATGCTTAAATCCCATTGACTTAAAGTGGCTTGGCTTCAATGTGCCAACAGTGTGTGTGTGTGTTTGTGTGTGTATGATATAATTTCTTAAGATTTTTCTCTTTTCACCTAATTATTCCTGCTCATTTTAATTGCTCAGTACTGCTCCCAATGATGCTGATTTGAGGTTAGGAATACCAGCTATGAAATAAATATTTCTTTGTAAGATTTGGAAGACATGAGGATGAGAGACAACATTTTCTTCTGCATTATTATTTTAGCCTACACTACTCAATGCTCAAGCTGTGCTCGACCCCAATATTTTTTCTTTTCTGTTTCCTTCCTTTTCTCCTTCTCCTTTCTTCCCTACTGTGCTAGTAGTAATTTGATGCCTATTGTGCAGGCATATCTCTCACCTTAGTGCATGCTTAATCTTCCAAGTGGAGCAGATCGTCCCATATGTGTGCCTTCCTTTCCTCTACTGATGCTTTTTCTGTGCAAACAGCAGATTGTATTTCCATTGCCCTTTCTATCTAAAGGGAAAAATACGGTTGCTTGTACTAGGAATTTTTTCAGGCTGATTATCATTGGTACCGATGGACAACTGGACATACATTTCTCTCCTACCTTCTTCCCACCCCTCACCCTCATCATTAGTTCTGGATCCAGGTGCCTTTTATTGGTCTTTCTTCTCTAGCTCCTGTCTCTTCCTATGATTCTTACTCCCATTGTTTGCTGAACTATTTTCTACAACTTTTCAGTCTCACAATATGACAAGAACATGCATTAACACAAAAGAGATTTAGCCCGTTTTTGTCACATTTTACTTATTACATTTTCCACTGTTCCCTGCATTGCCTCTTGCCACTGACAAGGTCTCCCCGGAGTAGGAAGGCTATGTGCAGCACATGAAGCATAAGGAACAATACTCAAAGGGCCAGATTCTGCCTGGCCCTTAGATAGGTTTGTGGTAGCGAGGTAGTGTATGGGTCTGCCATATTTACAGTTTATGCTCTCAGGTGAGCACAGGGATTGCTTCCTCAAGTGAGCCCCAAGGTCAGGGCTTTGGCGTCACACTGACCGCAAAGCTGTCTGTGCTGCACTGCTTGGGGCAAGCGGTATCATCTTTAGTCTCCCTACACACTACGCTGGGGGAGAAATTGTGTCACAATCTCTCTCAGAGCTCCCCAGTGCGTGAAACAGCTCCGCACCGACCCCTACTTAGCTAAATGCTACAGTTTGCCCTTGAGCTGCTTCAGCTCTACCCCTCCAAACCCACTGTTAATGCACACATTATAGCTTGAGTGGGCAAAAGACTCATTCCTGACAGCAAAAAGGACTCCTGCTTGTGGAGCAATTAGCAAAATTGATAAGAAAACAGATTGGATGGGCTTAATGGAACTGCTCATGTGAGTAAAGCTAAGCACATGCTTAAGTCTTTGCAGGACTAGGGCTTTAGGTTCTCACTGTTCTTATTTGTCATTGAATTCTGTAACTGTATTATTTATCTCTGTAAAGCATTTTTGGGATACAGTTTGCATAAGTATACTGGACAAACTAAAGATGTATTTGAGATTTAGGGACTTCTCTCTAAATTGGAACATGACCCCAATAACATTCACAGCTGAGTTAAATTTCCATACCTATAGTATTCAAGTGGGTTCAGAATGACTTCCTCCACCCTTAGCTTTATTCTACTGAATATGATTAGCTGGTATGATCTCAGGACTGGCCACTCCATCTCAAAAAGGATATTGCAGAAGTAAAGGGAGTTCAGAGTGGGGCAAAGAAAATGATTCGGAGCATGGGAAAATAGTCGGATAAAGATAAACTGAAAAGATTGTGATTGTGTACTTTATAAAGGTGACAAGTAAGAGGGGACATGATAAAAGAATGAATGGGTTAGCAAAGGTAGATAAGGAGCTTCTCTTCTCCCTGTCTCATAACACAAGAACCAGGGGACATTCAATGACCTTAAGAAGTGATAAATTCAGAATTGATAAAAGGAAATATTTTCCCATACAAAGTGTACGGAAGTGGAACTCATTGCCACAGGATGTCCTTGAGGGCAAGAATTTAATAAAATTCAAAGACAGATTGGCTGTTTCTATATATAAGAAGATTATCCAGTTATAATAGTTAATGAAACAAGAGAAGTTTTGGAAGGGATATAAAACCTCATATTTCAGGGTTTAAGACAATCATTATCTATTAGAGTTTAGAATAAGATTTTAATGGGGACAGATTACCCCACAGCTGCCTATAGTGGGGTTTTGTGCACCTTCCTCTGAAGCATCCAGAACTAGTCAACGTGAGAGATAGGATGCCGGACTAGATGGACCTCGGGTTTGATCCAGTTTGTTAATTCCTCTGTTCCTATAAAACTGCAGGCATTTAAATATGAAGTGTGAACAGAACACATTCTGTTTTGCTTTTCTCTCTCTCTCTCACTGCAGACTACGCCTCTCACAAGCTATTCATCCACTTAGTCAATAGCCACTTCATACATATTTCAGAATAACACAAAGGGCTTCTCCACCCTTTATTGCTGACCTCAGCTGAAGGAGAAGCAGATTTTTTTTTCCCCACAGATTGAGATCCTTCAGTACAAGGATACCTTAAAATAGTCTCTGGAACATCAAGACTGTATCCTTCTACAGCTCAAGGACAGGGAACAGAGGTTAAGGTTTTTTTCCTCTCTTTTAGCTAACAGCTGTAGCAGAAATCATCTGAACACCACATCAGATAACAGCCACGGGTATTATGACATATTGCAATGATCTTGTAGATTTTTATTAACTATGGATTAATGCAGCATTTTATAGCATAATATTATAATCTAGCTAAACCCATCAATAACTCTGTGACTGCAGAAGAGAGAACAGATATGTGCTTCCTTAGGTACTGGTGTTCTACCACTAATTCCAACTATTTCTAGGAAACAGAACTCGCGCATATGGAATTCAGCCACAATAGCCTAAAGTCACCTTTGCATGCGACAATAACAATCAGGATTTGTGCTGCTTGTTAACTGATTTTTCATGGCTATGGAATCACTGTGGAATTTAGGCCGGTTTTTTTGGCTGAATTTGTTTTTGCTGAATTGAAGTAAGTGTCCCTTTGACCATTACTTATACTGCATGACTCAGAGTATGAGTGAGACTGTTATAAACACATCTGTCACAGAGGCCATTGAGAAGCCAATTTTTCCCCTGGCGCAGCATGAGATATTGAGGGGAGGCCTCTCGTGGCCCAATTTCCTCTCTGAAAGAAAGAGGATCATCAGAAAAGGCAGGCAGATCCCCCCCTCGAGAGCAACAGGAAGCCTTCAGGTATGGTAACCAGGTCTCCCCCATCCCGTGTGAATGCTCTAACCACTAGGTTAATGGCTAGAAGGGGGATACCACCTCCTCCTCAGTTTTTTGAGAGAAAGGGCTTAGTCATCACACTCAGGAGAGGGTTCATGGGTGTAAATCCCAAACAGAGGGAGGTGCCTCCCTCCAGCCTGGATTTAGGCACCTAAATTCCTTTGAGGAGTAGAGTGAGGACCCACCTCTCAGCATTTTTCATTGTGCTGGCTTCTGTGGCTCCCGTTCTTAGGCACCTAACTCTCCCCCTACATTGTATAGGGCTCACTGGTACCTAACTTAGGGCTGTGAATTCCACTAGGTGGCAGGGCACATAAACCTTAGGCACTGCAAAGGTGAGTCTAAGTCCTCTTTGCAGAGCTAGCTCATTAGACCTAAACTCTCAGAATGGGACCTAAATATCACCAGTACAAAACAGACCCTTGGTGATATAACAGATTCTTTAGATTCTTTCTGAAGCTCTCAATACAGAGTGTTTTGATTTCAAGTCTGACGTTGTTAGTCGGGTGCCAGTCCACAGTATTTGTATTGGTGTTGTCTGGTGCGTGTAAGAAGTTTGAGCTTGGGTAGTATCCCATAACAGTAAGCTTGGCAATGTTAAAGAGTGAAACTCCTCTGAGGGTCATTCAACAGCGCTTTGAAAATAAAAATAGATGGGCTGAATTTTGCCATTGTTAAAAGAATGAAAAATGTCCCATGACTGGAGCAGTTTTGCCTGGCACCATCAGTGCCAATGATTCCGAAATGGAGCTGCCCCAGACCTGAGCACTCTGCAGGCAGTGAGAAGGAAGTTGCACTCACCAGCAATGCTCCACCAGCCCCATGCCTTGGAACCCCCACAACCTTCACACTCAGCCACCTTACCATCCCCATCAGTACTTCTATTCAGAACCCACCCGGCCCAGCACTGCTTCCCTACTCCCAGCAGCCTGCCTCGCCAGTGCCCCACACCTTACCAATCCAGGACCACTTAAAAAGCCCCAGCACCACTACCAGTAGTACCCACTAATCCAGCACCCTCACCATCTCCTAGCAACCCCACCAACACCCCCAGACTGACAATCCAGCAACTCTCACAACAGCTCTACCAGCATCCACAAGGCCCAACAACCCATTTCCACCCACCATTTCTTGCAATTTGTTGCTGAAAAGGATTGTGGGATTTGGGAGGGTGTGGCACAAAACAATGGGCCTTGGGTGGGAAAAAAGTCTATAGTAGGAGAGAAAGTAAGTCAGAACATTTAAGAAACACTTTGTCTAGCCAGTTTTTGGGTTGTATTTCTATTGACCTCACTGAAGTTAAACTAATGTAAACCCTCAGTGTAAGCGAGATTAGAATCAAGCCCAGTGAGACTGTTAATCTAAAACAAGTTTAGGGCTAGAAGCAGGGTCAGATATAGCCTCCTGATCCAATGGGTGCATTATACCAGGGAGAGGCGGGGCCAGGGAGGGTCTGCCTTGCATGCAGCTAGGGGGCATCCAGTCCCACCTCTCTCTGAGCTTCGGCTCTGTGCTGGTGGTAGTGGTATTACCTATCCAGTCCTACCTCTGGGCTCTTGGTCTGGTGGGTCACCATGGGCCTGGTGTGATGATGCCAGGAGCAAAAATGGTGGACGCTGAGCCTGGTCAGGGCAGATGAATCTCTTCCAGCATTATCGATAGTGGGTGCCAAACCTGAGTGCTGCTGTGTGTGTTCTGAGGGTGCAATTAAAACCATGAACCCATGCTGAAGCAGCCTATGGGAATGATTAAAAATCATACTAAAACAGAAAACACTACTTTATTCATAACATTTAAGAGACAATTTGTTTATGCATTCCATCATTTTCTTTGCATGCCAGAAACATAAATCCATCTGAGTCTCTTGCTTGGCTCAAAATGAGAGGTGAGTAGGCCAGGGAAAATTGGTCTCAGCCATATGGAATGGCATGGAAAAATAATTATTTTCCAAGCCAATCTAAGGAGATTGGGCTGGAATTCAGGCTGTCAAAGTTTAGGCTCAAATGAAGATGGAAGATTGTGTATTAAAATGCTGTTTCCTAGCAGAGACGCCGAGTGGCTGGTTTTTAATAGTACTGTCTCTTTTAAAAATATATTTTAACAAGCTAGAGAGAGTGTGCTGCCCACTGTGTCATTTATGGTAAGTATCAAACTTTCACTGCAAGAGGGGTGTTGACATGTTTTCGCACTAATGAACAATAAAGAGCTCTATAGGAGTTGAGCCCATGTAATGTTACTGAAAATACGTAATGGTTGTTGCCCATGTTAATTCAGACAAGTCAGATTCCTGCATGCTGTATGCTGTAAGCTGATTCATTGTTAAATTTTCCTTAATTAAACTGACTCGCAGTTTCCCATTTGGCCTCTGTCGATGTTATCAATATGCATATTTTTGCTGACATAATTCAGAATGGCATATACTTTATTTTAATTTTTAGAAATTTTCATTTCCTTGTAATACAATAAGTAGGATGCATAAACGTGGTACTGCTATAATTTCTAGATCCAATGCATTACCCACGGTTTCTTTTTTAAAAAAGTAATAAAAACATTTCTCCTAGTACCTTATCTCACACTCGCATCTTTCCCAAACAAAATATAATTGTTGGGCCTATGCCACGTGGCAGCATCCTTTTAAATAATCTTTGTGACATTGCACCCCATCATGCTTTATGGAAATATGCTTATGAAAGTAAATATAACATAACTGGAATATGTTTTATGCTAGATAGGCCATGTGACATATCTCTGCAAAGGTTATGATCTACTGGATATATTCATCCTATTTGTATGCATGTGTCATTTTTGTATTCGAAGTTCTGAATATTGGCTGTGTACTTGTTTAATTTTAAGTAGCGTCAGTGAAGCAGTTGGTCAGCTTCCTGAGAAAAGACTATTCTCAGTAAATGCCCAATCAAGAAACACTTAAGCTAACAATGAACTTGGAGGCGCCAATCCACATCTGAGCTTTCCTGGGAATGTGGCCTGGCTGGTAGGAAACTGAGTCATGTATGGACATGTGACTTGCCCATGTGACTCCAAAACTTCATCTTGGAGCTGGATTCTGGATAGGAGAGAGGAGGGGTCTCCACCCACAAAAGAAAGTCTATTTAAGCCCCTGGGAGATTCCTCCATTTTGTCTTCAGCTGGCTCAAGAGATAGCCTCTCCACCCCCAAGGATACCTGAAAGAAACTGGAACAAAGGATAGTAACCACAGGGGTGTGAGTGATTGCTGGACCCAGAGGTTAGTCTGTAAAAGACCCAGAGGAGGCTAGTCTGTAAAAGAAGCTTATTGGAACATCTCTGAGGGTGAGATTTCATCTGTAATCACTTTCTTACTGTATTAGGCATAGACTGTTTTATTTTATTTTGTTTGGTAATTTACTTTCTTCTGTCTGTTATTACTTGGAACCACTTAAATCCCACTTTTGTGTTTAATAAAATCACTTTTTTCTTATTAATTAACCCAGAGTATGCATTAATACCTGGGGAGGGGGGAGAAACAGCTGTGCATATCTCTCTATCAGTGTTATAGAGGGCAAACAATTTATGAGTTTATCCTGTATAAGCTTTACACAGGGTAAAATGGATTTATTTGGGGTTTGGACCCCATTAGGAATTGGGCACCTGAGTGTCAGAGATAGGAACACTTCTTAAGCTGCTTTCAGTTAAGCCCGCAGTTTGTGGGATGTGGTTCAGACCTGGGTCTGTGTTTGTAGCTGGCAAGCGTGTCTTGCACTACCAGGTAGGGCACTGAAGTCCCAAACTGCCAGGGAAAACGGGCTTAGAGTTAGTACCAGCACATCAGTTGGCAGTCCCAAGCGGGTTTCTGTGATCCAACCCGTCACAATCTTCATAGTACATTTTCATACTCACCTGGAGAGATGGACTTCCTGGAACATTTTATCTGTTGAGCTATAAGTGAGAGGACAGAGTATAAAAGAAACAGTGTTCTTTTAGCCAATTTCTTCTTGTTATAACAACATCATCTTTTAAGGAAAATAAAAAGTCCTTAGTTTCTGTTGACTCACATTCCTGGATTAGCTGCATAATTCAGACATCAGTCTGAAAAAAACCCACCCCTATCTGCACACAAACACATACACACAGTGAAAATACACTGCAAGGCTGGGTGGTTGTCATCTATTGTTATAAACATTTTGATAACTTTGGAAAAAATTAGTATTGAATTAAGTCAGGAAATGACATGAAAGGAAGCCCATGCCCAGCAGCATGTCTGTGATTTATTTATTTCTCTGATTCGGTTGCCAAAGCTATTAAAATAATGTCAAGCATATAATGATAAACTTCAATAAGATATCTTTGACAATGGAATAGCACCTAAAACAATGAAATGTCATGGTAAATTGCATTATGTGCTCTAAAGTGCCATGAACAGCAGTTGCATGCCAGCTGTGCCGAGACAGAAAGACAATGGCCCATCAATGAAACCCTTTTGTACACTCAGAATTGCCTCTTCACCTTTGAATCATCACAGACTCGCGCTCAGGGATAGGCAGACAGACATTTTCATCAGGCCAGAAGATGGCTCCCCAAAATTAGCAGTATAGTTTTACTGGGGGCAGACTGGGAAATAAAAAAGATTATGTGAAAATTTCACCTGGCAGCGCAGCTGTTTACTTACAGATTTGAGTCACGACATTTTTCTCTTTTTATATGTAGGAGGCATTGAGAATATCTGAAACAAGCCAAACATTTTTGCCTTATTGTAGCTTAACATGTCAATATTGCTAAAGCAGCAGTACTTTGTTCTCTCCTCAACAGTGTGACATATAAGGTTTTCTTTGAATTTACCAGGTTGAACACATCATCAGAAATTCAGTAAAGTGTATTGACCTATTGGCCCCATTCCTCATACATCTCTCTTCCTCCCATCTTCCTGGTGAATTGTATGGATCTGCCCTGGATCTCCCTTGGCACACATGAGATATGAATTACCCTTGTGTGGGGTCTTTGCTGCTTTTGCTTTCCTGTGCAGAAGACATGCAGTTTTTAAAACTGCTTTTGGATCTTAATTACTCACATAAAGATGCTTAGGATTGTCACCTGATGCTTAGGATTTTACCTACAGCAAAAGCTGTAGGTAAAAATCTAACAGTTAGAAGAGTGACTCCTCAGTTTAGTTTAGTGTAAAACAACAGCATCAGCTACACACTTCTTAATGGCTTCATTAATGGGGCACAAGTTTTCTGAAAAATCAACCAAAGCCTGACACCTATGGCAGCAAGTTCAAGCTTCTTGTCCTCACCTTCACAGCCCTTTATAAATCTATTCCTCCCTACTGGTCCGGTCTTTTGTGTTTTACCGCAACACCCTCCCACCCCGCTTCCTCCGATCCACCAAGAACGTCAGCCTAGTCTGCCCATTTGTCAGCATCTCACACAAATATCTCCATGCTGTTCCTTACACATAGAATGCTCTCTTTGAACTGATCCATAAGGCCACAACCTCCTCCTTCAACTTTATCCTCAAGACATACTCTGCAACATCGCCTAGAGAAAAAAAAAGCTCACCCAATTAATGGTAGTTAGGTTATGGGGCATAAGGATAGTTGGCACTTAGTCTATAACAATAAAAAAAAATTGCATATGTACATATAGATATAAACATTTTGTATATATTTGACTGTATACCTCTCTTTCACCCATGATACGTACGTCTCCAGTTCTCTAAGTCTGTAAGCTCCCTGGGGCAGGGGCCATGTCATCTTATGTGTTTATGCAGTGCCCAACACTGAGGTTCCAACACTGACTGGGGCTTTCAAGGCAACTGTAATATAAGGATGAGATTTTTAAAGTGCTCAGCATTGGTCTAACTCTGCTCCAATGGAAGGTGAGTCTAAGTCCAGTTACTGACATCTGTATTATATTGTATCCTTCTGTCCTGGTCCATTTTTTATCTACTCTGAGCCCGTAGAGTCTTTCTAGCTCTAGGATTGCTGTCTGCATCTTTAATAGCCCTCCTCAGTTCAGGGCTCCAAAACGCTTCCCACATTTTTCCTCACTATCTCTCACATGTGAATAAGACTAGGGGTTGGAAGGAGAGTGCATTGATAGGAGGAGTCTGGATTCTCTTTCTGCTGCTGGTTGGTAACCAGCACCTTACTGGCTATTTTTATGGTATAGGAGAGATCTTATTTGCTCCAAGTATGACGCTAGTACTCCTATTTCCCAAACATGTTATGTTATAACAGTATAGTTAGAGCAATCCCCAAGGAGTTTTATATGCATGTGAACTAGTAGATTAATTCCAATGGGGCACAGGCAATAAACACAGCCATGGTTTTACACAAGTGTAATGAATTTGATGGGATTTGCCTAGTCCCATTACCAAGGTTGAACTCTTTTGCATGTGGATCTCACAACTTGGAATGAGCTGCTGTATCTAATCAGGAAAGCCCAGCAGGAAAGATAGTTAGGTTGCTATGGCCCAAGACAGAAGCTTCAGATAGGGTGACCAGACGTCCCAATTTTTCTTCTTTTGTCCTGAGTTCTGACCGATGCATGGTCGGAACGCCTTTTGTACCGATATCAGGCTTCCTTCGTGGTTTTTTTTTTTGCTCCACAAGTCCAGTGGTGGCGGGAGAGGGGTTTTTTTTGGCTCAACAAGTCTGGCAGGAGGGGTTCCCACCCCCCCTCAGACAAGTCCTGATTTTTAGGTTCCCGCATCTGGTCACCCTAGCTTCAGAAGAAGTGGGCAGGAAAATATGCCCAGCCTCTGCTCTCCCTTTAGGAAGGGCTGTCACTCTTTCACTTTCATAAGCGAATTTTAAAGCAATACAGTTTTATGAGAGAAAAGGAAAAGACATGCAGCATATAACAGTACTATTGACTGTGTAAGTAAATTTTCGTCTTCTGTGGACAATAGCATTTACAGGAGGAAAGTATAATTTAACCAATTAGTGACATTCATTGAGCTTTTGATTAGAACCAAACCACTCCTTAAGTTCCACACTCTCTAAAAGGCATTACGAAAATAAATATTCAAAGAGCACATTTGACATGAGCTACAAATGTTAGTCACACAGCAAACAGATCTTATGAAAAAGAGTTATTATTTCTGTCTAAAAACTGTTTGCTGGATTTGTATTGAACATGACACATAATTTGTTCATTTCTAAAGTCCTCTGTTCAATAAACCAGCAGACATTTTGTGTCCCATGGTTTCATAACATGCTTTTGTGTTTTGGTAACCAGCATGTGAAATTTAAGAACATGGTCTTTAGAAAGAGGCCTGTTTTATATAAAAATTGAGGCGAGCAAACCTGGTTCATACTGAAGTTTCAGTTCACCCAAAAAATAAGCTCTTTGGACGAATGTGAGCTAAAGCTACATATGCTAAACTTATTTAGGGTGACCAGACAGCTAGTGTGAAAAATCGGGATAGGGAGTGGGGGGGGGGGGGTAATAGGAGCCTATATAAGAAAAAGATCCAAAACCCGGGACTGTCCCTATAAAATCGGGACATCTGGTCACCCTAAACTTATTATTTGTTGCACTATGGCTTGATCATATGTGATGGTATGTTGTTAAGCAACTGAATCTGTGACATAACTTTAGAAATTAATGCCAGGAAAAGGGTAAGAACAGGGGTGGGTTTTTCCTCTTCCTCTGAGGGTATGTCTACACTGGAAAGTTTCTGTGCCACAAGTTATACCACTTTTATTAAACCACTGGAATTAAACCGCTGTTGCGTGTCCACACTATGCTCCTTGTGACGTTGGAGTGCATCCACATTAGCAGCTGTTGCAACGGCAAAGACAGCAGTGCATCGTGGGTAGCTATCCCACTGTAAACTGGCCGCAGGGTGCTTTGGGAAGGGTTTGAAATGCCTCATGGGGCAGGCACAGCATCACATGATGCAGGTTTCCCAATCCCATTATTCCTTGGGCATCCTATTACATTTCCAGCTGCTTTTCAACTGAAGTGGGGGTGGTGGTGGAAGGAGTGTGTGACAGGGAGTGTATGTGTGTATGGGGTGGGGGAGGAGAGACAGTCTGTTTTGGGGGACAGAGAGTGTGTCAGCATGCTGTCTTGTAAGTTCAGACAGTGGCAGGAAGCAACCAGTCCTGAGGCAGGGGGAGGGGGAAACCCCATCAGCTCCCACCTCCCTCCCTGGGCTCTCTGCACAGCAATCTCTCTCTCTCTGTCTCTCTCTCTCTCACACACACACACACACACACACACACACACACACACACACACACACACACACACACACACACACACACACACACACACACACACACACACACACACACACACACACACACACACACACACACACACACACACACACCCCAGTAGTGTAGCCGGGGGGGAGCAGGGGGAGCAGCCGCTCCCCCTGTGAGGAAAAACAGTGCTAAGGCGCCGCTCAAGCCTCGCTGGGGTGGCGCTTTAAAAGGCCTGCGGCTACTGCCGCTGCGGGGAGCCACGGGCCTTTTAAAGCGCCGCTGGAGCCCCGCTGCCGGAGCTCCGGCGGTGGCACTTTAAAGGGCCCGAGGCTCCGCAGCGGCTGGAGCCCCGGGCCTTTAAAGCACCGCTGGGTGAGTACAGGGGGAGCAGGGAGGTGCCTTTTTAAAGTGCCGCTCCCCCTGTGCTCAAGACCTGGCTACGCTACTGACATACACACACCTGTGTCCCTGTGTTCAACAGTGGAACATTCCACATTAATGGTTTGCTTTGTGTCCCGGAGGAGATCAGCAGGCAAGGCCTGTCAGAAATGGTGCTTTGAAAGGAGAGGGGCGCATGTCTCCAGGGCAGCTGAGTTCAAAACAATGAGCAGAGCGGTCACTTGAGGCATTATGGGACAGCTCCGGGGGCCAATTACAGCGCAGAAAGCAATCAAGTGTCTACACTGGCAATAGAGCGCTGGAGTCTCTGTGAAAATAGCCTTATGACTCTCGTCGAGTTTTTGCAGCGCTGCAATTGAGGAATTTCTGCGCACAAAGTGGCTTGGCAGTGTGGACGCTTCTGCAGTTTGAGCGCAAAAAGCTGCTTTACTGCGCAGAAACTTGCCAGTGTAGACAAACCCTTAGAATTTTGGTACTCACAAAGGAAACCAGGGTGAAAGATCCAGCCTGCAAATGTTCTCATCCAGGACAGATGTTCAGAATAATATCTTGAGGCAGGGAGGAAGGATAGCTCAGTGGTTTGAGCATTGGCCTGCTAAACCCAGGGTTGTGAGTTCAATCCTTAAGGGGTCCAGTTAGGGATACAGGGGAAAAATTGGGGATTAGCCCTGCTTTGAGCAGGGGGTTGGACTAGATGACCTTCTAAAGTCCCTTCCAACCTTGATATTCTATTCAAAGGCTCCTCACTGTTTTTCCATATAGTGACCCTGAAGGTGGTATTGGAAGGATCAGCTCAATGTAAGGCAGTCCCCTGTTGGCACAGAGGTGGTGAGTGGTTCCTACACCACTTGTGTTTTATGTAACTGGCAAAGGGTTTATGGCTGGGTAAAAGATGGTATGGTCAAGACTTCCCTCATCCAAGCATTACCTTGAGGCCATTGGCAGGCAGAGAAAGTTATATCAGCCTTCAGGTTGGTGTAACTTATGCCAGGGGACTAGCTGGGTGTCCAGACACCCCCCAGAAGCATAAATTTGGCTTGAAGCCACTTTTGCAAAAACCCTTTGTGGGTTGCACTGTGTGCTCCTCAAGGATCTGGGCCAAACATTTTTGACTTGAACAATCACATTTAAAATGATCCCTTCTTTTTTTTTTATAAGCAATCCTGTGTAGGAATGGTAATATAGAAAATTTTGTACAATGCCATTTATTCTATGCTGCCAGGAATTTTTATGCTTGCTTCCAATTTGTGAGTTAGTGTGATTAAATGGCCATGAGAGACACTATAAAGTAACAGCTTCAATAAGCTTTTTTTTTTGGACCCTTTGTTTGCACTGTCCCTGAATTACATTAACATCGAGAGTTACATTAACTATTGCTGTAACTCAGGGCTGGTCCACACTAACCCCCCGGTTCGAACTAAGATATGCAACTTCAGCTACGTGAATAACGTAGCTGAAGTCGAAGTATCTTAGTTCGAACTACAAGGTACTTACCGCGGGTCCACACGCGGCAGGCAGGCTCCCCCGTCGACTCCGCGTACTCCTCTCGCGGAGCAGGAGTACTGGTGTCGACGGCGAGCACTTCTGGGGTCGATTTATCGCATCTAGACAAGATGTGATAAATCGATCCCAGAAGATCGATTGCTTACCGCCGAACCCGGAGGTAAGTATATCAGATCCATCATTTGTGAAGGGAAGTGAAACACAAGGGCTGAGGGACAATCTCTTTTTTGCCTACCTAGATCTCTTGCAGTTCTAAGTAGAACTCACTGAAAAATTTCAACCAGTCCTAGTTCTCAGGCTACATCTCTAGTTTTCTACCAGACAAACACACCTGCACTACTGATTGGAAGGTCCAGAGCTAGTCAAGCAATAATTCCTCAGGACTAATTCCTCATGCCATGTACTTCTTCAAGATACCGCCACCCAGGCGTGCACTAACAATATTTGCATGAGAAAGATATTTAGTAAATAAGACCCTGATCCTGCAAAGTCTTACGCATTTGCTTAAATATTTGCAGGAGTTGAACCTAATTTGGAGTAACAAATTTTTTGGAAGTTGTAAGAAGGGTCCTGAGAGGATATATGTCCTTAATTTCAACCTCAATAACTATTTTGCTAACATCTTAAATTGTGAAATACAGAAGTTATGCTATCAGTGGCCACAAGGTTCTTTTAGTTGTATGGCTTAGACTGCGAGATGACCAACATCAAACCTGGTGCCTTGGTAGAGGTGTATTTCTTTAAAAACAGTTCATTTTATAAATAATCGGAAGGTCCCAGTCCTTCAAAGACACAGATACTTAATTTTACACACAAGTAGAATATTTGATGGGATTACAGACATGCATCGTTAGGCACATTCATAAATCTTTGGAGGATGAGGGCATAAGGAACAGGAAGGATTGTCTAGTAGTTAGGGCATTAGCCTAGGACTCAGGAAGACCTACATTCAATTTCCTACTCTACTATAGATTTCTTGTGTGATCTTAGGCAACTCTCCTTGGCTCAGATTTTTAAAGGGATTTAGGCAATGCTCTGCTCAGTGTTCACCACCTAATTTACGAGCATAAGTCTCATTTTCAAGTGACTAAGGACTTAGGATCCTAAGTCCCATTGACTTTCAATGAGATTTAGGCTGCTAAATCAGTTAAGCATTGCAACACTGAATACCTTTAACAATCTGAGCCTTAGTCTCTTTGTGCCTCAGTTCCTTATCGATAAATGGGGACAATAGTATTTCCCTACCTGAGAGACAGAAAGGAAATATTGCCGACATCATGTCGGTACACATTTTATGTGGTTTCTACCAGCTGCAATCTCTGTGTTATCTGTACTGTCCCTATTCTTTTTGTAAGGGTGACAGGTGTGGAAATCATTCCAACCCCACTGAAGCATGCAACCAAAATGAAACGGTGTAATGCTTGGAATGACCTTTCTATCTAAGCTATCCCTTCTTGCTGACAGCAATAATTGGATTCATAATCGTAAAATAATATGTAATTGGAATTGATTTTAGCTTTTATCTTTTCTAATACACACCAGGAGCTAGCTGTGCTGTTCAATTCATTTCTTGGCATTTTATTCTCGGATCAGTTTATAAGGATTTTTCTCCATTGCGGTGGAAATACTTCTATGCCTCACTTCCAGCCTCTTCAGAGTTGACATTTTTGGTATTACTAATGATTTAGGTGAAAAACATAAATAATATCATCAGATTGAAAATTACACTTGTTGATGCTATTCTAGCTGTATACACTGCAATTATGAATCATGGATTCCACTGGGTCTTCATGCTTCACAGACAGTCAAAAAAAGGCTCATGTTTCTTTGTCTCTTGGAATGGTAATTTCACATCATCTTCTACTTATCATTCCAAGTTGGACAAAAATCCACTTTTTTTTTTTCAGGACACAAACTGAGTGGAATCCTGGCCCCATTGAAGTTGATGAAAGCTTTGCCATTGACATAAATGGCGCAAGGATTTCATCCACTGTCTTGTAGAGAATTCTGTAAACTTTCTGTAACCATCTTTCTCTTCAAGACATTTTGTCCAAACTGAGTCAATCCGCGTCTCAATTGCAACCACAGCCAGTGAAAGTAAATGTGTATATATAATTTGAAATCACTTAATAGTATGTATCAATAGTATGCTTGGAAAATATCTTGCTTTACTCTACTGAAGTTTGTATGATTGCAGGGTCAAACTTTAACTGCTGGGATGGGTTTTACTGGTTATTCCAATGAGTATTGCTGAGGTTCAGAATGCCATGTTTTTCACACCTTAAAACATTTAAGCCTTTCCTTTAAGGCAAACATCCACAGTGTCTGTCTATACATCACCAGTGAATGTTTTTATTGGTAATTTTTTTTCTTGAATCTTTCAGATCTTTTCTTTTCCCTTTCCTTTTATGTCCTCTGCTGTGTTTTCTCACTCTACATGGGAGTAAAAGTCACTCCTGTATATAGGGCTGGTATGAGTCCTAATCACCATTTAAATCCTATTTTCAGGAGTTAAGTGGCACATAAGCCTTTTGCTGGCTCTCTTTACAGGGAATTTCACCCTTAAGCAGTTTCTTCTGGCAGCCCCAAGACCAGAGAACAAATAGCAATCTAAACAACTTTTCAATGCTAACATTTTCTCTGTCCCTGTCTCCTCCTTCAGTTTCTGACTATAAATGAAAATACATTCTTCTAACCATGTATAGCCATTGGTGCCAAAGACCATTCTGCAGCAGAACCCACTCTAGATCCCAAATTTAGGCCCTGATTCTGCAAGGTACTTAAGCATATACCTTACTTTAAACACGGGTAATCTCATTGGGCACATACTTAAGTACATTGCTGAATCACAGCTTTACTCCTGGATGAGCAGATGCTACTTCCACTGAAGTACAGCAGCTGAATTTGGCCCTGTGTCACTGTAAGAATCTATCCCTACATCTCACTTTTAGTTTTGACTTCATGACATAGCACAAAGTGCAGAGTAGAGATTGGCAGTGTCAGAAAGGTATTGCGTGGTAAAGGATCAATTTTTAATATTAAAGCTGCATTTAACAATACAGGGTTCCAAGAAAGACCCCAGAATCCTTTTGCTCACACTTCGAGATACCACAGCACCCAAACTTGTGGGGCCCTGGGAACACAGAAAAGTAGACCAGATAATGTCAAGACTGGGAAAATTTTCTCCTTCCATTTTGATCTATTTCATTAATATATACCAGGTGCCGGTTTGAAGGCAGCTGAAAGACACATTTATAAAAAACAAATGTGCCCCTTCCGCTATTTTTAAAAAGTGCTTTTCAACTGAAGTCAATAAATAGGGTGCTACAATCCACTTGCTTCAGGAAGTTTATTAGTTCATCATACGTTAACACTTTTTAGGGGGGCATAACTTACCATTCATGCTTATAGTATTATGTTGTTCTGGACACCTGATACTATGGTAACAAAGAGATATAGTATCTGTCTATTAGGCCTGGTCTACACTAAGAGTTTATATAGAATTTAGCTGTGTTAAATCGAATTAACCCTGCACCCGTCCACACAAAGAAGCCATTTATTTCGATATAAAGGGCTCTTAAAATCGATTTCTGTACTCCTCCCCGACGAGGGGATTAGCGTTAAAATCAATATTGCCGTGTTGAATTAGGGTTAGTGTGGACGGAATTTGACGCTAATAGCTCCGGGAGCTATCCCACAGTGCACCACTGTGACCTCTCTGGACAGCAGTCCCAGCTCGGATGCTCTGGCCAGGTAAAGCCCCAGGTAAAACCCCGGGAACACTTGAATTTCATTTCCTGTTTGGCGAGTTTGAATTTCATTTCCTGTTTGACCAGCGTGGCGAGCTCAGCAGCACAGGTAACGATGCAGAGCTCTTCAGCAGAGGTGACCATGCAATCCCAGAATAGAAAGAGGGCTCCAGCATGGAAAGAACGGGAGGTGTTAGACCTGACAGCTGTCTGGGGAGATGAATCCATGCTAGCAGAGCTAGCATCGAAAAGACGTAATGCAAAAATCTATGAAAAAATCGCCAAGGCCATGACGGAAAGAGGATACAGAAAGGATGCAACGCAGTGCCGCGTTAAAATTAAGGAGCTGAGACAAGTGTACCAGAAGACCAAAGAGTCAAACGGACGCTCCGGGTCAGATCCCCAGACATTCTGCTTCTACGCTGCGCTGCATGCCATCCTAGGGGGGGCCGCCACCACTACCCACCCATGTCCGTGGACTCCGAGGATGGGGTATTCTCATCACTCACTTCCTCTGAGGTTTTTGCAGACGGGGAAGATGAGGGGGATGATGAGGATGAGGTGGTCGACAGCGCTCTGCACGGCAATTTCCCCGAAAGCCAGGAACTTTTCATCGCCCTCAAAGAGATCCCCTCCCAACCCTCCCAAGGTGGTATCCCGAACTGTGAAGCCGGAGAAGGCACATCAGGTGAGTGTATCTTTTCAATAGAAAAGACATGGTTGTAAAGCAATTGGTTTAATGGTTACTTTGTCCTGAGGACTTGGGATGCATTCCTCACCAGTAGAGCTACTGGAAAAGTCTGTTAACGTGTCTGGGAATGCAGCGGAAATCCTCCAGGGACATCTCCATGAAGCTCTCCTGGAGGTACTCTAAAAGCCTTTGCAGAAGGTTTCTGGGAAGAGCAGCCTTATTGCATCCTCCTTGGTAGGAAACTTTACCATGCCAGGCCAGTAGCAAGTACTCTGGTATCATTGCACGGCAAAGACTGGCAGCATACGGCCCCGGAGTTTGCTGGCATTCAAGCAACATCCATTCTTTCTCTGTCTGTGTTATCCTCATCAGAGTGATATTATTCATGGTGACCTGTTTGAAATATGGGAATTTAATTACGGGGACAGTCAGAGGTGGCCGTTTCTACTGGACTGTTTGCCTGTTCCTGAAAAGAAATCCTCCCCGCAGTTTCCAGCCATGCGGTGGGGGAGGGGAGGGTGATCATTCAGGCTGGGCAGTTGGCGTTCGGCTAGCAGGGAGCTTCCCTGATATCAGCCACGCGGTGGGAGCGGGGAGGGGGATCGTTCATGCTGGGCTGTTGGCGTTCGGCTAGCAGGGAGCTTCCCTGATACCAGCCACGCAGTGGGAGCGGGGAGGGGGGCCGTTCAGGCTGGGCAGTTGGCGTTCGGCTAGCAGGGAGCTTCCCTGATACCAGCCATGCAGTGGGAGCGGGGAGGGGGATCGTTCATGCTGGGCAGTTGGCGTTCAGCTAGCAAGGAGCTTCCCTGATACCAGCCATGCAGTGGGAGTGGGGAGGGGGATCGCTCATGCTAGGCAGTTGGCGTTTGGCTAGCAGGGAGCTTCCCTGATACCAGCCACGCGGTGGGAGCGGTGAGGGGGATCGTTCATGCTGGGAAGTTGGCATTCGGCTAGCAGGGAGCTTCCCTGATACCAGCCACGCTTTTGGGTGACAGCGAAAGCTAGCATCCCAGAGAATGGGATGGCTGGAGTTACTTTGTTTTGAGTTACTTGGCTTTGAGCGTGAAAGGAGGGCGCTGCTGTTAATTAAGGTTTCCGAAGCTGAAAGTCTATGGCTTACCATGGCTGCCCGCTAGCCGAATTCCGTTGCCCAGCCCTGTGTGTGTGATCTGTACACCAAAGCCCCAGGCACTTAATATAAAGATGCAAAATGCGACCTTGTACTGAAAGTATATTTGGCAGGTACTGTGAATGGTGCTGTTCACCGCAAAAGAGTATATGCATTGTTCTGTAAAATGTATCTATTTAAAAAATTCACTCCCTTTTTTTCATCCCACAGCTGCAACTGTCCCTAGGCTTCCCCTGGCATCTCCCTCCCAAAGGCTGTCGCAGATAAGGCGGAGAAAGAAATGCACACGCGACGAGATGTTCTCTGAGCTGATGCAGTGCTCCCTCACTGAAGTAGCTCAGCAGAATGTGTGGAGGGACAGAATTTCCCAGTACAAGGAAGCAGCCAGCGAAAGGGAGGACAGGAGGGATGAGCATGAGGACAGGAGGGACATTCGAGCTGAGAGGTGGCGGCAGGAAGACCAGAGGGTGACAGAGGCGATGCTTGGGCTACTGTGGGAGCAAACCGACACGCTCAGGCGTCTGGTGGATGTTCTGCAGGAACGCAGGCAGGATGACAGACCGCCACTGCAGCACATCTGTAATCACCCTCAGCCCTCCCCAAGTCCCATAGCCTCCTCACCCAGAGTCCCCAAAACTCAGGGGGGAGGGGGAAGGCAACGTGCGAACAACCACTCCACCCCTGCGGATTGCTCAAGCAGCAGAAGGCTGTCATTCCACAAGTTTTGAAATGGCCTTTCCTTCCCTCCTTCCTCCACCCCTCCGCCCACACCCTACCCTGGCCACCGTACCAGTTCTCTCCCTTTCTTCCCAAATCTTGAATAAAATATTGTTGTTTGTGAAACAATGGTGCCTTTATTTCCTTTCAAAGCAAGGTACGCTGTAAGGGGAGAAGGAGGGTTGGATGGGGGTTGATAATTAGAGAGGATAGGCAATATAAACAGAGTAAACAAACGGGATCAGGTTCTCATTAAGAAGAAACAAACATAAGAGTCACTGGTTACCCTGGTCAGTCTGGAAGCTAGTTTTCAAAGCTTCCCTGATGCACACTGCGTCCTGCTGTGCTCTTCTAATCGTCCTGGTGTCTGGCTGCGCGTAAGCTGATGCCAGGCGATTTGCTTCAACCTCCCACCCCGCCATAAACGTCTCCCCCTTACTCTCACAGAGATTGTGGAGCACACAGCAAGCAGCAATAACAATGGGTATATTGGTTTGGCTGAGATCTGAGAGAGTCAGTAAGCTTCTCCAGCGCCCTTTCAAACATCCAAATGCACACTCCACCACCATTCTGCACTTGCTCAGCCTGTAGTTGAACAGCTCCTTACTAATGTCCGGGGCGCCGATGTATGGCTTCATGAGCCAGGGCATTAAGGGGTAGGCTGGGTCCCCAAGAATCACTATAGGCATCTCCACATCCCCAACTGTTATTTTCTGGTCCGGGAAGTAAATACCTTCCTGCAGACGTCTAAACAGACCAGAGTTTCTGAAGATGCGAGCATCATGAACCTTTCCCGGCCATCTGACATTGATGTTGGTGAAACGTCCCTTGTGATCCACCAGTGCTTGCAGCACCATTGAAAAGTAGCCCTTTCGGTTAATGTACTGGCTGCCCTGGTGGTCCGGTCCCAAGATAGGGATGTGAGTTCCGTCTATAGCCCCACCACAGTTAGGGAATCCCATGGCAGCAAAGCCATCTACTATCACCTGCACATTTCCCAGGGTCATTACCTTTGACAGCAGCAGCTCAACGATTGCGTTGGCTACTTGCATCACAACAAACCCCACAGTAGATTTGCCCACTCCAAAATGGTTCGCGACTGACCGGTAGCTGTCAGGCGTTGCAAGCTTCCAGAGGGCTATCGCCACTCACTTCTCAACTGTCAGGGCTGCTCTCATCCTGGTGTCCTGGCACTTCAGGGCAGGGGAAAGCAAGTCACAAAGTTCCAGGAAAGTGCCCTTACGCATGCGAAAGTTTCGCAGCCACTGGGATTCATCCCAGACCTGCAGCACTATGCGGTCCCACCAGTCTGTGCTCGTTTCCCTGGCCCAGAATCAGCGTTCCACGGCACGAGCCTGCCCCATTGCCACTAGGATGTCTAATTTGCAGGGTCCCGTTCTCTGAGAGAGGTCTGTGTCCATGTCCTCGTCACTCTCGTCACCGCGCTGACAACTCTCCTGATTTCTCAAGTTCCGATTCTGGATAAAGCGCACGATAATGCGCGAGGTGTTGACAACGGCCATAACTGCTGCGATGATCCCCCCGGGCTCCATGCTTGCCGCGCTATGGCATCCGCGCTTTCAATCCAAGGAAAAGGGCGCAAAATCATTGTCTGCCGTTGCTTTCCCGGAGGGAAGGGGGGAGTGACTGTTGAATGACGACATGTACCCATAACCACGCACTACAAATTTCTTGGCCCATCAGGCATTGGGAGCTTGACCCATAATTCCAATGGGCAGTGGGGACTGCGGGAACTGTGGGATACCTACCCACAGTGCACCGCTTGGAATGTCGACGCTTGCCCCGATACTGTGGACTCACAACGCCAATTTAATGTACTTAGTATGGACACACACGTTCGACTTCATAATATCGGTTCACAAAAGTTGATTTTGGTAAAATCGGACTACAGTCCGAGTGTAGACATACCCTTACTATATACTTGGGCACTATAATTGGCTTTCTAAGGATGGTACAGTGGGTTACCTTAAGCCACTAGTATTCACTCTTATCTTCAGGGCAGTTTGCAAGGCACACTTGTTTTCCATAGATGGAAAAGAATGGTAAGGACTCTGCTAGGAGTCCTTAAACATGTTTTTCTGCTGTTAGATTATTGGTTGATGTGGAAGGGAGATTACAGGAGTGATCTGTCCAAGATTCTTTATTAAGAATTCTCAAGGAGCTCCTAGAACAAGGGACGGGTGCTCCTTTTTAATGATTTATATGTATAATCTAAGTAAATACATAATGAGAAACCACAGTATCGTCTTAGATTCAGGTTAGGAGCTATTAATAGCACTGTCACTAAAGAGTGGCAATGATGAATTATTAATGTTGTCCATTGTAGCTGATTTAGTACTCAAATTCACCCTCCTGGCCATGTAAAGAGACAATCTGAAACTCAACAAAAATCTGAAAGGAAATTAGGAAATTTTAAATGCCTAAACAATATGAATGGGTTCAAAATTCTGTAATCAACAGAGGTTATGAACTACACATATAATGGGCTGCATCAAAACTTAACTGAAACTTTCCTGTTACTGAAAAAACAAAATAGGCCAAGTCATCAAGAAATGCAAACTGCTTCAATTGTGGCAGCCATCAGAGCTTCAGAAATCATGGTATGACACTCAGCATGAAATCAACCCAGTTCTATCTCACTGGGCAGATAAAGTTATTATATGGGGTATGTGCACGTGTTTTAGAGCCTTTGGCCATTCATCAGAAGGAGAAAGAGAAGAAACAGGGAAAGCATTTGACCTTTCCAAACACAATTCCCATAAAGAAGACATTATTTCTGGAACACAGTTCAGAATTTCAAGTCATGTTTAAAAACACACACAAAAAGTGCTCCTTTGGGACTCATAAGGTTTGACACTAGTTTGAGATCAGACAGGCAGAAAGAGGGAGACTACATTAATTTAACTCCAACTTTTACATTTTCTAGACGAGAAAAGAGCCAAATGCCAAGAGCTTAGGCATTGTGTTTGTTTCAAAACAGAGCAAATTGTAGATCCAATTGTATTACAGCGTCTGAGGAAAGTGTCTTTGGTCCAGTCATTAAGCATACATTTAAGTTTTTTTCTTTTTCCTGTCCCCCAAACTTTTTTGAGGCATTTTAATTCTAGATTTGAAGCTCAAGACTGTGAACCAGAACAAGTCAAGTACTAAAGTGCTAGAGCTATACTCAGAAGGGCTCAAAGTAAGGCTGGTCTTTTCTTTGCTGGTAAGAGTTGCATCATCCATCTCAGTCCAACACAAAACAGGCATCATGAAAGAAGAGCATAAAATGAATAGCAAAGTACATCTTAGATCACCCAGAGTCCCCAAATACTGGCCTTCTAAGAGATGAATCTATGCCTTTGTATTTCCCTGCCATATTCTTTTTACATCACAGAGGGAGGGACTGAAATGAATCTGGGCAATTTTGGTCCCATATCAAAATCTTTTTGGAACCTGCACAATGTTAAATCAGTATGACAATGTATCCGATTTATTAAAACAAGCAGGAAACCATCATATTTAACAAGCCAGAGTGATCACAATGTGTCCACTTAAATACTCTTGTTCATACAAGATGAAAAGCACTTAACAATGAGTCTTACAACAACTCAGCAGGTGTCATTTGAAGCGAAAAAGAGGAACACCCACCTCAGGCATTGGGAGTAATTTTTGAAAACAAGCTGCACTTTTTGCCTATCTCCATTTAATAAAATGTACTCGGCATCGCACACAAAAGCTTAAGGGACAAGTAATTTAATGGTTTACCTCCTAGGGTTGCTCTCATTGTTTTATCACTAGTGAAAGAGCCAAACTGATCACAGCAGTATGAAATATCTAGTTCATTCATGTGCCATGCTTTATCCAATGTCAGGACCTGCTGGTGTATGGATTTCCTGAAGACTCAGGCTAGTCATAAACATTGGGCAGAAGCTTGCAAAATATGCATGTATTTTACTCACTTGGTGAAGTTAATAAAGGCTGATATTCAAAATGAACTGCAGGTGTAAAGTAATCTAGTCCTTGCACATTTTCAGGTGGGAGGAGCTATCTCAATGGAATTCCACTCACAGAAAGTCTAGGAGAGCAGACAGTGTATACAAGGACTTATACTAGGGTGGCCAAACTTAGGCCTGGTCTACACTAGTGGGGGGGATCGATCTAAGATACGCAACTTCAGCTACGAGAATAGTGTAGCTGAAGTCGACGTATCTTAGATTGACTTAAATTCACTTACTTTGCGTCCTCGCGGTGCGGGATCGACGGCCACCGCTCCCCCATCGACTCTGCTTCCGCCTCTCGCCGTGGTGGAGTTCTGGAGTCGATGGCAGAGCAATCGGGGATCGATTTACACTAGACGCGATGGATCAATCCCTGATAGATCGATCACTACCTGCCGATCTGGCGGGTAGTGTAGATGTACCCTTACTGACTCTCCGAACTGCATACGACAATCTTCAGAAATTCGAGAGCTGGGGCACAGGGCTTCAGCCCCGTGGGTGGCATCTGCCAGGGCTCAGGGCTTCAGACCGCTCCTGCTGAAGCCCTGAGATTCCCCTCCCCCCAGGCAGAAGCCACTACCCCGCTGCAAGGCAGAGGTCCTGAGCTCCCCGCCCCTCCAAGTCTGGTAAGTGGAGAATGGAGGCTCCACAAGCTGCACTTTAACAGTAAAAGTAAAAAGTGACTTGTGAGACACAGTTTGACCACTGCTGGCTTACACCAAGGGCAAAGAGAAGGTGGTGGTCTAAATTGCTGGCCAGCAATTATCAGTTGAAAAATTATGACCAGATTAATTTCCTTTGCAGAATGCAGGATGAGAGATGTTGTGAACTCTGCTGGTATTCTTTAAATAATCTACCTAATTTCTCTCCCACCCCCCTCCGCACTGCCCCCCATGCATAGTGTCCTCCCAATTACTCTTTGGCTAGTCGTCATCCTCACCTCCTTCAAATCCCCCCAACACCCTATTTCTTATGACCAGAAATAAACAATTTCATTTTTGGTAGATTTGCAAACACAAAAAGGAAAATTAACTTAGAATAATTTATTCACTTTAAGATTTACATTTATTTAGTTACACTGCATATACCTGTTTCTCAGATGGGTTCTTCCACTAAATTAGACTGGGGTGAAATCACATTTTTAAATGGACTACAATTCAGTCCCTGGATTTGCAAGTGCACAGTTAGAGAGCAACATGCATGTATTTATACTTGCAGTTAATTGTAGGTTCTAAATTGGAATCTTTACACACAAAAATGCAACACAGGCCTGGAATGTTATTCTATGTCACAGATGCAGAATAAGAAATTAGACACAGATTTTTTTCTGGAGCTTTGGAACCTGATTTTGATCTATTTCAGTAAAATACCCAAACTCAGCTAGGCTACCCTTGCTACAATGCAGGATTACAGAACACTTTCACCCTACCAGGAAGACATTTGAGTTCCAACATGCTGTATAGTATACCCACAGCTTGGGGAAAAAAATCAAATACTTATAATCAAGGAAAGCTGAGTGTTTGTATTTCCATTTGAGTTTTCTTGAGGAAATCATTAACAACACAACACTTACAAAGGAGGACACATTTAAGACATTCTTTGTAAACTGAATAGTATTAATTTTAATGACAATTCCACTGGCCTACATAATGTTCTTTAGTAGTGAAACAAAACCATGGGATTAGGCCAAATATTGTCATGGCAACAGAAAGAAAAAAATCATTCTAAAAGGGTTTCCAATAAGCAAGAACAGCTAGTATTCAGTAAGTAGCCTTCAATAGAAGTTAACATCTGTTATTCATTTGTTGTTTCTAGGTTTGAAGAAAAGCAGGATAATTGGAAATAGTACCATGTTCTGGGAACATATTGAGTGAAAGGACTCTTAATGTTTTTTTAAATATTGGTCTATTTATCCTTGAAAACATTTAGCATCTACCTTTTTAGTCCATTTATAAACTGGACAAGCTAGGTGGAAGTTGTCTAGATTCAATTATTTTCAAGAAATGGAAGATCAAAGCAAGTTCCTTGTGTTTAATAAGGAGAAACTACCTCTCCAGCTGAGCAAGGAACACCTCTTTTTGGACACAGAGGGTTGGAGAAAGAGAAAAATGACAAGAAAAGAAATGGAATGTACCAGTGGTAAATGTTTAGTATTCTGATTATTATCCCCAATCCAATAAAGCAATTAAACATTTGCTTACCTCCAAGCACATGAATATTTCCATTGACTCCAAAGTTGGACTATTCATGTGCTTCAAGGTAAGAACATGCTTAAGCAGAGCTAGATGACATTTTTTTGTGAGAAAGCTTTTTCCCACTAAAAAATGCAGAGATTCAGGTCAACCTAAACAATTCACTAATTCAAGTCAAATTCACAAAAGTTTTGATCAAAAACCAGAAAATCCTGAGACACCTCCTCCAAAAGAAATCTAAACAATTCATTTCAACATTTTCAAAATGAAATTTATCAATTTTTTTAATCCAAAACACCATTTTAGTTAAAATTTTACTGTGACTTTGTAGGGGGAAAAAGGATAATACCCATCCATTCCCCATGAAACATTTAATATTGGGCTGAATTAACCATTAACAATTTTTTAAAACGTTTTCATTTTGATAAAAATATATGAAAAACATTTGTTTTGGGTCGACCTAAATATTTTTATTTTGTTTTCTGGTTTAGTAGCCAAACCAAAAAAGTTAGTTATTTACACAGCTGTAGGCTTAAGAGTTTTGCAGGATCAGGTGCTTTAATAACTCTCCAAATGTCATCTATGAGAAAGGGATTGAAGGGGAAGGAAAATGAGGGACTGTGCGTAAATCCCCAAGGGGCTCCTGGAAGCGTAAGATATGGAATAGTATTATTGGGCTAAATCCTGACTTAGAATTTTACTCCTGGAAAACTCGCTTTGATTTTAATGGGTCAGATATTGAGAATGCACAAAGAAGTAAATGGACTTCTTTGAGAATTTTGCTGAATAAGTACAAACTAAATGAAGACTTCAGAATTTGGTCCATCCCATATAATGAAAATCTGAGGCCATTCAAGATATATTTTAATAGTTTTAAAATAAAAATGATTGCGTCCAAAAACCTCTCCTATATTATTATATATATAAATCAAATTCAAGCCCCCATTGTGCAAGGCGCTGTACAAATTTATGGTGAGACACAGGGCCAGATTTGTAACGTTATTTAGGAACTTAAAGATGCAGATTGGCACCTAATGGGATTTCCAAAAGTACCTAGGCATCTATCACCATTTAAAGCACTTAAATACCTTTAAAAATCTGGACAACAGTCCCTACCCCCATGAACCTATAATAGATCCTGAATATCTAACATGAGTAGTTGGGGTTTTTTTGTTTCCCTTCTTCCCCACTTCTGTCAAACAACCAGAAATTTTTATTGAGTAAAATAAATTCCCTACAGTCTCACCATCCAGTCTCACTAACTTAGCCCTAAAGACAACCAATGAAAAGTTGCTGATCATTGTACATAACTATGTGGCTAAACATCTATTATTAATCGTTATATATTCTTTTTGTATAATGTACTGAGATCAATAACTATTATCATGCAAAAATCTCCTATGGCATGTGATAGTGTGATTGATCAGTACAACGGACAATAAATTGATATTTTTTCATTTGGCTGGCTCCTCTGCTAAAATTAACGAAAGCATGGGACAGCTGACAAGGCAGTTAATAAACCCCTGCAAAATAGCAAACACACACGCACACACACACACACAAAAGAAAAAAGAGAGAGAGAGCATGAACTAAACCCAAGGAATTAAAATGCTGATGGATCATGGGAAATAAGATTCAAGTATAAAAAGGTGAAGAGATTCTACTCCATTTTCCCAACAACATGTTTCAGAAAAGGTTTCTGACTCTGAGTTTGCAACATGTTGCTCGCCATGAAGATCTGATCCTCTCTGCAACCTGTTTAAATGGCATGTTGCATTCCACATTGAACAGACATTTTGCAAGGATCAGTACAATAGCGTTACTTCTCCCTACCACTTTGTAAAGTTTTCATAAGAAGGCACTGGTATATAAAATACCCAGGGAAAGTACAAAGATCCATAAATTAAATACATGTCTTTGGTTTCAGTTTGTAACATTAAACATAAGCACAATATCCAGCTTTATTTGAATTTTCAGATTATTGCAATTTGGCCCCCATCTTCAAAGTCCAATATACTGCTCTACCTCTTCCTTCGCTCCAACCCGATAAAAACAGAGATAAAAGTTATTAACACTGTCCCTCCCCTTTCCAGGCCAAAGGTAAAGCAAACTGTGAGGCAAGAATAAGATATAACCGTTGGATATATAATGTGCTCTGTGCAATACCAAGTTTGACTCCATTTTGTCAGAACACTCATCCACCTGGGGCCAAAGTTTCAAAGAGATTTAAATTCAGCATCTGTTGTGTGCATGCAATTTTTCATGCACACTCACTTGTCTGTACAAATTAAATATTTTAGGGGCTTGATTTTCAACTCGGCTTCAGTCCAGATTTTAATTGTGGTGTTCAATTTTGCACCTGCAGTAACTATACATTCAATAAACTGCAGATGCAAGTGGTAGCACTTAGACATTTACCTACATATTTGCAACAATAAGTCCTTGGGACAGATTCCTGGCTTCAGAGGAGCTGTGCATGGCACAGGCTACTTTTCTGCTTCACTGAATTTGGTGCCAACCTGGTCTATAAATTATGCAGCCTAATGTTTTAACTTACAGTGGTTCGAGTGTTCCTCTGAGAACCACTATACTGGCCAGCGGTAAATGCAGCATAGAGTACTTCATACACCCCCTTTTCCCCCCAGCCAGCCCCATGAGCCACACACAAACTCCCCCTCTGCCTGGTGAGGAGAATGTAGATTACAGCTAGCTAACAGCTTTTGACATCTGGGGAATCCTCTATATTAGAGCAGATGTCCTTCCTTTGTGACACAAAAGGGACGGAGCTGAGGGCCAGGATCTGCCTGACTGAATCTGAATGCTACTATCTGAATGAAAAAGTGTGGACACAATATTTAAGGGTGCACATTTGCACTTGAAAAATTAGAGGCCTTTACTGAAAATCAGAGCCTAGATATACAAAATATTTGTGCTTGATGTGCATTCAATTTTAATGGGGTTTGCACTCAGTTTGTATGCAAGTAGTTTTGACAATTGATAATACAAAGCCATGAATAAATGATTCTGTTCACAAAATTGAATGCATAGAAATAGAGACAAATATGGCTCATAATTGTTTTTGCGACTCTTCTTATCATTGCAAGGTCAGACAAAATATTTCTGGTTTTGACATACTTCTGTTTCAGTATTCTGCCTCATTGTATTTGTCAGTGTTTGGCTATATAGCAACTTGATATATAGGAAAAGAACTGTATTAAACAATTATTACAATCAACAAAGACCAAATTCTAAGGCACTTAGGGTGGAATCCATAAAGCCGTTGCAACACTGAACATCACAACATCTAACTTTTAGGTGCCTGGAATCATAGAATATTAGGGTTGGAAGGGACCTCAGGAAGTCATCTAGTCCAATCCCCTGCTCAAAGCAGGACCAATACCAACTAAATCATCCCAGCCAAGGCTTTGTAAGCTGGGCCTTAAAAACCGCTAAGGATGGAGAGTCCACCACCTCCGTAGGTAACCCATTTCAGTGCTTCACCACCTTCCTAGTGAAATAGTGTTTCCTAATATCCAACCTAGACTCCCACACTGCAACTTGAGACCGTTGCTTCTTGTTCTGTCATCTGCTACCACTGAGAAGAGCCTAGCTCCATCCCCTTTGGAACCCCCCTTCAGGTAATTGAAGGCTGCTATCAAATCCACCCCCCCACACACTCTTCTCTTCTGCAGACTAAATAACCCCCGTTTCCTTAGCCTCTCCTCGTAAGTCATGTGCCCCAGCCCGCTAATCATTTTCGTTGCCCTCTGCTGGACTCTCTCCAATCTGTCCACATCCCTTCTGTAGTGGGGCACTACTCCAGGTGTGGCCTCACCAGTGCCGAATAGAGGGGAATAATCACTTCTCTCGATCTGCTGGCAATGCTTCTACTAATACAGCCCAATATGCCATTGGACTTCTTGATAACAAAGGCACACTGCTGACTCATATCCAGTGTCTCGTCCACTGTAATCCCCAGGTCCTTTTCTGCAGAACTGCTGCTTAGCCAGTCAGTCCCCAGCCTGTAGCGGTGCATGAGATTCTTCCGTCCTAAGTGAAGAACTCTGCACTTGTCCTTGTTGAACCTCATCAGATTTCTTTTGGCCCACTCCTCCAATTTGCCTAGGTAACTGTGGACCCTGTTCCTACCCTCCAGCATATCTACCTCTCCCCCCAATTTAGTGTCATTTGCGAATTTGCTGAGGGTGCAATTAATCCCATCATCCAGATCATTAATAAAGATGTTGAACAAAACCGGCTCCAGAACCGACCCCCGGGACACTCCGCTTGATACCAGCTACCAACTAGACATAGAGCCACTGATCACTACTCATTGAGCCCAACAGTCTAGCCAGCTTTCTATCTACTTTATAGTCCATTCATCCAATCCATACTTTTTTAACTTGCTGGCAAGAATACTGAGGGAGACCGTATGAAAAGCTTTGCTAAAGTCAAGATATATCACATCCACCGCTTTCCCCATAGCCACAGAGCCAGTTATCTCATCATAGAAGGCAATTGGGTTGGTCAGGCATGACTTGCCCTTGGTGAATCCATGCTGACTGTTCCTGATCACCTTCCTCTCCTCCAAGTGCTTCAAAATGGATTCCTTGAGGACCTGCTCCATTATCATAGGAACAACACTGAGATCCACAAAGATGAGTTAAGTGCATAGGCTGTCTATACATTGAATGGCAAGAGAGCGTTGCCTTAGAATGCAATCCACAAAAGCCAGCATGCTATGCGACTCCCAGGCTAAACTAGCTGGTGGGAGATACCAATGGGTAAGCCCTTTCCCTTTTCCAGGGTTAGGTGCCAAAGGCTGCAAGAAAGCACTGAGCTCTGCTTGAGATATACAAACAGGACCGCATCTCCTGGCTTAGACACTTATGTAGTTTCTTGTGGGAATGAGTTAGGCACCTGCCTTGCTCCACACAAAATGGTTGGAGAATGAAGTGCCCATCTTATAACTTTTAGGCCAGCAGTTACAGTGGGAGATCCAGGTTCAATTCCTTCCTCCCCGGCAGAAGACGAGAACGATTTGGAACTACAGTTACCCTTCCTTCTCTCAGGAGAGTGCTCTAACCCAACAGATGCTGGGAATCGGGATCCCTGTGTCTCTCCAGTTGAAGCTGTTCCACTGTGGATAAATAAAGAGTGACTGGAGCAGGGGAACTGGCCCCGGGTTTCCTGCCTCCCCCTCCATCTGGGTGCTCTAACCAGTGGACTACAGGATCATCCCCACTCTCTCTATATATCTGGCCCAACTATTCAGCCACAGTGGAACATCTTCAACAGGAGACCTTGAGGGAGTCCTATGTCAGAATATCAGTGGTTAGAGCTCTCTCCTGAAAGGTGGGAGACCCCTGTTCTAATCCTCTCTCATCTTCCATGAGGGAAGAAGTGAACTTTGGTCTTCCACATCCCAGCTAAGTGCTCTAACCACTTAGCAAAAAGTTGTAAAGTGGGCAGCACCACCTCTGGGTTGGGTCCCTTGGGTGAGTCACCAGGGAATTATTACTTTGAAAAACGTAGACGTTGGCTGAGTTTAGGTGCCCACAATGTTCAGTGGGAGTTTTGTGGATTTCTATGGGAGACTTAAGCACATAACTCTGGGTTTAGGTGCCTAAGTAGCTTTGTGGATTCCACCCTTAGTTTTCACTCAGTCAAAACTCTCATTGACTATCCTTAAGGGCAGATGTTGTTTCTAGGACCGAAGCCAATATAGGCCATGCCTATTGTGGACTGACTCCAACTGGACAGCTAAGAGAGGTTGAGGAAAATGTAATATAATGGAAAACTGGAATTTAGAGAGAGTAAAAGTGAACTGTAGTTGTCTTTTTTTTAATCTGAAAGATTTCCCAGTTTTAATATGCAGCATAAAGGTGATTACCTTACACTGTGTGCTGTGGAAATCACTTCAGATAGCTATAGATCATATAATAATGCTTGAAGTGAAATAGGAGGCTGATTTATCTTCATTGTCCATTATTGCAATTCAGTGCAATTTATTTAGGACCACTGTCTCTCACTCTGAGGGAAATGGAGTACAAACACATTAATCATCGTTGCCTGTATCTTGGATACCAGCAGTTGGGATAATTAGTTTGTTACTCTCTGCGTGGACAATCTTTTCATGTGCAGCAAGATAGACCTCAGCCTAATCATCTGTAGTGCACTACTTCATGAGCTATTCTGTAAGTGTGTAAGGGCTTATTTGTGTCACATACTGCAAGCATGTGAAAGCTTGTTAAGGTTTGGAAATAAGTGAAACCATAGGGCCTTCGTTTAGGGCCAGATTGTGGCTCTTCAGACATTATGAGTGTTGGGGAGAGTTTGGTGTCATACCACCTCTGTGAGAGCATCTGGAATCATGCTCCATATAAGTATTATGCTTCCTACATTGCAGAAGGAGCACAGCTACTGTGACGCTCTTTAAAAGGATGCAGTTTATCATGTGACAAAAGTAAAGAACAGGGCTGGCTCTAGGCGCCAGCAAAACAAGCTGGTGCTTGGGGCGGCACATTTCTAGGGGTGGCATTCTGGCGCCGGCCATACCACCCCTAGAAATGTGCCCTGGCCACCCCAGCTCACCTCCACGCTGCGCTGCCGCTGCCCGGCTTTCGTGCGCCGCCACCACTCAGCTTCTCACCCTCCCGAGGGGCCGCAGCACGCGAAACAGCTGTTTCGCACGCCGCTTCTCCCCCTCCCTCTCTCTCTCCCAGGTTTGAGAGCCTGGGAGGGAGGGGGAGAACCCAAGCTGCTGCGGCGTGTGAAACAGCGCAAGCCTGGGAGGGAGGGGGACGCTCAGCTTCAAAGCCTGGCGGGGAGAACCCAAGCGGCAGCACGCAAAACCCGCACGTGGCAAGCCTGGGAGGGAGGGGGAGAACCCGAGCTGCGGCGACAGAGCAGAGGTGAGCTAGGGTGGGGGATTGCGGGGGGTGGGGGGGCACAGGAAGCAATGGGGTGGGGGAAATGTAGCACCTGTGGGGGGAGGAGGCGGGGCTGGGGATTTGGGGAAGGGGTGGAGTTGAGGTGGGGCCGGGAGTGGGGCAAGAAAAAACGGGCGGGGGGGGATTTTTTTTGCTTGGGACGGCAAAAATCCTAGAGCCGGCCCTGGTAAAGAATCACAAGAAAAGTCACTTCCTTCTAATGCTGAAGGAGTAATTAGATCAGAATAAAGAAAACTGGTCTTCCCTGAAGCTACCTTTGTTCCTGTGTCTGCTTTGTTATAGGGCTTTTGCTGAGAACCTTTGCCAGACCCTTCCTCTTCAGTTTCCTGAAATAGTTGTAAAGAAACAGCACACATCTTCATCCATCAGCTGCTCTCCTGTACCCCCACAGGGCAAATTTAGCTGGCCTGCACAAGGGGGAGGGATTCCTGACTGCTCCTTTTCCCTCCCCACCCTGCTCACTTCTCATGTAGTGTTTGTGATGACTGAGATTAGGACAAATGTTTGTTGAAGCTAAAATTCATGGGAGTTTTAACATGGTTTATTGTGACATTTTAGATCACTTAGATAAATTATTTCCCACTCTTTCCAGCTCCTGCTTGATCCTCTGGGTTAGGGGTGGGGATTGGAGGTTCTACTCCGACTGCACTGGTGTTGTCAAAGCAGCAGATGGAAGACAGGCTATCCAAGGACAAGAGGTCCACCCCAGTCCCTGAGTTCCCTAGAAGTGTTCCCCTGTGATATTCAGCCCCTGATACTGGCTACTTATAGAAATCCCCGATCCTCTGCCTCCAAAGGAGCAGTGTTTCAGTTTCACCTTACATCACCTCAGCTGTATAATGCACAGCACTCATGAGCACTCATAAAAAACAAAAGGTTGATTTAAGAAAGAATAGAGATGCCATTATAAACGAAAGAGTGTGATGGAAACAAATGCTCACAATACAAAACAAAAATCGTAAAATGCAGACTAGGCTCTACGCTTAATACTTACCTTTCCTAGCTAATAAAGTAGGTTCCCTTCCCCCCCAAAGTTCAGTCTGTTGCAGAGCTGGCTAGATTCACAGGAACCAGAATCCATTATTTTATGAAAAACACCCCTGCTCCCCAAGATGTCTCCTCAATGCATGGATGCAGACTGCCTCTCCCGACTCTGGGTTATCAAATCTCTTGACTTTATTCATAAACAGGGTGTTCCCCTGTCTGTTATAATGTTCCTATTTACCTCCAAGTGGTTTTGATTGTTTGCCATTGTCTTTGGTGGTTTTCCATTGACTGTTCTGTGATGGGGCAATGGTAGAGAACAGAACCTAGTATTACCTCGTCAGCTGACCAGAGAGGGGTGGCAATTCCCTCCTACACAGATAGGCCATCACCAAGTAATATCAATCCCTGGTGACTCCTTTTAACCATAAAATGAAATATATAGTTACATTGTTCCTTAAATATTACCCATACACATGATTATGAACTTTGCAAGTTTTCAAGAGATACATTACATGTTACCCTTTATGGGCAAATACCCTGTAAGTATGTGTTTGATGTAGTGAGTTTGTCAGGTCTGAGACAAGTAGTTTGCAAAGAAGAGGGGACTGCTTGCCAAGGGGCTCATGTGTCACAACCCCAAGCATCTATCTACTGCCCAAAGTAGGCTGAGAACCTACAGGGGGTCACTGCTGCCATCAAAATGAGCAGAGTGGGGAAAGGGAGAGAGCAAAGAAGCAGCTGCCTGCAGCTATGAGCTGTGAGAACCAGGTAAGTGCTTTTCTTCTCAGCACTTCCTTCCCTGCTAGTTGTTACAGACTTTGATCATCTGCTCCTGGCCAGTCACAGCTTTTCTCACCAAGTTCCATTCTATCTGGGTCTCAGGTAAGGAATGGCAGGGACTCTGCACCAAGAACCTTTTTGAACATATAGGCAATTTCCACTCTTGAAGTCTTACCGAAATGAAAGGGTGATATCAGACTGTCACCCACTTCCACATCAGTCATTTGAAAAAGTAATTTTGTTTTACGTGCAACATGAATCAGGTGGAGTGAAGTAGAAATTGACCATTCCTATCCTATGGTGTCACTAATGCTAGAGGTAATTTCCATTGAACTTTAAGAGCCAGCAAGGAAGATTTAAAGTGAATCACATAGGGAGACTATTTGTAGATAGCAGCTCTATGTGTTAATGTGGCATTAGTAGCACAGACAGGACATTGTGTGCTAATGATGAAGAACCATATCATATAAAGGCATTTCTCTCCATGATGTATCTCACATCACATACAAAAAAGGTTAATTAACCTGCCAATGTAATAAAATTAGAAGCAGGACATTAATAATCATCTAGAGTAAGGATCACTTCCCCTTATCTGCTATAGCCAACCTTTCTTAAGGCCTTAACCCAAAAGTAGTTAAGCACCTTCAACTCACATTGGAGTCAAAGGGCGTAGAGGGTGCTTAGCACTTTGCAAGATCAGGCTTTTAGAATGGACTGCGTTTCACATTCTAATCTTGGTCTGATCTGCCAACAGGATGAGAAAAACATGTTTTCAGGGACACCAAGGAGATCTTATGTAACAGCATATGCTGAGTGACAGTCATTCCACTCCTCCCCCATTTCTACCTTTTAACCTTACAAGTGTAAAGGATGCAATGGCTTTTGTTTCATTTAAATTGAGCCCCACTGCACTGGTTTCACACCAGGTCTCTAAACAGAACCATTTTAATGTTTCATCATTCCCAACTGGCTGTCATTTCACAGTCTGTTGTTTATTCTCTAAGACAATATGGAAGATTAATAGTTTTACTGTAAAGGGCTCACGATTATAGTACAAGATCAGTAAAGCTCAACACCAGAGTCTCTAATAGTCTTTTGTGCAACTTGAAAACACAGGACAAGAAAATGGGAAACCTGAGGTTAGGTGTATACACATTTAGAACTTACACTTTGCCACAGCTCCTTTTCCTTTTATCCGTCTGTCTGCCCGGTCCTCAGTTGTCCTGAGTCCTCCTAATTATCTTCAACCTTTAGAAACCACAGAAAGAATCTGACTTGACTGATAGCATTACAGGGGGAACCAATACATTGCGGACAGTGTTTGTAAAAAGCAGTAAGCTGAACTAATATGCACAGGGTAATAATAAAATAATAATAAATAATAAATAGCAACTTTATAGCACTCTTCATCTGAAGATCCATAAAAGGTTAAACTCTGACTATCCTTTTTCAGGTGCCAGTTGAGGGAACAGTCCATAGTACTTCTTCCCCTTGCACGCCACTGACGGCCCAGGTAGAAGGCTACTGACAGTGCCCCCGCCCCCCCAAAGCATTAGGGGTGGGGACAAATGCTATTCCCAGTGGTGCTTCACAGTTCCAATGGGATGTACCCAGCTTGGATCAAAGCAGGACTAGGCCCCACCTGCTCATAGCATCCGACAGCAAGCACAAAGGAAAGTGCATGCCGTGCCTTTGTAGGGCAGAAGTGCCAGTGCCCGTAACATCTGTGCCTGACCTGCACCTGCCTTTGGCAATTCACAGGCACTTTTCCACACCCTGCCAGCAGTATTCCTACTAGAAAGGCCAGCATTTGGCCCTAATTAATCACACCTGGCAGCACACCTGTGAAAAAGGGAAATATTAGGAACCATGGCCCAGATCCTCAGTGGGAGTGGTGCCTAAATACTTTTGAGTAGCTGGGTCCAGGTAATGTTAGGAACCAGATCATCAGCTGGTATAAACAAGTATAGCTTTATTGACTGAACTGGAGCCACTGTGCTTTACACCAGCTGAGAATTTGTCCCTTGGTCTATTTTACAGACATTTACACTGAGGCACAGGGAGGAACAGTAATGACTTACTGAACACCACATACTGAGGGGGTGGGGGGAAGAGTCAGGACTAATATCCAGGGCAGGATTCCCCCCTTCCGTCTGACTCCCTGCTATAGCCTCTAGTCAACAATGCCTCCCCTTTACCTTCCTGTGGATGAAGATGTGCAGATCTTGACCAAAACTTACTGATCCAGGCTGTTGTTCACTACCCCTTTTTATCCTCCCTGACAAGGCAATGGACACACCACTCCGTTTCAGCTAGTGCTTGACTTCTTGTACACATCTGTTTTCTGTAATTTTGTTGGGGGAGAAAACCCCGTAACAAAGCCAACTTGGTGTCCATAATAGATTTGCAGAACCACAATGAATTCAGAACAGTGATAATAGGTAATGATAATTTAACCAAAAAATATAGATTTGCTTCTACTCTTTCACAGGCATATGCCCTGACTTGTCCCCCACCCCTCTCCCTTGGCCTGCCACACAACCTGTCTATGCTGTGCAGGGAGAGCCTATGGGTCTCCCAGTTATGCATCAGGTTTAGGATATAGAAAGTCCTGCCTAAACTTTCCCCCCTGCAGATCTGCTGTAGTTTTACTCCTTTCAGAGCCCTACTTGTATATAGAGCTGGGAAGCAGTATTTGACCCTACAGTCTTTTAGCTAAGGGCCATTATTTAGTTCCTGATGTTCTAATGTGTGTGTGTGTGCGTGCGCACATAGTGTGTAACTAATCTTAAGAGAAGATAATTATTTGGATGTGTCTCAATCAATTGGTTGTCTCGCAGACAAAGGCTGGTTGTTGTAACCTGTTGTGAATGAACATGTAAAGGAGAGATTAATCTCTCCAACTCTCATATTAGGAAATAAAGCAAAAGAATGAAAGAGGAATCCTGACCCCATTGAAGTCAGTGGGAATTTTGCCATTGACTTCAACGTGGCCAGGATTTCACCCTGAGAATTTTCCATAAGGAAAGCCAGATTGGGCTCACGGTTTATGAGTTGTCTTCCAATGTCAGTGAATGAACCTAGCACACCGTCTTTTATTTCCAAGTGCTACATTAGAAAACTGAACTAAACATATAGGAAAAGAAGGAAATCACAGATGCATTTAAATAAATAAGCTTTGCTTTGTGACAAGGGAATAGAATATTAATGAATTTGCTGACCCCACTTTGGTACTTTTACAAATGCAAAACATAACAACTCTTGTTTTCACGAGGGACTAGTATAGCATTAGGGAGAGGGATTATAAAATGGAGAATATCTCCAGTTAACTGTTTGCTTGTCCTGTTTAGCTGAGTACATGCTATCTGCAAACAGCAACTTTTTGCAGTGTTGCCAACTCACACAATTATGTCACAATTCTCTGTGTTTTGTTTTTTAAAGCCTCAGATCCTGGATTACATGAGAATCTTAGGTACATGAGAATCTCAGGTCGTTTTTCTTTGTTTGTTGCTGGGTTACTGTTACTTTGTTTCAATAAAGTTTGCTAGGATTGAGGAGAAAAGCTTGACTATATGACCCAAATGCACTCTGACGACTCAAAACCGAGAACAAAAACAACAAGAACCCCCAAATTATTTTTAATCTTATTATTTTGGATGGATTGACTCATGATTTTTGAACATTTGGGGTGGGCGATACTTGCTTTTTAAATAACATCTCAGAAAAGCACACTCCCCCCAGAAATTGCTGTGATGCATTCAGTAGATATTTTAGCTCAGTAAGATTATTTAAGGACTGGATGATTGTGATATATTATAGACATGATTATTCATTGTTAACAATTTTCTATCCCACTAAAAATAAAGTGCTTTTAAAAAATGAATAAGGTTGTAAATTTGAAATATGCATATGACCAAACATTGTCTCAGATTTTTTTTCCCGATTGAAGGACATCCTTTTTCATCATGCATCTATGTATCAACAGCAAAGTTCATCTTAATAGTCTTTTTTTTTTCTTTGAATGACCCTATTTGTGTCTTTCAATGATGCCTGGTTATAAAATAGAATAACAGAGGCAAGAAGCGAAGACAATAAAAATTGCCCTTCCTATTTCCTGTAGAAAATGCACAGATTTTGGGACGGAAATCCCAATAGATCTTGCCTGTAAAATTCTACACGGAATATTGTCATAAGGTATCTTGTCCATTAAACAAGAGCAGTGGTTTACTATACAGTTTAAGGGTAGGCCGCACAGACAATATAATATGAAATTTTACTAAGCAAAAGGAAAACTAAGGCACAAAGAAATGTTTAGGTTTCTTTTTTTTTTAACATTAATTCACATGAATATTTTTCAAAAAGGCTGACTCTTACTGAGGCTTCTTCAATGTGATGATTACACATCTAGGCATACAGTGCAGGATGTACTGCATCTGGTCTTGCTTAACAGGCATAGACTGAAACACATAAATTAAGCTGTAGTCAGTGAGGTACTTTGCTTCTATCCCTAGTAAAGCAATGAAACAAAGATTAAGAAAACAAAACCGTAAGATCTAGATTTTAAACATTGCAACCTGTCCTGAGTAAAAGGAAGCATGCAGTGGCACCATCCTTGGAGACAAACAGTGCAACACTGTATGGAAAGTCATAATTCTTTTGCTGGTTCTCCCTTTACTCTAGGGGAGAAGTAATTTGCCACTGGCCTTTACCAGTTTAGGTATATGGAGTCTGGGGACCTATACCAGCAGCAGAGTAATTCCTGTTTGTATCAGCTCAGCCTTACTGGCATGCACACTGGGGAAAATGGGGTGGAGGGGGGAAGATGGCCCTACATAGGCAGCTCTTCCTTCATATGCTGTGAACCATAATGTGGGTATCCTGTTTGGAGGATTATGGAAATGCCTTATGCCCTCTTCTTACTCCGTGCGCTGTCATAAAAGCAGGTTATAATCCCGCTTTAAATACCTATGTATATATATGTCCCCCATTACTGGAGTATCTGAGTGGTTCACCATCTTCACAGATGTATTTATCTTCACATTGATCTGTGATGTAAGGAAGTACTATTAGCCACATTTTACAGATAGGGAACGAAGGCACAAAGAGACTAAGTGACTTGTCCAAGGTCACACAAGAAGTCTGTGGTAGAAGAGGGAATTGAACCATCATCTTTAGAGTTCCAGGATGGAGTGTAAGAGAACCAAAAGTAATGAACTGCAGAAGTTTATAAAGAATACATTTTACCAGAAAAATCATGATTGTTTCCCCTCCCAGAATTATATAATTATTGGCCAAAGGGAATATAGTTCAAGTCATATTCTAGGATTTTAGTAAAATGTTTCATAATGTGTCTCCAGAAGCTGGGCCCGTTCAATAAAATACATTTTAATACAGTCAAATGCAAAGAATGAGGGGACCGTATCCTAGAAAGCAATGACTCTGAAAAGGACTCAGGGGCCATAATAGGCAAACAACTCAGCAGTGAGATGCTGTGGCAAAAACAACTAATGTGCTTGTTGTATATATAAATAGGGGAGTACTTAGTAAGAGCACAGGCAAGTTTACCTCCGTAAATGGGATTGGTGAGATCAGTATTGAAACACTGCATCTAGTTCGGGTGTCCACATTTTTTTTAAAGATGCTGAAAAAGTAAACAGTGCAGAGAAGAGCCACCAAAAATTATTCAAAGGCTGGAGAGAATGCCTTACAACGAGAAACTTAACAAGCTCAATCACTTTTTCTTATCAAAAAGAAGATTGAGAGGTGATTTGATTACAGTATCTAAGTACCCTAACTGGGAGAAAATACCAGGTACTAAAGGGCTCTTTAATTTAATGGAGAAAGGCGTAACACAAACCAATGGTTGGAAGCTGTAACAAGGTATAGATTTTAATGGTGAGGGTGATTAATAACTGGAACAAACTACCAAGGGAAGTAGTTGATTATCCAACCTTTAATGTCTTCACATCAAGACTGGATGCCTCCCTGGAAGATCTGCTTTAGCAAACCACAAGTTATTGGGCTCAAAATGGGGGTAACATGGTGAAATTTAATGGTTTGTGATATGCAGGAGGTCAGACTAGATGATCTAGTAGTCCCTTCTAGCCTTAAAATCTAAGATTCATAAATTCAATTAATTGTTCTTCTCAAGCTGCACTAATGAGTTCATTTTCAGACTAGAGATGTCCCTGAGCTTTCCGCATTGGCTCCACAGTGAACAGCAGAGATCGGGCCATTCAGCGGACAAAGGAGAAGTCCTGGCATAAGGAAACCAAGGGTCTATTCCTGACTGTCACAAAATTTGCTGTGTGACACTGGGTAAGTTACTTAACCTCTCTGTGCCTCAATTATTCCATCTGTTAAAACTGAGGCTGCCAATGGGACTTTTGTTCCTAACTCACTTAGGTGCAGCTGAAAATCCCACTCTATAATTAAAACAGGTTTTTTTTATAAGCAATTGTCCATTTAAGTTATTTTGTTTCATGAGCAATTAATGGGAAGTGTTTTCATTTTAGTCAGGCAAATACTCAGCACCTGAGGAAATTTCTGGGGTTCAGAATGAACTGGCCATTTTCCACCCTTTCTTCTTTCTGCCAAGTTCCTTTGTACTTGTATTTCTGCGTAGAGCTGGAAGACTTGTTAAAAGATTCAGTTTCTCTGGGCATTGCAACAAAGACAGACGATCATCAAGTTTGTTAGAAATTAGTGGTTTCCTTTTCATTCAAATTTAATCACCAATGGAGTTTAACTTGCATTTGTGAGGGATGAGGCATTTAAAGATGGCTTTATGGTTACAAAAAACATATAATGATTTTGAAGCTGGAGCCAAAAGGATATCATCAGACAGGAAGAGAATTGTCTCCTTGGTAATATTTAAAATACTTTCAAATCTAAGTGCCTTGAATTGGAGCTTTCTTTCCCAGCTCCTGAATGGCATATTTAGCCCTCTAATGTACTGGGAATTATATCTCTAAACATAATCAGCATAGCAGCTAGTATAGTTTATTTTTAGATGAGCCTGTGTAATTCTACACCCTTGTTCATATTGCTTAATTTCACTTCGGTCTCTCCCTCTCAATTATTTAAATAAATAATACCATCTTGTTTTCCATATAGATCAGGGGACAGCAGATGACTTAGTTATAGTCAAAATCAAAATTTTGAAATTTTTTTTACCAAAAAATAAACACCATTAAATCATTCTGTTTGTATGGAGCCGGGGTCTAGGACCCTGTGAGGCCCAAGCCCAAACATCTGCAATTAAACAGTCCCTCGGAAGTCAGCTGGCATGGGCCAGCCACAGGTGTCTAATTGCAATATAGACATACCCTAAGGGGCTTTGACACAAGCAGTGAAGGAGTGTATGGAATGGTAAGCAAATGTCTTGCATTAGTATTTCTTGAGTGTTTAAGAGTCTCCATTATTCTGGTCCCTTCCTTATTGGAAGGATGAAATAAAAACCCCGTATCAGTCAATTGATCTCTGATCTAGTATACACATACGTGCACACACGCACATACACAAACTCAAAATCAACCTTAACTATAGAACTTGCAATAGACATGAACATGAATTACATATACACACACTTTCTAAATATAAATTTTCTAAGACAGTTTTTAAAAATAAGCAAATATTTCATTACTTTTAGTTCAGTTAATACATTAAACTAAATGTTTTACTGTAGTAAATAGTAGAAATTGTATAAATGGTATACTTTTGAGCATATACATGTGAATGTGTGTTTGTTCCTAAGCTTGTATAAATACACAGAAAGTTTGTCCCATTTCCAGTTTCCTGCAGTTTAACATTTAAAAAACCAAATAAGCTAAAAGTCACATAATATTTATTTTTAAAAATGCCTGGAAAAATATTTTATAATGCAGAGATCCATGTAATATATGTTACAACTCCAAAATCTCACTCTCTCTATTCATTAACAATAAAGCCACCTTCAAATACCTCATCCTTCATTGATTATTAATATCTCATTTGATTTGAGGTATAAAGACTCCCGTTGACTTCTCTGGGCTTTGGATCAAGCCATTAATGAACTAAAAGTAATATTTTTTAAAAATGAGATATTTTGTGTCTGCAATAATTAAGAATTTACAAGAAAAATATACATAAAAACAATTAAGGTAAAGTCTGATATTATATGGCTAAAATAATGTGCAGGATATTTTCTCCTCTGACTTCTACTAGTGTAAATGAGGAGATATACTGATACAACACCAGAGTAGGGAGGAAAATAAAATATTTGCATCAATTAATGTGTTTTGGGGCTGAAGAAATAAGACTGGTGAGTGTATTACTGAAGCATGGCACACATGCTCACATGGTACAGATAAGGTTGAGTTCTAATCTATTCTAAAGTTCTAGGCCTGCAATGAGATCCACATGTGTGGAATCTTATGGCTGAACAGAGCTGCACTGAAGAAAAGGAATTAGATTAACATGCTTTGTTTTTCAACCCAGAGTGAAATATTTTGGCAAGGTTTGAGAAAAAAAAGGTGAATTGTTTTTTTTAGTTATTCTTGCATGAAAAAACCCACCTTATACGCCTCCCTATATATTCTAATAATAAATTCTGCATATGGCTAACACAGAAACACTAGAAAATAAACACATCAAATGTGGGTTGTTTTATAGAGCTCACCGAGATCTACAGAATAAATGAAGTTCTAAGAAAATTGCTTCCGTAGTTTTAAAATATTGAACATTTAAAGTAAGATTTTGTGTATATTTGTTCATTTTATGATTGTATGATGTAATGTTATGATTTTTTTGCAATATATATTTGTTATTAAAAAAATCAGTATTTTCATAAACATCTTCCTTCTCCTTTAACAAGACATAGTGTATTGTACTGACATAGAGGAGGTGAGGATGAGGCAAAACCAAATTTATCTGTGTTTATTACTAAAACAACAAAAACGAGTGAAAATTGGTGGAAAAAACTTAAACTGAATAAATATTGGGGTTTATTTTGGTGGATGGAAGGAGGGGAAAAACTATTCAGTAGATTAATGCTTTGATGAATGGAATTCAGTGTGGTTTGCTGCAGAACTAAAACAGAACTCAAAACAATCTCACCTCTGAGTTTAAGAAAACAATATCTCTCTAATCCCCAAATAAAACTTTCCATTTGAATAAACAGTTTCCTGTTGTAGACTTAGAACTATTAGCCTATAAATATTTACATTTAATAATTGGGCCACACCATTGGCAGCACATACATTCAACTTCATCCTTTTCTCCTATTGTCTTTTTAAAAAAACTTTTGAATACTTTTTTGTGTTCTGAAATATATTCTGATACAGATTTTCATTTTCTTTCCATTTTAGTGTCAAATTTTTAAACCAGTATCTGCTAACAACTTGAAATGTGTACTATATGGTGGGCATGAGATTCATCAGTACGTTCAGATGCACACACACTTCAGAGCTTGTGGGCGTGCCTGCTTGTTTATTGTGTGTATCTTCTAGACTAATACATAGCCTTGTTTCAACAGGCAGCTTTGCATATACACAGACTAATGTATTATGGTAGTACATAGATCTTATGCAATGTATTGTATTTTACTAATAAAACAAGTTTTTTATATATATATTTGAATGATACAAAAGTAGGGTGAAACTTGGAAAAAAAAAAACCTGAATAATACTTTTTGTAAAACCTGGGATTTTTCCGGTAAAAATCAGTTTAAACTGAAAATGAAGGGGTTTATGCATGGATCACTGTGAAAGGAATAATAAGACCATCAAAACGCATTCTGTTAATGAATTATGGCCCACCACAGCTCAAATGGGAATAAGGTCATTCACTGCCATATACTGAGCAGCCAATTGATAATTTATAAGCCAGCATATAGTCAGAGAACTCCTAAGGAAAGTTATTTTCACAGTGATGGTATTTTCGTTGCATTTAATGTCACTTAGACAAACAAAGGGAGAGTGATGACTTTTTAAAACCATGAACAGATAAAGGTTGAATAAAAACACAAGGCATGAGACTATTAACTCTTACATTTCCTCCATTTACACTGAAAATTAATATACGCTTTTCATAATTTCTAATTTGTTGCTGCCTAGAAATACAGTGAGCATCTACTACCTTGCAAAAACAAACAAACCAAAAACCCCAGTTCAGTGTGTAGGTGGGCCTGTAATAGAAACATTTCCATTATCGTTTCTGGGAACACGCAACTTGTTAAGATGACCAAGCCTGTGATTCTGACGCTGCTGATAGTTTTCTATCAAGAATGCTAGGTACTAGGGCAGCACTTCTCAAACTGTGGGTTGGGACCCCAAAGTGGTTAACTATTTTGTTCCATCAACTTGGAACAACTATTTTGTTACAACTATTTTGTTGGGAAGCTCTAGTACCTCTGTGCTTTGGAGCAGGGACTTGACATTTGGCCAGGGTAGGGTGTATTGCCGTGGTGTCAGGAATGTGCCTTTTGCTTTCTCCATGAAAAGGCACCCACATTCATCTGAGTTATAAGATTTTGAAAAATCTCATTTCACACAGTCTCTTCAGAGACTGGATAGAGTTTGTCAGCTAAATTCTCCAAATATTCCATCTGCACAGAGCATGCTCCAGCGAAGGGTTGCAAAGCTGAGTGGGATTTTCCCTGCAATTGCTGCTTCTGGCTGCTATGGTAATTATGGCAGCAGGCACAGGAATTGAGGATAGGTAGATAGTGTCTCCCCTAGGCTCTCAATGCTCCTCCTGTGGACATCCAAGCACTGTGGAGGAGAAGGAACCCACCTGATTTGAACACAAGGGGACAAAAATAAACTGGGACGTGCGGAGGGAGTAGATTTAGATGAGACAGTGACTGGCTAAGCAAGGAGACAGGGCCTGGGAGCTGGGAGGGGAAGGAGAGGGGAAACAGGGAAGGGAGGAGGGATGACCAAGATAGGATCAGAAGCCTAGTGGGGAGATAGGGGACTGTCTAGGCAGGGAGACTGGGGTGAACAATATAGAGTGAGAATCTGGGAGCTGGTGTAGGCAGAAGACTGGGATTCAGACAGATAGCCCCAAGAGGGAGACTGGGACTGTCTAGGCTCAGAGGTTGGGACTGAGGCAAGAAGTTGAGGTCAGGGATGGGGGGAGACTGAGATGAGTTTCTTCAAAGGCCCCGGGGGAATAGGACAGGGACAGGCTAGAGGAGACAGGGCAGAAGGGGTCAAGTTTGAGGAGGAACAGGGGCAGATGGGAACACAGCACACTCCCTGCCCCCGCAACCTGGAATGGAACCCAAGATTCCCAAATCTCACTGTTCCTTTGTTGTCAGTAAATATTTGCGTAACCCACTGGCAAAGTGCATGTTCCCTCTCCATTAGTGCTGGTCCACATAGAGGATGCCAACCTACTATTGCCATCAGTACTCCGGTCACTCAAATAGCAGAGATGTGTGCTATGGATCTAAAGGTGCCAAACTTGCTGATGGCCACTTGGATAGCAATATGATGCTACATAATAAAATGTGGGGTTTTTCAGTTTGCTTTTTTAAAAACTTAAGTAGTTACAAACTACATTATGAGAAGGAAGTAGAGCGGCGGTTGGTCCGCCCTCAGTTCAGGAAGAGAGGAAAAGCACAGGTGCAGATTAACAGAAACTACTAGCAAGAATTTTTTGTCTCAGGCACATGAAGTGCATGTGTACCCCACAGTGGAATACACATAGGGACCAGCACTCAAAGAAGAACTGTTCTTTGAGGAAGGTCTTTCAACCAGTTATGCACCAACCTATATAGGAGTATATCTATATCACATTTCTCAGGATATCCCAGACAGCTGAAGGGTGGGACACAAACATACCTTAAGCCAACCAAGGGTTGTGGGGGTGGTTAACAGAGTTCTAGAGGAAGCAAATATAAAACAAAAACCTGAGTAGATATGATGAGGAAAGAGAGCTGCATTACATAAGAATATAAGAACGGCCATACTCGGTCAGACCAAAAGCCCATCTAGCCCAGCATCCTGTCTTCTGAGAGTGGCCAATACAAGGTGCCCCAGAGGGAATGAACAGAACAGGTAATCATCAAGTGATCCATTCCCTGTTGCCCATTCCCAGCTTCTGGCAAACAGGCTTTGGGGATACATCTTTGTATCTGGGGAGCCATGACAGACTTGGGAGTATCACAATTGTTACAAAAAAAAAATCACTTTTAATTACCACAACTCTAATGGAGTTCTTCCTCAATTCTAACTTGGCTGTGTCATTTATGGGATTTTCAGGCAGGCAAAGCTTCACACAAGCGGATATCTCCCCTTGAGTGAATTTCCAGAATAGTCAGGGTCAAGAAGCAATGTCTTTAGGCCATTTAGCCTCTTGGCTGTGTAGGGAACAGACCTCAATATTGATGCAATAATGGCTATTAAAATTATAATTCTTATTGTAATTTTAGGTTATTACAAATTTGCCTTCACCATTACTAAATTTTGATGCTTGGGGAGTATGGTAGCTCATATGTTTTGCTACTGTTGTTATTATATGTAATGTGAAAGCTAATTAAGGAAATTCCTAGGAAATCTTTGCTTTTTGTAAACCAGTAACAAGCATCAAAAGTGTCAAAGAGGATGACACCTCCATAGTCATAAAACCATATTAATTATTTCCACATGTATTTACAATTTCTGGGATGCAGCTTTACAATGCTATGCTGGAAGCTATTAATAGCTACCAGCAAATATAGACCTGGTTGAAGCTGATGGGTCCATTAAGCACATTTCATTCAGGCTAAAGGAAGGAGCAATTCAATTTTCATGTGTGTAGTGACAGCTGAAACAACTGAAGCCACTGCCCAAAAGCTAAGTCATGTGTGCCAAGGAGGTTCCTTGGAGACTGATTGCAAATACAGAGGCTAGGGCATTGACTGGTTTCAGCACAGTATGTCTGTATGTCAGAGGCAGATGGGAGCAGAAAGCCAGCACACATTGAGAGAAGTCATTGTGAATGTGGCCCTGAGGGGGAACAGAGACAGAACTGGCTGCAAAGGAGGACTTGGAAATTATGAGCAAGGAAACTGCTTGTTGTTTCTCCCCACTGTGTTCAGGGAAATGGAACTTTGTGCAAAATTTTTGTAAATAAACAAGTAAACAAGGACAGAAATTAAGGATTGCCTCAAAGAAATAACTGACTCATATCATCCATTTCTCCTTGTACCTGAAACAATCTGGCAAGACACTGAATATTGGCTAACATTTGGGCCAAACGCAAGAATAATGTCTATTTTGCTCTATTTTCTTGTATAGTATGTTTTGAAAGATGTTTATGAGCGATAATTATTCATGCTTTGTATAGAATATTTAATGGGAGTCTTTAATTGCAGGTTGAAAATGTGCTACAAATGATAAACTATAACTTTAGGAACCATTTTATCAAAAGACAAACAACCAGCAAGAGTAGAGTGACCAGACAGCAAGAGTGAAAAACTGGAAAAGGTGGTGCAGAGTATTAGGCACCTATATAAGATAAAGTCCCAAATATTGGGACTGTCCCTATAAAATCAGGACATCTGGTCACCCTAAGCAAGAGTGACTTCTCAAAGAACAGGGCATATCCTCTTTGCACAAGAGACCAGCTCAGTACATAATTGTTACCTAAAAAAACAAAACAGCTCCCTCCCCCCCAGGCTGCAAGATATTTATGTTTTAGAAAAAGCCGGGTTGTGTAAAAGAATGTGAGGATATTCTTCAGACAAGTGTTGTTGTCAAAGGTGTAAACTAAGTCATAAAAGTATGCCTCTTTACCCCTCCTTGCAAAGAGAAAAAACCTTTAGTTTTAAACTTACAAAAAGAATTCTAGAAATATTCTTATTGAAACTGATTTCGATTCTTCAAATGTTAAGGACAATATTGTGGTCAGAAAATATTTTACAGACTATATTAGATACTTCTAACTTATGTTTCCTCATAACAATTCCTCATTGTCCCTCAAATGCTTAAGATAGCATATTTCTGTTTGTGGTTTTTTTGGATGTATATTTGCAAATATTTGGTATCTAAAACAAGCCCTTCATATAATAAATTTCCTGATGCTATTGTTATGTGAACAGTAAGATGTTTTATGTACACATATAGCTGGGATTACTAATGTAAGAAGCTCTGAGTATAAAAATGTTTATACTAATTGGGGAATTAATTAATTATCTGGTAATGTTTAAGCAACGTCTTATCAGACTCAGGAAGACAAGAAAAACCTCTCCATGGATTGCTAAGAGGAAAAAGACAATAAATTATTTGATGACCATTTCAGTTTAAAGTTTCTCTCTTTAAGAATCTCTTAAGTTAAGGCTGTTTGAGAGAGATGAAAGATTTAGATAGGAAATAAAAGTATTAGGCTAATTTGAAACAAAATTTCAACTCCTATTCTACCCTGATAAAATTAAAGGATTATTGCAGAAAATTAAATTACTACAAGAAAAGAGTTTTAACTCTATCTTTAAAGATGCTTTGAGAATTTCCATCAAAAAAAGACAAAAGGAATATAACTATAAAGTTAAAGGTACAATCCTGCTGCATATTGTAGGCTGTAGGATAGTTTCCGTTAAGAAATAAATAAATAGAAATTAGGATTTGGCCTAAATTAGCCTAACTGTAAAGGAGTATGATAAATTAAAGCTGCTAGTGTGAGACAGTTGGAGACAGTAAAATGGGGAAATTGAAGTTAGCAAGGACATGAGCCAGGATTATGTCGCTGGTATGTTTTGGTTAAAACTGGTTTGAGTAAGGTTTTTAATAATTGTTTTAAGAATTTTGGAATGTTTTATTAAAATGTTATCTATAGACAGTATGGGAAGGATAATTGTGCTGTTAATTTAAATAACGTGTAATGTAAAGAGTCAATAAAGAGGTGGTGGAAATATAATTATGGTTAAAGGTAGTTTAATGTTAAGTAGTATTATAATGGATTATAAAAGGAGTAGCCTGGCTAAACTGCAGGGGAAGCTCCAATTAACATCTAAAGGGTGCCATTAGGTTCCAGGATTATAAGGCTGTACTTCAGTCTGTTGTCAGTGGACTGATCTCCCACCCATTGATATACTCAAAGATGAAATAGTGTAAGTATAATTGTGGTATTGTATAGGTGGTAATGGCATGTTTATTTGCTTAACTAATCATTTTCCTTTTAAATAAAGTTTGGTTTTGTCATTGAAAGGGTCACCTTATGGTCCTCTACTACTAAATATATTTTCTGTAACCGACCTAAATGCTTGAATCTGAAAACTAAATTGGGTTTTATTTCACCCCTTTCTTTAACAACTTGATATTAGTTAATATTCAACATAAAAGTTACAATATGCAGTAGCAAACTACATATTCATAAGATGCAGATGCTGCCAAGAACATCCTATGAGGTTGTAGAGCCAATGAAATGTGACGGCATCTGATATTTTAATCCAGCCAAGCCCCTGAAAGAGGTATGCCTTCCACCTTCAGTGAGACTATGGAAAAGGAAGAGTATAAATTCTGCTGAAACCTTTAAGCACTCTTACACATGCTTGCTTTCTTATGATCTCAGGACTCTGCTTAGCCTGTTCATCTCACCAAGCAAGCAACAAGACAGCTAAGAAGACCCAAGAAGCCACAACACAGCATCAGGAAGACTCAACCTTCAATCCTTGCACTGCTTCTGTTACATACATGGCAACATTGCTGAAACCTCAGCAGCATTAGGGAGATGGAGTTTGTAAAAGCACTACCAAAGGCTTAGATTAAAAGTGTTCTTATAACAATTTTAATGGGATATTAAAATGCTTTTGCAATCTAGGATATTAACAGCTTCTTCTGTTAAACACCAGATTGTTTAGATTCTGTAGTCCTGGAAAGGAGACATAAGATAACCTTGATATACAGAGAAAAAATTGTGGGATTTGATATTCATTAATTTGCCTGTCTAAAGATTGCTCCTTGAATGGTTTCTTTTAAGTGAGTTAAAAAAAACCCAACTTTCTTTGGGTAAGATTACTTATGTCTGCCAGCTTATAAACTGTTTGTGTTATCCATGGTAAACCAAAGAGGATTCACAAATCCTTTAACAAATTCCTTTGCCCATCTATAAACTCTTTTAATTATTTGTGGTTCCCTGAGACAGGACTCCCTACTGATTTTGAGAAAAATGTACTTTGGTCTTAATTTACCTAAAGAAGTGTCCCCATCAATGAAAGAGCAACGCTTAAGGTATAATTTCCACTGAAAGCTTTCCACAGAGACATACCAAAGAGACTGTATCTGAAGTAATCATTTGTATGCTTGTGTACTGCTTGGTTTTATTTATTTTTCTTTTTTTCTTCCCTTTTCTTTAATAGTAAAATAGTCATTGTTAGTAATAGTAAGTATTTTGCTTGTCTTTAATTATGGTGTTCCTCAATTAGGCATTGCAAGAACCCAGGTGACCAAACATCCCTGAATTGGCATTAGGAGAGACAATTAAGATTTGGTGCCTGTTGTTCCTTGTTTCTCTAGACTAGAATTACTTGGAGCTTCTCTCTCTCAATACCTCTTTCACACACACACACACACACACACACACACACACACACTCTCTCTCTCTCTCTCTCTCTCTCTCTCTCTCTCTCCCCCCATCTCTGGCTGGGCACTCCCCAGGCCGTTGTGTTTGGGGCCACTTCACTGAAGCCTCCTGAGTGTGAACAGACTCCAGGCACTGTACATGACTTGGGTCTTTAGACACACTCTTGGGGTGCAGTTCCTCTATCTAGCACCCCCTTCTGAGACTCTGTGGACCAGCTGCCTAGCCCCTGACTTCCCCTCAGAATCCCCCTCAGACTCCACCATAGCTTAAGCACACCCTTTCCCAGAACTCTCCAACGAGAGCGCTCTGCAGGGCCGGCTCCAGGCACCAGCGCAGCAAGTGCGTGCCTGGGGCGGCAAGCTGCAGGGGGGTGGCTGGCCGCTAGCTGCGAGGGTGGCAGTCAGGCAGCCTTCGGCAGCGTTTCTGTGGGAGGTCCGCTGGTCCCATGGATTCGGCGGCAATTTGGCAGCGGGAACGCCGACAGCGCAGGACGGGCGGAGTGCCCGCAGGAACGCCGCCGAATCCGCGGGACCGGCGACCTCCCACATAAACGCCGCCGCTGGCAGCCTGACTGCCGTGCTTGGGGCAGCACAAAACATAAAGCCGCCCCTAGTGCTCTGGGTTTACAATTTAACTCCCACAGTGAAAGCAGACAGACAGACAGACTTTGCACAGGATTCTAAACAGCATTACTCTTTACTTGGCAATAGAGAAGCACAGCTGTATGCAAAACAAACACACCTGTTTGCCTTTTCCCTATCTCAGTTTCCTCACCACTCTGCTCAAGCCCAGAGAACTCTCTAGAGTCTCCTGGAGGGTCCGGGATCCTTCTCTTGCAATTCATGGCTTCTTTTCAGAATCATGGAGCCTCTCAAAGTCAGCTAGCCTTCTCTGACTTTGGATGGTCCCTCAGTGAAACAGGACATGACTGCTATAAAAGCAACCCTGTCTCTCCTGTCCACAACTTTCTGTCAGTCCCTCAATTTTATATATCCCTATACCAACTCCTGGTTTATTTGTTCTGATGCTAGGGATTTTCCACTCCCCTCTACAGAGAAGCTGGAGGAATTAGCTTCTCCCACTTTAAGTTGAGCCATTGCCCCAAGATATTTCCACTTGAATAGATGACCATTAAAGTTTAATGACTGACTATTACCTCTCCTGTGGCAGAGATGTACCAAAGATTCTCTGCTGTTGGCTGCCCAGAGCTGACAACAGAGGCTCCCACTGTCCCACTGTCAGCCCCACACATGGGCAGAGCTCCATGTTGTTTGTTTATTTCAATGTAGCAATGCAAGGGTTGCATTCAGCATGCTCATTTTAAGTGGAGTCTGTGGCATGAAATAGAGTGTGTTCTTTATTGCTGTGTAGTGTGGGGAACTCATGCTACAACTATCAATCAATATATATTGTTTTTTCAAAATATCTGACTTGGTTAAAAAGGCATCATAAGCTTAAAGACACTTCTGTCTGAGAAATTTTACCTGCCATTGTTACAATGAACACCTAAAGGCTGAGATTGTAAGTCACATAGGGAATGGGAATTTGAAGTCCAAATGCCCGGGTGGCTTTGACAATCTCTGCTGACATTACTACATGGTAACTGAAAGATTAAAGTGTTTTCTCCCTTCCTTGTTTGTTTCCTTTGCATGCACTTGTCAGTACCCTATGTACAGCCAAAATCACTCTCTCACTATAGTCAGTTTCCCAAGTTGTTTGTGTGGGTCTTTCACACAGAAACAGAGCTGAGAAAGACATTTAGAACAGGAAAATATGTATATTACAAAAAATCACACAGATTGGTAAAAAAAAACAAAAAAAACCTCAGGAGCAGCTGTAGTGACTGAAAATGCTTCTAAGTCAATTTTTAGGGGGTTGCATGTTTATTGTGTCTTAATGATTCCAATCCAGATCAAATTTACTCAGTGTACAAGCAACATTTTTACTCACGGCCAACCCTGTAAACTCAGTCTGGGATCTGAAAGTCAGGCTGGATTATTTCTGGATCACATATAATTGCAAAAATATGTATTCTATAATTGACTTAATTCTGTTAAAGAAAGAGTGTCAACATAAAGATTTATTTTAAAGGTGAACATCCTTTAACTATATCACTAACAACACCTTAGAATGCCATTAAAACTCCTATTGTTGATTTATGAGCCATAGTGGAATCCAACTCACTTTTTCTCACTCCTAGCTGTATTGGCTCTACAATAACTAACAGATGTAAAGAATGGTAAAACTTCTTAGTTTTGTAAGAAAATAAGACTTGGAAGTACATAGAGAGCAGTTCTATTAAGTAGATGCTGGATCTTGCAACAAACTCCTTGTAGGATGAATCCTAACCTCACCTACAGCTTGTTGTAGAATCAGAGCCATAGTAAGTACTATCTTTACATATCAGAGGGGTAGCCGTGTCAGTCTGGATCTGTAGAAGCGACAAAGGGTCCTGTGGCACCTTATAGACTAACAGAGATGTTGGAGCATAAGCTTTCGTGGGTGAATACCCACTTCGTCGAAGCATGCATCCGACGAAGTGGGTATTCACCCACGAAAGCTTATGCTCCAACACCTCTGTTAGTCTATAAGGTGCCACAGGACCCTTTGTCGCTTCTATCTTTACATAGACTGCAATTCAGAGCCCACTGAAGCCAACAGGAATCTTCCTCTTGACATCAGTGAGTTCTGGACGAGGCCCTAAATAATTTTTCAGGTCATATTCTGTCTTTGAGAAAATACCAGTGAGTTCTTTATGTATATCTTCAATATTCAGCACTCATGAAAAACCTGTTCTTTATGAAGAAAACTCACGTCATACAACTATGCAGGTATGCAGCCACTCATGCAGCTTGAACACCAAACCATTTCTCACTTTAGTATATCATCCAACACACACAATGTGTGACAAAGTTGAGGGGGTAGGAGGGGGGACTAAAAATGTCAGCATCTCTTTTCGCAGACATATTGATGTAATTTTAGTTGCCCCAATGTAATTAAAAAAACCAAAAACAAAAAACAAAAACAAAAACAAAAAGCCAACCCATGATCACCTCAATCTTAAAAGTAAAAAGGGCTCAAGGAGAAAAGGGAAAACAAAATTTCAAAAATCATTTGGCTTTCAAAAACTGAAAATAAAATTTCAGTTCAATTTTGCTTTGAAGTTTCCAGTAGAAACATTTAGCAGAAAATGACATTTTCCCACAATCTAACAAACAAACCAAACCTGTTGTTTTTGATGAAAATCTGTATTTTAGCAGGAAAAATTTTCAGCTGAAAATTTTTGGCTATCTCTAATTATGAATGATGATTGATTTCTTGCATGATAACTGGTATTGGAAATATGTTTGAAATGGTACCAAAAAATCTGTTGTCAAGGGCTGACAAATCCATAAATAAGAGTAGCAAGAAAATAATTTAACACCATATGTAGTCAAGCATAATTACAAAACCATGCTATGACTTTTAATCAAGGAGTAATGCACTTTCTGTCTTCTCACTCCTGAATATGTAATCAGCTAGTATTCTAGTTATTCATTTGTTGTTTTTCTCTATTTGTATTGCTTATTTGAGTTTGTGTCCTTTTTTTGGTGTGACTGAGACTGCTAGCATTCCTATCATGAAAATAGGGTTTAATTATACACAAGCTGACAATAGGTAACTTGAGCCTCACCCTACATAAAGATTGTATTATATATTTTAATATAGAGAACAGTGTTCTTCTCATGTCCTTGCTCATTTCAAATCTCAGTTACAACCCACTGGTTTACTATTAAAGAGGTTACGACTAGACACAATTCTATCACAGTAGCTCAGTGGCTGCAGGTCAGGACTAAAGAGTACTTGAAATAAGTAACTAAGGGCTGGTCTACACTAGCCCCCAAGTTCGAAGTAAGATACGCGACTTCAGCTACGTGAATAACGTAGCTGAAGTCCAAGTATCTTATTTCGAATTTAAAAGTACTTACCGCTGGTCCACACAGCGGCGCGCAGGCTCCCCCGTCGACTCCGCCTGCTCCGTTCGCAGAGCAGGATTACCGGCGTCGACGGGGGAGCACTTCCTGGTTCAATTTATCGCATCTGGACAAGACGTGATAAATCGAACCCAGAAGATTGATCCGAAGCCTCCGACGCAGCGGGTAAGTGTAGACTAGCCCTAAGTTGAGAACTATAATGAAGAGGGCCTTTACAGGTTCAAACACTACTGCCGATCCATCCCACTGTCTTCTCCCTCAGGACACTATAATGGATTCTTATTTGCGACTCCAGACTTCCATTCAAAGTCTACTGCTAGTCTATTAACACTTTCCATCCAACTGAAGCAGTGGCTTGGCTTAGTCAGACTTATGTGGCTATTTATTCAGTTTCTACTCCAATGTCTGGAAAAAAAATCTGAAGTGAATTTGAAACTGAAGGAGACACTGGTGGAATCACACTGGTCAAAAATCAATTCTCCTAGTTTTCCAGAACCAGGGGTGTCATATAAGTTTGAACTGACACCATACTTTCAGTGAGCTACATATGTGGAAGATGAAAGAGTGCCCCTTATCATAATTTTCCAAGAATAGCCCTGCTTTATCATTGTCCTATCTTTATTCACACCACAGTGATTACTAGGGAGTTGTTTTCAATCCCTTTTTGATAGCACTGCAGCTACTGAGCTACTAAGCTATAACTTTGTAAGTTAGCAGGAGTAGGAACGTGAACAGGAAGTCTTAGCATTCTGCTCTATGGTAATTGGAAAAGGAGAACATTATGGCTTACCATTGTGTCAGTCAATGTACAGAAGATGTGATCACTAAGGTCCTGACTCTTAGACCCTTACTCCAGGGGCTTACATGCATGAATAAATTCTATTAAGGGCTGAAAAATTGGGTTCAAATGCACTATAATATAAATAATTCTACCTATCTAATTCAGGTGTATTAGAATCAGTACAATAATACTTAAACAGGCATCAGCCAACTGCCTACTTAATTTGTTGAAGATCACAAATACCTTCAATATTCACTCATCTGAACTAAAGCAAATTATTCAGGTGGACATCAGAATGCCCACATATTAATTTCACCCATCCTGGCACTATGGTTGAAATCCTGACCCCACTGAACCAATACAAATTTTGCCATTGACTTCAGTGATGCCAGGATTTCACCCACTAATTCATGGTAAGCGTTACACTGATCACAATCAACCAGAAACAGTAAAGTACTGAGCAGTAGTAACCATATTGCTATAAGTGCCAGAGCATAATATTTTCTCTTTTTCACTCCAAACCAGGCAGGACTATTCCAACAAACTAATTCTGGTTTGGTGTTAGTGAGAGAACATTTCTAAGATGAAAGACATACAGGTACCTGAAAAAGTACTATATTGGGACTGTGGTGACAGTGTTTCACATCATGTTTTGTTCTGAAACCCTACCAATGGTTGCAGAGATAGAACACTCCACATATCCTCTGCCACATACTGGACATGTTTGTCACTTTTTTTGTTTAATGATCGTTGAGCCTGTCCTACTTCTGCGAGGATCTCCTTGCTGAGCTAACTCCCCCTGGAGTGCACCGATGGACTTGGTGTAAGATGCTGCATGTGCTCTGGGATGATTGGCGAGACAAAGACCTGATACTTTGACCCTGCATTTTGTTTTTCAGCAAATTAGCCTCAAATGGTTCATTCATCTCTGTGATGATGGGCCTAATCCAGCTCTCAGTGAAGACAAATGGCGCTGGATTAGCCCTTGTATGAAGAACAATTTATTAGTAGCTTTAATTTAGCAACAAGTGCTCTGTCTTGTTATTCACACAGCTCCCCTGCTCTGCTCCAACTCAAGCACAGAGCATTTCCGATTTGAAGAATTGCTTTCCCATAATTAAATGAAAAAGAGTTAGTTGCAGCCCTCTGCACAAATTACTACCCACTGAATGCAGAATAATGTATTATAAGTAGTACTACTTTATTCTATTTATTGTACAGGCATTGATGTGTATTGGATTTGTTCTATTTTAGAGACAGTGCCATGGTAACTAGTCTCTCTTGACAAAGGCCCTATGTCAGAGCAGAATAGGAGTACGCAGAAACTGAACTTCAGGTAGCCAGTGAAATCAAGGCTGCTAGCACGAGGCTCACCCCAGAATCACCAGAAAAAACAAGCTGGTGGTGTGTCTGTGTCCTTTTGAATGTATTGCTCACTGGAGACTCATGGATTAGTTGTATGAGAACAAAGGCAAAGGGGGAATAACATTTTCTCATTCTAAGGCAGAACTGATCAAATCTTTGCTGCATTTGTTTGCAAGATAACAGTGTGCATAATTTTTAACAAATTATGAGTCAAGAAGAGGGATTGTTGACATAGATTAGTTATTAACAAGGTTTTAAAGGGACAATATCCACATAAACACACTTATTTTAAAAATTAATATCCTTAACCAACGTTGCCAATAACATCTGAGGTAATTAACAATGAGAGACGCGTAAAATGAAATATACTTTTCCACCTTTGTGTGGTTACAGCACTCAGTTTGGACATCAGTCGGTTTCATTATTGTTTAAAACACTTTCTACTGACTTTCATTTCTGGTTGTCATTCACTAGCACAGTTTGGGTTTCACAACACTACAAGTGAATATTTACATAAGAATGGCCATAATGGGTCAGACCAATGGTCCATTCAGCCCAGTATCCTGTCTTCTGACAGTAGTCAATGCCAGATGCTTCAGAGCGAATGAACAGAACAAGGCATGGGGTTGCATCCCTGAAATCTTGGCTAACAGCTATTGATGGACCCATGCTCTATGAACCTAATTATTTTTTGAACCCAGTTATACCTTTTGCCTTCAGAACATTCCCATGGCAACCAGTTCCACAGGTTGACTGTTCATGGTTTACACACTGGACTAACTCTACGTAGCAGGGAACTGTATATTTGTACAGCAATTCGTACGAGACTGATCTCAGTATGGGCCGCTGGGTGTTACGGTCATACAAATAATGAAGAATATTTATATACATTTTTTACATGTACCTCCTGCTTCTCAACCAAATTCTAAGTTCTGTGACTACAGTTAAGCCCCCCTTTCAAATGTGCTTTAGATGGGACAATCAGCCACACCCAGTTCCGTTCGTAGCTCTTTCCTCAGGGCATTGTTTTAACCTCAACACAAATCAAAAGGCAATATGAAATAATACAAAAAAGCAACAATCCTATTCTTAACTGAGATTGCGGGGTCCTTTGGCCTCTGGTAGTGAACAGGTCTACATCTTCCAGCTGAGAGGGTCCCCAGGGCCTGCTTGCCCCATCAAAGCTTTCTGCTGAAACTACAGGAGGGTGTAATCTCTTTCCTGGTCCTAGGCTTCCCCAGGGCACTGGGGCCCTCATTTACATCCCCCCGCTGGGAATCAAATCCAAACACTAGATGATATCCAGCTAGGTCAACTGCCTGCTGGGCTTGCTCTCTAGACCAGAGAAGGCTGCCCCAAGCTCACCCTGGCCCTCAAAGGGAAAGACTCCTGCATGAGTATTGCACTGTAACAAGGCAAACATTTTTGAATGTTGTCTATGGTTCACAAATGAAAGGAAGTTTAATGGCATCAGACTTGTTCCCGCTACAAAATTGCCACAGAATTCTGTACATCTTTGCTGTGTTTGCAAAAAAAGCAGACATCTTATAACTCGTGGGCAAGATTTACCACTGCTAACTCTCCAAATAGCCTCCTTGTCTCCTAACAAGAAAGCTGTGCTACATAAGCCAAAATGAAAGTGCCCCAAAGCAGCTTGCACAAAACCTAGCTCCAGGTAGGGCTCTCAGTCCTTCACTTGTAAAAACAAAGACAAAATTGACCACCCGTGTGTTGTTTTAAGGAAAAGAATACAATGTTTATTTAACAGCCTCCAAGGTACCAGAGGCATTGTGTTTGCCTTCCATCTGCTTTCTCTCATTTAAGCAATTTTTAGTCTAGTTTGTTAAATTACTGGTGCTAACAACATTTGTTGACATTGTTCCCAAACACAGTAACCAACACAAAGCCATAAATGGAGAGAGATGACCTGAACCTATGACGTTTTTGTTTGCAGAGTTATGTTCATAAGTAACAGTTTGGAAGGAATTAGAAAAACAGTCACCTGGTCCATTGAAACCCTTTGTGGATGGAGGTAGGGAATATGAGCTTCATATGCTCATCCTATTTTGCCTTTTAAAAGCTCCCACTTCCAGGTTGTGATTGTTTGAAATGGTAATTATAGGATTCGGGATGTCAGCAGAGCTCTTACATGAATAACTTGGGTGCAGAAAAATCAGCTGAATTAAAAGCCAGTTTTAGAAATAGCAATCAAATGCAACAAAAGCAAAATGCGCAAATGTCTTACATGCAGGAATACTGCTGGGCAACCAGGTCTCTGAGTTTCATTGTTACCCACTCTGTTGCTAGGAGACGGAAGGACTATACTTTTAACATCTCTGTAATTGCTGGGGGATCTAGTAATTGGTTTGTGTATGTGCGTGTGTGCCGATTCCCAAAATATCTCAAAAAAGTGACTGATGACAGTGTAGTGAGTTGAGTAGGATGCTAGAGGAACCTGCAAATGGCTGAGATGATTAAGCCTAGGTCAGCAACATAATTGGAGGTCGAGAGAGTAGGCATCTGGGGCAGCAGGACTGAATTTGCATCTTTCTGAATGCTCGCACTGTCAGCTTGTGTGGTTACGATGGGCTAACCTCAGAGTGGGATAAACGAGTGAAAGGCGACGTGGCTGCTTGTGCCTCTGAGTAGTGTTTAAATAGCCTATGGAACAATGTAGATTAAATCTGTTCACAACATAAGAGCCAATCAGTACAATAATGCCAGGACAGCTAGCTCTGTGTTTTAATCTCGCAATCATTAAAGTAACAAAAACCATGCCATGGTGTGCTTTATTAACTGACTTGGAGGAATGCTGTGCCTAGCAGAGGGGGTGGAGGTACAGGGAGCCTTTCCTTCCCCCCATTCTGTGGAGGGCCAGTCACAATCTTTGTTCTGGTATTCCCAGCAACCAGGCCTGGATGGAGTGCCAGCAGTCATGCTAGGAACCCTAACAAGGGCCTGGAGGAGAGAGGATAAGGCAAGAATATGAAGCCACCCCTCTCTGCACCAGCTGATGCAGCTGGGCTGGTACAAGGGGGCTGAAGGGGTGTATGCTGCTGCACCCGGTTAGAGAAGGAAACAGATGCTGCTTGTATGTGTATCCCTCCCCAGCACTGCTGGAGGTATTGTGCCTGCTGCAGGCACAAGGTCTCTGGGAGCAGCTACAGGTGTGCAGACCCTCTCCAGCACCCTCACCCAGGGCAATAACATAAAGCAGATCATCAGATACAGAAGGTGTAGCTACTGAGCGACGTTATCATCAGTAGGAAATCAGTGCCTGCAGAAATGAAGCTATTGTATGAAAGGCTAGCTGAAAATGTCATAACATGCAAGGAGAAGACAACACAGTGTTGTTTATTCACACAGGACTCAGTCACACATGTCAGGGCTGCCCTTCCCCTCTGTAAATCAGGGAGGTATCTGGTGCTCCTAGGCACTCATAGGAGTTTGCAGGGTTTACTAGCACGCACTCCAAGATCAGTGCAGGGAAGGGGGGTGCTAACAGGGAGCACTCCTTACACTGTGGTTGGCAATGCACAGCGCTGAGGAGTCCCCATGCCCTACTCATCTGAGAGCATGCAGGTTTAAGATGGTCAGAACCACAGGTGTTAGGTAGAGAGCTTGTTCTCACTCACCTGAGATAAAGTGGCTTCACGTGCAACATATTGAGAGCTTTCATCTGGCTCAGTGAAAACTTAACTCTTTTCTCCCAGTTTCAAATACCAAATCTTGATTCTCTCAGGATACCATATAAAAGAATTTAAGAGCTTTTTTATAACACAATTCACCAAAAAGCCACAGCCTGTCTGAGGGTGACATCAAGTCATGGCTCAATCCAAACCTAACAGAGCTTGTCTAATGTCTGGTGATCCTGTAGCTGATAACCTTCAGGAGCCTCTTCATCCTTCTGTTCTGTGGTTTGAGTAAAAGTAAAGCATCACATGATGTCCCAATGTGATAGTTACTCTGGTGAAACATGGCAATTTATAACGTAACTGACAGACACACACACACACAGAGGTGTCTGCACTGATAACAAGCAGCAGGCCTTTTCAATTACCACACATGAGATTTGTTTCATGAATGATGCTTTAATAGCTATAGATCAAATCCAGATTAATGCAATAAATAGTTTGGATCGCAGCAAGAGCGCTGTCTTGTGCCCAGGCTCCTTTCCCGTGGAGATCCAGTGGACTGCTGAAGAGGAAGTGCCCTTCTAGCAGCAGGGGCTGTGCTGCTGCTCTGCAGCTGCCCAGCTTTGCCTCTCCCAAGGAGACAATCAGTGAATCCACTCCCACACTGCCATAGGATGGCATGGAGGACACTGGGGTAGGACACAGGAGAGGAGGAGGTACTTTCCCAACTTCAAGGGTGAGGTCTAACTTGAAAGACCAAAATCCTGGGACCTCAGACAGGTAGACAGCAAGCATCCACCTGGAGGTGCTGGAACTGACTGACAGCTCTGAACCTGAGTGGTTAAACCCAGCGACGGGACCCTGTTAGTGTTGAAGGAAGCCGTACTCCCAGAGCAAACGAATAGGAGGTGGATACTGCATAACATCCCTGGTGCTTGCCTCCCCGCCTTCCCCCCCCACCAAGCACCTTTTTTGAGGGGTTATGACTGAGGCCAGACTGTTACCCCACTGATACCTCCAGGGCTAAAGGAGTCTCGGGGCTAAAGGTGTCTCCAGGGTCTGTGTGTGGGGAAGACAGAGGTCAGGACACATGGAAGCAGGGATATCACTGCAAGACACTGGCCTAGGTGACCTGAGGACTGGTCATGCTGGGATGGAGCTTTGCTATGCAGGAATAAGGGGCATGAGGAAGCTATAGGATTTGACTAGTTTGACTCCCAGTGATGAAAAAAATAGAATTCTGAAGAAAAAGCAGGTGGGTGGACTATATTGCATACTGTTTCCTCTCAAGGGGAAGGAGTGTTATTTAGCAGGTAGGGTGCAGGACTGGGTGTCAAGCATTCTGGGTTCAATTTCTGGTTCCATTATTGCATACCTTAAGCTTACTCACTGTATTATACTTTTCTGATCATTAATAAGAGTGTAATACTACTTATCTACTTATAGAGGTGCTGTGAGAATATGCATGTCCTCAGTAATAAGAAAGGAGAAACGTACCAAGAATTAAGAACACTTACCACCTAAAAGAAGGAGCAAAGCAGAAAGCAACAAAGTGGCCATTTGAGGGTCACAATTGTTTGGCTCTGCCACATTTAAAGGCCCAGCCCTAGAACTGCATGCTGGGAAATACGTTCCAATTGGAAGACAACCCTGCACTTGGGGGAGTTAGCAGGGTCCAGACAGTCATAAAGGAAAGTGCTCCTACCCAAAGGACTCTATCTCTATGGTCCACACCATCACAAGTGATGTTTGTAAATTGGTTTGAAGTTCTGAACTAAAAGGTGCAAAATTGTTCATCCTTATTATTCCAGCCTCAGCAATTCTGACTTTGCAGGACCACTTGTTTGAAGTCAATGGAGTTATTCTGTGTTTCCAGCAGTGTGACTGAGAACAGAATTTGAACCCATGGATTTACGTTGGTAACTTATCTTCCGATATGTTTAATTCTTGGGTTTGTTGATATCACCATTTGCTGTTAGTTGTGTCACCAACCTCCCAAATCAGCCTCTACCCTGGCTGAGTGGCAGATTCAGATCACTTTTCACTCTGTAAATGCTTTCTCATACGAAAATATATGTCCTTCTTTTCATCAGAGGAAGCAGTAACTTTCTACATGTATTTAAACCAACAAAATTCCATCATCATGTAATGGCAAAGTTAGCTCGTCTTTGAGAACAATATAAGCCCTGCCTCCAGAACCATTTTGGACTTGTAGACGTCAGTCAGGGATAGGTACAGAACATCTCGCACAAGCTTAAAATGCTGCTTCTCCCAATAGGCCTAGTAACGTTGTAACCAAACATTGAATAAGAGGCACACAAAGTACACTGAAGTGGTTTGGCCCATCTCTGTTTTACTTGCATGTTCTTATTTTTGCTTTGAGCTCACAAATCGGAGCAGTAAACATAAAGAAGTTGCCAAAAGATGCTAACATATATTCAGCTGGTTTACACTGTATTTTTAATTAACGTGGTTTCTTATTGGAACATGGCTTTGACCTCTAATCTCTCCTCATCCACCGCTTCCTCTCCCCTATGTGCACATATCATGCACTTTGTTAAGAGCTCATTCAGAATGAGCTCAAGACATGAGTTCCTTCTGCTTTCAGCAGCCGTGTTGGTTCCCTATCTTGGTTCAATTCTATTTTTTTTGGTGATTTGTTGTTGATGGTATATTTTTATACGCATATCATGGTTAGCCCAAGAACCTAACATTAGCAATTCCCTCTTTTATTCATTGCATCACATCTAAAATACTGCAATACTTGCGATCACATACTACCCTACTGTAGCCAAAGGGGTTCCATGCAGATACAAGGATCAGTCCACACTCAACAAGTTGCAGGGTCAAAGCCTTAGACGGCAAACTCTTTGAAGCAGTGATTGTATCATGTCTTTTTATTTGCTATGTTTGCATATATTCTAAGACCAGAAAGGACCACTGTGATCATCTAGTCTCATCTCCTGTATACCACAGGCCTTAGCACTTCCCCAAAACAATTCCTAGAGCAGAGCTTTTAGAAAAACATCCAATCTTGATTTAAAAATTGTCAGTGACAGACTATCCCCCAAACCCTTGGTAAAGTGTTCTAATGATTAATTACTCTCACCATTAAAAATGCACATCTTATTTCCTGTCTGAATTTGTCTAGCTTCAACTCCCAGACATTGGACCATGTTATACTTTTCTTGGCTAGATCGAAGAGCCCATTATTAAATATTAGTTCCCCATATAGGAACTTAGAAATTGTAAACAAATCACCTATTAATCTTCTCTTTGTTAAAATAAATAGATTGAGCTCCTTGAGTATAGCACTACAAGGCATGGTTTCTAATCCTTTAATCGTTCTCATGGCTCTTCTCTGAACTGTCACCAATCTATCAACATCTTTCTTGACTTGTGGGCACCAGAACTGGATTCAGTATTCCAGTAATGGTCACACGGTGAACCAAATACAGAGGTAAAATAATTTCTCTACTCCTACTTGAGATTCCCGTTTAGATTGCATTAGCTATTTTGGCCACAGTGTCACACTGGGAGCTCATGTTCAGATGATTATTCACCCCATGCCCCAAATCTTTTTCAGAGTCACTGCTCCCAAGGATAAAGTCCCCCATCTTGTAAGTATGGCTTACATTTTTTGTTCCCAGATGTATACATTTATATTTAGCGATGTTAGTGTTGCCAGTACCCAGTTTACCAAGCAATCTAGAGTGCTCTGAATCAGTGACCTGTCTGCTTCGTTATTTACCACTTCCCCAATTTTTGTGTGAGCTGCAGTCTTTATCAGTGATGATTTCATGTTTTCTTCCGGGTCATTCATAAAGATGTTAAATAGCTAATGGCCAAGAACTGCATCTAGAGGTACCCTTCTTGAAACAGACCAGCTCAGTGATGAATCCTGTTGTGACATTTTGAGACCTATCAGTTAGTCAGTTTTTAATCCATTTAATGTGTGCTGTGTTAATTTTATATTGTTCTAGTTTTTTAATCAAAATGTCGTGTGCTACCAAGTCAGTGTATTATGTCAACAGAATTACCTTCATCAACCCAATTTGTAAACTCATCGAAAAAAGCAAACAAGTTAGTGTGACAGGATCTATTTTCATCAAACCCATGCTAATTTGCCTTAATTATATTACCCTCCTTTAGTTCATTATTAATCTAGCCCAGGCTCAACCTTTTCATTAGCGTGCCTGGGATGGATGTCAGGCTGACAGGCCTATAATTACCCAGGTCATCCTGTTTACCCATTTCTAAAATTGGCACAACATTAGCTTCTCTTCCACTCTTCTGGAATTTCCCTAGTGTTCTAAGACTGATTGAAAATCAACATTAATGGGCCAGCGAGCTCCTCAGACAACTTTTTTAAAACTCTCAGTGGAAGTTATCTGGACCTGCTGATTTAAAAATGTCTAGCTTTAGTAGCGCCTGTTTACCATCCTCCAGACACACAGGTGGAATGGACAGGGTGTTATCATCACCATCTGATGAGATTATGTAATCTGTTTTTTCCCCAAACTCAGAACAGAAATATTTATTGAACACCTCTGTCTTTGCGGCATTATTATTGATAATTCTGCCATTTCCATCTAGCAATGAACCAATACCATTGTTAGGATTCCTTTTGTTCCTAATATATTTTAAAAACTCCTTTTTATTGTCCTTAACTCTGCTCGTCAAAATTTCTCCTTGTATCTTAAAGCTGCCTTCAATTCCTCTCTATACCAGGCCAGCTTTTAAACCAGCACTGCTTTCTCATTGGTAGGATTGTGACTTTTTCGGCCATCTGGTAAGATGTTCTTAAATGATTCTAAATTATCATTGAAATTTTTCTGATTAAAATCATCCTCCCAGCGGGTTTGGCTGTTAATTGTTTTCTGCATTGTGAAACTGGCCTTATTTAAGTATCAGGTATATACATATTACTGGTCTGGACTTTATTCTGCTTGCACATTATAAATATGACCAGGTCATGATTGCTTGTACCTGAGCTACCATTAACTTTTGATTTCTATGAAAAACAGTTCCTCTTTATTTGTTAGGTCAAGTCTAACATAGAATTCTCCTGTGCTGGCTGCAAGATTTTTTGAGTTAGGAAATTGTCATCTATAATGTTTAAAAATTCCAAGGATGTTTTAGTATTGGCAGCATGAGACCTCCGGCATATGTCACTCAAATTGAAGTTCCCCATGATCGCATTTTCCCCCCACCTAAACTTTATAGATAGGTGCGTAAGGAGATAGTCATTCTGTTCTCTAGTGTGATTTGGTGGCATATAGCTAGGGTGACCAGACGTCCTGATAAAATTGGGACTGTCCCGATATTTAGTTGTTTGTCCCATGTCCTGACTGATGTATGGTCGGGATGCCCTTTATCCCAATATTTTGGTGCAGGGCTGGCGTGGATTGGTCACACTAGCTGGCTGGCTCCCATGCAGCTCCTGGGAAATGGCCAGCAGGACCCTGCGGCCCCTAGGCACAGGGGCAGCCAAGGGCGGTCTCTGCATGCTGCGCCCACCACCAGCGCCAGCTCCTTCATGGCCAATGGGAGCTGCGGGGGCGGGGCCTGCGAGCACAGTCAGCACACAGAGCCCCCTGGCCGCCCCTGACCCTAAGAGCCAGAGGGACCTGCTGGCCACTTCTCCAGAGCTGCCCCAGGTAAGTGCAGCCGGGACCCCCAACCCCACCCCAGGCAGGTCCCTCTGGCTCCTAGGGCCAGGGGGCAGCGAGGGGGCTCTGCCTGCTGCCTGCACCATGCAAGCCCTGCCCCTGCAGCTCTCATTGGCATGGTTCCGGCCAATGGGAGCTGCAGAGCTGGCGCTAGTGGCGGGTGAAGCACATGGAGACTCCCCTGGCCACCCCTGACCCTAGGACCCAGAAGGACCTGCCGGCCACTTCCCAGAAGCTGCCCCAGGTAAGCACCGCTGGGACCACGCCCCTGCACCTCTTCCCCCTGCCCCTGCCCGCCGGTGAGGAGGTAAGCAGCAGGTGGAGGGCCAGCCAGGGGTAATGGGGCATGCATGACACTGGGCCAGAAGTCCAGGTGCCCCTTCCTGTTGGGGGTGAGCCCATGCTGCACCACTCAGCTCCCTCACCCAGCCCTCCCGGACCCGCTATGCCCAGTGTCCCTTGGACCCACTATGCCCAGCCCCCCCATAACCCTTCCAATAGAACACAAATGCACAGTGCACTGCACACCACCACTGCTGCCCAGCATGCTCCCCACTGCCCACAGCCCCACCACTGCCCAGCACCCCACAGAATCCCCCCCACTCCCTAGTTCCCCAACACACAGATCTACCCTTCCCCCAGTGCCCTTCCCCACAGCCTCACCACTACAACTACATAGTGCCCCACACAGACCCCCACTGCCTAGCACCCCAAAACACACAAATCTCCCCCACTGCCCAGCGCCCTCCACTCCCTCCCAGCCCAGTGCCCCACCGCCGACCTCCCAGCCACTCACTCCCCCATGACCTGCCCCCTCCCCTAGTCACACTCACTGGCCCTGCTGGGAGGTGAGGCAACTGTCAGCTAGGCTGAGCCAGCAGCACAGCCAGGGCTGGAACTAAGATCATGCGCCCCCGCCCCGTGGCTTCTGCCACGGGCTGGAGCTGGGGTCATGAAGCCCTTGCAGGGGCTGCAACAGGAGCCATACGCCCTCCTCGCAGCTTCCTAGGGCTGTGCATCCCCCCTCCCCCATGGCTCTGGTTGGGTCTGTGCACCTATGGCTGCTTCCACACCCCCCCCTCCATTGTGTCCTGATACTTTACTCTTGTGATCTGGTCACCCTATATATAGCAGACCTCAACTAGTCCCCCATCTTGTGCTATATCTGTTAGGATATTAATCCATAAGCATTCAAAATCATTTTCCTTTGAGTTATCTGTGACTTGGAAACAGGTAATGCCATTCTGACTTACAGTACCACTCCCCCATCCCTTTTACCTACTCAATCCTTCCTAAATAGCTTATAACCATTGATTTGAAGATTCCAATTGTGTGAATCATCCCACCAGGTTTCCATAATATCACGGAGATTGAATTTATGCACTTAAATGAGCAATTCCAGTTCCTCTTGTTTGTTACCCAGGCTTCTAGCATTTGTGCATAGTCAATTCAAGAATTTCTTCTCTTTTTGTGGTTTGGTTCCTTGATTAATTTTGTTCTCAACATCTCAATTTTTTGCTCACTGAGTTCACAGATCCCTCTTTTTACCCTTCCCTTTTGCTATTAATTTAACCCCCACCTGACTGCTCTTGCCAGCCTGTCCCTGAGGAGATTAGACCCCCTTCTACTGAGGTGGAAGCTATCCAAACTATACAGCCCTCTCTTCCCAAAGAACATGGACCAATGTTCCACAAAACCATAGCCCTGCATCCTACACCATTTACCTAGCCAGAATCTTCTAGAATCTTCTGCCTTCCATTTTCCTTTGCTAGAGGGACAGGAAGGCTCTCAGAGAAGGTTGCTTGGATGATAACTGCCTAGCAAATATTTGGACCTAATGCATAGTAAGTTTATTTTTATAAGTGATCCCGGAAGCTCTAGTTTGTCAGAGTATGATTGGTCCTCTTCTAATTATTCAAATATCTTTTTATTATTTCACAGGCTTTTATTATTCTTTGTAACATGAACTTTCCCACTGACCTCAAAAGAAATTATGTCCATTAAAAAATACTAACAGGAGTAATCAATAAGAAACTGTGAATTATTTTTTTAATAATACAGTTATCAAGATTATTGATCTTACAGTTATTTGAAGCATTTAATACTCAGGGTTGACAGTCTTTTTCAGCACAAAAATCAATTGTGAAAGTTTCTAAAACCATAGCAGCCACAGCAGTTGGGTTGAACATTCAGTTTTTTCCCCCTCAAGTTTTTAAATATGTTTATGCACTCTAAGGAGAAGAAAGAAACAGGAAGGGTAAAGGGATTTCTGAATACATTATTAATATGTCAAAGACACAGCTGACAGTCTTTCGCAAACCATTATTATATAAAGTCACACATAGGTGAGTATGCTTGGCTAGCAGTTTGTGGTAGGGAGATAACAAAAGGCTTTAACAAACCATTACAGTTTGTCCGTCACTCACTGAAAATACTGAGATGATCTGCAAACTTGTCAGCCTCTCTAAGGCATACCTATGTGCAGTCAAAACCAAATTTTATCATTACAGTTGCCAGGGACCAAAGATAATAAAAACAATGCCAGTAATACGAAAACCTTAAGTTAAACCTCTCATTTGTGGCGATACTCTAAGTGTGATGTGTATTTAGTAGCAATCCTCTTAGTCAAGTAGGTGCTACAGAGCTACAGCTATGACAATTTCTTGCTTTAGCAGATGATCCTGGATCCTGGATCAGGATCCTGAGTAAGGACCTCATCCAGTATTCCTGTTGCTGGCAAATCTCCCACTGAGCAGATCCTAAGGGCCCCATGGTCCCTTCCACCTGACTGGCAATAAGGGTTCAGCTCTTTGCTTTATTAATTCCTGCTGCATGCCTGACACCACCATCCTTGAGAGGGGTACAGCATAAGTTGGGCGGCCATCTGCTACATGGTACCTTGGATCGCTGTGCTGCTAGAGAGGTGGAGGAGTCCCGTTAGCACAACTGTGTGAACTGTCACATTGGCTTGGTCTATACTAAAGAAATTAAACCAGTTATAACCCTTAGAATATTTGCAGAATGCTGCATATACATACAGAAATAGCCCAACCAGCGTAATACTCAGCTAGAAGAGGTTTCAGCAGGGTTAATAACTAGGTAAAGCTTAACTAGTTCAGTGTCAGTGTAGACACAGACAAGCTGTAACAATTTAATTAGGCCTCCCACTACTGTCTCACAGTGCACATGTGTGGCCTTGCAACATCACCTAGAATGTATGGCCAGGTTTATGTGAAATGATTTCAGACAGCACTAGTGTGGACGAGGGGAAAAACATAAACCCATTCAGCATGGGGAGTGTGGCTACACTAAATCTTTTCCACTTCAAGTGGTTCAGTGTATCCAGTTTAATCACAACCACATCAGTTCTCTAGTGGAGCCAAAGCCATAATGGCTAGGAGTTTCATTTCAGCAACCAAGATTCGAGGGTATGGCATACTCCTGCTCTATCTGCATCCTGCATAGTCACCATGAAATGGTATAATATGGCCCTAAGGGTATGTCTATACAGCGCATGGGAGCAAGCTGAAGTCCACCCCTCTCCCTAGGCTTCAGAGGCCGAGCTTCAGCCTGAGCCACAACTTCAAAGTGCTGTCTAGACAGCTCTTTGTAGAGTGCTAGTGAGAGCCTTGCTGGCCCCAGTCTGTCAACCCACACTAGGAGGCTCACTTCCCACTTACTGAATGATACATTGACAACTAATTTACTAGCACAGATCATGATGCTATTTTCATAGCATTAGACCAGCCTTGTGCTGGGCTGCTCTTTGCTTGATAATTTCCCCTCAGACTTTTAGAATGACAGCCAGCTCCTGCAATCTTAAGCAGATCTCTTGGCAAAGCCAAACAGTAGTAGCCATACAGTGGCTTTCCTATTGGTATCCTTTAAACCTTAAGGCCTTGTGTAACGCTGATAACTGGGGTACTTCGGCAGGTGGGATCAAACCTGGAACCTCTGGAGCTTAGTGCATGAGCCTCTACCACATGAGCTAAAAGCCAGCTGGCTGGTAGCTAAGGCTGTAGAGCAAACTCATTAATCTCGCTGTCTCTTTCTCTCTCTAAGTGGTCTCAGTGCCACTAGCTGGGACAGAACACCACACCCAGAAGGTGTGTGGGTTACACTCGGGTCAATCAATAACCTACAGTGGGATCTTCAATTAGGTGGCTGAAGCCATGTTGAATGTATAAACACTGGGTTTTTTAATATTACTATTTAGGAGTTTCAGCTACTATACAGGTTGGCCTGGAATTAATACTACATTTGTTCACAACATTTTAATACTACATTGGGACAAGGAAGAAACTCAAACCCTAATCTTCACTAGTTTATTAATGGTGCTGTGGATTATGAGACACATTTTGAAAACATGCACATAAATTGTATCCAGAAAATACTTTCACCTACTGATAAGCACCTTATTGCAGGACAGCATATGCTATATGGATAATTGTATGACAAACAAGTATTCACATGCACATGTACCCAAATGTGCAAATTTTCCAATGGGTTCACTTTATGACTTTTTTTTTAATAGCCCTAATTGTGTAAATACAGGTAGCAAATTTCATAAATGTTTTGTACGTGATGCTTCTTTCATCTCATAGGAGTATAGTACCTGTATGGAACTATTTTTTATCATTCTTTTAGACTGTAAATATGTCACATTTCCAAGCACATTTAGCCATTCATTATTACCATGTTTTTTAAACAGGATTCAAATAAAAGAAAATACCACACAATGTTTCATGAAAATTGTATACATTTTTAAAGTAATCATCATGGTATCACTTACAATCTTTCTTTTGGATGACACTGTTTATTGAAAGACATCATTTGTATTAAATACACTGTAGTACAAGAGACTTTCCATGTCATGTTGACAGAAGCTGGTCACATGATTCACAAACAAATCTTTTAACACTGATACTCAGGCATCACTTCAAAATCAGCCAAGATGCAATGGATCTTTTAAAGCAATGAATTTCTATAACAAAATGCAAAACAAGAACCACTAAATATCTGCACAGAGACATCACAGTAAAAAAGAAAAAGAAAAAGAAAGGAGAAAGATAGCTCTAAACACCAGGTCACAGTTTTAGTGACAAATAGAGAGATCTATATTTATATGTAGGTATCTCCCTCTCTCTCGCTCTCAAGAGAGAGAGAGTGGTATCTAGAAATATACATATATATACATGAAGTATAGGTAGAGAGCAGGGCTGGGGCAAATATTTCATAATAAATTGAATCTTTCTCTATTTGTGATGTAATTAAACATCCACACTGAATTGAATTACTTGTGTAAAAAATTCTCAGCTGCTTGTTCAACATTTGTTTTTCTTTAAGTTACAGAACAATACATATAAGCTGCAAGATATAGGCCTCTGAAAAGATTTGCTTTGATTTTTGTTTTCTTACGCCTTCCTGTCAAACAGCCTTGATAGAAGCAGCTTCTACTATGCTTGCCCAAAGTATTCTGTGTTTATAAAATACATTTCAGCCAATCTTCACTCACTTTCTACAAGCAAACAAAAAATTCCATAGACCTGGCCTAGAATGCATAGACAAGAAAATAATATACCCATCATTTCCCATTTCTTCTCCTGAGACGTACTTTAAAAAGATGGCAAAATAGTCGCTTGGTTGCTGTTGTGAAATTCACAGTGTTTTCCCTGCAACATTGTAGACTTTTTTTTGCTTCATATTTGTGATGAATGTAGCAAAAATAAAATAAAATAAAATAAAATAAATTAACTAAGGATCTTCAAGGACCTCTTGACTCAGAGCAGCAGTGGTTCATCCCAGCTCTGACAACAAGAAAATACAGCTTCCTGTGCTATCAAAACCTTCATCTTCTACCAGAAATCCCAACCCCCTTCCCACCCCCACATTCTTACAGCAATATTTGAATTTCTTTTACAGGCTGTAACAACCTGAAGACAGTCTTGTTATTACGTATATGCACTGTAAGTTAGCCAGTGACTTGATCATTTTATTGGGGCGTTTCTTTTATTTTTAAAGTGTTCTGTGAAAGTCTATATCAAGCACAACAAAAATATCTCCAAAGAGCAGAGAGAGAGAGAGAGAGAGAGAGAGAGAGAGAGAGAAGTAAATGGCAGTTATTTATTGAACAGTAGACAATATATAAATATATTGGTTTATAAATCAAAATGAATGAACTCCTATGTAAAAAGAAGTTCCATCATGCATCATGGGGTGCTGTTGCTTTACAAATACTGTTGGCTGTAGCTGGTTGCTGAGTTCTGCAGATTTACTGAGGGTGAAGGAGAGAACGTGGGAAATTCCCAATACTAGCTGCTGCTATTATTACTGCAGGGTTTTGGAGTTCTCACCATTCTTCTACCAGTTGTATTGCAGTCTGAAAATTCCAGCTCATTCTTGGAATTATTTTGTAACTGAAGAGAAGTGCAAAATGCCAATGGAGCTGTAGTACTGCTGTTGAACAATACAACAACAATAGCACAAAAAACAGAAATTATTTTAAACCAAACTTTCTTCTAGGAAGTTTGATGCCAATCTGTTCATTTCTCTGTGAGAAATCAATTAATAATAGACAATAATGGAGGGACTGCTTTTATACAATCATTTGGAAAAAAATGTCGATTGTTAAAAATATCTCTGGCACTCTAGTATTTCCTCCACCCATGCGGAACTGCATTCACATAAAAAGTTAAATCTTATAAACATAGAAAAAGAAATACCAAAGGAAAAAAGGATTTTGGTTATTTAGCGGACTTTATTAATAACACTTTACCCTAATTATCATGTTAGAATATATGTATATGTAAATTTATACATATGCACACAATCACACATATTGCATATGCATGTCTGCATATGTATAAATCAAATATTTATAACACACATATACATATATGTATATACCATGTATATTTACACACCCTATGTAAACACATATATATAATATATATTATATATATATGATTGGTTTGTAGCATAGTCCAGAAAGATTTTGTAATGAGCCTGATTGTCATATTTGCTCAGTGTACAAGATTTAGCTGAAGTTGCAAGCATGACAAATGTCTATACATACACTCACCCCTCATTGCCATTTGAACATATTTCTTTTTCTCTTTTCCACTCATTTTGCTATACTTACACCCCTTCTTATGAATAAATGCAAAAACTGGTTTAGCATTAGTTAATAGCTAGTCTACACTGATTATAGCTTTTATGGACTACTGTTCACATGTGTGATATAGGCCAAGTTTATCCATATTTTTGGCTCTATAGAAAATTTGGTCCTTTAAGTTTGACATATTTTGATATGCTGTTGCACAGTGTATCCTAACACACTATATTTTCCCCATACATGACTCTAGTATGCTCTTTTAGTAATGAAAAAAGGATGCCACTAGATCAAATTGTATTTTTTTCCCTTCATTTTTGGTATACATTCCATCAGTTCTTGCAAAACCTACCTGTTTGCTTTCAGGTTAGGGTCATTGCTCAGAGAGAATAATATCTTGGAGACAAAAAGGATACATTTTTCTAAAGGGCATAAGGAACTATGACAGAATACAACAGGTAGGAGTTTTGTACCTCCCTTCTCCAACACACACAACCCTTCCCTCTTCACACTAAAAGTGTAGTCTCAATGGACTTTAATACTTTACATTTTCTTTTCCACTTTCTGTTATATTGAAACTGAATTGCTTAAAAACATAAAACTCAGGCCCTCAAGAGAATGGCTTTCCCTGAATGTTCTATCTTTTTCTAACAGGGCTATTGCTATTCAAACTTCTAAGACAGCCCAGATAAAATCTTAAAGCCTATTTTGTATGAGTCTTCCTCTGGCTTTTTTTTTTAATTTCCAGTTCTAGTAGTTCAGAAATAACATCTGGTTTATTAAAGAAATACTGCATATGGCTTTATAGTTACATTTTAAAGTTTATTTTTAATGCTTTTTTCCCACTGACATAGAGGAGGGTTCAACTCCATCACTGTCCAGTCAATTGTTTTATTTCTGAAAATGTTCAAAATCTCTATGAACTGGCTTTAAAAGCCACTAAAGGAAAAAAGAAAGTGCTTTAATAAATAATATATGCAAGCAAATTATATATTAAAATATTATGGGAACACTTACAAAAATAAAATGCTTAATGTATTAAATAAAATAACCACAACACAAAGATGAAGAACTACTACTACTCTTTGATCTGGCTCATAATATTAAAAAAAAAAAGACAATTTTTTGCAGCAAGGCCCCCTCACAGAGGGAGGCAAATGTTCTTGAGGAACAGGTAAGATTTATTTCCATTTGTAAGAGTTCATAAGAAAATAATCCTAAATCTAAATTTTAAATCTTCAGCATCTGTTTGAAAAATAAACATAGATGCCCATGCACTTGCCATCAGCACAGTGGCCATGCATATACTGTATGCACACAATGCCTTTCCAACCAGACATAAATAAATTACAGAACAGAGGATGCTGGGAATAACACCACTATATCAACCAGAAATTGGTGCTGAACTCAGGGTCTGTATGCTATGAATGTCAAGTGATAACCGCAGGATCACATCTAGCTGTCTCCAGGGACTTAATTCTATCATCCTCTGCCATGGCTCAAACATAATATACTATTTCCATGTTTTAGATTATTTTCGTAGTATCATATCTGTAACAATGTAAAGACATCTGAATGTAGCTAATGACCTCCATTAGCTCCCTCTAATTAAATATATGTTATACCTTTATGGATTTGCTATTCCTATCGGTGTACAACAAGATGAGCAATAGTTTCTGCACAAAGGGCATTAATCGACAAAGACCATGCACAATTTTGCTTGCACAGTGAAAAAACGGGAATGGAGAAGGAGAGCAGTAGGAATATGCTGCCTGACAAGCACAGTATCTACAGCTTGCCTCAGCATCTACAACTTGTCCTGTCTGATCAAAGTCCTCAGCTTCAACACTTGACCCTGAAATGCATACTGTACATTAATCAGCCTAGCTTCAGTCTGTATTACCAAAGGCTAGCTGGAGAACACTTTTATACCAGTGCTATCACAATATCCTACTCTAAGACAAGTTGAGGGATTGTATTTAGCTTATCATAATGTTGTGTAATCTAGTGCAGTGCAGGCAGCATCTTTTTCTTTTTACCATAGATCATTGTACTGGATCTGGTGATGAAAAGTGCTAACCAAGCACACTCTTTAAACAATCCCTTTACTCCTCAGACAGGCTCCCAGAGGAAAGCACAGAATCCTTTCCTTCCATTAAATCATTTCAGTGTTTTTGAGTGGGGTTGGATGCCATCCGATCCCATGGTTCCTCCATATAGTGGATCACACAACGCTGTTTTCTTTCTATCTGGCTTTATCTCAACTAGAAATAAGCTTCCCATAGAGAACACCAATCTTCTTTTTTCACCCAAACGCCGAAGCAAAAAAAGTAGAGGTGAATCAAGAGAAACTCCCAGTATCTGTACAGCAGAAGTCATAAAGTTTGAGTCAAATATTTTTTCCCTTTTTTCATCCACATCAAAGGCATGAGTACAACAAGGCATTGTTAGTTGTGGTGGGCAATCTGGAGTGTCTGCTGATATAACAGATCAGGTTTTTAAGGCCTTTGTCTATGCAGAGTTACAATAACGCAGAAGCCAGATTGAATAGAAGGAGAGAGAAAAAATGAGAGAAACAGAAAGAGAAAAGAGATACATTTCGATAATGTCAAAAAAGTCAATACTGTGTCTACAGATGGAGAAGTGCACATTGCTTGCCCTTTGAAAGCTTCTCCGCATCTTTGTCATTACTACTGTCAGAGTTAAGAACATATTTTGATGGAGTTCAGCGGCCGTTGAACACATTCATTCACTCAGCCCATAAGAGGAAATGCTAGGAGGTCTAGCCTAGAATATCCAGGTAAACTGGAGAAGCCTTGGCCAAGTTCTGAAGGAGGGAATGGATTTCTTTGATGTTGAGCCTCATGTGAGGCTCCCGTTGCCAACAACCCAGCATCAAGTCGTACACTTCCTTTGGGCATGTGCGAGGTCGCTGCAGAACTCGGCCCTGAGTGATGCACTCGATCACCTAGTAAGAGAGCAAAGAAAGAATCAATGGAGCAATAGGTAGGCACTAGCCTGCCTTAGCCGGGCAGCACTGCTGATGGGACTTTAACATCCCGGTCGGCGGTACTGACCAGAGCCGCTAGAGTCCCTGGGTGCTGAGCAAGGCGACCCAGTGCCTTACATGCCGTGACCCAGTACTGGGTCATGACCTGAACTTTGAAAAACACTGGCTTAAACCACTTCCAAAGTGACATCAGCTAAACTGGAAAAAGGCAATCTGGAATAAGAGGGTCCTCGTGAGGAGTGACACTGGTATAGCTATAGCAGTTTAAATTAATACTTTGCTTAATACTGGTACAATTTTCCTCTGTAGACAAGCCCTGAGTGTGAGTGAATTTATTTCTTATGAAAGGGGCTAAATTGGCAGCTCTGTAGACTGACATTCTCTGTCTACAGAACTGGTAAATCACAGGCAACAATGGTATAAGCTTCCCAGATCTGTTCCATCAACCTCCCAAAATCCTAACTTGGAGGGACCAATGCCCTTCACCCTACTTAACAGGGTAATTCATTCTGAGAGTTTCAGTTCAGTTTCCACACCCACACAAGCCTCTGTTGAGACTGAGCCCAAGTACCCTAACTATTGGCAATTGTGGTAGGGTTTGTGATACAGACTCCATACGACATGCTGCATGCCCCTCTCTCACTCAGAACCATCCCCTCCCACATGCTCACAGAGGCATCACAGTGGTAGGTGGTCAGTGACTGGAGATACAAGGGGTCACCCCTGGCAGAATTTTCCTGAGCTTCAAAGTACTTCCAGATCCCCTCAATTTTTTATAGACTGGGGTGGGTCAGCAGCATTGTTCTTGAGTCACTTACACACACTGGTTGATACCTGTAATAGAGACTGCCAGAGGTTGGGCTGAAGATACGCCAGCCCCTTTCCTTTGCAAGACTGCAACACCCGTCACCTCAGTTTTTTCTCCATACCCCAGGCAGGTTGCAGCCTACCCCATAACTTTCTCGTATTCTACTTGGATAACACCCTTCTCTCTCAGTGGGAAAAATTAAAATAGCCAGAGAAAAATGTACCCAAACCACGACACTTGCGATAATACTGTAAGTGTTGGCAAGTGTATAGTGATTTTTACAGTAAATAACATTGCAACTTGTGTGCTATCCTTTCCAATCGGAGAGTGATTTCCTTGTGGCATCCATATCTTTAGTTAAACTCCACCATCTCAAGCATATTTTGTTATCCACATTGCACTATACACACCTCATTGTTTGAGAGCTGATACCATGGCTGTTTGCCATAGGTGAAGATTTCCCATAATACAACCCCCAAGCTCCAGACATCGCTTTCTGTGGTGAACTTCCTGTACATGATACTCTCAGGAGGCATCCAACGAATGGGCAACATGGTGTGACCACCAACCTGATGGAAAAGAACAAACTTGTTTAAAAGAATTCCTATGGGTTCCTTGTGAAGATGTGCACAATGGATGCCAAACTGAGGGAGTGGATATTGATATTTTCTATTTGTGCCCATTAACTTTAAAGAGCTCGTAAGAACAAATTAGCAAGATACTACTTCCTATTATCATAAATGCATCATTTAATCAATGCAAATGGATGGCAATCACTACCACGATCGATTTCTCAATATTTCAAGAAATTATTTCTGAATTATATACTGATTTTTTGGACTTATTTAGCACCTTCTATCCGAGGGACTCAAAGCACTACAGAACAAAACCTAACAACACCCTAACACACTCATTTTACAACACAGAGAGACTAAGGTATCACATAATGAGTTCTGTGCAGACATTGCCCCGTCGCGCACTGAACCCCATTGACTTCAAGTGGGCTCCACAGTGGTCTGTCCATATGGAGCTCATTGTAGAAGTAGGGCCAAAGTGATTTATCTCTTATCCCAATTCCATGCCTGGCCCACAAGAATTTTCCCTTCCTCCTATGAAGAACTGAATGTGACCTGGGAGGAGAGAATTGATATTCACCTACAGAAATCTGCAATTATTCATACATTTGCTTTGACTGTGTTCATGACCTTTTTGTGTTTATAGTTCATAGATATTCCAGTGAATAAGCTTTACTATTCTGGCAAATGAATTTTCCATGAATATTCTAGTGAAGAGTGCATTCCAGTCAACTAGATTTTGAGAAAAGTGAATTTTTAAGTTGAATATTTGCCAAAATTAGAATGCCAAAATGTATAAATAACAAACTGTGATTTTCAAATTGCATAAATAACTAAGCAACAATGTGAATTTCAATTTGCAGATTTTACAATTGAATCTGCAATTCAAAACTCATTCTGTTGTTATTTAGCTACATTTAGCCCTGGTCTACACTACGAGTTTAGGTCGAATTTATTAGCGTTATTTCGATTGATCCGTGCACCCGTCCACACGACGAAGCCCTTAACATCGACTTCTAGGGCTCTTAAAATCGATCTCGCCACTCCACCCCCAACGAGGGGATTAGCGCTTAAATCGATATTGCCGAATCGATATAGGCTAGAGAGGACGCAATTCGACAGTATTGGCCTCCTGGATCTATCCCACAGTGCAACATTTGACCGCTCTGGACAGCAGTCTGAGCTCCAATGCTCCGCCCAGGTAGACAGGAAAAGCCCCGCGAACTTTTGAATTTCATTTCCTGTTTGGCCAGCGTGGTGAGCTGCAGGTGAGTGCAGATCTCATCAGCAGAGGTGACCATGATGGAGTCCCATCAAAAGGATTTTTTGCTCCCCCCTCAGTTGCTTTCACGGAGGGAGGGGGGAGCAAGGGTTAGGCTCATTTCCTTCTAGCTGCAGATGGTACAATATGCGGTGAGCAAGGAGGCGCCTTCCCTTCTAGCAGCAGATGGTACAATATGCTTGATATCCATCATCAGCTCCTGGCCCCCTCAAGGATTGAACTCGCAACCCCGGGTTTAGCGGGCCAACGCTCAGACCGCTGAGCTATCCCTCCGCCTGTGTTCCAGGCAGTACTGAATCTCCCTTAAACAAAACGTAAAAAAGAGAATGACCAGAGTCACTCTGGTCACTCCCATTTATGTCCAAGCGCCCCCGGCCAGCCACACCATCGGCCGCCGGCCAGGAGCACACGAATACCAATCATATTGTACAATCTGCTGCGAGAAGGAAAGGAGCTTCTGCTGTGTGGTCCCGCGACCACGACCATTTATGGCATATTGCACCATCTGCAGCTAGAAGGCAAGGCGCTCCTGCTGTGTAGTCCCGCGACTACCAGCCTCAGGCGGAATGGCCCCCTCAAGGATTGAACTCGCAACCCCGGGTTTAGCGGGCCAACGCTCAGAACGCTGAGCTATCCCTCTGCCCGTATTATAGTGTGACTGAATCCCCACTAGACCTAATGTCCAGGCGTACGCTGGAGATGTACGGTAATTGTGAGCTGAGCAGGCTTCCGTAGCAAACACGGAAACCCCGGAAAAAAGGCGCGAAAAATATTGCTTTCACGGAGGGAGGGATGACATGTACCCAGAACCACCAGCGACAATGTTTTCTGCCCCATCAGGCTTTGGGATCGCAACCCAGAATCCCAATGGGCGGCGGAGACTGCGGGAACTGTGGGATAGCTACCCGCAATGCAATGCTCTGAAAGTCGATGCTAGCCCCGCTACTGTGGACACAGTCAATCGACCTCATGGTCTTAACGCTCTTTAGTGGGGACACACACAATCGATTCCATAAATTCGGGTTTTAAAATATCGACTTCTATAAATTCGACCTAATTCTGTAGTATAGACGTACCCTTAGCTACTCATTCTGTTGTTATTTAGCTACAATTCCCAGACCTTGATTCTGCATCCACCCAGAGTTCATCGAAGGACTGGGAATTGACTAATGCCATGTGAATTTTTTAAATATTCACAGTGAATTGCTCACGAATTATTGCAGACCAACATTTATGCACTGAAGAAATTCACAAATAATTTTCAATAATTAAAATATAAAAGAATTCTGCAGCCTGTTTGTAGATAATTTTCTAAGAGAAAAAGGTGCAAATTTTATTGAATGATTTTTTATTACAAATTATTCACTCTCTCCTAGATAGCCTAATCCCCCACCCCCACTCTTTTGGATTAACTAATCTGCTTAATAATGATCTGTAACTATTGGAATAAGACCCTGATTCAGCAAAGTACTTAAGCACATGTTGAACTCCTTAGGAATGCCTATCTGAATCAAGGCCTGTATGAATATTCACAAAGCATTTTTTATTTTCTTAAACAGATGCACTTTCTTAAAACTAGGATCTTCTTTAATCTTGATTCTTTTTTTTTAAAACGTTTTTATTTCCACTTTCCAATTGATTTATTGCCTCTTGATATGCCATTTCAACTTGATCATACAAATTAACTCAAGTACCTTTAAAAATGTAACTTAGTGAACTACCGTGATTTGGCACTGACTGCTAGAAGCTGGGAGATGGGTCACTCAGCAAATTGCCCTGTTTTGTTCACTCCCTCTGAAGCATCTGGCATTGGCCACTGTTGGAAGACAGACTACTGGGCTAGATGGACCATTAGTCTAACCCAGTATGACCATTTTATGGCATTCAGATTATCTCTGAATTGGAGCTGTTGTAAATGGCTCCAGGAATATTTTATTTTTAAAGGATATATAATTTTTGATTAATATATTTTTTCCTGTCTGATAATTCATTTAGTTTATGAAACCACATCAGGGCAGATTTCTCACTTTTCAAGATTCTAGTCTTTCAAAAGATCATTCCTCCTTCTGGGACTTTACATAAGTTGTTATAAAAAATATTTTCCTTGTTCTGATGTCAAAACAGCAAATGATAGGTAAGCCTAATAAAAGTTCAGTCAGGGTTCAGATTACTTCTAAAGCAATTGGTAAATCTTTCCCCATATATTTGTCAGTGCTTCAGTGTTAGTGTAGCACATAAAAAATACAGTCATCACTGTTAGACAGTGCAATCATGCTGCACACACTGCCATAAAAGACCTAGACCATTACTGATTCAATAAAAATACATAGAAGTGCCACAACCTACACGGGCATGTGTTTTATTTATAGGCACTCTTTTGCTGCCCCTCAACCCAGATAATGTGGGTGGAGCGTGTCCACAGTTGGTGCTCTAGCACTGACAGAGAGAGCAGTGCATCGTGGGTAGCTATCTCACTGTTCAAATCACCACCTTCTGACACTAAGAGATCTAGGAATGGATAGCAGTGCATTATGGGGGTGGGCTCACTGCCCCTATGATGCAGTTTTCTCCGTCCCACAATCCATGGGCTTACGACTACATTTTGTGCCATTTTACAACTTCCCCTGTAAACTTGGCACCTGCCATCTCTGCCTGAAAGCATGGATCCTGCACTGCTCTTCAGTCTTGTAATAAGCATTATGAACACAACACAGCTGACCCTGCAGTATTAATTGTGATGGAGATATGGGATGATGAGCAGTGGCTGCAGAACTTTTGGATGCGCAAAACCACCTTTCTGGAACTGTCTGCGGAGCTCGCCACTGTCCTGCGGCGCAAGGACACCACAATGAGAGCTGCCCTCACTGTGGAAAAGCGAGTGGCGCTCGCTCTGTGGAAGCTGGCAACTCCAGACTGTCAGTCGCGAATCAGTTTGGAGTTGGGATGTTCACCGTGGGTGTTGAGGTGATGCAAGTGTGCAGGGCCATTAATTGCCTCCTGCTATGAAGGACTGTGACTCTGGCCAACGGGTGGTGAATAGCGGATGGCTTTGCAGCAATAGGATTCCCTAACTGCAGTGGGGTGATAGATGGCACACATATCCCAATTTTGACCGCAGGCCATCTTGCGACAGAGTACATCAACAGAAAGGGCTACTTCTCTATGGTATTGCAGATGCTGGTGGATCACCAGGGTCATTTCACTGACATCAGCACAGGCTAGTCAGGGAAGGTGCATGACTAGGGCACAACCAAATTCACAGCCCATTTTGGTCAATTTCATGGATGTAGGATTTTAAAAATCATAAATTTCATGATTTCAGCTATTTAAATCTGAAATTTCATGGTAACTGTAGGGGTCCTGACCCAAAAAGGAGTTGTGGGGAGGAGGTTGCAAGGTTATTGTAGGGGGGGTTGTGGTACTGCTACCCTTACTTCTGCGCTACTGCTGGTGGCAGCGCTGCCTTCAGAGCTGGGCAGCTGGAAAGCGGCAGCTGCTGGCTGGGAGCCCAGCTCTGAAGGCAGAGCCGCTGCCAACAGCAGTGCAGAAGTAAGGATGGCATGGTATGGTATTGCCACCCTTACTTCTGCACTACTGCCTACAGAGCTGGGCCCTCAGTCAGCAGCTCCCACTCTCTGGCTGCCCAGCTCTGAAGGCAGCAGCACAAAGTAAGGGTGCAATGGTATGGTATTGCCACCCTTACTTCTGCACTGGGCCCGGTGTGGTGGCACGCACCTGTAATCCCAGCTGCTTGGGAGGCTGCAGTTGGCGGATCGCTCAGGAGTTCTAGGCTGCTGTGCGCTATGCCAATAGCGGGTGTCCGGTGCTACTGACAGCTTGGCCAGCGGGTAGCTGGAGGACTGGCTAGAACAATGCATCTGATGTGTTGTGATCGGTGCTCTCTCTGTGAGGGCTGATGGACCGATCAATGACTTCTGCACTGCTGCTGGCGGGGCGCTGCCTTCAGAGATGGGCTCCCGGCTAACAGCCGCCACTCTCTGGCCACCCAGATCTGAAGGCAGCACAGAAGTAAGGGTGGCAATACCGCAACCCGCCTGAAATAACCTTATGACCCCCCTGCAACTTCCTTTTGGGTCAGGACCTTCAGTTTAAGAAACGCTTGTCTCCCCCATGAAATCTGTATGGCATAGGGTAAAAGCACACAAAAGAACGGTTTTCACAGGGGGGAGACCAGATTTCATGGTCCATGACAAGTTTTTCCTGGCCGTGAATTTGGTAGGACCCTATGCATGACAGACACATCTTCAGAAACACTGGTCTGTATAGAAAGCTGCATGCAGAGACTGTCTTTCCAGACCAGAAGATTCCAATAGAGGTTGTGGAAATGCCCACAGTAATTCAGAATGACCATTGAATGTTCATTTAGCATATTAAAGGCTCACTGATGCTGCCTTTTTGGCAGGTTAGACCTCAATGAGGAAAATATTCCCCTAGTCATAGCAGCTTGCTGTGTTCTGTATAACATTTGTGAAGCCAAGGAGGAAAAGTTTCCCCGGAGTGGAGCACTGAGGTAGATTGCCTGGTGGCTGATTTTGAGCAGCCAGACACCAGGGCTATGAGAGGGGCTCAAAGAGGGGCAGGGGTATTCGAATCAGGGAGGCTTTGAGGCAGCATTTTGATAATGAGTCCCAATAATGTGTCTTTCTGTAATGCATTCAGCCAGGCATTGTTTACTTTCCACCGTGAATGATCCCTGTAATGATTCCTGCCTGAGGGTTAATTGTGGTCTGCAAATATGCCAATGTGTATGAATTTCTGCTGCAACAACTGTGTGTAGGATACAAATAAAGAATCATTGAATTTTTAAGACTAAATTTTTATTAAACAACAATACACAGATTTCCATTTCTTACACGAGGCATGACACTGAGCAGCATTCCCTCAAATGAGGCTCTCACAGGTGTGTGTAAGCCCAGCTGTCATTTTGGAACATGTCCCTAGGGGTGGAGTGCAAGGTGTACTGTGACAGGCATGGAATGCAGTTCTGTCTGGGCTGCAGGGGGAGTTGAGCATGGATGTATTCTGACTGCACTGCAATCAGGGACCAGAGCATCTCTGTTTGGTCCTCCATGAGCTTTATCATCTGCTCCTGCTCCTCTATTATCCTGCCCATCTCCTCTCCTGGCTATCCAGTCTGAGTTTTTCATTTACTGTCTCTCTCCATGCTCTATGCTCGCTATCAGCATGATCAGACAATTGCAATACTTCTTGAAACATGTTCACCTCCTTATCTGACGGAGGTGCTCTGCTGGTGTGTAGGAGCAGGCCCTCAAGGGCACATCTGCAGAAGCAAAAAAAACCAATACAGAGTCAGTATTGTGAGTGCACTCACAGTCCTGAATCATAAAAGTTACATACACCTCTTTCTCACTTTCCCTTGGCAAGTACGCAGCACAGCGAGAGCACTAATATGGTGGGGTGGGGTGGGGAGGTGCAAGAAGGGATGAAGGATCTGGGTGGTTTCAGAAGGGGATCATTACATGCGCCTAGGGTCACTATTGTGAATATTGGCACTATTTTCCACAGGCGAGGGTGATTGAAGCTGATATCTCTCTGCTGAGGGTAACCAAGGATGCAAGGGTGCATCTCCAGAAGTAATTGCCGATTGGTGCAGCAAAGTTTCCTGCAACGGGGAAAATAAAAAAGCTGCTCTTCCAAGGATTGCAGAGTATCTACGGGAAAGATTTCTAGAGATCTCTATGGAAGATTCCCAGGAAATCCCGGTGTGCATTAACAAACTTTTCTGCAGGGCCACCACTGCATAGCTGTACTGGGGAATGAGAAGCAGATACAAACAGTATGGATAATGTTGTTAATTTCTATCCCTTTTCCCAGGTGCACCATCTAACAAAATAAAGGACACCTCTACCTCATGTCACTGTGCAGTATCAAAGCAAAATGAGTACTTACTTGAGCTCCCCTCTCCTGCTTCAGGGCGCCAGAGCCAGAGTACTGGGACTGGCTAGACCCCTCCAGAGTCAAAAGAGGGTCCTGGCTTGTCACACCTCCAGATGACCCTGTCGCCTGTCCCACATCCTCCTCCAACTCGATCTCCTCATCCACCACTTCGTCATCAGGGTTGACTCTGCTAGCCACTGCCTCCAGTTCCCCCAAAGTATCCACGGGGCTTATGGCAGTAGAGGTGGGGTTGCGAGTGCCGACGGCATGCAGCTCCTTGTAGAAGTGACATGTCTTCAACGCTGCACTAGATGATGGTCGGCCTCCTTTGCCTTCTGGTATGCCTGCCTCAGCTCCTTAACCGTAGCACGGCACTGCTGCATGTCCCTTTCATGCGCTTTCTCCTCCATGCCTCGAGCAATCTGCCTGTAGGTATTAAAGTTCCTATGCCTGGAGCAGAGCTGCAACTGCACAGCCACCTCTTCCCACAGACCCAGCAGATCCAAAAACTCTGGTGTAGTCCAGGCAGGAGCACATTTGCTGCGGAAAGCCATCAGGGTTAGAGGGGAAGATGCTCTGTGAACTCTCCATGCCGAGCAAACAGGAAGTGGAATTTCAAAATTTCCAGGGTGCATGCCTGTGTACCTGGCTGCAGGGCAGCAGAGTTAAAACTGCTGACCAGAGTGGTCATGATGGGCCTTGTGGAACACCTTCTGGAGGCCACTTATGGCAACATAAGCAAGTGCAGTGTCTATACTGACACTGTGTCACTCTAACTTGGTCGCAAAAAGCTCTATGCCGTTGATGAAAACTGACTTCTGTCGACTAAACAGTGTAGTGCAGACAAGGCCTAGGAATCAACATACGCACATGCTTCAGTGCTCTGCTGAATCAGGGCCCATTCATTTCTGAGTCACAATGTACCCATCTAGTAGTATAAGGATGTTGTAAGGCTCAGTTAATTAATATGAATAATCCTTGGCTGAAAAGGCACTATTAAGTTATGGGAAGTATTGTTTTAAGTAAAAGTATCATTAATATCAAGATACGTGAACAAAGATCTTGCTTCCTAAACTAAACTAATGAAGCAAACAGCTCCACCCTGCCACATTTACTTACTGTACGAATGATAATTCATTAGAAAGTCAAAAATGTTAGTCCCTTAGAAACACACAGTCACTTGCCAGGCCAAAGGGCAAGTGCCAGTAAAACATGATTAGTTGTAAGAGGTTTTTCGTCTCGTTAAATATTAAAGTGGCTCTTTGATCTTCTCATCATACAGCATCCATGATTGCTTTCTTTCAGCAATTTCTTTGACTTGTTCCTTAAAAATTAATGAAAGCTATAAACTGTGAAATATGGTTCTCTTATTTATTATTGTTTATTTATCTTATCAGTGATATGAAGTTAAATAAGCAAATTAAAAAAAGAACTTTCCCACTCTAATCCCCAGGGCTAGATGCCTCAAAACCACAGTATAGTTGTGGTAGGACTGTGAGCTGATTTTATTAGAATCAATCCGGAAAATAAATACCATCGGTACAATTATGATAGATGACTGTAGTGCAGTCACTATTTTGGTGACCAAAACTTGGTTGCCACAACTCTAGCTGTCTGATTTACCAGTAAAAATAAGACTGATTCATCAGTGATTACAACTTCAGAGAAGGCACTTCCTGAATTCATGCCATTCTTGCCAAGCTGCATTTAGCTCAGAAGGGACCCAGGCTGTGAGATGTTCAGCACAGCCTCTGAGGGGCTGAGTGCCCTCCGCTCCAGTTGGACCAAACCCTGAAAGGTATAGTGCACCTGCAAAGCCCACTGAAATCAATGCTCAGCAAGATACATGTTACCTGTCGGGTTTTGGCCCAGTGGTGCAATATATATACTTACTTCATTAACTATCATTAATTAATGATTCAGCAATAAGTCCCCACTTCAGAAAAAACATCATGACCTAGGGCAGTACCTAAGGATGTGTTGTAGCACATGCATCAGTGCTTTCCTGAACTGACACCTAAGACCTACCACAGCAGTCCTTTGTCAGCCCAGTGAGAACCACTGAGTTGCCATTGCCAAGAGAGCTTTAAGGCTTTATTTTCTTGGTAAGCGGAAGGGCCTTGTTATTGTTACACACTGTAAATGAGAAGAAGAAGGCGGCATTTTTGTTATTGTTCCAAAACTATAAAAATATCCCCGCTGCTTATAATGTAACAGGATTACTCTGGTGTCCTGCTAGCTCCCCTCCTGTCCACGGGGAGAAGAGAGTTGGAGTTTTTCTGAGACTACAGGAGCTATTGAGTGACATGCTTGTCCAGCTCATAGGAACAGAGGAACCTTTGCAGAGGACTCCTGTGTCCTTACTCCTCCCTCGGATCCTCTGTCTGGGTAAGAGAGACTCTTTGTTTATATTTGTGGGTCTTGATCCAGGCCAATGTAACCTGACTTCCATTGAGGACTCAGTGCCCTCCGTAGGGGAAAGTTGTGGAAAGGGGGCTACGTCAGTGAGGGATGCCTACAAATCACACTCTTCTGGGAGCCTGTAACTGGCCAACAAACTGGGCAGTGCTGGCTTGGAAAGGGACATAGCCAAAGCACCTGACAAATACAATTACTTAGCATAATTTCAGGTAGGCTCCAGTGATGGGGCTTCCCATGGAGTGCCGAGGCCAATTTAAAGCTGCCCTCCTCTGGTGAAATCCTAAAGGAAAGTGATGGTGAGAAAGCTGCCTAGTGTCCCATGGGGTGAATTGCCTCTGGTGTGCAATAGCTCTCACTAGTGCAAGGGTGTTCACTGTACATCGTCTTATATCAGAAGGGGTGAATTGAGCCCTTTGTATCCAAAATAAAGTCCATATATATATATATATATATATACACACCAATCAATATGATGAATATAGCTTAAAGTATTCCATTCATTTAATCATTAATAATAATTTACACAATGCAGTACATAGTGCATTTCATTTAAGGATCTCAAAGCACCTTACTAACAATTTAAGTCACACAAAATTCCACACCCAAAGGGGTAAACTGGGGTACACAGCAGTGGTGTGACTTGCACACAATCCACAGTGATGGGTACATGACAGACAGATCACACACCATTGCAGGAGCAGTACATTCTTAACTTACAGTCTTGATTCCACTCTTTGCACTGGTACAGGGTACAGTAATTATCAAGCTTTTTCATGCCATTCAGTAATATAAGTAAATTTAATTGGCAACTTGTAATCAGAGCAAAAGCTTTGTGTTCTGAGAAATATATACATGAAAGCATCCTCTCTTTTCTTCCCACTCTCCTCACACATCCACACCTCCATGCCACAACACCCTTGGGTAACTCTAAACAAAATTAATTGGAGTTTCCCAAGAAGGATCAATGGGTAAAAATATTAGTATAGGGCCCATTCCTGCAAGGTGCTGAGTACTTCTGAGAGGTGTTGAGTGCCCTTGGCTCCTGCTTTAGTAGTAGTTGCAGGTGCTCAGCACCTTGCAGGATTGGGACCGTACTGCTTAAAGTGTGATTATAATACCACTGTATATGCATCACTTTAAAATATTATACATTCTGTAGACTAACATTTCAGGTAAAGATCATCTTTAGTGTTCACTGTAGCTAAGGTTATGACAGGTTTAAAAGCATTAGTTTTAATTTAATAAGCTATCACTTAAATATCTGTATTATAGCTGTAGCAGTACCACAAAAATGACAAATTTATGGATAAAATTATGGTGTATTTTCTTGGGTGCTTACTTGAAGACAGTTGCCTTATTATGGTTCATTTTTTATTTGAAATTGCACATCTGTATAACCCCAATGAGACTGAAATCCTTGTTTCCAAGTCCTAGTATATGCAACTGAGAACTCACTGGCACTGCAGTGTTCTTATATTACTATTACTAGCATATTGGACTAGAACCTAAATCAGAATCTCCACTAATTAGCTTCTGCTACATGCTAAATATCTACAGGGACAGTATGCCAAGCCACTAAGCTGTGATGTCCTTCTCAAAAGAATCACCTCCAGAAGGAAATTCTGCCACAATGTTTCAAATATGAAATGTCACATTTTAGACCAGGGGTCTCAAACATGTGGCCCGCGGGCCGCAGCTCTTCCCTGCAGCCCGCCGGGCTCCCCGCCCTTTAAAAAAAAATTATTTCTTTCTTTCTTTCTTTCTTTTTACCCCCAGGCAGTTCCCGCCGCCAGATAGTTGTTCTGGTGGCGGGAACTGCCTGGGGGTAAAAAAAAATAAAAAATAAAATTGGGGGGCGGGGGTGGGGTGCGGGGAGCCCGGCGGGCCGCAGGGAAGAGCTCCGCGGGCCGCATGGGAAGAGCTTCGCGGTTTCTGGGAGGGAGTGGGGAGGAGCGGGAGAAGGGGTGGAGAAAGGGCGGGGCCTAATGGAAGGGGTGGAGTGGGGCAGGGCTGGGGGCAGCGAGGGGGCGGGGTCAGTGATGCGGCCCTTGGGCCAATGCACTAGTCCTCATATGGCCCTTGTGGTAATTTGAGTTTGAGACCCCTGTTTTAGACAATGCAATGTCATTCCACTGGTCACCACTTTCATCACTCACCACTTACACTTTCAAAAGGAACTTAGTTCTCCTGAAAGATGCCAGTTAAGCCATTCCTAGAAAGTCCAGTCCTTCATTTATCCATAGAACAAATACCAGGCTTCGCACTGCCCCACCAATATGCCTCAACCTTGAATTACAAGGACCACCGCAAGAGTTGTGAAGTTAGTGAACATTTTATGCTTATGCATTCCTTATCCTTTTTGCTGAGGTTGCCAAATGATGCTTTTCTATACTAGGAACTGAAAGTTGTGCCGCAGACGCTACGGGACAGTCTTCACACACTAACAACTTTTGGATACTACTTACTTGGGCAGCATTGGTACCAGTTAGCTGTGAAGGGATTTATATCCTACCACGCATAGGGGCTGGAACAAGGAGTGCTAGGGGTGCTGCTGCACCTCCTGTCTTGAAGTGGTTTTCAATGATAGAGGGTTTACAGTTTAGTTCTATGGCTCTCAGCACCCCCACTATACAAATTGTTGCAGCACCCCTGCTTCCACAAGCCATCCAGTCCCCAAAGTTTGGACTGTTTATTAATATTTTTAATACCATCTATTTTTATCACCTATGTCATTTAGCAATGTTGCCTTTATATGAAACAGATACACTCAACCCCGACACCAAAAAAACCACATCTTTTAAGCCTCCAGTTTGTTCGGCCCAGGGCAGAGTTATTGTGAACAGGATGCACCTTCAAGTTGTTATTATTGGTATGACATTACAAAAAGAGATCTCTTAAAACTGGTTGTCTGAGGGAGAAAATGGCAGATAAAATTCAATGTTGATAAGTGCAAAGTAATGCGCCTTGGAAAAAATAATCCCAATTATATATACAATTTAGATAGGGTCTAAATTCACTGTTACCGCTCAAGAAAGAGATCTTGGAGTCATTGCAGATATTTCACTGAAAACATCTGTTCAATGTACAGCGGCAGTCAAAAACACTAACAGAATGTTAGGAACCATTAGGAAAGGGGTATATAAGATGACAGAAAATATCATAATGCCACTATATAAATCCATTGTATACTTACACCTTGCATACTGCCTTCAGTTCTCGTCAGCTCATCTCAAAAAAGAGACATTAGAATTGGAAAAGGTGCAGAGAAGAATAAGGATTAGTGATGTGGAACAGCTTCCATAGGAGGAGAGAATAAAAAGACAGGGACTGTTCATCTTAGAAAAGAGAAAACTAAGTGGGGATATGATAGAGGTCTATAAAATCATGAATGGTGTGGAAAAAGAGAACAGGGAAGTGTTATTTACACCTTCCCATAACACAAGACCTAGGGGTCACCTGATGAAATTAATAGGCAGCAGGTTTAAAACAAATAAAAGGAAATACTTCTTCACACAATTCACAGTCAACCTGTGGAACTCATTGCCAGGGGATGTTGTGAAGGCCAAAAGTATAACTGGGTTCAAAAAAGAATGGCATAAATTCATGGAGGATAGGTCCATCAACGGCTATTAGCCAAGAGCATCAGGGACACAACCCCATGCTCCAGATGTCCCTTAAACTCCAACTGCCAGAATCTGGGACTGGACGACAGGAGTAGATCACTCAAAATTGCATTTATCTGTTCATTCCCTCGGAAGCATCTGGCATTGCCCACTGTCAGAGACAGGATACTGGGTTACATGGACCATTCATCTAACCCAGTATGGCCATTCTTATGTTCTTATAACTAGTCAGAATGATGTTACAATTGTGTTCACAGTTCTAAAGCTATTCAGAATTGTTTCCCTTTTTAAGCTTCCCTGCTTATATAAAAACAAACTATTGTATCTATATTCTTTAAATCACATTTCTGTGTTTTCATTAAAATACTATATTGCCATTACCCAACTCATTTTTTAAAGAACAGCGTTATACTGACATTTTTATATTGCATTGTCACTACACCTATAGCACAAGGGGGCTCTGAGCTGGTGGAAGCCTCTAAGTGCTACTGCAGTACAAATAATAAATAATGTCAGAAACCATATAGTGGCCATTAATGCTCCAAAATACTGACATTGTTAAATGAAAGGGGAGGAAAAATAGTTCTTAAATTATTGGAAGATACATTGGATTTTTAAAAATAATTTAAACCCCCTTCCTGCCCTTCTTTACTCCCTTTCTATCATTTCCCATTCTTTTTCTACCCCTCCATCCCTTGCCCCTGCCTTTTCTCCCTAGATGCCAGCCATACTCTTCTCCCCAGAATAACTAATATATTTTGTTTACATGTTGATTTTTCTGCACTGCCAGCGATCCACAGCATTTAGGCCGTCATTCTGCTATTGGCATCTGTGTGGCTGGACCACAGCACCCATACGAAGCCTCACGGATGGCAGTTCTGCGTGGGTGCAGCTATTTGCTCACATAGATCACAATGCAGGATGGAGACCTAATTCAGAAAAGCAGTTAACCACATGGTTAGTTAAACTTTGATGAGACTTAAGCACATACGTAGGTATTTTGCTGAACAGGGATGAGTTAAGCAGATGCCTAACTGCTTTGCTGAATCGGAGACTTAGTTTGTCATCAGGCTAGTACTAATAGTCTTTTATTTATTTTGTCTTTTAATCTGAACTATTCACTCAACCCTAATAAAACATCCCAGGCAGTGTGCATCAGGATGATTATAGCACTGCAGGGGTGGTTTGTGTCACTCATCTTTTGGTTTTGTGTCTCATACCCCCTCCTAAAGCATGTTTTGCCTGGCATTGCTTAAACTGAAAACCGCTTGTCTCTTGATGACCCTATCCTCTTTCCTTCTCATGGAATGTTGGCAAATGTTTCTCTTAGCACAAGAAAGATCAATAATTGTTGTTTTTCCTTCTTCCATACCCTGGCCATGCAGACAAAGTCAAGGTCTCCTCCTGAAATATCATCAATCCTTCCGTGTTCACTTGCGGAAGAGTAGTAGGCCACAATCCTGGTTAGAATTATGAACAACATTACTCCACAGTGGCCTTTAACCCTATTTGTACTAATCTTTGTTCAATACAGGGCTCATTCGTAAAGCTCTTTATTAATTCTAACAATAACTGTCAGAAATCTGAAATGATGACTGATCAACAGTTTATTGCAATTCTCCTCTCCATTTTGTGCTGTGGATGGGACAGCCTCATTTGAAACAAGTACAGACTAGGGATTGTCAGTGTGACTAAGTAATCCCTATTGAGGAGTGGAAATAATTTTGCCAATGGGGCAGAATAAAATTGAAGTCCTAAATAGAACAAAAAAAATTATGATCATTTAAATCTCTTAGTGCAAAAAACATCTACCAAAGATATTTTCAATGATTTTTAACCTCCCAGCCTTGCCCTATGTACCCTTAGAGATGTCTTTAACATGAGACCTTCAAGCAGAGGACACACCTGAGGTGAGGTGATCCATTAACAGTGTGATCCCAGGGTTTGGCTTGTATTGCTTTCTAACAATCTTTCTAAAAGTTCTTCTTTTCAAAAGCAATAATACTTTGGATTCACACTGTGAGCCTATATACGGTGGTAAAAAATAGCATCAAATTAAGTTTTGTCAATGTGGTTGTGGTGGTGTAACCGACTGCAGGATTTGGCTCTCTGAGAAAGGAGAAAAGTCCCTATAGAATATGGAGTGTTGGACTTCTGCTCCTAGACCACTGGAGACAAAGCACTGTACATTGTGGAAGGGTGAAATGTTTAGGATAGATGGAGAGAAGAAATGTTTAAACACAACCAGGCCACTCAGATTAACCATTCGCTCCACATTTAGATCCCTTCCATAATGCCCAAAAGCAGTTAATTAATAAATATACCTTTAAAAGTAAGTTATTCCCTTTTCTGGATTTCCCAGTGTGTTTTCTTATCTATGCCTGCATTTTATGTCACAGTCCTACAAACTACTCTGGTCAGGCACAGAAGTCCTGGAATAACTTGCAAGATCAGGGCCTTAGATTGTAAGCTCTGAGGGCAGAAGCTGTTTCTTGTACAGCACAAACCACGTGGTAGCCTAAACAAATAATAACTCATAACTGTAGTGGTAATAATAGTATGTAGGGCCTACTCTTCCAAGGGACCAAGATGAGAGCCCTAAATAGTGGCATGAATAGACAGTGGCTTTGAAAAAGCCAATGTGTTTCATCCCCCTGATTAGAAGCAAGTTTCCGTATCAGTTACAATAAGGCAGAAGAACTGAAGAAATGTTAACTGAATGAAAAATGGCAGTCCCACAAAGTAATATATATTGATGCAATAGTCAGTATTTAGATGCCTCAGGGCTGAAGTGTCTGTCTATTAAAAAAAGAGGGATTTTTTTTTAAATGACATCCATTTCTAGTTTAGACTGTAGATCAGGATCTAAGCCAAAACTAAATGTAATAACCATATGGTATGAATTACAGGGGAGGGCAATTGAACCACAATATATTAACAAATTCTTGAGACACCTAGGTTTGTTTCTGGAGATAGAGGAGATTTAGGACTATGGTGAAAAAGCAGGAAGACGGGATTAATATAACCCAGAAAATGGCTGTTGTATTGAACCATATAGCCTCTTCTTGTTCCTAACATGCCCTATGTTCTGTTAGCCTGCATCACTGTGACATGTTGCCACTGAGACCGTCAACACCAGCATCATGAGCTTTCAGACACAGACAGTTCTATACTTTTTTAACAAGCAACCACAGTGTCACTTGTACCTTACCAATACCTCCATAAAAGCATGTGGAGGCCTGCTGGTTATACTTATGACACCATAGTTGAGAATGGTGATCATGTAGCAGCCACCAAGCAGTTGAAACAATGCTTGTTAAAATTCAGCTGATCCTCATTAGGGAGAATGAGGGTCTAATAACATGTATTTTGCAAATTCAGCCTTTGCAGAGTCTCTATTAGGGTCAAAACTCTAAATTATATTTGTTTTTATTTGTGGTTTTGGGTGTAATGTTATTTTATGCTAACTGTGCTGTATTGTCAATATCTAAAAGTAACAGTTACTCTAATTCAGACTCTGAGAAGGCTAAGCAAAATGCCAAGCAAATCAGTTTGCGTCAGTACAATTTAGAGGGAAATCTTTACTCCCAATGTCAAGTCTGAAAGCTGTCTTCTGAATACTAGAGATCACAACCTCCCCCATGTTTTCTTTTACAGAAGACCATGTTTTATCAAATTTATTGCAGGTTAACATAGCATGTCTGACTCCATCGGTCATGTCAAGTTACATCATAGGAAAAGAGGGGAGGAAGGGAAAAGAGCTTGGTTCATAGCTTTACTATTCCCCTAGGAGTCACAAAAGCATTTCTATAACCTACACAGCATGGCAGCACCACAGTTTTCAGCTGTAATGCCTCAGATGTTCTAGGCCTTGGAATTTATCTTGATATTCATGACCCATGTCTTTTAATGGTTAATCTGTGGTATGTCTTATAAAGAGTTTAGCAGAGCAGCCACTAGCTACATAAGGCAAAAAAGTGAGACTCAGGCCTTTAACTCCACAAATCTCTAAAAGATGGGGAATTGAAAAGAGATCTACTGAGTCTCCATGTCTAGTAATGAAGGGAAAGAAATGGTCTTGTGCTTAAAGTACAGACTCGTGGGTTAGCAACATTACATCCTACTCTTGGCTCTGCCACAGACTTCCGGTGTGATCTTAAGCATGTCACTTAGGGCCCGACTGTGACCTATAAACAACTGGCTGCATTGAGAATGCAGACGTGCATTGCCTGAGCAGGCATTCCTGGAGGCAAGCATAATGCTTCATTGGACATAGAGGAAGCACAGATACTATTACACTCTATGCTCACCATACACTCCATGCAGGGTCAGCTCTGCTGGCCTGCGGAAAGAAGGGGAAGTCCTTGCCTGTCCTCCCTGCACACGTTGTCTAGGAATCCTAGGATTACTGACCCCTGTTCAAGCAAGCAAACAAGCAAGTTTCTTTGTGATTCAGTTTCTCTAGATGTAAAAGGGAAAAATCCCAAAGAATGCCCAGAAAAAATCCTAGTTGTCTTCCACATATGAAAGTTTTTAACTCCTTATTTGTGTCATGACATTATGGCATGATTTGAAATAGATGTGTTAATTCCAAAATGACATGGTCATCAAACATTGAGTTTGATGCTTAGGAAATATAGATGCTGATTCTGTTGTTATAAGAGTCAGCCAAATACCATTCATGATTTCTTTCCTGTGAAGTTTAAAACATGCGGGTTAGTCCTTATCAAATTCATATGTCTTATTATTCTTTAAACTGTGCTTAAAATATTGTATGTACCATAAGATGACAAAGTGTAGTCCAAACAACTCTAAGTATGTTTTACAGTTTGGGGGCAACACTGGAAATGGAACAGAGCAGAGTTTGGCTCCATGTTTATTTTTCCACTCATTTTTAGTTACGCAGGCTTCTCCCATCATTTTCCGTTTGGCCGATGTTGCATTGTATTGCGTTTTCAATGGCACTGGAATTACCAAGACTGCTTTTGTTTAACACTAACACTGAGCTGAAAATTATATAGAGGACTGTAATGCCAAAGCAGCTTTTCTTTTGCCTCCGGAGTTGGCCAAATCTTTTCCTCATGAAAACTGGCAGGAAGGATTATTTTAGGAAGAAATCACCCCCAGAATTTCCTCATGGAGATTTCCCCACAGCATATAATTGGGGTGGGTGTTTGGTTTATGGAGTTTAAGACACTACAATCTCCCCCCAAACTGGAAGACCTAGGGGAGCTGCTGGGAGACCAGAGCCATTTGTGCAGAGGTTCCGGACTCCCATTTCATTCTCTGGCCTCCAGCAGTCCTCCCAATTTCCTGACAGTGGTGCTGCATTAGAGCCAAGCTCAGGGCCCTCTCTGACCTCAGCTGACCCTGCTCTTTACTTTTTCATGTCCCATAGATTTCAGGGAGTCAGCATGTCTTGTCGAGCATTCCAGTACATGGAGAATAACAAAAAATGCCACATCTTATTAAGGGGTGCAGCATGTTCCCCGTTTCCCTCCATGTGGCTAGCCAGCTCTAAATGGCAGTGTGTAGGGGGACAAAGCAGTGGCTCTGCCATCTCTCCACCTCTTTCTGTCCCCTTGGAGTGAGATGTTCTTTGGGGGAGCATCTCAGTGACATCTTTGCCCTCCTTCAAATGCAGGGTCTGCATATCTGATTAACCTTAACACTAGCTATGCAAAGTGGGAGAGGTTTCTTACTCCCTTCCCGTACTGTACACTGTATAAAAGCTGATCATGATCCACCCTACAGGAAGAGGAATTCTATTAAAGAGAATGTCCACTGCTTGTGAAACATTGTAATTATATAATTAATTCTAAAACTTAGTATTAATGCAATGTTTAGGATGATAAATCACACTAAGATAGGATATGTTAAGGCTGAAAGCTCAATATTTAGTTCTTCCCTCTTCTGTTTTTGCCTTGAAATATGGGCTCAGAGTCTGAGCCAAATTACATTACTTCAGTTTTACACTAGAGTAATTAGGATAATCAATTAGTCCTTTGTCTGTCTCTCTGTAAAAAATGTGTACCATTTAGTACAATTTTTAGTATAATACAAATGGGGATTTCTTACACAAATTACACAGTCTTTGGACTTGCTTGATTTTTAAATGTCATTGATATCTACAAAACAAGCCAAGTTTGAAAAGAAAACAACTGTTCAGTAATAGTTTGAAAGTTATGAATGTACCAGGCTGTCAAGATGAAATTTTTTTCATTTTATTTTTAAAATAATCTCAAAACCTAGAGCACTTGAGCGCTGTGGGGATTACGAAATAACTTGTAAATGCTGGATGCAGATAATTTCTTGGAGAATTTCACACCAAAAGGAAATTAGATTGCAAGCTTTTTCGGCAGAGACAATTTTTTTGTTCTGTGTTTGTCCAGTGCCTAGAACAATCGGGTATGGTTCATGACTAGGGCTCCTAGATGCTACAGTAATAACAAATAATAAATAACTAATTTATCTGAGCAACTGTAAAATGTGGAGAGAGTGCTTTCAACAGCAATAGCATTTTAACTTGCTTTCACTATAGTGGTTGGGATAAATTCTAATGAAGTTTACATTACTTGTGTCCTTCAAAATATTTTTCAGTTACTTTAGATGAAAACTTTTGAAACATTTTTCCATACAGTCTGCATTCCCTCTTAAACTCATGCCACTTTGTATTGCTCTTTAGACGTGTTTACAGTCCATGTACAGTATTGCACCTCCATGTTTTCATTAATGTTCTACAGTTCCGGTCATAATGAGTAATCTTTGTTTTCTTGCCTGGTAAGTATTATTTCTACTGTGTGTTGGATTTTCACTATGGTATATTCTGGAGTTCTGGCTATATTTCCCTTTAAAATTAATAATAATTCAAACACAAAACAAACAAAAACAACAAACCACTGAAACTGGACTTTGTACAAAACTGGCGATTTTTCCTTATCTCGTCCATGCTATGCCAGCCTACTGATGGCACTGCTTGGGGATGGACACTTCCCCATTTTTGACCTTGTACTATGGCTGAAACCCCCATTCATTTTGCCTCCTTCAGTATTAGAGATCAGCTTCCTTCTGAAACACCCGTCAGTCACTCACCCATCTAAGAGACTCCAGTTCCAGCTGTCTTAAATAAAAGCAGATGCATTGGCAAATTATCAAAATGGATAGAAAAATCTCAAAATAAAGGCATCTCATCAGATCCTACAGAAAATATCACTAAGAGCAGCGTAGCTGCACTGCCCTGGTGCAGAGCAGGGACTGAATTGTGACTGGGAAAATCACAATTTGGTCTCTTCTTTCCCCTTGTTCCACAGGGTAAATAAACTGCACCTGCCCTTTTCCTGGCACAGCTTACTTCTCCTCTGTTCCTGCTCAGTTCTGCTGGACACTGGGGTGAGGTGGAGAATCAAGTCTCGGCCTATTCCCCACCTCCATTCCCCCATTCACCTTCACAGGAGGGAACAGGAGCCCCTGTGATGGCTACTCTCCCCCCATTCTGCTTCCTGCAATATGGATAACCCATGCAGGAAAGTAAGGAAGCTCCTTACACCCTCTTGCTTCTCTGTACTGGAATGTAGCCAGGGTCCCAATCTAGATATAAGGGAGACAAAGCTTGAGTTACAGAGTATGGATATTTTATCTACAGCACAGCAGAGAAAAGTCATTTTCCTTTCATAGCCTAAAACTATGCCTGCAACGTCTGCAGCCGATCTGTACCCCAAACTCCTTTCTCCGTTATTTGGCTCATTCAGTTTATATGAAACCTCTGATACTGTGGTTTTGAACCACCAGCAGTCTCTACAGACAGTCTTGGTATACCACAGAATGAACTATTTTAGGAACCAAGCTGAGGGAAGTTAAAGGTGGAGAAGCGGTGATCCATGAAATGATCTTTCTCTTGTGTAGTGGTCTAAAGGTCAGAGAACCACGGTACTAAACAAGGTCCTTTTTTGTTCCCAAACATGCCATGCATGGATATTCCAGCTTCCCATCATCCTCTGAAATCAGTTTTAGCTGACTCTTGATTCTACTTTATCTTTCATCTGTTTCACCTTTCACCTAATTCCCAATACCAGTTCATGACAGGTGAGTTGAGATGGTCAAAGGAGTCTGATTAGTTAACGTGATAGTTGTTTATGAATGACGTCCATTTAAACAAGATTGGTGGGTCTGATATTTGACCTACTTTTTAACACATCTGCTTTTTAAATTCCATTGAAAACTTTATACAGTGAGACCTCATCAATTTGTACAAAGGAGTAGGAGCCCTATTATAGATTACCGAATTTTGTGAACTAGGAAGCAAAATAATCATCATAATAATAAAAGGATTAAAAAAAAAAGATCACGAATACTCCATTACAAAATGCACCTCATTTATTTTGACAAGTGTAGCTTAGTTTTAATTATTTATGATAATACTTCATAGCCTAGTAGTAAATGTACTGTAGTATATTTTGTAAAAGTAATTAACTCTTAATGATATGAGACCTCGCTGATGCTCTTTGCTATTAAATCTTTGCTGGAAAGTGAAATGAGGCTGCCGGTTTTTGTGTGAGAGTTATTGGGTTTGGGAATTAGTGAAGTGAGAATTAACCACCTGAGATTCTACTGCTTGTGTGTAATTTTCTAAAACAAAAGTTTCAATGCTCATCATTGCCTATGGGCCAGAGTTTGAAAAGATGATCAACAGTACAGTATGTGACATAATATACCCAAAGTTGCTGTCCAGTATGAATTAATTCTGACAATTCATGAGTGTAATGTTCCTTCTAAGGTGTTTCTTAACATGGCACCAGACATAGCCTCTCCAAACAGGACAATGGAATGGAAGAAGGAAAAGGGAAGCCAATAAGCCAGTGTTTTCCATCTTGGGAGTGGGGGAAAATCAGACTCCTTGAGGGTGTCAGATTAGCCTAGGAGAGGTGAGGGGCAGAGAAGAGGAACAGGGGAGAACAGGACAGAACAGAAGGAAAGGAATGTGTCTTCCAGTGTGTATGAATGGCTGTGGACATCACTGGAATGCAAAATACTAATGAATAATTAATAATTAGAGCAGTGCAAAGAATTGATTTTCGGTTGGTGGCAGTTCCAAAAAAGTGTGTGCGGGGGGAGGGGGAATCATTTTGGGTCAATCCCCAAATGAACTTTTTCAGAATTTTTAGTGAATTAAAAAGTTTTAAAAAAATTATTTCAGGTGGGACAACATGTTTCCTTGTGATTTTGAGTATTAAAAACTTTTTTAAAAATAAAATTGGAAGGAAATTTCTAAACAAAGTCTTTTCAAGTTACAAATCAAAATGTTTTGTTTCAAAAATGTAGAAGTGAAACCTTTTGATTTTTTTGGACTTTTGTTTTTAAATGGTTTGTTTGTTTGGTTTTTACTGAAACAATTCAGTGAATCTGATACAAATTCACAGAATGTTTCCGTTGCCCTGCATCTGCATTTTTCATTGAAACATAATAAGAAAGGAGCGGTGAGAATGGGGCATGCTGTGTCTATTCTCTTTCCTCACTGGAATTGTTCTGATCTGGGTATAGTGACAGGCAGCTTCTTGAAACCCACAGTCCTCCTGTGGTGGCCTCTAATATAACTAGCTGGAGAAGCCACTCGTGGACCCAGGAGTCTGTGTCCTGGTTCCACAGAGCCACGAGTGGTTGCCTTTAGTGGTAAATGGAGACAAGATTGTGGAATTCTTATTCCTACTGGTGAGCACTTACTCACAGAAGGAATCTCATTGAACTCTGCAGAACTGATTACTTTTGTGAGTAAACATATACAAGAGTAAGTAATGATTCTACAATCTGGCCTTGGGGATTGAGCAGGGAGTAACAAACAAGAAAAAGGGTTAAAAATAAATAAAAACAGAAATCAATAAAAGAGAAAAAAACAAGATGAGATAGGAAAAAGAATGGAGAGAAAGGGAGAGGAGAGAAAGCAAATGGGCAGAAAAAAGAAAGAGCATCTCTGTGCTATGCCCTGGTGTATGAGGACAGAGTGGGATGGCCATCCATCCATCCTTCTATCACACAGGGGGGTGCCAACGCACACAGGCTGACAGGGGCGGCTCTTACAATTTTGCCACCCCAAGCAGGGGCGGCGGCCCCGCCCCCGACGCAGGCAGACGTAGCGGGGCCCCGCCCCCGACGCAGGCAGTCCCAGTCTGCGGCGGCAAGGGAAGGGCGGCAGACCTGCCGCCCCATTGCCGCCGCAGCAGGCGAGAATGGGACGGCAGTCCGAGTCCCGCGGCGGCAATTCGGCGGCGGGAAGAGCGGACCTGCCGCCGAATTGCCGCCACGGGACTCATACTGCCGCCCCATTCTTGATGCCGCCCCAAGCACCAGCTTGGAAAGCTGGTGCCTGGAGCCAGCCCTGCAGGCTGAGATCCACTGAGCTACAGATTGCTGAGCACTGGATCCAATGTAACCCTCTCCTCTATTGTATTCTGTCCTCTTGTGGATGAGGGACGAATGTGAGGACGTTCAAGTAATAGTGAGCCAAGCTGCACTCAGGGACTTCCAAAACGTGCACTGGGATACTGCAGCATGGTGAACTGGTGCACTGTAGATTCATACCTTGGCTTGCCGTGCAGTAATTTCCTGTGCAGAAACGTCCTCAGGCTGTGCACAAATATTTATCCCACCTCATATGCTCCCACTGACAGACATACAAAAAACACAGTGCAGTGTCCTTGTTCAGGAACAGTGCCAAGGATTATTTATTTATTCTGGAGAGGAGACAAAGTGGAATCGAGTCTCTTCTTTACAAGAGCTCCTATAGGACACAAGTGAAAAATGGCATGCTTTCCACAGTCCTGCAGGTCCCCCAAGGGCACTTAACTGCAGGAGACAATGTATTGCAAGGCCAATTTTCCTTAACTCTTTGGAGGATTTTGAAGATTGTGAGTCCCTGTCAGAAGGCCCTGCAGGGATTTGTACATTTCAACCATCTCCAGTGAGATTCCTGAGAAAGTTAGCCTGTGTGAAACTCACACAGAGCTCTGGGGAGTGAATTTCAATTTCCACTACGAATGTCAATCCCAGGGGATTTGCAAAGTACCGTTGCTGCTGCCGGACGTGGGAGGAAGTAATGGACATAGCCTGTGTGTATCTGCAGTACGCCTGTGTGGAATAGCTGCTGTGTTTGCGTCCTACCCTGTGCAGCAGAGCCACCGCTTTTAAACAGCTTTTAGTCCTCTCCAGAAAGCATGGGCCTCACAGTTACTAACACAGCATTTACAGTCCCTTATCGTTATTATCTATGTCCTGTGTGTTGAAACATTATTATTTAAAATTTACAAATCACAGAATTAACATCGAATACAAATTATATTATTTCTGTCTTAATCCTAAATTCTATGAAAATTGACCCAGGCTACCAAAGTGGAGATCCATCTCTGTGCAGAGAGCCAGCACAAGGCCACACCACTTAAGTCCCACATAACTTCTTAAATTAAGGCATAGGGAGATTTAAGAGTGCCATATACCTTGTGCTAGTCTTCTGCACAGTGATGAATCTCACTCACTCAATCAAACTTATTGTTCCTGGCCTGCAGCCGCATAACAATGAATGTGTCACAGTCATAATGAATAAATAAATAACAGTTATGAGTGCACATAGAGGGGAACCATTTTAAACAAGTGACAGAACTGCAGACTGCAAGTGGGAGCTAGGATTCAGATGGTAGAACCAGAACCTTTCCACAGCATTAAGAAGAAATGGTGACAGAGGATTTTAATTTCAATACTGTTTGAAGGACATTCCGGGTATAGAAAGGAGTCTGCAGGAAATTGAGCCTGCTACTGCATCTAGATCTATTTGTTTCATGTAGAAGTGTAAGGAAAAACAGCTAATAATACACTGTACAAATGCAGGGTGGAAGGGTGGGGAGTATTTAATATGTGAATGCATTAACAGAAGCTTCATAATGACTCTCTATTGAACATGCACACTATTTGTATTTTGAGACGTCTCAAACTAGATTGCAATGACAGGACAAAAAACTTCATAAGATGCAGCAAGGGTACTAATGGGAGCTAACTACCCTAGGACTGTACAGTAAATATCCTCCTCATGCCAAAACAGATTTAAACAAAAACTAATCCCTGGGTTATTAATACACTTGGACTAATCTACTCAACAAACAGGACCTGTTCATAACCCAGAATTTTCCTGTCATGAGAAATTTTGACATTTTGAAATTAATTTCCATTCTGAACTGGAACAAAAAGTCAAAATATTAAATTTGTTCACAAAATGAAACATTTTGAAAAATTTGGAACTGAAATGCTAGACTGGAAAATTTCAACATTTTCAATTAAAATGAAATACCTGGACATTAAAAAGGTATTTTTTTGTTTTGAATCAACATTTTGAAAAAATATTTTTTGTTTGGAATGGCCACTTTGAGATAAAAAATGTGGTTTTGATTTGAAACATCAATTTGAGGAAAAAAATGTAGTTCCAAAAAATAAAAAAAACAGTCAAAACAATGTAGATGAAACCACATTTTTCAATGGAAATTTTTTGACCGCCTCTACAACAAACCACATTTTTAAAGTGACAGCAAGAAAATCTGACCCCTGGCCACTTCTGCGGTTGCGGAGGTCTCAGTGGAAGCGGTGTGATTCTGCTGCATGGGGAGGCTGGGTCACAATTTGGAGAGATCTCACATGGGGTGCACATCCCTGTACACTAAGGAGCACAGCTCTGAGGGGACTTCCAGAGTGTTGTAGCACAGATAGTTTGGCAGTGTGGCTGGGGGAGGAGCTGGAATGGGGCTACTGGATCAGCCACTACACAACTCCACCAGCTATTGCCCCTGAGAAGGAGGAGCACACAAGCCACAGGAGTTAATGCTATTAAGCATCTCAGCAGCCTGGTGGGGAACATTTCTTTCCCTGCTGCTCCCATCAGCACACAGGCAAGCTACTCAAGCTTTGCGCTTAAGAAAGAATTTGCCTTATAGAGACTCAAGGGAAAAAATCCCTCCATTCACTGGGATCAATAATCCATGTCTTAAAACAACTGGATATTTAATAAATGACTGAAAGAATACTGTGGGGAATAATCCCACATTAACAATGGGATGGATTATATGACATAACAAATACAAATAAACAATAATTATTAATTAACAAGACTTTTCCATCTCAAATATCTATGGGGCAGATTACTATAACAATGAAAATAGTGGGGAGGAGGGAGTTATTGGAACTTGATCAATCTATAAAACAACCCAAGAACACAAATCTTGAGTGGTACCAACTGAGCCATCTAACATGGGTAGAAGGCATTATTTTTATAGATTCAATATTTTAGTAGATATTTATTACAACAGAATTAATTCTTGTAATGAATCTATAAAATTACTTACATTTATACAGTATCTTTCTTCCAGAAATACAACAAACAGCTTACAAAATGTATACTTCTATGTAAGCTACACATAGGTATCACTTCATCCGTGACTGAAATGTAACTAACCACTTTAGGTTAAAATGCTGCAGCTGCTTAACAGCACAAGGAAAATCTGCCAAACAGCACACAGGCCAATAAGTGTCCAGTGGAAACTGGGAGGGGAATTCAGGTTGGAATAATGTAATTTACCAAACTGGAATCTGGCCAAGACACTGGATCTTACACTTCTGCTCTCATGAAAAAGGGCTATGGGATCTTTAATGATTACAAGTGGCCATGATCTCAGTTTTGCATCTCATCTGAAAGCCATGGTCTGCTACTCTCTATTACCTGGTTGGTAGACAAGAAAATATAATTTCTTAATCTGAGTTTATTTCTTTACCAGTTATCCAGGTAAATTTTGCTGCATTGTCTATGATATTGTCAAATATAACAATATCGTAGGGTTTTATTCATATTTTTGCCCTGTTCCTGCCCACTGGAGAACCAAAGAAATGTCTTCTTTTTTCTAACAGATTGAACTATTTTTGCGGTCTATTTTCAGATGTGGGGAGAGGAGACAGAGCAAATACGCAGGATAGAAAGAGCATGTCCGGTGTGCCTGTCCAGCTCCTACCCTCTGTTATTGTGCATGCTAATGTTGGTATTATGGCTAACTGCCATTCAGCTTTGCCTGGATCTAGTTAAAAGCTAGAGAATCCATCTTCTCATTCATTCCAGCTCTGTGCTGCTGGGACACCACAAAACACTGCCTGCTTTTGTGAGAGCATACTACAAAGGCAGCGATGGCACTGCATACTAATTGACACACTTTAATGACTTCTCTCTCTCTCTCTCTCATCCCTTCCTGAAATGCCTGCCCCTAGCTGATGAGGTTTGCTACCATGGAAACTGAGTCTCCAAATGCGCAAAAACTGCCATATCAACATTTTGAGCAAATTCCACTAGTGAATCTTAAAAGAAGATGGTTAGAGGAAGGGCACAAAGAAAGGGGGAGGAGTGGGAAGTAGTGGCTATGGAGGTAGTACTGGTGTGTGTGGGGTGGTGGTGGATGATATGTATTTATTTCTAGGACATCACACACACCATGAATATAGCGATCAGAAACATTCACACATATCCAGAGTACAATAAATGGAAAACGATCAGATTCTTTCAGTGTCACATATATTGTTGTCTTTAAACAGCCGAGTTAAGCTCTTCTCCCCCGTTTATAATTTAGAGCACGTAGCCTAATATTTTTACAGACACTACATTTCAGAGGGTGACTGCCAGTTTTTGAAAATATACTGCAGACTATTACTATCATGCTTAAAGGACTGGCGGTTGCTAGACTCCCATAAACAAACAGGATTTTCTATTATTCTGAGACGCAATCTGAGCCATCATCTTGCAGGGAGAAGGGGGTTAAAGCACATTTTTTTTAAACTCATGTTCAAAGGACTTTCTTCAAAAGTCAGGGTCTGTGGCAACGGGAACCCTAGAGTGTGCTTATTTCCGTCTCCTTGGGATTCCTAAACAAATTTTTTTTTGGGGGGGGGGGGGGTTGCTTTCACCTCTTCCTGATTAATTTCCAAAGGCTCTGCTTTCACAGGAAACTTTCCCCTGCTCCCTCTTTATTTGTTAGCGGTCATGAAAGCAATGTGCCATCTCTTTGGATGTAACCTTTTACGTCACAATTCCACACAACATGACTCATTATTGCATTGAGCCTTCATGGAACATAATGTTGATAAACCTGTTTTGCTCACAAAACAAAACAAGAAAAAATGTTCTTCTAGGGGAATGTTCTTAAGAACTGAGACCAGTTCAGCACTTTTCTAAAGGCAAACCAGAGCTGATTATGTCCCAGGCAGCCCCTCTCACGCAAAGGGCTTAACAAATGTTTTAGCTCTTTTTTCTGTGTCTGGCATTACTGACAACTCAAACAAACCAGCTTAATGCTGGGAACTCATTTAAGATCCAAGTCAGAATGCCTCGTGGAGTTAAGTGGTGTTTAGATTAGAAGCTGAAGTACCAAAGGATACACAACAACAGGCCCTGCTTGGCATTCTGAGGAAGCAAAGAGCACAGAGAAGAGAGGGTTCTTACTTTGCAGCACCAGGCTGGATACAACAATATTATAATTAGCAGGAAGGAGGTTCTTTGTTATGACAGATATAGAGAGCGCAACTCCATTCCCACTGTGATTCCCCTATTTACCTGGTACCGGCAAAATGAGCCTTTGACTAGGATTTTCGCTTTCTGGGTGCTCTTCCATATGCCCCTTTGGACCTGATTTTGCACCCACTGAGGACACTGGCAAAATTCCCACTGGATTGGAAAGTAACAAGATTGGCCCCTCAGAAGCTTGCAATACCCCAGGTTTGTCACAGCTATTGATAATACTGTAAAGATTACAGGAAATACAAAAGGAGGGATTTAGAGTCACTTATAGAAATATAACTTGACCTAGTTCCAGGTAACTATTTTACAAAATCTACAGAATCCATGCACAGCAGAAAACAAAACAAATCAAATGAGAATTATGTTATCAAATAAGAAATTAAGTTTGATGGCAGGCAGGAGCTCATGCTGTCCCCAAAGTTTGGGCCATAAAACAATTTCCTATTCTATAGCATTATACATATTTGAATTATTAATTTTTAGGGGGCAGAAATAATGTGATTTTAGTTTTATGTTCCCTCTTCTCTTTTGATAACTGTAGCACCTTTCATATACTAAACAGTGATTTAACTAGCATTTAAGGCTTTATGATATATGAACGAAGATGGGGAAATATTTCCACAGTCTAATTATTTAAAAAAACACACCACATTTTTATCCAGACTATAAAATGTAACTATGCTGATTTTGATCTGTAACTTGGCATATAGGGTGCTGTTCAAATATTTGCAACGTCAGATATTTCAAATCATGGACCATCACATGGCTAATTTTTTTCAAGACGCTATGAAACCAATCCTGCAGCTTTTCCTTATCTAAGAAATCGTATTGATTCCTCAGATGAGTGAGTCTGGCATGCCCTTGAAAATGGAAAACACAAAAAACCAACCTCAGCAACACTCTCTTAATAACCCCACATTTCGGAGTCAAGAATAATAGGTTACAAATGAATGTGTTTTGAAGTCATTTCTGATTATAAAGAGAATGGAGGGTAATATGAATATTGGATTTGTGTGATACAATGTTACAATGAGGAGAGCTCTGGACAAAATTGTGCTTCATCAGAGGACTGTGCCTATGAAAAGTGTAATGTATCCACTGGCACTTTTGGGGTAGGGAGAGAGTATGCATAGGAAGTGGCTACTGCTAAATGTTTAAATGTGATGCCAGTGCAACTTTGCTGACCTCCAGGGGAATGTGTCCAACCAATCCATACATGGCCCATCTGGGTATGCTATTGTTAATGACACTACTAATTAGGGGGCCTTACCTGTGCTCTCCAACACCTGCTGCAAAATTACAGATGTCACTTTCCTACCTCTAGTGCAGTGGAGTCCAATACGTCACCACTAGCCACATGTTGCTAATAGGCTATTGAATTGTGGCTAATGCATGTGGCTTTTTTATAATGTGGCTAATAAGAAAATTCAAAACCACGTGTGGCTAGCAGTGTGGCTAGCATCGAATTTCTATTGGATACTGCTGCTCTAGTGCATTTCTGCAGGGCCCTCATAATTTGACTATAAGTGCATGTCTGAGTGAAAATGTGAGAAGGCTCACTTAAAAAAGAAAGGCCTTTCTGGCCTACTGAATAAATATCTTGTATGGCAGACACTGTTAATCCATGTATACTGAAAGCACACACTTGGCTACACATAGTGATGACCTTCAAACAGTCAATTAGCAGTCACTTGGATATGTACTAGGAGCAAGGTATCTAAAGTCCATCAAGCACGTGAATAAGTGGCCTGGTTTCCAGAAGTTCTCAGTACCAGCTGGCCCAGAATAGAATCTTATCCATCATGTGTCTCATAGTGGGGACATCTGGTAGAAAATTCCACATTTTGGGGAAGAAGGAGAAAATGTTGCTCTGGCACACAGAGTTAAAATAAAATGGGGCAGCTAGAAGCTGCTCAGGGGGGTTGGAATTTTAGAACAGGTCCAGGGAGATGAATAAGTAGGCAGGTGGTATAGTGGTAGACAATGGATAAATGAATATAATACATAATGCAATATACTACCATATAATTACGTAAATAGTAAATACACTAAAAGAGCATCATTTCAGTTGCAAAATCAAGCACTGAAAAGTTAGGAAATGCCAGAATTTACGTTGCCTGTTCAACCCTAACTCAGCCCCATTGTGCATGGTGCATTATAATACAGTCTATAATTACATATCACATACTATATTTTCAAAAGGACTCCAATTTTATTGGATGGACAGTGCACAGGAATTGAGAATATCTTCAATATTTCTTGTTATTCTCATCATTCAACATGTGGCCCTGTGCCTTACTTACTGTACACCTTATTTTGTGCAAATGTAACCTATCTGATCACACATCATCCTCAGGGTTTGATTCTGGAAGCTTCTACTACTTGAGCTACTGAACTAAATAAATACATTAGCTTCTAGCAAGAGGAGGCTGTTACTCTGTGGGGGAGGCCTCTGGAGCCAAAAACTGGGTCTGGGAGGTGGTTGAGGAAGGAGTCCGGCTTGGCTATCTCACCTCCCATTCAGGAGATGGAAGGCGCTCCTGCCCCCTGTGGTGTCCCCAGAAGGAGTGATGGGCTACATGACCATGTGTTGACACTGGGGAGGAGGGTTGGAGGAGTTGAGCATGGCTAGTGTCTGTTCCTCCCTGCTCCATCCTTCCCAGGTGCTCAGGCAGGAGCTGGGGTGCTCCAGGTAGTGTCTGCTGCTGCTGCTTTAGCAAAATTGTGGGCCCAGCCTCAAATTAGGTGTTCATGTTCAGTTATTATTCTGTCATGTGGCCAAAACTTTGCTGATAACACAAACCACAGAAGGGAAGTGGCAATTTTCAACAGTTTATAACACAGCTAAACCTGAATGGAATGTCATTAGACAAAGAATATGCACTTCTCTAGCCTCCAGGCTTTCTTCCTACCAAATTTCAAAGGCCTGATTCAAACAGTGAAAATGTTACAACTTATCAAAATAAGGTTGCAAGAATCTTTTATAATGGAAAGTGTTAGACAACCTACATATAGGAGTGTCAACCAACTCGCTCATAATACTCATTACACATGCATGCGAATACACTCACACACAAACACATACATGCACATATACATGTTTCACACATGCTAAATGGGCAGGTAAGGTTTATTGCAAACTGAAGCCTAGCATATTAACCAAATAGGGCACTGAAAGTAAAAGTTGTGAAGCAGAGTAATAGATTGAGTAAGTCAATTCTGCCTTTTAATTTCATGGTTTTGGCACACTCTGGAAGTATCAAAGAAGGATTTTTTAAGTAGAAGAAAGAGCAGTGGAGTGAAGCATTGATTGGATCTTGCAAATTATTAGCTGAATGCTAGTGAAACTTTGGAATAACAAGCAAACATTTTGTTTTGTTTCTGTTTCATGGGGGGTGGGAGATTTGCTATTCAGAGGCTAGTCATCTTTGATCTTTAAATAGCTGTCTGGTAATAACTATAATTTAACCTGCCTATGCCCAGCAGTCTCTAGATTCCTTTTAACTCTGGGTAGTTGCTCCGCAAAAGGCAGGGGAGTATCTCTATGTAATTAAAATTACAGCTGCAGAGAGCTACTCACTGGGATTTCAATCCTAGTGCAAAAATACCACTAACACCTCGAGGTTTATGAAGCTTGGTTCTCAAGTACCCCGAAGTTCTCCTGTGAAGCTTGCAATGAAGACTGGTGCTAAAACATATACCCAGAGAAATGCAGGAAATCAAGCACCTGATCTGAGCTGGAATTCAAACTGCTCCAAGTCTGAGAACTAAGAAAAAGGATGAAATTATGAGGTGAACTTCAAGACAAATGCCAGCATCATGACTTCATACAGGATAGCTTTTCTGGGTGTGGTAAGGAGAGGTGAACTGAGACATAAACATCAACCTTTTGAATAAGACCAAAAGCAGTCTCAGTTTAATAACTGCTACATCCTCTGCTGGGTGTTTTATCCAGCAGAGAGAATGGTGCCAGAAACATCCCCTGAAATTTTTCACATGGGACACCCACACATACACACAACAGCCTGACCATCCTCTTCCCATCTGAGGCATTCTCCCCGCCACGAGCCTGACCCCCCCCATCAGGGTCCATACACCCCTATACCAACCCCATCCCAGGACCCTTTGCCCAGGGAGCCTCCCTGCAATCCCCAGTCCCAGAAGCCCCTGCCTCCTCCACCCTAGTGTGATGGTGACCATCTTGGCCAATACACAGGGGATTTGACCGGGGACCTCCAAAGTTAAAAGTATGAATCATCACAGCTTGAGCTAGAGAGCCAAACTCTGTAGCTACAGCTGCATCAGACTCACAGCCTCTGTAGACCAAACCCAGAAGGAGACATGTAACACACTGAAGAATGCATTATGCTGCACATTACTAGACTAGCCGGATCACTGGTCTGACCCAGTATAGTAATTCCTACATTCCTACCACATGAAATTTCAAGAGCTGTGACAGCATCTCTGTGAGGTGAGTAGAAAGAGAACTCTCCCTAGCTGAGCTAACAGGAATTGTGCCGACTCTGTCTCGGGTGGAAGCCATGCACACCTTTCACGGAGGGCATGGATGGAAAAAATAAAGTTTAATTCTTCTCCCTTCTTGAAAGAAATTATAAGGTGAAGAAACAAGAAGTGAGATACAGACAGCATAAGAAGAGCTTTTCTACGTGTTTTCATCCTTTGACATTTTATATTGAATTTACAATATTTATGCTAGATCAGGGAGAGTGGAAAAAGATAAGGACCAAACAATGTTTACTGTGTCTGACCCTAGTCTGAAAGAACCATAATAATATTATAGATGGGTTCCAGCTACACAATTGGGATCCAAAATTAGATCCCAAGTCTCCCAGAGTATCAGGTCCAAGACGTAAGCAGCAAGGTCTCGTGTTTGGAGCAGAAGTCAGAGTGAGAGTCAAACAAGGGTCAGTGCTCGATTTGAAGACCAGGGCACCAGCTGCTCTGGTGAAAGCTAAGAAATTATTATTCTCCATGAGATTTTGTCTAGCAGAACTGTTCAGAGTGGTGGACAGACTGATAAATAGGGAATGTCTCATGATCTGTCTTTATTTAAATGGTCTTCCCCAAATTTTAAAATGTCTCATTCAAGTATCCTTTTCAGAACTAAAGACGGAGCAAACTGATTCAGATAAAATACTTTACCCACTCTTGAAACTGCTCCCAAATATGTCCCACACCTGAATTAAATCTTTTTTTGAGTTTTAAAACAATGCACTCAGCCTTTTAAAAATGCACTTCCAGGTACAAGTCGGAAATACTCAGAAGATTTGATAGGTCGGACAAGTTTTGCATTTGTACCCAAATACCTGGATGCTAAATGAGCTGAAAATATAATGTGAAGCTATTAATCAACAGAAGCTGAATAGATGCTGAACAAGGAGTTAATAAATTCTGTAAGCCAAAATGATCCAGATTTTTTCCTCTTCCTCTTTATTTCTACTGCTTTTTATTTAAAAAATCCTATGAAATTAAATGTAAAATAATGCAAGATTAAGACTGACTAGTTAAAATCACAAAAATTCAGAAAAAGCTATTAATTAAAATTCCAAAATAAATGTTAACTCAGATGAGTTGCATATAGCATTTTTATTCCCTTTTTTCTGATTATATGTGTACATTAATATATTACTCTTCATATCATAGACTATATTCAGGATCTGCAGTATAACGAAGTAAATACTGCTGTGCATTTCCTATCTTTTTGTGATTTTAACGGTGCAATCTTAAAGTTGTATTAAAGTTTTTTTTATTGCACTTAATATAGTTATATCCGTTATACAACCATCACTTTCCCCTTTCTATATCTTTGCCCTTGTACATAATAAAGACAACAAAGACAGAAAGCAGTAGGTTTAATAATGCACGGGATGGAGGAATATGCAAAGCCGCTCAGATCCAAACTCACCATTTATTCCAGCTCAAAACTACCACACAAACATTTGTTTTTCAAAACTCAGTTTTTCCAAACATGATTAATAGACCATAGTTTTGTCTGTATGCACATGTGAGTGTATGCAAATAGTAGGAGTTTTTACATTAGTCTCCCGCCATTCATTTTGGGTGAAATTTACCCTTCTGCAGAGGGACAACATAAGGCCCAGACAACATTTAAAATCAATTCAAACCTTATTTTGTAGACGTAAATTGTGTTGAGGCCTCATGCTGGCCTTCCATTTCATTCTCTGTGCACTGGCTTCCCTATAACATAAATATGCTTCTCCCAAAGACTTTCTCAGCACCAGTAGCGTAGCCAGAGGGGGAGCAGGGGGAGTGGCCGCTACCGCACTGAGCAGAAGCGGAGCCTTTTTTGTGCTCCCGACACCTTTTGCTCCTATGCTGCAGCCAGAGTGGAGCTTTTTTTTTGGCTCCCGGCGCCTTTTTTTAGCTCCACTCCCCCTGTGCTCTAAACCTTGCTACGCCACTGCTCAGCACTAGATTCTTCTTCTTCAATAAAGTCCTCTGTGGCACAAGGGTTTGGCTCTAGAATATGTGAGGAAGTCAAAGTGAATATGGGAAATTCACCTGGCCTACAAACTCAAAATAAAAAGACTCCCAGAAATCTATCTTTTTTACTGGTGCTTTACAAGGTGGCAGATAAGACAAGCTATTTTGCCATACTGTGAAATGAAATATTTATATCTGTTCTGATCTCTCTTTTTCTTTATGTCTTCTTGTGCTAAAGATGATTTAAAATGTTGCTTGAAAAATCCAAAAACCAAACAGTTCATGCATATGATATAATGCCAATAATTCAGGACCCTGCTCTCATCTAACTCACTAGCAAAAAAAATCTTCTAGAGAGAGATCATGAACCGGTTACACTGGATTAAAACTCATCATATGAACTACTGCAAAATAACTTTAAACAGAACAAACTCTGGAAGATAACTCAGCACATCATCTGCCCTTTACAAAATAATGTATGCACCAAAAAATCACATCAGGCATCTGCTGAACCATTTTGCAAAGGAGATGTATTAAGACAATATTGCATTTTACTTTGTGCAGTTAAGCAGAATCCTAAGAAAGGTCGATAGTACAGAGATACGGGCAAATAATATGTAACCAATCATTTATTTGATGCATGTTGCTTCTTTTTCTGTTTGTAAACTATCTGTGAAACAATTGCAAACTTCAACCCAATTGATTCATTATTGGAGATTTTCAAATATCTTTAATTAATCATTTTTTTTCTGCATAAAGTTCACCCACCAAAATGAAAGGAAAGCTGGGGTGATTTCCTTGCTCTGATGGAGTCCCCTTTCTCTAGATCCTGCTAAATCAAGCACTCTAGCAATGAGTTATCTCTGTAGCTCATAAAAATAATTCTAAGGGGCAATTTTATTTTTTCTTTCTAGACCAAACGGAAGGTATTTTAAAAACATTCCCTGGTGGAAGATGTACTTATTTCAAATAATATATTAGTTGAAAACTGTGCTATCCATTAATATACAAAGTATAGTTTTCAGAAAGAAAATCTAACCATTTCCAGCAAAGCTGTTTTTTTTTGTTTTTTTTTTTGGCCTCATTGGGCTGTTGAGGGACTGTCTCCCTTCCTAGTTGGTTGTGGGAAAGTGTTTGTGTTTAAAATGGGAAAACACATGAATATGCTCCCCAGGGCCTCTTCCCACTCCCTCTGCAAGTGTGTGGGTCCTGGAGCATGGATTTTACCACAGGCTGAAGCGGATTTCCCCCCCCTTAAATGTATCTATTAAACTCATGGTAGATAGAACTAATACCATCAAAAACTAAATTTCACGATTCACAGGGTCTGTGGGTGAAATCCTGGCCCATTGAAGTCAGTGAGAGCTTTGCCATTGACTTCAACGCTGGCCAGGATTACCCTATGAGAATATACATGACTCTTTTTGCCTTTTACCAGGAGTTGTAAGGGTACACACCATATTCATTTTCAATACGTAAAGCGAGACCATAGTAAATATTTTGCATTTTAAACTGTTTCAGCTACAAGGTCCATTTATCTTCAAAAGTCTCTTTACTATCTAAAAATAATATGTAGTTTGTTTCATGGGTATAAACGGTGTTGTTAAAGAGATTTACAAAATGTCCATTGGAGCAGGTTACCAACACTCACTATATAATCATGAGTCTCGCAATATTTGTTTTTCCTAAAGCCCCTATTCCTAGAGTTGTGTGATTATGGGTAGGCCTACACTAAGGTTGCCAATTTTGGTTGGACGTATTCCTGGAGGTTTCATCATCTGACATAATCTTTAATTAAAAATCAACCTTACATTCCTGGAGACTCCAGGACAATCCTTGAGGGTTGGCAACCCTAGCTACACTGAAAAAAAAAGAAAAAAACAAAACCCAACAACAACAACCCGGCAGCAGCGAGTCTCGGAGCCTGGTTCAACTGTTTTGGGCTCACGGGGCTCACACTACAATGCTAAAAATAGCAGTGTAGACGTTCCCTCTAGGGCTGGAGCCTGGCCTCTAAGATTCACTCGGTTCACTGGGGTTCAGAGCTCCCTGAGTTCCAGCCTGACTGGAACATCTACACTATTTTTAGCATTGTAGCATGAGCCCCACAAGCCTGAGTCTGTAGCCTGAGGCTCTGACACTCGCTGTCATGGGTCTTTCTTTGCAGTGTAGATGTACCGTCAGGAAAATCTTAACTTGCCTTTTTTTTTTTTTTTTAAAAGGCATTTTTAGCCCTCATAGTTATGGCTCAGGAAAGAGAAAGGGGGTGGGGGGGGGGAGACTCCAAAATATATTCATTTTAAAATCTCATGATTTTTAAGCCAATCCAATAATTCTGGGGGTGCCTGGCTCATGACTTTTGAGTGCTTGTGGGTGACAATAATGTAGGAACCCTTTGTTGAAAAAATTGGCAGCACACAGCTGTCAAGAAGAATATTTTCTATAATGGGGCTGAAGATGGTTTGGTCCTATTCACACTATCGATTATACAATTTTAGCACTAACAGGATACATATTGCTGAAAACTCTTGTCAGCCATTGTTCAGTTTCCCACTGTAGAATTAACATGGGGCGTTAGTGTGCTCATGACACAATTTTGAAACAATGTTGCAGCCATAATTCTCTGAAAGGAGATTAGTCTCAAACACATTTCTGACTTCATACGATTTGCCATCTTTCTTGCTCAGATGCAATTCATTTTCACGTGGTTCTTGGCCCGGTAATACATATGAGAACATAGGTTTGAAAACAGTTCCAGGAGCAAAACCATATGCAAATCTGTTTTTCCTTACTACTTTCACAAACAGGTTAAAAATGTCACAGTAGGTTAAAAAGGAATCCTCTGGGTCACATCAAGAGTTAAAAGACAACTTAAAAAATAACTAGATCCCTCAGCAAAGGGAGCACTAGCAGAGTGATGCCTCGATAAACATAAAGAGAAAGTTAATCTACTCGGCATGTTAAACTTTTGACCCACACAAACATACTTGGGGAATAGTTTGAAAACTGAAAAGATAATATTTATGTCTCATCAGAGAGCAGCACAAAGTTGCATTATTTAGTAAGGAAATATTTTAAGATGCTTCACTTGCATGATCTCTTAGGGCTGGTACCTCTGTGTTAACATTTCAGTTGGCCTGCTCCCACTGAAGTCAATGGAAAACTGCAATTAACTTCACTGGTTCAGAATTGGGCTCAATGTTAGTTGAACTGGAACACAGGGGCATAGCCTGGTTGTAAATCAAATTTCATGTAAGTTCCTTTGGAATATAAACTACCCATGAACCTGAAGAGAAGCAGTTTTGTGTAGGATGCCACTAAGGGACAAACAGGTAGTAATTGCTGAGTGTAAAACTGAGGACGCTGAACTAGGTAACTAGATATTCTTCTTCAGAATGTTTCTCTGCAATATGACATTACAAGAAAGAAAGAAAGAAAGAAAGAAATCCCCCGCTCCACAGGAGCTCACTGTGACTTTTTCTGTGGATTTGCTCTTCTCCAGTTCACTGGAGGGAAGGGAGGAGCATAAGGGTCATTGATACTTTTTCACATTTTCTTTTGGCTACTGAAAAAGAAGAAACAATCTCAGAACCCTGCTGACACCTACTTCTGCTTTAAAATATTGTACGCAGAGCATTAAAAATAAGCAAAACCAAAGGGCTGAGGTGGGCTGATCCGTATTACGAGTCCTTTGGACCACTGAGACTGGGAAAGCAGTGTTTTCATTGATTGACTGGCAGTCTGATATGTAAGGACCACTAAATGTTCAAGAACAAGCGGGCAGCAGTTGCTCTCCTAAAAGTTGTTACCAGGTAAAGAAAAACAACAGGACAGGGCCTTCTTAAGGCTCCTGGGCAACTGGTCGAACAGCAAGAGTTCAAGTAAAGCAAAGTATACTTGAGTAGTAGGCCCTATTTACATGCAATTCGGGTACCCGCGACTTACTCTGCCAGGTCCCACCAGATAAGCAGCAGGGGTTTGTTACAGGGTCCTTGCTCTTCCAGTGAGTCAAAAATTGATACAGTGAAGAGTATAAGCTTAGTTATATACAACATATCCTCTACTTCCTCTGTTAATAGCTTTTTTATACTCATTTATTAATCTACAGAGTCAGAATTGCAGGCTTTTGCTGTGTTACTAGCTGACACAGTCCCTTCACCACCACCAGCCATCCCTTTACATATTATATTTCAGTTTAATCATCACTGTTCCTTTTCCACACTTCCTCACTTCTGTTAGCAGAAATGTCCCCATTGTCCTTGGACCAGGAAAAAATGTTTGTTTAGGAAAACTGCCTAGCAACCACTTTCCCTATTTCAAGGGGAGAGGATATTTGCATAAAAAAGCCCCCGTTGGAGGCTAATGAAGATTCTGTTGAGAGCTGCTCTGTGACCACCCCTCAAAAGAAACCTCCCTTTCCTCCTGATCCCTCGGGGTGGCCTTTCTTTGCAGTGTCCACTTCACTTGGAAGGCAATGCCAATTTCCCACAAGGTGCATCAGTGTTCTGCAGTAGTGAGAGCTAATTCCAGTTCCTGACTGTGGTGGAAAGGCTCAGAGAGGTCTGATCCCTCAGGAACGGATTTTATTGCCACGCTGTTCCCAGATTTTTTTCAATGCTGTACAACACACAAAGTGAATAACTCTGATTGTTAACCCCCTAAATCCCGGATTGCTAGCCCAAATGAATGCTTATAGGAGTAAGTACATACATTCCTGTACAGTGTCTTTCTTTTGATATCGGTATTTATACCTTGACCATTCCCACAATTACAAAATGCTATAAGTGGTGTGCATGTAGATCTAAGTTTTCTCTGTCTGTACTCTGTCCAGGAACAAGTACCACAGGAGTCATTCCTCATAGCAGTCTATGTCCACATACTCCAGTGAATAAGAAGTAAATATTGATTGAAATTTTTCTTTAAAAGACCCTGGGTGAAATCCTGGACCTACTGAAATCAGTGCAAAACTTCCATTGTCTTCAATAAGCAGAATATGAAAACAACTCCCTCTCCTATGTCTATAAACTAACGTGCAGCAAGTTTTGGTTTGTGGTGGGAAGATTTCTGATCCAAGGCATAGTCCTGTCAGACGCTCAGTGGCGTAGCCAGGTTTAGAGCACAGGGGGAGCGGAGCTAAAAAAAGGTGCCTCCCCTTGTACTCACCCGGTGGCGCTCCAGCTGTTCGGCGGCACTTTGGTGGCGGGTCCTTCACTCACTCCGGGTCTTCAGTGATACCCGCCGCCAAAGTGCTGCCAAAGACCCAGAGCCAGTGAAGGACCCGCCACCAAAGTGCCGCCGAACAGCTGGAGCGCCGGCGGGTGAGTGCTTTTTTTAGCTCCGCTCCACCGGTAGTGTCGGGAGCAAAAAAGGCTCTGTGAGCAAAAGGCGCTGGAGCAAAAAAAAAAGCTCCGCTCCGGCTGCAGCGCAGGAGCAAAAGGTTCTGGAGCTCAAAAAAGGTGCCGCTTCTGCTCAGTGGGGGAGCAGCCGCTCCCCCTGCTCCCCGCTGGTACGCTACTGCAGACGCTGAGGGCTCAAATAGGAGTGGAGGCCTTCCAGCACCCCCAAGGAGGTACTGAGGACCTCCCAGGATCCGGCTCCTATTTACTGGCAGCAGGCAGACTTTCTGATCAGGATTTTCCAAGCTTCTCCAGCTCTAGGGTTCACAGAACTAATTTCAGGTTGTGAATCATTGCTTTGCTCCAATTTAGACCCACATGTGTGCTTTTTTTTTTTTTAAGGATGATTTAATTTTGTAAATGCGTTTTAAAAAAAGATATTCTAAGTAAATGGACATCTGTGCTAAGAATCCCGCAAAAGATAAGTTGACACAGGTGAATGTCCTACACACGGTATACATACTGGGTCTGATTTTTCTCTTGTGTCAACTGGCTGTAGCTTCATTGAAAGCTATGGTATTACAATGGTGCAAAACAGAACTGATCAAAACCAGAATCTATGTCCCTTGAGAAATTCTGATTTTGACATTTGTTTTCAAACAAAACTGGAACAAAAAGTAGAAATATCAAAACTTATAGTGGAAGAAAAAAAATCCAAAATTTTTCAATTTGGGAATGTCACAATGTTTTGACATTTTTGATCAAAACAAAATTCTTTTACATTTCCAAACATTATATAAACATTTTGCTTGGGTTGAGCCAACGTTAGTCTCTGTATTTGCCTGCAGTGCCTCATAGGAATTGTAGTTTGGGTGTGTCATGCCTCCCCCATTTCCTGGCTACACTGTATCTCCCAAGACTGCTGAGCCACTGCAGTGCCTCATGGGCAACTGCCTCTAGTGTAAACCTAGTGTAGGGGGAGATTTTCAAAGACACAGAGGGCAGTTAGGCACCCAACTCCAATGGAAAAATCAAATACCTGGAAGCAGAATCAGGCTCACTGTATTTGCCACTATTGCTTTAGAATTCTATGTTTATTACTCAGCCCTATATTTCACCCTGTTTTTCTCTCTGCCACCCTTCTACTTTTTTAAAAAAACAGTCCTTAAGCAGAATATAAACCAGTAAAGTTAGAGTTTGATTTAAACTTTAAAGTACATAATGAGCTAGTGGTCTCAGAATTAAGCAAAACAAATATGTTCATCATGATTTTTTAAAAACTTTGATGATTTCTTTTTTCTAAACCAGGGGTCAAATGCATCCCTGAAGTGAAGTGAAGACAATGGAACAGTCCAGTGAAGACAATGGAATTATAGCAAGGATGGATTTGGCTCTACCTGCATAAATTATGCCCACAAAATGCATGTTTGTCTGTGCACAAAAACCACTTTGTGCATACAAATGAATAACTGTGCAGGCAGGTAGCACTCAGACACAACATTCCCTATTTCATATGTGCAAATGCAGGATTACATTTGCAGTGGGTCAGCATGCGCATTTTGCATGTGCAATTTTATAACTGGTTTTGAAAATGTGATGTGTTTTCTAAAATACATCATAATTACTCATTCAAAATAAGTTGTGTATTGTATCAGTCTCACAAATGTCTGTCTATGGTTTCTCTTCCTTTTTAAATCAAAGGAACTGTGTGATAGAGTTCTGAAGCTCCTGAAATGACAAGTCACCAACATCATGAAATCCAAAACCTAGATCTCTCAAAATACAATAGGTCAAACTCAGATGATCAACACAAGCCCAGACAGAGATGAGTTTATTATTGTGTTCTCTTACTTTAGCATCCATAATATCTCTGTACATGGAGGATATATGTACTGTAATGGCCTGCCATTGTTAGGTATAGCACATTAAAGGCTCTGGGCATGTGACACTCCTTCCTCTAGCCAACTGTGTTCAGTCAGGATTATGAGGCAAAAAGAGAGAAGCTCTCTGCAAAACAGTCTTGGGCTCTCCTCCTAGGCTATATTGTGTATGGTCTGTGTCAATGGAGAACAGATGGAAATAGAAATAAAAACCAAGTCTAGGAACCTGTTCAACCTATGCAAAGCTGACATGTAAACCAGTATTTGAGGAATGACCACAACTGTGAATGAATAGAGATCCAATACCAAAATCAGCCCTGGCACAAGTCAGTGCAGCTCCATGAATGTAGCTCCATGAATGTAGCTCCATGAGGGGGGAGGCATAGCTCAGTGGTTCGTGCATTGGCCTGCTAAACCCAGGGTTGTGAGTTCAATCCTTGAGGGGGCCATCTGGGGCAAAAATTAGGGATTGGTCCTGCTTTGAGCAGGGGGTTGGACTAGATGACCTTCTAAGGTCCCTTCCAACCCTGATATTCTATGAATGTCAAGGGATCTGTGCCCAAGTGTGCCAGCGCTAAACCTGGCCACCAGAATATGACTCTACTCTGTTGTATATAAACTCCTAATAACTGTCATAGTGGTGATGTCCTGAAAGCTCACCTTAATCATCTAAAATCTTCTAGGGCAAATTCTGGTCTTGCTTATACAAGTGTAAAACCAGAGTAACTATACTGACTTTAAGGGAGATACTCCAGATTTACACTGATGTAGCTGGCCCATTATTTACAGTATATAGGATTATCATCAGTTATGTGAAACCATCTGTACACTGGTGTGCATACTCCAGGGCTATTGGAGCCCTCTGTCACCCTCTAGCTCTCTACGCAATGCAATGAGTACGTTTGTCTATGACGAAGGAGTAAAGCTGAAAAGACCTTATAGGGAAGGAGATAATTTCATTTGAGCATTAGATGCTGAAATAGCAGCTAATAAAAAGCCTTCAAACTGTGACAATTCAATACACACACCTACGAGGATGCCTTGACAAGCTGCTTGACTCACAACTCTTTCTTGCTTTTCCTCTGTGCAGCCTCCGCCAAACTCACCCTCATGGGTAAACAACTGTGTACTGACAGTAAAGAGGTGTCTGCCACTACTGCCATTTGCAAATAGAGAGACACTTGTCCCTTGCTGTAAACATTTGTGCTCTGGTCTGGTGATAGCCTGGCTAGTTACAGCTCAAATAAATAGAAACCCTGTCCCCAACTTTGTCTTTTTTTAGCATCCTGCTGTCATACGTTAATTCTCTTTACAAATACGCAATTTGTCCTGGAAATAGGCTTAGTGAGCTCACCCTTGGGTGATTATTTTACTAGCATTATCTTTAACAAACAGTTTGAATGTTGAGTCACCAGAAAGCATATAATGGGCAGTTGCCAGGAACTGAACACTGTACAATGCTAGGAATCAGGCTCATGTTCTAAGGAATAGCTATACATAATTGGGACAGATTCTGGTCTCCGTTTCACCAGTTTAAAACCAGTTTAACTCCAGTGACTTCAGGGGTGTTGCTCTGGATTTAGACCTATATATCTGAGATCAGAATCTGGCCCATTCTTATAGTATTTCCTAAGAATGATAGGACTTTCAAGGATAAAAATGACGTGCAAAGGATTTTTTGAATGGGATTTTATTTTTTATTGCTTTTTCTATGATATAGAGAGTTGTTGGGTTTTTTAAATCTGTTTGATTTTTACCACAGAAATATCAGGAATGACAAGTCTGTTCATCTTTATCATTGCTGGAAAACTTTCTTGAGGTCTCAGAAGGGTACTGAGTTCTCGCACATTAACTGAAGGGACAGCAGTACTGAATCTTTAACAAGGACGTCCTTTGTCCAATGTGCTCATTTACCATTGGAGTTAAATAGGTGTTAACACAAAACAAATAGACAAAGCAAAACCCCAAATAATTCTATAGTTTTATTTAAAAATTGCTCCCATTCCTACTTCCTCAGCTTTTTTGAGTCATGATATCATTTCACTACTTCTCCAGTCACAACTAGGCTAGACAAGACCTGAATGTCCAGGGGTGAAAGTAAGGCAGTATGGGCCTGTATGGCGTACCGGTAAAAAGTGGTCGCCGGTACCAGCCTGTACCGCTGACTTTAAAGTGCTGCCACGGCAGTGTTTTAACATCGCTGCCCCTTCCCATCCCCCAGCCGCCGATGGGGGGAGGAGGGGAGCAAAAGTAGTAGCTGCCCCAGGGCCACGATTTAAAAGGGCCCGGGGCGCTGGCCGCTGCTGCCTCGGCTGGAGCCCCGGGCCCTTTAAATCGCCCCTGGAGCCCAGGCGGTGCAGAACCAGGCAGAGCAGATGGGCTAGCTGGGGGACACTGACACCCCCCCAGCCCCGCCCCTTCTGCCCAAGGCCCCACCCCTTCTGGGGGTGGGGGGCAGAGCTGGCCCCATACCAGTAAGAGCTCTGTTTTACTTTCACTACTGTGAATGTCAAATGAAAAATATCAAACAAGGAGAAAAAAAAAGATTTTTCAGATTTTTTTTTACAAAACTCTTCCTGGCCCTCTTTAAACATCAAAAGAAACAAAAAATGGCCCAAGCCCTGGTTTTTGGCCATTGCAGATCACTTTTAAGTGACTCACTCAAAGTCAAGCCAGAGAAACCATGTCACCTGACAGATTTATTATTATTAAATATTATTGCTGTTGTTCTTGTTGTATTAAACACTCGATTATACTATTAGCATGGAGCCTTTGCCAGTGGAAGCTCCTCAGTGCTCAAGGGAGGGAGGAATTTGTGACATCCCTTTTAGAGTATGTCTACACAGCAAAGAAAAACCTGTGGCTGGCCCATGCCAGCCAGCTTGGGTTTGCGGGGCTGCAAGGCTGTTTTATTGCTGTGTAGATTTCCAGGCTTGGGCCCGAGCCCAGGATATAGGACTCTGCGGGAGTGGGATGGTCCTGGAGCTCGGGCTCCAGCGCGAGACCGGAAGTCTACACAGCAATGAAACAGCCCTGCGTCCTGCAAACCTGAGCTAGCTGGCACAGGCCAGCTGCGGTGGGTTGTTCTTTGCTGTGTAGACATACCCTTAGAGTGTTGTATATGCCCCACTGCATGGCCAGCCAGATTAGCTGCTATAGCTCTGAATAATTTCTGATCCTTCCCACCCTTTTTTGGGCAGGTGCTCCTGAGAAAGCGTGAACAATTCAGTAACAGCCCCTGTGCTCTTTTGAACATGGGTCTGCAGTTCTGACTTGCTCTTTAGTGAGCTGTGCAGTGGGGAAGAGAAGTTCTTACTCCATTCCCTATGCCCTGTATGGTTGCATAAGGGCTAATCACAATCTAGCCTTTAATATTTTATTGATAGATGCCCAAATGAGGAACAAAGCCTGTCTGTGTACTGTGCTGTACAACTACATATAAAGACAGAGAGTGAAATTCTGGTCCCAGTGAAGTCAATGACATAAAACCTATGGAACTCAATGCAGTAAGGATTTCACCAGAGTCACTGCATCAATCCTGCAAATCTCTGTTTAGGTTGGAAGGGCATTATATTTAAAACAAATCCCTGTTAGCTTATTCCTGAAACTGTGAGAAGCTGACCTTCCTTGCTTATTTTCTTGTTTATAATAAACAAAACAAAAAAGAAGTACAGAGAGGGTTCCTGCAAACTTGAAGTGGATGCATAAATGTTAGATAAATGTCTATCAGGGATGGTCTAGACAGTAATTGGTCCTGCCATGAGGGCAGGGGGCTGGACTCGATGACCTCTCGAGGTCCCTTCCAGCCCTAGAATCTATGAATCTATGAATCTATGAATAAAATGGTTTGAAATAGTATCTCTGAGTACAGGAATGAATACCCAGGAAAGTGATTGTTACCATGATCCAGCATGTCACAGAGTAGTGCGGATGAGTCAAATGGATGTCAGAAAGAAAGACAGGAAACCCAAAGTCTTAAGCGATGAGTGTGTGATCAACAAAAAACAGACATCAGCAAAATAAATAAAAGCCCCCAACCATTGTGAAATACAAACTCTTTCAAATCAATGCAAGGATGTGCTGCTATAAATGGAATGTAATTCTGCAGAGTGTCAGCAGAGCTCTTTAAAGCAGGTGACAAACTAATTGCTTGTTAGTCGTCCTATTTTGACTCGGGTGGGTGACGGCACTGGGGAGGAAAAGCCATTGCACTTGCATTGTGTCCTCGGGCTCATCTGGTCTGGCTTTAGAAAACTATTGCAGTTTCATTACATGTTAGCATTTGTAGTAGCAAATTAAATGTTCTCGCTCCTCCCCTCCCCCCAAGATTCCTGACAGACCTTGAAATAAATAAATAAACAAATAAATAAATATATAAAGGCCCGTGCAGCCAATGCCACACCGCACACACACTAGCCAATAGCTAACCATTATTTCTCTCCACAGTCATCCCTGTAGTATCTCTGTATGACAGCACTGACACAATGCAGAAGGCCATTAGCAATCTGACAGTGTGCAAGGGCTGAGAACCGTCTTCATTTAGCTAAACAAACATAAAACAATCCTCGCTGATCAAATCTAAAATCTCAATTGATTGACTGACGGGGGGTTGTCTCAGAGTAAACTAATTCCACTGTATCGATACACCCACCTGTACAGATTTTGGCAAGCGCCAAATCATTTCTTGCAGTGCAGTTTGGAGCAGTGTAAATCCCTCCAGTGAGCTGCTGATATAACTGTCAAGTGCAGGGGAAGAATCATCTCCCAATGTGTAATCAAACTTTAACTGTTAAAAAGACTTAGCTGACTATAAACAGAGGTCAGAGCCACACCAATGTCATCTATGGCAGCGTCACTATCCATCCCTGCCACTGCTGTAATTTTCTGGGCAGCCCTCTGGCAAATCACTACTGGCCTGATCCTTTCAGGACCCCATTATGACTAGCCCCCACATGTCCCTGGGCAGGGCTGGCCAGAATCTTCTCAGGGAACGTAGTCTCTGATCCTTACTAGCAGCCCCACAGGTGCTACCAGTCTGAAAGGTGAGGTGAGTGGCAGGCCATGGCCCTGTTCCTCTTCTGCATTTGCCCACAGACTGCTGGGTGTGGAGCAATGGAGCTTCTTCTCTGTGTGCAGAAGAAATGGCTGCCCAAGCTCGAGGGCAACATATGTGTGTCCCATCCTGAGCTGATGTAAATTGGCGTAGCTCATCGACATCAACAGGGCCATGCTGCTTTACACCAGCTGAGGATCTGGCCCATAGGCAGAATCTCTCCCTGTCTTATTCATTCCCTCATTTGTTCTGCTGCCATCAACATTCTGTCTGCCCTTTCAGTCACTCATCCCTCTCCACAGACTTACTTCCCCTCCCCGTTCATTCCATAACCACATTTATTATTGCACAGCTCACTCTTTTACTTTCACTTTCCCTCCTGACTCATCCAGAATTCCTCCCAGTAGCTCCAATTGCTATGTGGCCTGTGCTCTCTGCAGGCCTGGGGCGATCCAGGGCAGGATCTTGCCCTTTGTCTAAATTCCCATTTACTTCAGTGGGAGTTTTGCCTGAGTACAGATATGGCAAGAACATGCACTGTGGGTCAAATTCAGACGTAGTGCAAGTGTGCAGAACTCTATCAAAGTCAATAAAGTTCCACCTGCTTATGCCAAGTCTGGATTTGTCGCATTTGAGGTTGATGGCATTAGATCCATGCCTTTCCCATCTGCCCTTCTGCAGCTTGGAATCATCCATTTTTGTTCAAGAGCAAGTGTAAAACAAAGGTGTTTATAATTAAAAATGGCATTGAAAATATAGTACACCTTCTATTTAAGGTTGTCAACATGCTTTACAAAATACATTATTAAGATTCACAATGGTTCTGTAAGGTAAATAAGTTCACTTGTACCAGTTTTACAGATGGGGTGACCCGAAGCACAGGCTCTGCCTTAGTCTTTGTCTTTTTCTGACTGAAATAATTTTCATGGGTGCAGTGCTGTTGCCTACAGGTTATATCCATTCAAGCAGTCCACTAGTCTTAGCCATTTGTAAGAACACATTTTTATAATACCTAAGTGTTGGGCCAAATTTGACCAACCACCGTCCCTTTAAAGATACCCTTTCTTTTTTGCAGCCAAGTAAACTTGCCAAATTTCTGACCGCTGAAGGATTTTTTAAACCATTTTAATAAAAAAACTAAAGCAGGTATACATAAACAAAAGGACTCTCCATCAACTCCTGCCAGGAGCATCCAAATTTACCAAACTTTAAAACTCAGATTCTCCCTCCATATCCAGTTCTTTAAGGGTCCAGGACGTGCGGATAATCCATTTTAAAAGTGGCATCAGTATGATCAATGTGATAAGATGACTGAACAAGACCTCAGTTACTCCTGAAAGTGACAGTTCACTTACCCTATAGTAATCAGTACTGTACACGTCTCTGGACATTCCAAAATCTCCAATCTTCACCAGCAAGTTCTCACCAACCAGGCAGTTCCGGGTGGCAAGATCACGATGCACAAAGTGCTGTGATGCCAAGTAAACCATGCCGGATGCAATCTGCTCAGCAATGTGCAACATCTGGGACTGGGTCAGCTCAGCTAGAAGGTTGCCTTCTGCCATTAGTACTGCATCTGGTCCATGTGCCCTGCATGGAGCACACAAAAATACAGCCTCATGAAATAAGAGGTTACTTATAAACTAGAGTGACTATGGAGTTGGCATTAGGGAAACTGAAAATGTAATAGTGGCTTATTTAAAGGTGATGGGCTAAATTAATGTGTGGTAGGAATGAATTTGTCTCAATGTTTTTTTCCTTCACTGTTTTCTCTTTCTTTCAGGGTGAGGCGGAGAGGTGGTTGAAAATATTGCTCATGAAAGTAAGGAACTGGAACTAATAACACTACATCCTGTGCTAATCTGCTACGTCCCTGCTGTTCCAGCACAGGAGCCTTTCCTGGCAAAGGCTGCCAGTTGTTCTAACTGTATGGCAGCAGGAGAACATCAAAGACAGGATTTATATTTAGGTCTCTAGCGGTGAAAGGCCACTGCCATTTTGCTTCCCTCTTTCTAATGCCTAATATCCTCTTCCACAGGGAGATGGGGCATGACGCACGTGGTTTGGTTTTGTTTTTAAATTTAAGGTGAGAGAGCTAACTTTACTCTGGGGAACAAAAAAAGAAATAAGAGGAATGATTTGAGATTTTCACCCTTAATTTACCTTCCACATGAAGTAGCTCCACTAATCCCAGGTGCCTTTGCTGATTTTCCCACAGGTGGTGAATTCCACCTGATGCACAGGGGACAGGTCACAAAACTCATTCCAGTTGGCACAGGCATGCCGGGTCAGAAAGCTGGGTTTCTTTCACTGGTTCTAGTTTAGCTTTGAAGTACAGCAAGTCCTTAACCCAAACTGATCAGCCCATTCACATGAGAAATTACAAAGCTCTTTGGGGCAGGGATCATGCCCTTGATAGCTCATTGTGGCACAATCAAATATACATATATATAACTTCTCTGTTGTTATCACTGACACTGTTTTAGGGCAAGCTTTACTAGCCATTCCCTAATAGTGAATTTAGGCAAGACTAAAAAGGTCAGTGGACCCTGATAATCCCCCACCTTGACATGCTTCAACATTCTGAATACCCTTCCTCCAATCTACCCCATTATTTTATTCCACAGCCACACCTTCCCTCCACATTTGTAGATTTGACCTTCCAAATGGGCCAACTCCTCCCCTCAATCCTCCTTTTTTTAGACAACCCTCCCTCACCCTGTGATTTGCTTTTCCACAGACACCATTCCTCACCCCCAAACAAGTGCTCTGGATCAATAGGGGTTATGTTTAGCCTTAATTCATCCTTGGGAAGAGGGTATAGGAGCTTGGAAAAGGTTTGCAAATTAATCAAAATCCCCAAGATCAAATTCTGATACTACCTACCAGAAGTATGATATAAAAATTGCTGGTAGGGAGAAAAACTTCACAGGTGAAGTGACAGATCTGGGAGCTAAATGAAGGAAGGTTTGTCATATTCCTGGGACTGTGGCTGGCACTGTGCAGAAAAGCTAGCTGCACATGTTTTTCCATGGAGCGTGGACAGCCGTGCAATTGGTGGTAGTTAAAGAAATAAAGGCAGGATGTGAAATCCCAGGCTAAAACCCAAATGTGAATTCATAATGAAAAGCATGGTACATCCTCATCACACAGATTTTTAATAGCCCTCCTCATGAAGGAAGCTGCAAATCTTTACTAATTTAGAAAAATATTTATCTTTCACCACATATTTCTTTTCTAATTAAACTTCTGCATTTTTTAAATGTCCAAGCCATCTTGCTTATCTTCCTAATTTTCCTTGTTAATCATGAAATCCTTATCTCCAGCAACGCACAGCTGTAAGAGACAGTAGCATAGACTCCGCCTGATCTACATCATCCCTCCTACGCCACAATGGTGCACACAGGGAAGCTTTTGACCTTCAGGATGCGGTCCTAGTCCTGAAATGCCACACTATGCTGCAGGAAGCAGCAATACTCAGTTTGGTCCTACATTGGTTAAACTCTGGATTCAGTTTCCCCCGATGGCCTTGGGTGGCGCTGCAGGGTAAGAAATAGATGCTCTTTTACAGACGGATTACAACTAACCTTTCATCTGCAGTACAAGCTGTAGCAAATGTGAGAGGAATGACAAATTTAAGATCAGATTAAACAGCTTGTCCCAACACAATCATTTTATGTTCTAAATAGAATGTCTTATTAATAAAAAACCCAATGTAGCGCATATACTGTCTGCTAAGCTGTATTACTATATGATATTTCAAAACCAGAGTGCAGGAGTTACAAAACAATATCGACTCAGAAAATACATAAACAAATACATAAATATTTCAAATGATGACTAATAAGCAGCTACAATTCCAGCTTGTTTTAATGTTGAAATTTTACAAACAGGCAGTCAAGACTGGCATCGTTTGCAGAGTGGAGGTGGCGTAGTAGTGGCAAGTAGCTTGCATATCTCCCCCAAAGAAAAAAAAAACTGCTTTATAGTTCATATAGCCAGAGTCTCTAACTGTGGAACAAAACGCTGCTGGGGCACTTATACACTGGGGAAACCCTGTCAGATTTATCAGGGCTATCCCAACAGGGAAATGTGGGCAAGCTGCTGTGGTGGAAGGAGGCAGGATGGTAACATAGCATCTGTGCAGATGGCACTGGCTCCAGTAGATCCCTGGAACTGGTAGGGTCGGAAGGCCTAATTGAACACCCTCACCCCTCGGCGGAACAAGGTGCTGGAAACCATCAGGAAGACTTTGCAGAATTTGCTGTCCCCTATGCAAATGTTTTCACTTAAGAGCAAATTCTGTCCTTGTTTATTATGATGTGGGGCAGCACGTACTAGTGCATAGAGTACAGGCACAAGGCCAGCAGATTCTTGGGCTGGCCCATGAGTTATCTACGAAGTGTTTTGGCAGCACCTATTAATTTATGATAGCAGCTCTACATAGTAAAGAGTTGATTTCAATCTTCGATACCCAGATGCACATCACTGCATATCTTTATAAATCTGCACACTGCGAGTCAAATCAAGAACTAGCAATATTACTGTACCATACTAGATCATTAGATTTATCTAATGCTTTCTTTGTGACAACACACCGGATTTAGCAATTGAGCCCTAATGGAACAGTCCTTATTCGTAATTTTATTGCAATAGATAAAGGGTAAAATTTGCAAAAGCGGAAGCGAGTTATGGGACAGATTTTCAAAGGTATTTAGGTGCCTAAAGATGCAGACAAGCACTAAGTGGGATTTTCAAAAGCACCTGTGTGCACCATTAGGAGCTTATCTGCATCTTTAGGCACCTAAATACCTTTGAAAATCTTGTCCTTGTGGGCCTAAGTCACATTAAATTTAATGGCCTAAATCGCTTTTGAAAATGGAACCTAGGATCCTAAGTCACTTAGAGAGAGACCTGGGTGTTTTGATAGATCACAGGATGACTATGAGTCACCAATGTGAGCCTAAAATGCATCAGGCAAGGCATTTCCAGTAGAGATACAGAGGTATTAATGCCATGGTGCAAGGCATTGGTAAGACCTCCTCTGGAATACTGTGTACAATTCTGGTCACCCATTTTCAAGAAAGATTAAATTAAACTGTAAAAGGTGCATGGGAGAGCTACTAGGATGATCAGGAAAATGGAGGGACTATCTTATGAGAGGAGACAGGAAGAGCATGGCTTGTTTAGTCTAGCAAAACAAAGGCTGAGACGGGATATGATTACTCTCTACAAATACATTGGGGGGCGGGGTGTGTGGTAAACACCAGGAAGGGTGAAGAGCTATTTAACCTAAATGTCAATGTTGGCAGAAGAACAAATGGGTATAAACTGGGCATGAACAAATTCAGGTTGGAAATTAGAAGAAGGTTTCTAACCTTCAGAGGAGTGAAGCTTGTCAGGGCAAACAACTTAATTACTTTTAATAGAGAGGTGGACAAATTTGTGAGTGGAATTGTACGATGGGGTTGCTTGTGACGATGGGTAGCAGGGCTCAACAGCCCCGGGGCTCCCTTCTGATATATGTCTTACGTTCCTAAAAGCTCATGCTTCATGGCTTCAGCTGGTCACCTGACAGGGCCAGGAAGGGATTTCATCCCCCTCCGCCCCCGCCATGTATTCTGGTATGTTTGGGGTTTTTTTTATCTCCTTCCTCTGAAGCATCAGAGATGGCCACAGCTGGAGATGGGACACTGGATCGAGAGGGCCAGTCCTCTGAGGCAGCACAGAGCATTCTCTCACTCAGGTGTTTGGTTGCCTGGTTCTTGCACTCATACTCAGCGTCTAACCGATTGCTATATGTGGTGTTGGGAAGGAATTTTCTCCCAGGTCAGACTGGCAGTGATCTTGTGGGGTTTTCACCTTTCTCTGCAGCATGGAATGTGGATCACTTGCCGGTATTAGCTGTGTATATTAATCAATTCCCTTTCATTTCGGAGGCCTTGGGCATTGTTGCACCTCAGTCACACCTATTTTCTGCCTGTGGCACATAATAGTTTAGTCTCCTGGTGGTCCCTTATGGTCTTAAACTCTATAACTCTAGACATCTGAAACACAAAATATGCTGTCTTATGTCCCCGTCCCTGCTCTCCCTCCCACCTCCCATACTGGATCACAGTCTAGTTAAGAATCAAGGGCAACAAAGAGCAACTGAATGACCTTTTCCAATTTTGAAAAACTTAATCAAGCTTAGGGTGACCTTGCCAGTTAGGATGAGATTCTTGTTTCTTAAAAGGACATTCATACCTCATTGTGAAATATAGTTGCTGTTTATAAATTGGTAGATATGCAGAGAGTAGCAGCAGAATACAGAGTATGGTACTAAAATCATGTAAATGTTAAAAATGTTTATTATACTCTTCAAAATAAAACAAATAGTTTGTTTATTGTAACTGAGTTTCACATTCTCAGTACTACCATCCTCTCCTAGGACCCAATTTAAACAGATGCAACGGCACTGAAGTCTTTAGGTCTGTATTTGAGTCATAACATCTATCCAGGAACACAAACATAAATAATAAATTCCAGATATAGGCTGAATGTGTGGATCTAGTTCTAGATTAGGTTTAAACTGGGGTTTGAGGTTTGCATTTGAGTTTACATCAAGGATAATCTTTAAGGTTTGATTTCTGATTCAACAGCACCAAATATTTGTGAGTTGTTCTCATGAGATTTCAGGTCCAAGAGGTAGAAATTTCATGGGGAAAAAAGCTGTTGCAAATGTCTATTATCTTGTAAGATTTTTCCTACATCCAGTGTGGAACTCTCTAATAACGAAGAAACAAACCCAAACCCAATTCCTGGATCTAATCTGAAATAGAACCATAAAAATACCTGTGGATTTTGGGAATACACTTTCCTCTCTCTTGAAATTCTTGTAATTTTTTTCCATCTCAGATGTGGATCTGAGATTTCAGTTTTGGCTCCTCTTTTATAAATTAAGCAATTACATGATGTGATTCTCTACCCTACACTATAAGTCATAAGTACAGTAAAGGGTGATTTTTTTGAAATGTACTGACTGTCTTTGGCTCCTTAGATCTTTTATGTTCCAATACGAGAGATTTATTTTTGGAGTTTCATGTATTCTTTCTGTTGTTATTGCATTTTCCTTTCCCCTTTGCTTGTCCCACCTAGAGTATTCCTTTTCAGAAGAAAAGCTTGTTCAAATGTCTTTCTGCAGCAAAAGAAGCTGTGAGAAATGCTTTTAAAAATACTGTAAATGTCAATACTGTAAGTTTACAAAAGAGATTGAAAAGAGGATGGGCTGCAAAACGCAGATCTGGATCCAAACTCCCCCAAAGTTCAGGGGTGTTTCCATCCAGGGTTTTCATTTGGGCCCAGCACTAGAGAGAGATAAGAAACACAAGATAAGTTGGATTTTGCCAAACTTCATTAGCCAAGCTTTGGATTTGCAAAACCAAAGATGATTCGGAATCAGATCCCAGTTTAGCCAAGGCCTCAAAGTTTTATAAACAAACACCATCCGCAGAATTAGTCGTGGAAAACTGTGGCCAAGGAAACAGGGAACTGGGATACAATCCATGTAGTACAATGTAAAAAATGCAAGGAAATGATTTAAAGATACTTCTAAATAGGTAAAACACTTGATGAGGCAAGACATAAAATCACAAAATGTGAACTAACTGGGTATTTATCAGGTTTTCATTCTTAGGGTATGTCTACATTGCAAAAAAACCACTGCACTGAGAGCCTGTGTCAACTGACATGAGCTCGTGGTGCTTGGACTGCAGGGCTAAAAACAGCAGTGCAGATGTTCTCGCTTGGGCTGGAGCCCTGGCTCCGAGACACTTTCCTTCTCCCTAGGTTTCAGAAACACTGCCCACTATCACCTCTGCAGAACAATACACCTTCATGAATTTACCTGAGGAATTTATTCAGATCTCCATGCTTCATGTACTCAAAAACCATGATGAGTGGATCACCTTCCACGCACACGCCATAAAACTTCACAATGTGCTCATGCTGTAGGTTAGTCAGCAATTCTGCCTCTCGGTGGAAGTCTTTCCGAGCATTGTCACTGGCATCTTTCAGTGTCTGGAGGAGAAATGGAAAGGGATAAGTAAAACAAAGAACATTTGGGGGTGGGGGGGGGGTTGGTGTGTGTGTGTGGGGGGGAGATGAGGATACCATACTATGTCAGGGACAGAGAAAATACATTTTTGGTGTGACTGGTTATAAATATAAGATCTAGATCCAAGTAAAGTACAGACCTGTGATTTTATAGTATTTCCTCTGCTATATTTCATCACATATTTTTTATTACAGTAGAACCTCAGAGTTATGAACACCAGAGTTACGAACTGACCAGTAAACCACTCACCTAATTTGGAACCGAAAGTACATAATCAGGAAGCAGCAGAGACCCAAAAAAGAAAGCAAAAACAGTACAGTACTGTGTTAAACATAAACTACTAAAAAAAATAAAGGGAAAGTTAAAAAAATATATGATTTGACAAGGTAAGGAAACTGTTTCTGTGCTTGTTTCATTTAAATTAAGATGGTTAAAAGCAGCATTTTTCTTCTGCATAGTAAAGTTTCAAAGCTATATTAAGTCAATGTTCAGTTGTAAAATTTTGAAAGAACCACCATTGTGTTTTGTTCAGAGTTACGAACATTTCAGAGTTATGAACAACCTCCATTCCTGAGGTGTTCGTAACTCTGAGGTTCTACTGTATTAATTATTTCTATTGCAGTAAATTGTAGAAGCTCCAATCATCGACCAGGACCCCACTTCTAGGTGCCGGACAAACACAGAACAAAAACACAGTCCCTGCCCCGAAGAGCTTAGCAGTAGACAAAGTGCCTGAGTTTCTTTTGCTTTACATTAGTGTAAAACCCCAATCTTGAATTGGAGCCTGTGAGTATTGTAAGTTCTTTGAAGTAAGGACTGGTCCTCTGAAAATATTTAGCAGAATTGTAGGTGTTTTAATTAATTGTTTTATTGTTGTTGTTGTTGTTATTGCTGTTTGGCATCAACACTGAGTTAAGCATTTTGCAGACTTATAGGTGGTCATCTCTCTGCACAACAGCTTACAAACTAAGGCCCCAATCAAAGACTCACTTTGAGTTCAATGGATCTACTCGCATGCTGAAAGTTAAGCAGAGACCAAATGTATTTCACTGAAAAAGAAGTGAAATGCTACTATAATAAGGACCAGATGGAGGGGCGATGTGGGATGGAAAGAGGAAGGCTGGACAACAGCCTGAAGGTTCTACAAAGTTGGGGGTTTTCTTCCCCATAAATCCCAGGATCTGCAGATTTTGGAGACCACTCCTCTACCTCCTCTATGACCTCACAAACATTTCTTACCTGAGAGGAGCACTTCTGAACTTCATTGTGTTTTCTGAGACAAGTGTCCCTCTCCCACAGGTATTACCAGAAGAGGGTAATGTCACAGTTTCAGGGTAAATGAACCTGTGTTTCCCCCGCTGTGGTCCCTCAAAGGCACTCCACTTAAAGGTTTCTGACTCCCTGCTGCCACTTCTCTTCAGTGGAGCCCCATATCTCACTCCCTTCTGACTAGCCCCAGCAAGCCAATCTGCCTAAAAGACCAGTGCTTGAGCTTTGCTTTCTCTTCAAAGAGCTATGCACTAGGTACTGCCAGCAGGTACACATCACCACATAGCCCCTTCTCAGCAAGCACATTTATTCTTAAGATGAAAGCATTACTGGGAAAGCATATCAAAACAATCAGAAAACCTACATGCATATTAAAAAGTTTAGCATAGATCACCCTAACTGCAGCATAGAGCTGTGGTAGGTGTTAGTCATTCAAACCCCACAACGGGGCTTTCCCTGTGGTTACAAGTTCATATCTGTCTTTAGATCAGGAACCAGAAATGAAGGCCCCAAGTCAGTTTAAGATCAGGCTGTTTATCCAAAAGTCCTTTATTTTCCTGTCGGTCTCTGGAGAATCCACTTTCAACCTTTCTTGAGGTGTAATAGTCTTAATCATCCCCTATTGTTTTCACTAATGGAAGAGCTGTGTTAATCCTTCCCTCATGGAATGTATACAATCCCTGGCTCACAGTGATACATAACCCATTCATTTACACTTAAGACAATACTGTCTCCCAAAGATATTGCAGGTAGTTCCCCTATCAGTCACAGGTGCAATATGGCTTTTAGCTGCTGCACTACCTACCCACTATACAACATCATTATATGGAGCTAAGACATCTAATAGCAATATAAACTCAGGTTCCATCTAGTGACACAGAACAGCCATGTTATGGGGCCAAGTTATAACACATTATTAGATTGTTCAGGATTTAAGAGTAGTACAGGAACAGAGCTAAGGTCCAGTCTACAGCAAATAATGGAATTAGGGGGGACAACTGCGTCACAATGCGGTTTCCTGTGATGATTTTATCTGTAATGTAGTTGGGCCCTCATTCAACTAATTGTCAATATAACAGCTCCAGAAAAATAATTCATTGTAAAAACAGTTTTTAAAAACAAGCAATCATGAGGACTATTTTAAAAAATAAAATTTTGGGGAAATATGTGCTTCCCCATCACACATTTTCTTGGGAAGATTGTAAAAATGCTGACAGCTTTGTTCTATCAAGATGACATATTGTGTGTTTCAGAAACTATTTTTTATCTCCGAGAAGCAGCAAAATTATCCTATGATGGAGCAGTTCCTATAGCAACTACACATTTTCCGTCAACCAGCAGAATAAATAATGGCCTAAAACCTTGGTCGACTGTTGAGAGTTTCTGCTACCATGGGGGTTGCTTGAACTTCTCCCCCAACTTGCCCCTCATGTTTCTCCCCATGTAGCACACACAATAACTACTGCATTAGAGAGAGCTGACACTTGTGCATGGAGATACTGGTGGTGAGCAAAAATTAATAAGCAAACAGACTTTACATATAAATGACACAGAATACTGCATTTGGCTTGTTCTCACTGTAGGGGAGAAATTGAGATAAAGGTGTATTCATTATTAGTGACAAAGGGGCCAAATCTCTGCAAACAAAACTTCCCCTGAAGTCAACTGGGGAAGAAGGGATCTTTCCACACAGACAGCAGAGCTACTCCATGTCTGTTGCAAAAGCCCCACATCTGCTGTACCCTGATTTGTCACAGATAAGAATCTGTTTAGTCATGGAGCCACTGGCCACATTTTTCCCTTCCCCTAGCCCAACCCAAGCCCTCATTCATGAAACAGCTTGGAAATTGCCCTTCTGGGTCTGTGCTCCCTGGTGCACGGTGCAGAACCCATAACCAGGACTTCTGGTATCCTCCCCAACCCCGCATCACTATGCAGTGAAGCTGTAATGTATGCCCACGAAAGCAGGGGGAACAGAGGTGACTCATAAGCAAGGACTGGAGGGTTTGGCTATCATTATAATTATTATTATTATTAATGTTATTAATAACAAAATTCTATAGATATGTTTCCTTCACAGTGCACTGAGCTTTCACCATGAGATTCTTATCACTGCTAATTGGGTTCACCATCCCTCCCCATGCCATGCAACAAGCTAAGTCGTATATTTACTACAAAGTCTGGTTTGATTTAAAAACCTCTCTGAACTGGGGAGATCTGATGAGCTGAAAATCCTCACGTTTCTTTTGTGTTGTGTTTGTGGTTCTGTGTGTATTGTACATGCAGAATTTCTCTAACTGGAACAAAAATCTACAAGCAAATTGCCATCCATATGATTCAATCCTGATATCAGAAATAGCAGGCACTTGTGTCATAAAATCAGCTACTCCACTGACGCATGCATGGCTATGCAAGTGCAGCAGCTGACTCTCTAAGGCTACATTTACATTAGGAGCTAGGGGTGTGATTCCCCAGCTCGTGTACACATACTTGTGCTAGCTTGTGTAAATAGCAGGATAGCCACAGTAGTGGCAGCAGAGGCACAGCTTAGCCATTCCAAATACAAACCCACCTGAGTCTTAATGAGAGAGTGCACAAGGACATGCACACAAACAGAGGAATCACACCACTAGCTCGCAGCCTAAAATATATGTAAGGTGCATCTGAGTTTCTGAGATCAGGATCAAGACTTAAACATCCAGCTGCTCAAAATAACATGAGGCATGTGTGCCCATTCCACCCCCATGGGTTCAGAAGAACCAGGAAGCAGCTGCAGACTTGTGCTCCACAGGAATTCCCTCCATCTGACTCTAGTGGGGTCAAGTGAATCCAAGACTATGCTCATGGATCTATTCCCATGACAGTGGCTTATGGAGAGTACTGCAACCCTAAGTCTGCAGTAGTGGTTTGGAGTGGCAATGTGGCATAGAGGGGGCATGTGGCTATTCCTCCATTCACTCACCAAACCCTCTGGAACTGCCTTGCAGCGAATAGCCCACCCATGTACAGAGGGCTCGTACAACGCTTATGCACCATTTACATCTCACTTAAGTCTTTTGTGCATAGGATCTGGCACACAGAAGGAGTTCCTGTACACAGTGCACTGTCCAAAAAAACCTAGAGGTCAAAATATATGAAACCTAACTGGCTCAAAAACTAGTATTATTTTCAAAGGAAGAAGCATGGATATTTGGACGTGTATGTGATTTTATCTACAACCAGATTTTTCTGAATCTCTGAGCTCCAAAATCAATTGCTGAATCAATATCAAACTTTAAAATATTTGTCCACCCAAAAGGAAAGGGCTGTATTTTGAGTCAGACCCAATTCCTTCTATAAGGCACAATAACAGCTATTTCTTAACATGCATGCACAATGCTGCTACGGTTGCCCAGCAACCAGCAGAAGACATGTCAGAGATCCATAGGAACCTCCAATGAATGAAAAGAAGCTCTGACAACAATTTCACATAGGTGAGAAGATGCTCACCCCTGGGCCAACTTGCTCAGCTTCTTTGCTGCCTAAATCCTCCAGAGATAGACATATTTGTCACCAAATATGCACTTCAATTATGATGGTAGAAGCTTTTTCACAGGAACATTTTTAGTTTGTTCTCAGTCCCAAGGGGTTTTTCCTAGGTTTACTGGTGTGAAATCCTTCTAAATTATTCACAACTCTGAAAGGTAGAAATACCATAATTGTACTTTGAACCTTGCCTCAAGATACATTTCCCTTGGAGCCCAATCCTGCTCCCACTTAAATCAATGTGAGTTCTACCATTCACTTCAGTGGGAGCAGGACCTTGCTCTATCATATGTACAGAAGTAAAGGGGTCACTCTAATAGGAACACAGGAATTTCCATACTGGGTGAAAACTTTGGTCCCCCTAGTCCAACATTCTCTTTGACAGCAGGCAGTTTTGGATAATTCAGATAAAGGAGTAACAACCCCCAAATGGGCAATTAAGGAATAGCCTGCCCAAAAAGGAAATTTCTTCCTAATCAGTTCAGTTAGATGGTAGCTTATGCCATGGAACATGAGGCTTAGATTCTTTCCTTGGTTATCAGTCAGATAGCTAATAAGCACTACCCTAAGTATAGATTGTGATGAGTCCTTGTACCAGTCTTGGTGCTGTGAACTGACAGAATTGTGTCTGTAAATCCATGGACACACCTGTCCCTCAAAGCCTGTGGTACTCTTCATTGTGAGCTGCAGTGAGAAAGAACAGCAAAGAAGGGAGTGGGCAGCAGCATCTAAACAGCACCTGAAGTGACTCCCTTTTGGGCTCCATTCGTTCAGGACTGACAAAGAGGGTAAGAGAATGGAAAGGTGCTGATTACGCCACTACACTGCTAAGTAAATGATTTGTCCTATTGCCTTTAATGGGGCTTTTACTTTTCACATTCAGAACCTTGTGTGTTTTGATAGGACAAAGGTGGGGGGAAGAGGAGAGGAACAGCCTTTTTCACAAGATGCCCCCCCAGCAGACTTCAAAATTTGGAGTGGAAATTAGTGAGGATTATTTAACTACCATATATACTCATTCATTAGCCCGTTCGTTTATAAGATGACCCCCCAGATTGGATACATAAAAACAGCAAAAACTGTATGACCCTTTCATAAGCCGACCCTATATTTCACGGGTTGGCAAACTTTGGCTCCCAGCCCATCAGGGTAAGCTGCTGGCGGGTCGGGATGTTTTGTTTTCTTGGAGCGTCTGCAGGGACAGAACCCCTCAGCTCCCAGTAGCTGCGGTTTGCTGTTCCCAGCCAATGGGAGCTGCGGGAAGTGGCGCCAATGTATTAGATATTCAATTCAATAATTCCATAGAGTTTGGATGTAGACCCATTTATAAGCCGACCCACGCTCTTTGATGCTTCACTTTTTTACCAAAAATATTTGGCTTATGAACGAGTATATACGGTATGTTTTCTACTGTACATCCACATTTGGGATTGGGAACCACCCTCAGGAGTTCCGCTGCAGGGCAGGAGAGTGCCCGTTGAGTAGCCTAGCTACTGTACAGATGCCACAAGATCGGTGGGAATGTCCCCTTATTTCCCTCTGAAGCACGGGGCTCTGCACAGTTTGGTCCTTTCTGTGATGCTAATAAACTCTTCCTCCCCTCTAAGGGGAGAATAATTCCAGATATCAGTGACTTCGTAGTTATTGATATTTTCCCCTTCGTTTTCCTCCTCCCATTGGTTTTTCTTTGGAAGGGCAGAATGGGGTCCTGTAACCAAGAATTACCCTTCCAGCATTGAAATGCAGTCACTTCTGGATTTCAACATAGCAGCAGCTTAAGAGCACACCACAATTCTACCCAAAAGCTTAGAACAGGAAGTGATACTGTAAAATTTTGTCAGTTGACTAAGAACCACATGAACCTTTGTGAATAGCTCTTTGTTGACTAGCAGTTACATGTGTAACCTAGTCATGTAGCTGGTTATAGTTTAGGGTTATTTTAGACATACGAACATGAGTCGTCATGTATTTTTAATGACACTTCTGCCATTATTTTTTACTCCTCGTATTTCAGATAGCTCATAAAAGATTTTGCCACATTGTGACACTGTCATTTCCCCCCCTTTTCTTTATGAAACTCAGCTCTCATTTTATAGCCCACAGCAAGATCAAATATCATATTCTCTTGACATTCCATCAGCCTCATGAGCCCTTGCACATATATCACAGGAGTTACACTGGGCTTCCTGAACTGGCAAACAGGATCATTGACAAATAAAACAGCATTAGTTGAAACCATGAATTAACAATGGAAATCCTAGACTCTCTTACCTTCACCGCCACCAAGATCTTGTCCTGCTCTGGAGAAAGGTTATAGCACTCGGCCAAGAAGACTTTCCCAAAGGCTCCTTCTCCCAGCTCTCTTTTTAGAACAATATTGTGTCGTTTGATGTGCTGAACAACTGTGAAGTGAACATAAAATGCATGTTAGAAATGAATTTGAGGGAAAGGATGGGAGGGTGCCCAGATGCGTATGTACACTATGGAGAGGGAGGGTTTTCCTGTATAGTACTGTGCATATAGTGGAAAGAATGCCATAGATGTCAGAGTTCAGCCAGACCACTGTAAGAAGTGTGTGTTAATATATTTATAGAGAAGGCACAGTTTATTTTCTTTACAAGACATGGCACTGAGACCCTGGCAGTCATCAGGAGAGGGATTATCATCAGTAGACTTGGATGACTCCTCTGAATATGAGAGTGAATATTGCTTTTCCACAAGTAAAAACAAAGGAAAAAAATGCAGGAAGTAGACCAAGCTTCTCTCATGCCACTTCCATTTTTATTTCTCTAACAGCAGCTGATCCTTTTCATTCAGCTCCAAAGAAAAATTTGGGGAGGAGGGAGAGGGAGGAAACAAAATAAAACATTCACATAATCCAAGAAGATAAAGTATGCCCTCTTTTAATTAAATCCAATCTACTCCATGGCTCTCTGCTTATCGCTTGCTCATCTTAAATTAAACTGCCACTTGCTCTGTCTGTTTCATGCTACAGCTGGGATAAGGAAGATATTTCATTCTCACAAATATGATTTACACTGTTGCTCGAAGGTAAAAGAAAAAAATAACACAAGATGGACCAAGGTTTTAGTCAATGTTGCTAATAGAACCTTTCAAATATCTGCTGAAAGAACTCACTACTAATGGACCAATTCATAAAGCCCTTAAGCATATTTTTTCCATTTGAACACAAACTTTAATTAAAGGATTTAATATTTAAAAATACTGAACCAGATTTACTGGTATACTCTGGCAACTTTGCAATGTGCTAGCTACATAAAGCAGCTTAAAGCCCAGTTTAACTGGTCAATTAAGTTGCGTTTCCAGCTCCTTTGTGTTGCTGGAGTGGCACAAAGCAGCCAAAGTGTACTGGTGAATTTGCCCCAATTATTTGGTTTCACAGACACTGAAATTCACCCCTGTGTGGACAGTCAACACAAAGTCTATGCACCACTTCAGTCCTAATTAAGACCTGAAAAGTAAATTGGACCTAAGTGGTGCATAGGCCTCTTGCAGGCTGTTTTCACAGGTGTGAATCTCACCTAAACTGTACATGTAATTGCACCCAGTTTGTTGAATCAACGCACAAGAAAGCTACAGTGAGCTTTGGATAATTTAAGTTTACAGACCAATCTCTGACCAGTGCCCACCCATTCAGCTGATATGGGATGGGAGCATGGTTCTCTAGAAAACAGCCTATCTACACAGCCATAGGCTGCTCAAGGATGTGCTCCAATTGATCCTAGTGAAAAAACCCACATGCCCCTGTTCTCCCTCAGTGTTAGGACACAAGGAGAAAGCAGCCACAGCATGAGGGGAAATTGACATATATGCCACACACAGCAGATGCTGACCCCTGCATACTGCATACAAATATTGTATTCATATTTCAATTTGATGCTGAAATAATCCACCATAGAGCCCAAGGCCACCTGTGCCTCATCTGCCAGAGACAAGAGCAAGCCTGTGAAGAGTGTCTCCATGAGTGCTGGCTGCAAGAGAAGGAGCTCACAGTGGGGAAAAGAGCCCATGATACAAGCCAGGATTCTGGCACTTCAAAAGTCCCAAATCCCCATTTTTAAGGCAAGGAATGCAGGGAACTCATGGCTACTCCTGCCCCACTGTAGCAGGGCGGAGGTATAGATGCCCTTTAGATGCCCTGCTAAAGAGGTGGCTTCCCCCTGCTTCCCGGCAGGGTGGCCAGGTGCATGGGCTCAGACCTTCAGCAGGGAGCCCCACTGTGATTCCTAACGAGGGCAGGTTCAGAGTTATCTGCTGAGTCAAGTAGAGCCAGCTGGGCTGATGACTAGGGGAAGATATAAGCTCAGGGAAAGGCTCAGTTGGGAGAAGCTAGCCAGGCAGGAGGAAGGAGGACTGTGGTGCTGCCTTTACTGGCTGAAATAAGCCTTGAAGGCCAGAGGACCCTGTGAGGGGTTGGCGTGGGGATTGGTGTTGGGGGAATCGGGACTGTACATGCACTGTAAATAAAAGGACACGATGAAGCACCTGCAAGAGGCATCTGGGACCCTTTCCCTGACCAGCCCAGCCATGGGGTGCAGGGACTAGAGGGCGGAAACGTGTATGGACCCATGACACCCCCCACCAATAGTTTCCTACAAGCCAGTGGTGTCCAACCTTTTCTGCCTGGGCGCCAAAAATGTTATTTCATAAAGGTCAGGGGGCCCAATTAAGATTTAAGGACATATTCTCCGGCATGCTCCACTCCATTTGTGGTGCAAAGGGAAGAGAAGCCACTTACAAGTCCCTTGATGGGGATTCCCTCAGTATGGGGGAGACCCCAGTAGGCACAGAGTCAGCATATTTGACTCCTTCACCTCCCTTCTGACAGCCCCTAGTGCATGGGTTATGTATGGGAGTGATTGGTATGCTCTGCACTCCAGCTATCCTCAGCTGGCATATGGTCTCTAAGGGTACGTCTATACTTACCCACTGCTTCGGCAGCAAGCAATCGATCTTCTGGGATTGATTTATCGCGTCTTGTCTGGATGTGATAAATCGAACCCGGAAGTGCTTGCCGTCGACACCGGTAATCCTGCTCCGCGAACGGAGCAGGCGGAGTTGACGGGGGAGCCTGCGCACCGCCGTGTGGACCAGCGGTAAGTACCTTTTAGTTCGAACTAAGATACTTCGACTTCAGCTACGTTATTCACGTAGCTGAAGTTGCGTATCTTAGTTCGAACTTGGGGGGTAGTGTAGACCAGCCCTAAGGCAACATAGACAGCTGGGGCAAGTTAGAGCAGTCCTTAGGCTCTACTGGAGCAGAGAATCTGGGATGCATAATTGGTTGTTGGTTCTCAGCTTCAACTCTTTTTCTTCCTCTCCTGGGTTTCTTGGTGTGGGTGAGGAGCCATCCCCTGGGGTCAGCCAGTAAAGCATTCTCTCGGGCTTCCACAGCCTGTTAGGGAAGCAACAACGGAGTAGCCAGAACTACTTTCCTCTCATGCAGTGTAGCCGATGGCCAACAGGGAAGCTGCTGAGCAACCACAATAGGGAAGGAACAGTAGATGCTCAGACCCCTCTGGGCCCACACCGGGGCTGCTCCTAGAGCTACGGGGAGGCAGTTGGGGAGGTGGTGTCCCCTCCTTCCTCCTCATATCAACAGGGCTTATTCAGACATTTCAGATTAAAAATTGCAGGGTGTGGCTCAAGGAGCACACTTCCCATTCATAATCAAATACACATTTTCTTCCTAACAGTCACCCTTGACAGCCACCATGTCAAGCCTCCAGGGCCAGGCCACAGGTTGGACACTGCTGCCGCAAGCTAGGAATGGCTCCCTGTTTGCTCATGATGGTAGTGCATTGTGCAAAAGGTTTCCATTTCTGTGAGACTCTGGTCTCAAATCCCTTTATCAGTCCAGTCCTTTAAAGTTTACTGTTTGACAGATTTTTTTGGTCCTGGTCCTCAAGTACTGTAAATTGGTATGCTGACATTGAAATTGATGGAGCTACGACAATTTAAACCATCTGAAGATCTGGCCCTTTATTTTCATGTCCTCTCCAGCATTGGGATTTTTTAAAAATAAAGGATAATAGAAAGTTATAACAAGAGCCAGGCCCAAACGCTCCCCTGATAGATGCAAATCTGTATCTACTGTCTTACATTCATCTCTATTCATATTATTAAGTATTCACCACAAAATAAATATCGAGTCTGGACTGCAGTCAAATGTCTTGGAGAGAGGCCCAAATTCAGCAAACGTGGAGCATGTTTCAAATAGAAATTAAGCACCATGCCGAAATAAGGTGCACATTCCTGGGCCACTGGTGCATGACTTAGGCTTTGTGGCTCACAACATGCCTGAGGCATGCAGCAATAGCCCAAGAGTTCACATCCTGTTGGATCTAATTGCTCTGCTTTCTTTGTCTTTTATTAATTGTTCCTGTTCTGATTCAGCTACTTCAAACTGGGCAATAATTGATTGAGTAAACAGTCCCTTGCCACTAACAGAAGTCTTCAATTACTGGTCATGATATAGAGATATTTTGGAAATGATGCAGTTCAAAACTTCAGTCATTACAATTTTTGTACAGTTCCCAATGGTTGGTATTAAAAAAAGTTGAGGAGAGTTAACAAATCTTAAACATATAGGTTGGTTGGGGGGATGGTCCAATTGTGGTCAGAGAGACCAGGCCACAGTCCCTTTTGTGTCAGTGGATAAGGAGACTCTGAGGAGGCTGGAGAAGGGGTGATCTCAAGGAACATTTCAGTTATTGATAAGAGGCTGGATCTCTCTTCATCTGGGACATTGGGGCTTTTACTCCACACCAGTTTTCTTAAATATTAGTATGGCAGTGGCTAAGGTAGCATTGGAGGGATTTGAAGCACTCTAAGAGCTACTGGACAGACTAGAAAAAGCTCTTCAGAAGCTTTATCAGCTCAGGGATCTTGCATTTGACAAATAATGATATTCTTGCCACATTCAGGACTCTAAAGGACTGTGACCAGCTGCTCCATCTTTCATCAGGAAGAGGCTTGAAAATTCCTCGTGTCATAGCATTGGTTCCCGGTCAACCATTTCACTTCCTTTTGGGGCTTCCTCTCCCTCTACCCCCACATATCATTATGAGACTGTCTCATTTCCTTTCATGGATGAGCGGGACAGGTCAGATCCACTTACCACATATCACATTTTTTAAAATGCGTGTCCCACCTAGTAACTGTTGTTAGGCAGAGAATGTGGGGGGAAATCCTGGCCCCACTGAAGTTAACAGCAAAACTTTCACAGTGTTCCTTTTAATATTATCACAGAGGGATTGCTGATAAACAAATCAGACATTTTAACTTTGTTCTTTTCATCTCCATTTGAAACACAGAGAAGCATCAGTGTCTGTCCCAGTGGTGAAGAGATTTTATTGTCAAGTTTCTAATAGGACATCACAATAGAGAGTAAAATAAATAAGAATTGTTAAATATTGCTTTACAGAGAACTCACAGCTACAGCAAAATACTCTTATATAAAATAACTATTGGGTAAATAACTTGTCCCATAACAAATTGTCAAATGCAAAACACAGCATCCCATCATTCCAAAGCCCTGTATGTCAACTGCAGCAAAATAGATCTGCACAGAATACGTATTTGCAACTTGTCACATTGTATCTATCACAGTTACCGTTCTGTGCAAAACGGAGTGTTAAATAAATACAAAATGGCAGTGAATGTGACTAAGTGGGCACAGATTAAATATAAGAACAACACACATAAATCAAATATATACAATATGATGTGACATAAATGCAAGCCGAGGAAAAATCCAGTTATCAAGTGCAGGGCCCAATCATGCTGCCATTGACTTGGGTGGGAGGAGACTCTAGAAGGAGATATACCAAAAAACTTTAGAGCAAATTCTCAGGAATTATCTAGGGGTAGGTTTATAAAGACACAGATACTCATCTCCCATTGACTTTGAATGGGAGGTATGGCAGTTGAGCCTTTAAAAATCTCCCCTATACTCTCATTACACTACAGCAACAAGATTGGAAGAGCTAATATGAGTCAAAATACTTTAGGGAAATATTAGAGATAAAATGTAAAGTTCAAAACAAACTATATGAACCAGACAAAGCAAATTGTTCAAAACAGGTAGCAGTGTAAAATTATAGCCCCCCTCCAATTAAAACAGGGGAGTAGTAAATTGGACTAGGGTGTGGTGAGTTGGAGAAGAAACGGAGAGCTCCCATTGATATCAATAGAGAATTCTACATGAAAGGACCCAGTCTCACCTCCAAGCACGTGTGTAACTCTCATTGACAATAGAGAGAATTAGGCCCCTTACAGTTATTCAGCTAAACATGTTACACTCAGGAAGTCATATTTTAAAAGATGCATTGAAGGCCTCACCCTACTCCCACTGAGCCTGGTGTTTTATACCTCAGGCAGTCTATTCTTGGTAGTAAAAGCTTACAGAATCCTTACACAGCATCCTTCACTCATTGGGATGAAATCCTGGCTTGACAGAAGTCATGGACTTGAACTGGGTCAGGATTTCACCCATGGATTGCAGGACACTTTGCAATACAAAATATTAAAATTTAATAACATCTATTTTAACAGTCAAAAGCAGCAGCAAATAAAAATGTCTTTTACTATATAAAAATGTCCTGCTATATAGCTGTATAGATTTTAAGGCCAGAAGGGATTCATTAGATTATCTAGTCTGACCCCTGTATTACACTGGCCACAGAATTTCTGCCAGTTTCCCCTGTATTGAACCCAATAACTTGCGTTTGACTAAAGCATATCTTCTATAAAGGCATCCAGTTTTGATCTGAAGACACCAAGAAATGGAGAATGCGCCACTTCGCTTGGTAGTTTGTTCAATAGCTAATCACCCTCACTGTTAAAAAATTGTGCGTTGTTTCTAATTTGAATTTGTCTGAATTTAACTTCCATCCATTAGTTCTTATTATGCCTTTCTCTGCTAAAGAGCCCTTTAAGTGGTCAGTATTTTCTCCCTGTGAAGGTACTTCACACATTATGATCAAGTCACCTATCATTTTCCTTTTTTTGCTAAGCTAAACAGGTTGACTTCTTTAAGTCTCTCACTGTAAGGCAGTTTCTCCAGCCCTTGAATCATTCTGAAGCTCTTCTTTTTTTCAAAGTATGGAGACCAGAACTGGATGCAGTATTCCAATATCAGTCTCGCCAAAACTATATACAAAGGTACAATCACTTCCCTACTCTCATCCACTACTCACATTTTACATTCAAGGATCACATTAGCCCTTTTTGCCACACTGTTGTATTGGGAACTCATGTTAACTCGCTTGTCCTATTTGACCCTTATATTCTTTTTAGAGTCACTGCTTTCCAGGATACAGTCTCTCAAATTCTGTATCAGTGTAAATCTGAAGTATCCCCAGTGAAATCAATTACACCTGTAATTAAGAACAGAATTTAGCCCTATAATGCTTTAAAATAACAGAGTAAGGAAATGTTTTAACATATTTGGTGAAGACTATAAGTGGGAAACAATGGCTGATAAGAATTATTTTGTGACAGGCTACGCAATGTTAGAAAGATATTTTACAAAAGCTTCTTTGCAACAACTACTGTGCAATGAGATATTTCAAGGCGCTGCCCTCAACCCTCTTTTGCCATTTGAAGCAGACTCAGAATTAGTAGGTATAAGTGACTGGATTGGATTGATTTGATCTGACAGCTTCCCAAACTTGAATAGCATGTGTCACTCACCAACAACAGGGTTGGATTTCAGAGATAATCCTGTAATGAGGGGCGACAAAATCACTGTGGATAGGGTAGAGCATCTAGCCTGATGACTTCCTGATTCTGAGGCAGCACCAGCAGTTCTCACTGCTTTAGGCAAAGTGGAAGACTTAGCCCCACCCACAGTCACTCACACACCAATTTAGTGTAGCTAAGCACTTTGCTGCATTTGGACACTGGCTGGCTGTTTTACCTTTCTTTACAGAGCTGGCAGTGTCTTGAAGCAGAAATCTTAGCTCATTCCTGAGTTTGCATTTCTTTTCTTTCTGTTTTTGTCCCCTCCACCTATTTATTATTTATCACCTGCACTAATTATTATTACTGTTACTGTACCATTATTGTTTAATATTTATATTACCGCCCAAAACACCAATCTGGATTGGAGCCCTGTTGTTCCAGGCATTGTACAAACACAGAGGTAAAAACAGTCTTTGTCCCAACAAGACTGCAATCTAATTTGAACCAAGATGCAATCAGGGCATGAGCCATCACCCATTAAGTCAATGGGACTTTTGCCATTGATTACAATGGGAACCCAATCTAGTCTCCAATGAGGATAGAAAATAATAGGAGGTGAGAGAGGCTGAAGGTAATGTTTGCACAGTCACATAGCTGGCTTAACACACAACTTGATGGAGGTATTATTTTGTGAAGAAATAAATAGCATCAGCTGCCCCGCTTGACCATCACCTTGGCCCTCTTTAGATGGCTGATTTCTTGTAGCCGTCACAGCAGAAGTGGGTCTTGGGGAAGGATTTTATGGCTTAGTTGAGAAAGGATCTTCCATGCATAATGGGCAGCATGGAAGAAGGTGCAGAGACATTTGTGGGAGAAGTGGACAAACAGGCTAGTGTCAGGACTGCCTCTGATCTGAATTGAAGTCTTTCCAATTGCTTTATTTATAACTAGACTTAAATCTTCCTGTGACCTGTCCTTTAGAACCCACAGCTTCTACTGCCTTTACTGGAAGCTATGCTGGCATAGTGATACAACACTGCACTCTTCAGGAATGGTTCTTGATTATGGATCTTCACCTTTGAGTTTTAGTGGGCTAGGCTCTTGACTCTGTATTCAAGAGCTGACAGCTAAGGTAAAGACATTTACTAGAGCATCTCAGTGGCATCTCTCTAGGTGAGTCTCAGTGGTTGTTTTCTTTTAAGGTTTATATTTGAGAGGTGTTGGATTAGTTACTCTTTCTTGCATGGGTTGTGTAGGATTTTGCATGTGTTCTTCCTCTGGTATTTATTTCATTTGGCCTATGGGGGCTATAGGAAGCAGCAGCCAGCACATCCCTTGGCCCACGCTGCTTCCCGCAGCCCCCATTGGCCTGGAATGGTGAATCACGGCCAGTGGGAGCTGCGATCGGCTGAACCTGTGGACGCTGCAGCTAAACAAACCATCCCGGCCCGCCAGCGGATTTCCTTGATGGGCCGTGTGCCAAAGGTTGCCAATCCCTGGTCTAATAAATACACTGGCTTCAAATTATTAACACTTTTTTCTCTTAGTTTTCAGAAGTGAGGATTCTCTCTTATATGTTTGGTCTCATTACACACAGACATCCCCAACTTTGAGGAGCAGGAGATGAAGACAGCTTCATAAATTCAGAAACACTGGGCCAAATTCAGGCCTGGTGCAAGTGGGTGCAACTCTACTAAAGTCAGAAAGGCAGCTCCATTTACACTATAGATGTCTCTGCTCTCTTTTTTCTCTTTGGTTTTGAAAGGTGCAGAGAACTGTTTTATGTACCTCCATATGAAGTAGGACAGCAGGATTTACTTACAACCTTTAAAGATGACTTACAAAAGAAACTTAAAAATTGAATTTAGGCCCTGATCCAGTGAGGGGTTTAAATGTGCTTAACTTGAAGTCAATCAGACTATGCACGTGCTTAAAGTTAAGTGCATGCTAATGTGCTTTTCTGGATTGGCGCCACAGAGCACTATCACTAATCTGCTGCTAAACTTCTTTGAGCTATAGCTGCTATGTCTGCTGCCCAGTTCTGAGTTCACTGTTGCAGTCCCATGACGTCTCAATCTAAGAAATCTCAGATGTCAGAAAAGTCACAGTAAAATCAAACCAGCCCATAGAACCCCAGAATAGTCTCTTACAGGTGACCTGTAAACAATATAATACACCACTTCTCCTAATAATCTGTACCCCATTTCCCTGAAGGAACTCTTACAATTCCCATCCAACTAGCTAGCGTTAAATATGTCTCGGTCACTAGGCTGGCTGTTAGGTTCATCCCTTTGCTGCTGAGTTGCTGCCTCCTATTAGGAAAATATAATATTATTCACACTTCATAACTCCATTTTCTTTGAGGTACTCCACGCAAACTGTCATTGGATGGGTTGGGGTTTTTTTTACCTGCATTCCTTGTATTTTAACTACATTATGGCTATTTGATTACTCATTCTTATCCTTCTGTCCCTGTCCTTTCTCTCGGTTGGATACTGTCACAGGTTGCCATCAGGCACAGAGGAATGCTGGGAGGCAATACTGATATTATCTGTTGACATTCTAACGTGGGAGGGTGGGTTCTTCCTGAAGAAGAATTACAAAGAGGTTACACAGACAGAAGTCATCTCCCTTGGCTAACAGTTGTGTTTCACTGCTTGGCCCATCACACCTCAGTCTCTATGACTGATAAATAATGGCAACTGCAAGGCAAGAACTATCCCCCACACACCCACCGACACACACTTCAACTGGTTGATCCCTCCCATACACCACAAGTGGGGGGGCTGCCCTTCCACCACCCCTAGTGATCAGATTCAGCAGGAAGAGCTCCCCACAGTCACTCATCGACATGGAGTAAGAGTGAAAAAGACCTTCCAAAATAGTTGTGTGTTTCATTAAAAAGACGACAGCCCATTTTCCCCTTTTGGAGACAAACTAGGGACTAACTCTAATGCTAGGGCTGTAATAAAGACCTGAGCAGAAGGGATAATGGATGAAACCATTAAAAAAATGCACTGCCTGGGATGCAGGTTAAATGAACTCTTCTCCCCTTCGGCAGTTAAACTCCCAGAGGCAGGTATTTTTTTCCTTTATTGTATTCTATTTTCCTTATACTGGTTGGTTTATCACTTTTCTGGATCATGCAGTCTACTGGAGTGGGGAGCCAGGCCCTGCCCTATCGACAGGAGCCACAGGAGCTGTTGCTGTGGGGTGAGTTTCTCGTTTTATGTCACTTTGCATGTACAAGGCAGACACACATTACACTCTCAATTACTGCTCTATTGCACCAGGTGAATCTAGCACACACCGCAAAGCAGGCAGAGATTAATACAGTGTAACCGTTTAATTATCCTAGAGTATATGAAATCATAGGATCTTATCCTGAAACCCTTGCTCCTGTGATCCTCCAGCTGAAATCAAGTGAAGGTTGTACATGACTAAGGGTATGGATATCCTACAGAGATCATACCAGGGGTCTCAAACACGCAGCCCGCGGGCCACATGTGGCCCGTGGAGTTATTTCCTGCGGCCCGCCTTAGGTGCCGACTCCACTGGCAGCCAAGCTCCAAACATTACCAAGTGTTTATATTTTATTAAAACCCCTCTTTGCATTATAGTTTTTTAAAAGTTAATACATTGACTTTTAATAGAATACTATATTACTCTTCATTTTTGACTATACTTTTGTATCATTGTATGAAAAGGTTTCAGTGATGCGTCCCTCTGGCCAATTTACTAGTTCTCATGTGGCCCTCGTGGTGATTTGAGTTTGAGATCCCTGGATTATACTATCATAGTTAGGTCACCAGAGCTACGCCAGCCTAACCCCATAGTGTAGATGCAGTCTACGCTGACTGAAGGATTTTTCCATCAATATAGGAACACCACCACCTTGAGCAACTGTGGCTACATTAATGGACGCGTTCTTCCATCAGTAGAGCTGCATCTACAGTGTGGGTTAGGTCGGCATAGCAGTGTGGTTTTTTTCAGGCTCCTGACCGATACAGCTATGTTGACCTATTTTTTAAGTGTAGACCAGGTCTAAGAATTTGCAGGATCAGCCCCTCAATGATTTTAATGTACTTATTGATTTCACACATACCCACTAGTAAAGATTTCCCTTCCATTTCCATATGAACGTAGTACATGCTCAGTCCTTCTCAATTAAAATAATACAGTGAATTTCTATGATACTTTGATATGTAAAAATTCAGCTGATGAATATTGCTTCATTGACTGCCAGTGTAGTTTTGTGGCCTATGAATATCAGATACTGTAAAATGTTTAACTGTTTGCATAATAAAAACCTATGGGTTCTTTGTGGAAAAGGTGAGTAGATTTCTATGCTGAGAGTGACTTAAACTCATTGGAAGTTCTGAGATTGTTGAAGCAGTGTGGAGGGTCTGAAAAACCTCCCCAAAGCTTGAATTTAGGCAGGTATGGTGGTGTAACACTGCACTTACCCCTGACTCTGGAATTTGTGTAAATATACTACTAAGTCCTTGATTAGATCATGACTGGAAACTAAACCAAACTAGCACACAGCAGGATTTTAAAATACCTGAAAAGATTTCAGTCTCCATTGATAGCATCTGGATAGGGAATTATTTTCATGATAATTCAAAGAGGGAAAAAAACCTGGTCACACAGATGAAGACAGAAAACCCAGAGATGCAGTTTGACAAAGGGAATAGAAGGAAATTCCCACAGGTCTCTTTTGAAAAAATTCTACGCTTTTTCCATTCTCTGCCCCCCTTCCCCTCAGGTTTAGCATATCCATGTAATATTAACCTTCCTCCCCTATAAAAGAGTTTTGGAAATCTGCTGCTCTCTCTAGCTCTGGCCACTGCTTTCTGAATCTTTGGCTGAAGTTCTGATTTCCTGGTCATCAGGCTTATAACATGACTACTGCCTGCTTCTTTATTTCACACTGAAATGCTTTATACATGGGGCACTTTAAAGACATTATGGTTAAAGATTTGAGCCTTGATCCTGCAAAGACACATGTACAAAACGTTATACACTATGAGTAGTCCACAATGGATACTACAGTGAAGTATTGTAGCAGAGGCAAAAAGCTTAGAAGGTCATGTACAGTGGTAAATGAAGTGTCCCACTCAGGCTCTGTGAACTTCAAAGTTGTCTTTTCGGTTCATTAGATCATAGGCTTGGAAGGGACCTCCTTGGTTAGACAGTCCTGTCCCTTGCTATTTTAGACAACCCCGTCATCATAATCCTGTTCATAAATGTATCAAGCGCCATCTTAAAACCAATTAGGTTGTTTGCTCCCACTACTCCTATTGGAAGGTTGTTCCAGAACCTCACTCCTATGGTGGTTAGAAACCTAATTTACAGCCTAAATTTATTCATGGCTAGTTTATACCCATTTGTTCTTGTGCCAACATCAACCTTTAGCTTCCAAAGCTCTTCTCCCTCCTTGGTGTTTACCCCCATGATGCATTTATAGAGAGCAATAATATCCCACGCAGCCCTCATTTTGCTAGCCTCAACAAGCCAAACTCTTTTAGTCCGCTTTTGTAAGGGGAGGCTCATTAACCACTTATCCGCCACTTTCATTCACCGGGTCCCACAATGGGACTACCCACAGTGTGTGAAGTGTGATTTTGTGTGGGATCCAGTGAATAGTCTATTGGAGTTTTTCTTCAGACATATGATTAATAAGGTTTTTTAAAAAAATACACATTGACATGTATGATATGTTTATCCTCCCTTAAAAAAAGATGTTATTTTAGAAAAAGAGAATGAACACAAGTGCACCAACAAACGCCAGTTGTGTGGCAGCAGTTATATGTCAGCAGCTAACGCATAACAAAAAGGCCCATTGCCTTTTATGGGAACAGCAGCTCTTTAAAGGATCCAAAGTGACGGCGACCTCCCACAGCCACGGTGCCAACAGCCAACAATATACCCAACCCCTAAGTAGGGCTTTTGAAGCTGAGACCCATGAGGAAGCTGAGGACATGCTCAGTCACTGCCATTATGCTTTCAGCACCTATAAGCATCTCTTTTTTGAGTTGATAATTACAACATCCTGTGCCAAGCAGCTGTCACTAAGGAGCAGGAGCTGCCCAAACACACCATAATGCAAGTTTACCGGCTGATTTATCACACTATAATGAACTCAGTTACAGTCTTCTGAAGCATGGGATAGAGAAAGAGAGAGACTGAGAGAAACAGCACTGAGCATTTTGTTCTGCACAGTTCAAAAGAAATAGGAAAATATCAGATTTTTTTATCTATGCATGCCCACCCACAGCCACAGCCCACTGTTGCTGGAAAAGTGGCAAACACCCAAGGCATGTATCCACGGAGGCACAGAGATCCAACCTCCATGTGAATATGAGACCTCCCTGAATGTCAGCATGCACGCATAACAGGGGGAAACATAAAAAGGAATGGCAGGAATGGCTGAATGAACTTTACTTGAGCTCTGACTTACTACGCCGGTATAATGGACATGACCTAAAAGAAAGTGTTACGCTCATAAGCAAGCTGAGTTGGCAGCTCTGACCAATTATGAACAGTTAATTTTATGGTGATAGCCAGAACACATGTATTATCTTCTATAAATGCTTCATCGGTGTCACCATAAATCATAGTCACCTCTCTCCCTTTAACTCTTCATTCCTGGCGAATAGTTGAACTTGAATCTTCTGCAACACTCAGTGTAGACTGAACTGAATGTAAATGTGACTCCTGGGTCTCTTCAAGTGAGCAAAATGTGTGAACCAGGAAAGACCTTCTCCTGCCTATCATCTATATGGCTGCTGTTGTTTTTAATATTTCCACTGCCTCACTACAACTGTTGTACAGCATGACATTGCAGTACAGTTAAAGTCTCTGTAGTCAGGAAGCACAGCAAATGGGTACAGATGTAGGTTTTTCTCTCTTGGTCCTTTTGAATTTAAAACCCTTACATACAGCAATATGTACTAGCGGGGTTCCTTTACCCTATATTCAGTTACTTTGTTATGGCATCTTATGGACCAGTAACTTCATAAAGAGTAATAACTAGCGGTTATGTGTAACCAGTTAGGAGTAATGCAAGTCAACTGGGGGAGTTTATCACTAAACGAAATACAAAGTACTGTAGTTTTTATTGTTACCAGTAAAACAGTTGGATTTTTGGTATAATTCACTCTGAACTGGCACTTGTAGCTAAGGAAATGGAATTTGCATATTTATTGCGAACACAGACTGTACTAAGTCAAAACACAGAGGTAAATGAAGCACCTAGTTATTATTCAGTCTAACAGAGAGGTGTTATCATGGTAGATTAATAGAATCATTTACAAAGGTTTATAAGTCATTCAGGGCTCTCTTGTCCCCTTCAAATGTTACCAGGAGTAGAAAGGGGGAGTTTGAAGTTGGCCTCAGGAAAGGCTGCTCTATTTAGCATGCTTTTTGTGGCAGTGCATGATAAAGAAGCAGGACGCTTGGTTTTATCTTTTATACTCCAACAACCAGAATATACCTCAAACTATTTCTAGGCATGCTGTGCGTCTAGTCTGTATAACTTACTGGAGGAGTTTGAAAGAGAATGGGAAGGGGTAGAAGTTAAAACAACTATTTACAGACCATTTAAAGTGGTCTCTGTAACGTCATTCCACAAACATATCTTAAAATTGAACTATAATTTAGTGTGTTGATATAATCATTGTTTTGGTCATACTTGCTCCCTTAAACATTTCCTTAGATGTGAGAATAGTAACTCAGCTGCTTGTTCCAAAAATGCAAATTCCAAAAATATTTACTAATTTGCATTTTCATTACAGACAAAATATAGAGAAGCTATCTTGTTGACTGTGACTGTATAGAAGCCTAGACGGACACATAGACGGGGATTTGGAGTCATAACTCAGAGGTTCTATTACCAATTCTGCCAGTGACTCATATATAGCCTTGGGTGAATCCTTTAATCTTTTTATGTCTCATTTTCCCCATCTGGAAAATGGCGATGATAATGGTTGCTTACTTAGCTGACGGGAGGATGGTGGGGTTTTTTTGAGGGTTAATTAGACAATGTTTATACAGGGCTTTGAAGATGTACGTTCTAAGTACTATAATAATATGAAGTTCTTATATAACATTCTGTTTTCAAAACAATGGTTTAAATTCCTTTTTGGTAAAGTGCCACTAACTTCAATGCCTTCATAGAGAAGTCTGAACATATACGAAGCTACAGTATGTGGTTTCATTCATTTTTATGTTTCTAGATCTTCTGACCTTGGAGAGAAGTTTTAAACGTATTAAAATACATTCAGAAATAAGAACAAATGGAAGAACAAAATGTCTCTGACAAAAGGATTTTACCACACTGTTACCTTTTACATTTCCATCACTGTTATCTGACACAAGATGGGGCCCAATCCTGTTCTCAATTACATGGGGTAAATCAGGAGTAATTTCCACTAAAATCTGGAGTTATTCCAGATTTACCTCCATGTCTGTGACAGGAGAATCTGGCCCAATATCTGAAAGTACTAAGAAATTCACAGTATTATACAAAAAGAAACCTCCCATGCATCCAAAGAAAATCATGTTAAGTCTGTTGCTTTGTTAACTGTGAAACATTATTCTCTTATTCCAGTATTCAGGTGTTGGTTTACAGTAGGGTGACCAGATGTCCCAATTTTACAGGGACCGTCCCGATTTTGGGGTCTTTTTCTTATACAGGCTCCTATTACTCCCCACCCCCTGTCCCGATTTTTCACACTTTCTGTCTGGTCACCCTAGTTTACAGTCTTTTATAGATCATTCTGGGAAGAAATAAACAAGCCTTTGGGGATTAATATTATACATCCAGCACTCCAAAAACTGTTGATATATTTTCTCTTCCATACCTTTGTAAATCTAAACAAGTCAAGATTTCTGAATAGAAGTGCCTGGAATGCTTCCCTCTCACAGTATTCCAACGTGGTAGGTCTTCAGGCTTCAGATTCTGGAAAAGGTCCTGTTGTTACAGAAATTGGGGAGATGATAAATTACATTCCATTGGTGGCAATTCAGCCTTGACACATTTCTTACAGGTGAGGTGAATCTTCTCAGTGGATGGACCTCTTCCTTTTCTTTCAACAAAATTGTTGACCAGAGTTCTCTTAAAAGTAGTCTTGCTTCTCACAAGCAGAGTAGCTATAGGCAATCTGGGAAGAATGCATGTATTTTTGTGCTACTGAGAAGAGAGTGATCTGATTCTAAGAACAGATGGGCAAGACTCAGAGCCCCAGCTCAGAATATCCCATAACTCTTCATCTTCAGAACAAGGTCTGGACTTCTGTGCTTCAGGCCCATCTCTAGTAAGACAGCCTGATCCAATTTCCATTAAAATCAATGAGAATCTTTCCATTGACCTCCATGGGAGTTGGATGCGACCCATAATGGCCAGTCTAACAAAGGATCATAAGAGGTGCAGTTTGCTGCAGACAAAATATCCTGATTACCGTGAGAAGTTATTTCGTTGAGCCAAAAGGAAATAATAGAAAGAAGGAATTAACCACATGTTATCGATATATGAGGTTTGTCACTGGTCAGGCAGGAAAGCGAGAAGTCTTTTCAGCACGGGGTTAGTGTCTGCAATGAGAAGTGTCAGGGTGAATTGCTGAAGGCTGATGGGGTTGAAAAAGGGAAGCAGGGGAAAGATTAAATATGGAAAGGGTGAAGTATCATGAACTCTGGATAAAAGGGAAAAGAGGATGACTAAGCCATTCTAGTTCAAAAGAAAGGAAATCTCTGGACCTCAGTTGATTTGTAGCACTAATCAGATTTCCTCCCATTTTCCCACTTAAGCATTTTAGGTACTGTTAATTTAGATTCATTAATCTTGAACAGCCTGTAGCAGCTGCTCAGCAACTGGCCAAACATCTGTCTAGAGAAAGCTCCAATCTGTGAGCTTGCACATCACTCTGATTAAATACTGTCCATAATTCAGCAAGAAATTGTCTATTTCCCTGCATCATAACCAATGTCATAGCTGCTTGTTGCAGCCTTGACCTTCTCTTTTATGCTGGGCAACCATTTTTTGGGGGGGAAGGGTGTTGTAGAAAAAAAAGACAAACTTTTGCTAGCTTATTATTCACAACTTCTTAGTGACTATGCTTTATTTTTGACGTGTCACATTGCACAACTGCCTGCCTGATAGAAACACTTCTGCGTCCCATTTGGTTATTGATCCTACATCTTCAAAAGTCTGTGACTCTTATTATGGAGGTTTGGCAAGTTCAGTTCCTTCACACCTCCCTCCCCACTCAGCTGCAGCATGACAACACTTGCCAGTGCACAAGTGGTGGCTGTTGGCTTGGACATTAGATATGGATCTGGAAAGATTACAGAATTTTGCAATAAATTCATCATGATCAAGCAGTAACGGTTAAAGCATTCATTATCCTCGCCAAAGGAATAAGAAAAAACAGGTCTTCACATTTCTGATATCCTGTTGCATCAATGAACAGGCTGCAACAAGCAGAGAAAGTGTGAGCATGTGCTTCAAGGTCTTTTCAGTTGCTATGGTACAGTTTCTTATGGAAAAATCCTTGTTCTGTATGGTGTTTTTCCTGCCTCATTTGGGGATGGCAGAATCGTTCCTTGTGTCACCTGAGAAACCGGGATGTCAGTTTCCACCTATTGGTGAGAAAGAAACTGATCAACAGCAGAATTCAACTGAAAATCTCCTTGAGTAGAACTTTCTGCTTTTGAGGCCAATGGGAATGTTATACCAGAGAGGAAGGATGGTTTTGGCTGAGGTGCTGGATTGCATATCAGGAGATCTGGCTTCAATTCCTGGGTCTACCACAGATTTCCTGTGTGACCTTTGACAGGGCATTTAACCTCTACATGCCTCTGTTCCCCATCTGTAAAATGGGGACAATAAATCTTCCTTCCCCCATCCTTTGTCTTGTCCATTCAGCCCTGATTCACCAATTTGTTGCATGCAGGCTCAACAATCTGCCAGAGGGCAAAGGACTGCAGGATCAGGGCCTTAGCTTTTAAGCTCTTTGAGGAAGGGACTACCTGTTAGTATACGTTAGTACAATGCCTAGCACAATGAGGTCCTGATCCTGGTTGGGGTCTCAAGGTGCTAATATAATGCAAACAAGGAGTAATTAATAATAATAAATTGTGATTTTCTCTCCTCTTAAGGAAAAGAATGCCAATACAGACAAGAAACCCCCCCGCCCCAGCATTACTGAATAGTCAAGCACAAGAAAATATATTTGTCCCTTATAGCATACGTGTAATCTATTTTTCTCATAGAGTGTACCAAATATATTGCACAGAGACTCAATATAAATACTGCATGCGACAGTTATGATAGTGGTAAAAGGAATTGGAGGGAAGGCATTTTCATTATGAGCCCTAATTTCAAGGATTAATTAAGAACATTTATATTTTGGGTTGACGTTTCTCCTGCTGGAATTTTTTCCCCCAATCCAAGTTATTTGTTGTTTGGTTTGGTTTATTTTGAAAGTATGGTAAAATTCCATTTAGTCATTTTGTATTTATTGTAATGTAAAAAAACAATAGTTATAGCATTTCTTGCTATCAGATAACTCAAAATTAGTTTCCTTAAAACTTCAAACTTGCCACAAGCTTAGGTTATGATGATGGCAGATGCCTTATCTGAAGAAATTTAGTTTGAAGATAATAAATGTATAAGCATTTGAAAAAAGACAATCCCTCACTACCTTCTAACAACATGCTGGTATGCAGGGAGTTAACCCAGACACACACAGATGTGTGTGCATCCATTTCAATGTGCAATAATGTGATCGCACTCAGTGGACCAAATTCTCTGCTGGTTTAAATGGGCACAGCACCATCAACTTCAATGGAGTGTCATCCTTGAAAACCAAAAGATCTGGCCCTGTATAACATCCCATGCAAATATATACAACCACATTTGTAATGGTTTCCCCTACCTCAACGAAAGAGTAAAGAAATTAAAGGAAAATAAGTCTAATATTGTGACACAATGTTTCATATTTTAAAAAGCATAAATGTCAGGACATTCAAAATTATGGTTCTCAGCATTAAGGCCCGTGTAAGACTGGTTAACATTATTTTATTGAACAATTTCCCACTGTAAAATGTAGCTTAATTGAAATAGACATTCTCTGCAGGGAAATCTTGAGTTCAGTTACACTTTGTGATTTTCCAGTTGAAAGAATCAAAACAAATTTTCATGTTTTGAATCAACATTTCAAAATGAAATAAGATTTTTGGTTACAAAAAGTTGATTCAGAAGAAAGAAATCCATGTCATAATATTTATTTGAAATGAAAATTTCATTTAAAAATGGTGACTCATTTCAATTTTGTTGAAAATGTCAAATTTCCATGTCAACATTTCCAATTTGAAATTTCTGGGAATTTTTTGTTTCACGAAAATGGCCAATGTTTCGACTTTTGTTCTGCTTTGAAATGGAAAGTAACTCTGAAATGTTGACATTTTCCATGAAAGGAAAAGTTTGTGTTTTGAACAGCTTTACTTCTGTGCATTTAAAATCTCAACTGTAACATATTATTAACAAAGAGCTTTGGGAAGGGGTTGTGCTAAACATGAAATAATACAGTAAAGTCTAGATTATCCTAGTCCTAAATGAATACACAAGGAGAAAAGAAGATAGAGGAAGAAGGATCCTTGTATCTCTTTGCATTTTTATGTAGGAACCAAGCACTCAAGGCTTCCAGCACACAAGGAGTGGCAGGCAGATCTCTACACCAGCATGGATTTCCACTAACTTCAATCAGAATGAGTTTTTCTCAATTTTATCCAGCAATCACTACCTTTGGACTGCTAATAAGCAGAGAAAATTTAATCTCTAAAGAATTTTGTTTGGAAAATTATGTCCGACTGTAAAGGGGCTGAGAATGGAAGCCAGAACTCAGCATTAATTGTGCCAGGCATCAACAGCAAAAAATGTTAGCATGACTGGGTAAAAGCAAGAGAAGGGCTTGAACCAAAAACCAAGATTCGGAATACATCTGAATGCTGATAGACTTTGTATCCACATCTGAACATTGTGATTCAAATCCATCTCCAGTGAAAATCTATTATTCTCCACAAGTGAAAACAGAAGCAGTCAAAAAAACAGATTTTGAAGTTTAGCTTTGCCTTACTGGACATATGTATCAATATATAAGCCCTGCATATAAGTATGGTCTTCCCTTTAACTGAGACATTACATGCACCTGTTATTCCAATGAAATAACAGAACTTTGGTACAGAATAGTAACTTTTGTGTTAATTCCTCTTTTTTGTCTTATGATAAATACTGGGCCTTAGAGTTCCTCATTCAGTGTTGCCACTGTTTTATATACACATTAATAAAACAAAGAAAATCTTGCAGCAGCTCTTATCTACATTTCTGCTACTACTGCAAGTCATGAATATTTTCTGAAATCTCAACTAATTAAGTTAAACATTTGAACCAATGATTTTCCCTTTGTTATTAAGTTTCTCTTACTCCATGCCCCCTGAGCAGTCACCACTCTTTCCTCACAGACATCTCCACTGGCATAGCTGTGGGCAGAGGAAAAAAAAAACAAAAAAACCTTAAGAGCTTTTCGTTCCTCTGCTGTTGTCCTGTACTTTATTGATCCTCCCATACTCCCCAAAGATCAGAAACATTTTATAATCATGAGCATAACTGAATGCCATCAGGGATTCAAGTGGACTTCCCTCTTTAACATTTAGAGATACAATAAACTTCAGTTTCAGAGCTATAAAGCCATATCAACATGTGGTTGAAGCTACAGATATAAGGCCCTGCCACACTGACCTCCATTTCCCTTAATTGTGGTCAGAGTTCTGGCTCGGCAGAAAAGTGGCTAGAATTTCCTTCATAACCTGACCAGCACATTCAATTATCCAGCTGTCAGGATGAAATGCAGGAGAGAAGGAAAGCAGCAATGAGCAAATCGTTCCAATGAAAGGCAATTAAAAAGACCTTTAATCAAACACTACAGCTGTTAACAAGTCAGGTAATGTATCAAAAGCAATGGTAACTCTCCCAAATTCTTTTGCTTCTGAACCCCAAATTCTGCAGTAACACTATCAGGGAGGGTAGAAAGCTATTTAGTAACTTTAATTTCCTGAACTTTGGAGTGGCACAGCTGCAAAGTATTGCCTTAATTGGAGACATAATGATATGAAGAGTACATGACCACTAGGCCTGCCCTTTTGTCTTTCTTATCTTCAATATCCTGCCTTCCCCCCACCCTCTCCTTCCTTCTCTTTGTCTTGAAGAGGAAAATTTGTACACATCATTGTCTCATAGGGTGCCACTTATTGGAGCCTTTTCTGGTTATTGCTTGGATACGTGCAAATCATGGGCTTTAGTATTTTTCCTGTGGTTTCCCTATTGTCTGAGTGTGATTTATGTGTTTCAGCTTTGTGATGTCAGTCCAGTTTTGTCCCATCTAGAGATTTATATTAGTGATTGTGCCTAAGAGTTTATATTTATTATGACAATTGCCATGAACATTGGTCACCCATAACAACATGCCAGTTGCCTTAGATAACACCTAGAGATCAAAATTACTCATTCTCTGAATTTGCAGTATTAAAAGCTATTCCTTATAGCAAAGCATGGGGAAGTACAGTGAATACTGTTAACAAAGAGGTAATAGTATCTATTTATCAAAGCTAATTGGTAAATTTTTAATAGTCTCCACAGCATATCCTTTGTTTTATATTTTCATTATTATAACTATCATTTTAAGAGACTAGATATATTAATTTCTCTGTATTTATGTGCTATGTTATAAGAACTCGATTTTTTAAATTCATACATTATTAATTTCAATTTTTTTTAAAAAATTTGCTTTACCGCCTTATTTCATGAGGGGAAAAATGGAGCTCTTGTCCTAGAATCAAACCAATACCTTCTGTGGATTGCAATAATGGAATTATGTTGAATAAATCTCATCTGCCCAAAAGAGTAATTTTATTTTTGGTCACCCTGCAATTTTCCCTGTCCAAACAATAATATGTAAGGGGAATTTCAATAATTCAGCTGCATCAGGCTGCAGAACTGCTCAGCTGCACAATACTAAATGACTCTTTAATTTATAAAAACTAATTCCAAATAATCTGTTGTCAGAGACAAGCAGAGTTGCCACTGATCAGAGATGCAAAGAAAACAGCACCAGCTCTTTTTGGCTGGAATGGGTTCAAACGGGTTTTGATATATGACTTTCTTAGCATGATTAACGATGGTGTGTTTTTCAGACTATTAAAATACTGTGCGCAGCTAGAAGTTCAGCTAGTTCCTGCAACTGTGATGTGACTTATGAGAGTTTTCTAAAATTAAGACTACAGAGTAGTTCAGGATGGAGACTTGGAGGGGGTAAGGGACCGTTCATGACTGTGGCCTGAGAATGTTCATATTAAAGTTTCTAAATCAAGGGGTATACAGTGTCCATTTCCTCACCACAGAAGCCTGAGCTTCTAGATGAGTGTTCAGTCTAAAATGTCATCCTCTCGTATTTTAGACTGCATTTCTTCCAAAATAACTGTCTCTCTCTCTTCTCAATAAGAATGCAACATCTTAGGATAGAAAGAAGCTCATGTGGGAAGACATTTTGTTCTCAATACTTCTCTGATTTTTCTCTCTCTCACTGAGGAAAGTTTCAGGACACTCAGCCAACCTTTGTGTAGTCAGCTGAGGTTTTTTTCTCCTCCACTGGAGATCATGGAACAAGCAAACTGAGTTTCAAGAACTCAGCAGTTGAGATGATTTAGCTGACAAGCAACACAGATTCTGACTTGTGTTTGTATATATTACATACACACACAGGAAACTCAGATACAGCATAGCAAAATGTTCCCTCAAAGACTTTTATGGCTGTTTGGAAGGGAATATACAGCTGATGAGGCCAAGAATTTACTGAGGGTGGGCATGATTTTGCAATAACAACACTTTTTATATGGTGCAAAATAAGTATCATATGCTTGGGCAAAGCCCCCTTCTCTAAGCCACACAAAAAAGCACCAGTAAAATTCCAAGGTTTCTCCATAAACTTACTTTGCATTATTAAAAAAAGAATAGTATACTTTTGAGGCATCAAATTTGACTAATCTCCAACACATATTCAAGGCTTGAGATGACAAAGCTTCTATTACACTGCTGCTTGTGCATTTTGTTCCATTTTGACATCATCCTATATAACTCTGTACATTGTGATCCTTCATGCATATGAAATAAGAAAGTGTACCTGCCCACCATAGACCTCCCACTGCAGCACAGCATGTAGAGCAAATGTACAGAATGTTTCATGGGGTTAGATTTATTAAGAATAGCTGCACAAAACCCCAATATTGTAGGTTTATTTAACTCTGCAGTTTGCTGTTTGAAATGTTCTATTTTATGCACCTTGGGCCTGATTCAAATCACACTGAAATCAGTGGAACAGACAGACTTCTGTTGGTTTTAATGGGAAATCAATTTTGGATCAAGCCCTTCGAGAGAAGCCACTACTGCAAGGAAAAGTTGCAACTTCGTACTTTCTCTTTAATTCTAAAAGACCTCCCTCGGTTTGCATTATGTTTATTCATCAGCCTGGCCCAACTTCAGGCTTCTCAAGAATGCTGTGGCAAAAATGGGATAAATATAAAAATCATAAGCATAAAATCCTATACAAACTGGTAAGAAATATCCCCAGAAAGCATAACATTAGTTGCGGAGATGACTCCAGCTGGCAAACAAGTTGGCTCAGCCACATAACACAAAAGACTTTTATTAGGTGGAAGGAGGTCACTTTCCAACAGAATAAGGATTGTCAGCAATAGCTGAATTAAAGTTAGTTCTCAGTGTACTGCACTGTGATTTCCTACATCTGTGTGCAGAGAAGAAGTATGACACTTGTGTGATCTCGGGAGACAAAATGGTTCAGATATGAGCAAAAGGAAACATGCTCTCAGGGTGTGGAGGTGGGCACTTGCACACAATCATTTGAATGACATGGCTTGATGAGGATTAAGTCAAAGTTTCTATCTCACATCTATAAGATTAAAACAACCAAAGGATACTGAGAATCCTTGGCCACGTGTTCTAAAACTACACTGAATGGCGCCATTCATCATTTGATATATACATACAACTTTTCTTGCATCCACAGGCCAGGATTAACCACAAGGACAAAGGAGGCATGGTCATAGGGGTGAGTTAACCACTAAGCCCAAAGCTCACCCTCATCCCTATCCTGCCAGTCTCACCTGGATAGTGCTATATTAGTTTGGCTTCACTATCTGCAGAGAAAGAGGAATATAGATCATAAGAACATTCATAATTATGATACATAGGGTTCCAATAAAAAAAAGGACATAAACCTTCATGCTTCATAGAATAAACTAACCTTTATCAGTTGGGGGTTAGGAAGAAATTTTCTCTATGGGCAGGTTATTATATAAATGCTCTCTTTTGGGTTCTTTGCACCTTCTTTTGTAGCATCTGGTTGTGGATACTCTTAGGATACTGGAAGGACTATTGGTTTGATCCAATAAGGCAATTTGTACATTCCCGTACTATGTGGAGTCTACACTGCCAATTGTACAGTGGGTGAAATCAGTGAGAGTTTTGACATTGACTTCAATGGGGCCAGCATTTCATGTGCTGTCTGGAGATGGCTCTTGGTCTGCTAGGTGCACTTTTTTACTCTTGCACAGGGGTGAAAAGACCTTTTCTGCTTTGTATGGGATATTGCAGCAAGACACAGAGAAAATTATTAGACGCACAATACAATCTCAGAATCCTCACAAAAGGAAGTCTAGAAAGACTTAAAACATGTAGTACTATTAAAAATAAAGGACAAATAGCACAGGCTTGTGCCAAGTATATTACACTACAAGCAGGTGCTGTTCAAACTTCCCCACAAAACTCTTTCAATGCAGCCCAATCCTGGCCTGCAACCCCACCACTGTTTCAGTCCCAAACCTCTCTTGAGCACACACTGCCAATCATGGCAAAATGTGTTGCTTTTTACTGATGTGAATGGGGATGAGACCAATGAACTCCTCTTGCATGGTTCAGTCTGAATAAGCTGTTCATGTTATTTATTAAATGCAGGGATGGAATTTTTTTTGTTTCTTTTTGGTTGGTTGTTTCTTTTCTGTTCTCTGTTGCTCTATTTGGAACATGTTGTCCTTTGGTTAATACTATTTTCAGTTATTTTTTATTAAGGCAGTCACAGGCCTTCAGGCTTTGGGCACAAAAAATGAAAGCACATTCATGTTTGCTGTTCAAAACTCTCTATAAGAAGTCAAAATTACAAATTGAATCCAAACACCACAATTTGGGAAGGATCACTCAAGAAAAAGATCTTGAACTATCATTGTGGATAGTTCTCTGAGAACATCCACTCAATGTGCAGCGGCAGTCAGAAAAGCAAACAGAATGTTGGGAATCATTAAGAAAGGGATAGATAATATCATATTGACTCTATATAAATCCTTGGTACACCCACATCATGAATACTGCATGTCGATGTGGTTGCCCCATCTCAAAAAAAGATATTGGAATTGGAAAAGGTTCAGAAAAGGGCAACAAAATTATGAGGGGTATGGAAAGGTTTCTGTATGAGGAGAGAATAAGACTGGGACTTTTCAGCTTGGAAAAGAGACGACTCTGGGGAGATATGATAGAGGTCTATAAAATCATGACTGGTGTGGAGAAAGTGTTATTTACTCCTTCTCATAACACAAGAACTAGGGGTCACCAAATGAAATTAATAGGCAGCAAGTTTAAAACAAACAAAAGGAAGCATTTTTTCACACAATGCCGTCAGTCAGTCTGTGGCACTCTTTGGCAGAAGATGTTGTGAAAGCCAAGACTATAACAGGGTTAAAAAAAGAACTAGATAAGTTCATAGAGGATAGGTCCATCAATGGCTATTAGCCAGGATGGGCAGGGATGGTGTCCCTAGTCTGTTTGCCAGAAGCTGGGAATGGGTGACAGGGGATGGATCACTTGATGATTACCTGTTCTGTTCATTCCATATTGGGCACCTGACATTGGTCACTGTCGGAAGACAGGATACTGGGCTAGTGGACCTTTGGTCTGACCCAGTATGGCCACTCTTATGTTTTTATGATACAGATTCCAAACACCCAAGTTTGAAAATAATTGGATCTGGAGGTTTGATAGAGATAAAAGTCCAGATACTCTGTTCCTCCTTTTCAGTGCTGGGTTTAGGAAAGATTTTTAAAGTAAGAAGGTGGAGCAAAGCTGGTTTTAAGCCACCTTTACATCTCCTCAATTTGGATCCTGATCCCCAGATGCAACACAGAGCAGCCCCATGGAGGCCTGTCCATTTGAATTTCATTGGGTCCTATTGTCTCACTGAATTATTGTCATTCAACGGGCTTTAGGCTTCCAAGGGCCAGATTTTCAAAGGTGCTAATGAGATTTTCAAAAGCACCAAGCAGATTAGGCATCTCACTTCCATTGATTTCAACAGGAATGAGGCACCAAACGTTGTTAGGTGCTTTTGAAAATCTCAGAAGCCACCTATTTGCATCTTTAGGCACCTAAACTCTTTTGAAAACCTTGCTCTGTCTGTCTGACTTGTGACAATGGGACTTCTACAAATGTTTCTGTTGCATTTCACTAAGAAGTTATTGGGAATGTTGCTCTCTAGAGTCACTACAAAACCTTTCATCAACATAATGTAACAATTTAAGGCTGTGCCACAGAGTCTTGACCTCAGTTATTTGCTATTTCTTTCCCCTGTAGGGGTTTTGTACTTCAATTAAACTGACTCCCTAAGCATCTGCAGATAAGACTTCGGTCATTGTTGGCATTGGTGATAACTAGAGACATAATCCAGTGAATGTTTACTTAATACAAAACCTGTATGTGTGGTGCCTTCTTCCACATAATAGCCTTAGAAAAGTCATACCCTGTCCACATGTGGTGTGTCCTGTTATACACATGGCTGCACACCTATACATACCTACCAACCCTAAATGGCCTGGGAACTACTTATCTGGAAGACTGCCTGTCTCTCCCTGTGCGATACAGCCACAATTGTGGTCAGCAGAAATGCCTGACTCATCTCAGAGAGAAGAGACAGCTTGTAAATTGATAGATTCTATGGCCAGAAGGGACTGTTGTGATCATCTAGTCTCACCAGCTGTATACCACAGGCTAAAGAACTTCCCCAAACTAATTCCCGGAGCAGATCTTTTAGAAAAACATCCAAACTTGATTTAAAAATTGTTAGTGATGAAGAATCTACCATGACTCTTGGTAAATTGTTCCAGTGGTTAATTACTCTCACCATTAAAAATGTATGCCTTATTTGCAGTTTGAATTTGACTAGCTCCAACTCCCCGACACTGGATCATGTTATATTTTTCTCTGCTAGATTGAAGAGCCCAATATTAAATATTTGTTCCCCATGTACTTACAGACAGTAAACAAGTCACCCCTTAACCTTCTCTTTGTTAAAATAAATAGATTGAGCTCTTTGAGTCTATCACTAAATGGTATATTTTCTATTCCCATAATAATTCTTGTGGCTCTTCTCTGAACCCTCTCCAATTTATCAACATCCTTCTTGAATTGTGGGTACCTGAATTGGACACTGTATTCCAGCAGAAGTCACACCAATGGTAAATACAGAGAGGTAAAACAACCTCTCTATTCCTACTTGAAATTCCCCTGTTTATGCCTCCCAGGATTTCATTAGCACCCAGTTTATCAAGCAAACCAGGTCACTCTGAATTAGTGACCTATCCTCTTCATTATTAACCACCCCCTCAATTTTTGTGTTACCTGCAAACATTATCAGTGATGGTTTTCTGTTTTCTTCCAAGTCATTGCTAAAAATGTTAAATAGCAAAGGGCAAAGAACCTATCCCTGCAGGAAGCCACTGGAACCAGCTTGATGATGATTCCCCATTTACAGTAACATTGTGAGACCTATCAGTTAGCTAATATTTAATCCATTTAAGGTGTGCCATGATAATTGTATATCATTCTGATTTTTTAATCAAAATGTTGTGCAGCACCAAGTCAAACGCCTCACAGAAGTCTATTATGTCAACACTATCATCTTTATTACCCAAACTTGCAATATCATTAAAAAAAAGATATTAAGTTGGTTTGACGGCCTCATCTCTATATATCCATGTAGGTTTGCATTAATTACTTTACTCTTCTTTGGTTCTTTATTAATTGATCCCCATATCAGCTGCTCCATTATCTTACCCGGGATCAGTGTCAGGAGGACAGGCCTATAATTAGCCAGGTCATCCCATTTACCCTTTTTAAAAATTGGCACAACATTAGCTTTCTTACATCCCTCAGTCTTCCCCAGTTCTCCAAGGCTTATTGAAAATCAACATTAATGGGCCAGTAAAGTCCTCAGGGCAGTTCTTTTAAAACTGTTGGATGCAAGTTATCCAGACCTGCTGATTTAAAAATGTCTAATTTCCGTAAGGTCCTCCAGAGATACTAGTGATACAGAAAGAGTGTTATCATCACCATATGAGATTATGTAATCTGTTTTTCCACAACTACAGTACAGAAATATAACTGAACATTTCTGCCTTTTCTGCATTATTATTGATAATTCTACCATTTCCATCTTTTTGTTCCTAATATATTTTAAAAATTCTTCTTATTGTCCTTAACTCTGCTGGCCATAAATTTCTCCCTGTATCTCTTGGCTTTCCTTTTAAATTTTCAACAATACCTAACTTCTGCTTTATATTCATTACTATCAACTTCCCCTTTCTTCCATTTGTTATATATATGATAGTAATGAATATTCATTATATACACACACACACACACACACTTTTTAAAGCTGCCTTCACTTCCCCTCTACAGCAGGCCAGATTTTTAACTATCACAGCTCTCTTATTGATTATGGAATTGTGAATTTTGGGCATCTAATAAGGTACTCCTAAATGATCCCCAATTATCATTCACATTTTTTCTTTTTAAATTCTTCCTCCTGGTAGATTTGGCTCATAATTGTTTTCAGCTTTGTGAAACTAGCCCTACTAAAGCACCTAGTATATATATTACTAGTCTGGACTTTGTTCTGCTTGCACATTATAAATGTGACCAAGTCATGATCGCTTGTACACAGGCTACCATTAATTTTTAGTTCTGTGATCAATTCCTCTTTACTTGTTAGGACAAGATCTAATATAGAATTCCCACATATTAGCTAGAACACTTTTTGAGTTAGTAAACTGTCATCTATAATGTATAGAAATTCCAAGGATGTTTTAGTATTGTCAGCATGAGACTCCAGCGTAAATCACTCAAATTGAAGTCCCCCATGATCTCACACATTTTTTTCATCCTAAACTTTGTAGATAGGTGCATAAGGAACTGTTCGTTCTGTTCCCTAGTGTGATTTGGTCGTCTGTAGCAGACATCAACTAGTACTCCATCTTGTGCTCTGTTAGGACATTGATCCATAAGAATTCAAGATAATTTTCTTCTGAGTTATCCGTGACTTGGAAACAGGTAATGCCATTTTGACGTAGAGTGCCACTCCCTCTCCCCTTTTACCCACTCGATCCTTTCTAAATAGGTTTTAAATGATTGATTTGAACATTCCAATTGTGTGAATCATTCCATCAGGTTTCCGTAATATGACGTAGATTTAATTTATGCTCATAAATGAGCAAGTCCAATTACTCTTGTTTGTTACCCAGGCTTCTAGCATTTGTGCATAGTTAATTCAAGAATTTTTCTTCTCTTTTTGTCATTTGGTTCCTTAATTAATTTTGTTCTTAACGTCTCAATTTTGTGCTCACTGAGTTCTCAGATTGCTCCTTTTTTTACCCTTCCCTTTTGCTATTGGTTTAACCCCCTCACCTGACTGCTCTAGACAGCCTGTCCCTGAGGGGATTAGTCCACCTTCTACCGAGGTGGAAGCCATCCAAACTATACAGCCCCCTCTCCCCAAAGAAGATGGACCAGTGTTCCACAAAACCATAGCCCTGCACACTACACCATTTACCTAGCCAAAATCTTCCAAAATCTTCTGCTTTCCATTTTCCTTTGCTAGAGGGACAGGAAGGATTTCGGAGAAGATAGCTTGGACATTCTTCTTCTTCTTCAGTATGCTTCTGAGTTCCCTGAAGTCCTCTATTATCTGTGAGATATCCCATGATGTAGTGTCGTTTGTGCTGATCTGAACCATCACCAATGGATCCTTGCCCTTCAATGTCAGAAGCCTATATAATCTTAGAGTGACATCTGGTGTCTTAGCTCCAGGAAGGCAGCACACCATCCTGTTGTCCACCTGTCCCTGGCAGAATGTTCTTACTCAGAATTGTTCTGAGTATTGAATATCCGGCAAAGATTGGCTGTCTACCTTGGATAGTTAGAGAACTCTTTGTGGGTAAGCTTGATTTTTTTATAGGTTGACCCAAGCTGCCATCCACCCATGTGTCCCGTACATCTCTCCATTCCCATGGACCTGCTGGATCTTGAGAGGTATCTTCCACAGTTTCCATGCTGAGGACCAGGTATTGATTTGCAACTTCTAGCTGTGTGGAATTCCTTCTACTTCTCTTTTGTCTGGTGGACACAGTCTGCCTATTCTCATTTGTTTCTAGCCATGTGGCTGTGACCTTTGGTGGTTATGAACTGCCAAGCCTCCTCTCTGACTTCCTCTATAACTGATTCCTTTGTGCCCAGGTCCCTTCCTTCCTTGAACCTGGCGTACTGGTGTTTCCCAAACCTGGTTTGGAATTCTTTAGCTTCTCTGATTCGTAGTAGCTTCTCAACTTACCACTCCAAGCCAGGAATCTTTTCCTCCAGCAAAGCCACGAACTTGCACTTCATGCACAGGAAATCTCTTCTAGCTTCAGGCAGGAAAGAACATCGCACATCCATTGCAGGTTACCACCACTGTTCCATCGTTGGCCAAAATGACATCACATATAGCATGGAGTCTCTCACAGTCTCTCTCTCTAAACGCCCACCAAAACTCTCCTGTTAGCTGCCTCTGTTTGTGGCTCTCAAGTTCACCTAGCAATTGATTTTCTATACCAAGTCTTCCCTGCTTAGTTCAGCTCAGCTTTGCCCCTCACCACCAGGGAGTGATGAACCACTCAGAGACTTCAAACAGGTGGGCTGATTAAAGCTCCAAGGCTAGAGTCTTGTGGCCTTAGGATGTTCTCTGAGAGGCCCTTCAGTTTTGAAACGCTCCCTTGCCAGTCCGAAGTAGAACTAGTTTATTGAGTTCAAGGCATGCTGAAAGGCCCAGTTGTTTTTCCAAGCTGTGAGAAAAAACTGGGAGGGCTCTGTTAGGAGGTCATAAATATCAGAAATATATTTTAGCTGCTGGGCGATGATTTATGTTAATTACTGAGTGAAGAGAGTTCCTGGAATAGACTATGTGTATAAATGTATTTTTAAAATGTGTCAAGGAGTGCCTACATCAAAGGACTGGAGCTCCTTTATAAAGAATGTGTACACAAACTGAAATTAATTAATTAATTACATCAGTTCTGTGGAGGAGTACGGCGTTATCATTCTGATCTAAGTACTGTTATGAGCAACAAGAAACTGGAGCAATATCGATAGGATTAATTAATTAATGTTTGCAAAGTGCTTTGACGGTGCAAAGTATTCTGTAGGTGCTAGAACCTCTTTCTTTCTTTTTTTTGCTGGCAACACTTTAAAGTTACATTCCATTTTTTCTCTGACCCTCAGATTGCCCATAATTCAGGAGTCTATACCAACCAAGCTTCATCTACCATCCTGCCCTGGAATTTATTCACATTTTAGCTTAGTCTGGATTTCCTCCGGAGGATGTTGAATAATTGCCTCTTGAAAGCATTTTCCACAGGGAGCAGCACAATCTCCTATGTGGCCATGGGTATCAGAGTCACTGGCCCAAATTCCGTGCTGCAGTATAGCACAGAAGGCATAGTTCAGAAGAGTTCCTGTTTGGATTCTGGACTGATGCAGCCCCTTGGCATATATCTCCACAGCTGTCAATGAGCTTTTCCGTAGCTCACAATACTCAGAAGACTCTAGCCATTCCCCATCCCACTCCAATACTCCCCTTACACACCTTTCTTTCCTTTCTACACTGGATAAATTCTGACCCTTTTAAGGCCCATTTACACCCCACTGTGTTACAGGATCTGCCCCACTCATCTCAATATTAATTATTATATAGTATTAGGCACTTCATTTTCTTATAGGCATTTGTTTGACAAAAGGCATGAAAACTCTGCATAGCTTGGAAACAATGCCACTTCTACAGTAACTGCGAGAAATAGTAGTCTGTTTTAATCAACATTTGCTGTGGATTATTGTACTAGCAATCAGTCATTTCTCCAAGCTGATCTTTGGAACACTTTTGTCTGAGACCAGGTGTCTCAAGCAAGCACAGACTTCTTAACGGTGATGCAATCACTGGTAATGAATTGGAGAGAATGTGATGTTTGATATAGTTATGAATAATTTTGGCTACGAGTTTTTTTATTTGTTTCTAACTCTCTTACCTTAAGATTTATTAGACTTTTTATGCCAAAAGAAAAATGTCACATAGTTGAATTCATTATGTGTTGAAATGTAAACTATATATTTTGGAATTTATTCTTTTCTTATTTTGCACTCATGTTCTCTGTGTCTACATATTATTTTTTTCCCTCAGGACCTGCATTTCTGGTTGAGCCAAAACTCCCACTGGGGCAAGAAATACAGTACCAGAGGTCTGCTCCTGCTCCCATTAACTTCTATAGGAGGAAGAATCACACCCTGGCTATTAATAATGAAGTTCTTTTTATAAATTAAAATTTTTCTTACAGATTTAACAGAAGGAATCTCCTTTTTAATCCACTTAAATTATTTTACAAAATGCTTTCAATATATATTAAAAAATGAACATCTCTTGAATTTCTCAGACACCATGGAGTTGGAGACAGGTCATTCAGTCACTGTAACATAATGTGACTGTATGATATTATTTGTCAGGTGCATGTCACTGATTTAGCTACATACTTTCAAGTCAAAGTACTGTACACATTTTTGATGGAGCTGAATAGTCAAATAACTGAGGCAAAGGGCCCAGTTCAATGGTGTTATTGAAGTTACACTTGTTTAACAGTTTTTCTGCCTGTTTTATTGATCCAACAGTGTCCCTGGCTAAGGCCCCAATTCAGAAAACCTCTTAAGCACATCCATTCATTATTCCGCATTACATATGCGCTTAACTTTAAGCATGTACTTGGGTACTTTGCTGAAGAGGGATGGGTTGCTTAATCAGAGCCTAATTGAGCTGCCAAATTTAGTAATGAAGTATCTGCTTCAACTGCAGAAGCTGGCACTCTATATGCATTAGCCATTAGGCTGCACATTTCATGTTAGCTCGTTCCACACTGCTTTGCTAACCAAAATGCATATTTCAGTTCAGATCTTTTTCTTTTAACAAACGTCCAAAAGCATGTTTCACTGGTTGAATTTTCATACAATAGGCTGTTCAAGCTACACAGTTCACAAATTAAAGGACCAGAACTTACAATACTTTTTTTCATGTCAGTCGTCCCATTCACAGCAGTGGGCATCCTGGTGTGAGTAAGCAGTAATTACGCAAATAAGTAGTGCAAGATCACACACTGTTCTGAGTTGTGAAATGTAATTGGACCCGGAACATTTTGCTGAAAATGTAACAACTTTCTACTTTTCTCTTTTACTAAGTGAAAAGAATCAATTTTGTGCAGATCAGCACTGCTTCATGAATGTCAGTCTGGATAATGGTGATCTTTTAGGTTCACTTCTACAAAAAAATGGAAAGGAGATTAATTTCTTTTTGGTTTTGAACTTCCCATAGGGCAGGGAAAACAAGCTCTTAAAGCTGAAGACTTTGGTCTTTGGAAGCATTTATTCCATTTGGATAAAAACTAAAGAAATTAGTGGCCTGCTGAGAATCCAGATGAAAAGCCGGTGGTGGTAAAGATTCTAATTTCTACAAAATTTATTTTGTGTTACATTTTGTGTGCTGGGCAAAGGAAATATGCATCCGGATTATAAGAACAACGTGTAGGACTCAAACTTCAAAAATCTGCTGCCTAGTTGAAGAAAAATGAAGCATAACTACTGGCGTGCGTAACATTTCCTTCACTGAAGTCTACAGGACAATCAAGAAGTCATGCATTCTGTGTCGTGATGTATACAACCAAATCAGCTGTATAAAATGTGCAGTTGAATCTGAAAATATCTAGCCTGGCCCGTAAAATATATAAATATCTTCTGAGTTAAACACACAATTGGATTGGAAAAAATATAAAGATATTTCCTTCCTTATATCCCACCATGATAGTTGAGGCTCACTGGAACATCTTGGCTGTCAGTGTCTGAACATGCTAATTTTGGCAGCATGGTGTTCTCTGTTAAAGATTCCCACCTTTGGAACCATGTTGATCAGTTGAGGCCAAGTCTGACAGGTTCAGATTATGCGGTGAGGCTTTTCCATTTAATTAGGCTTTGACTGAACATTGTTTGCATTTATTGCTATTTTGTTTAGTTGGAGGATTAGGCCAGGATAGGGTGATAAGACAGCAAATGTGAAAAACTGGGACAGGGCTTGTGGGGGTAATAGGTGCCTATATAAGATAAAGCCCCAAATATCGGGACTGTCCCTATCAAATTGGAATATCTGATCACCCTAGGCCAGGATGGCTTTTATGAAGGGCAAAACTGTTCATAAATTTTGAGCTCTGTGTTTCTAATAATTATTATTCTATGGTGCCTGGACTTGGGGCCAAGCTTGATAAGAAACTGCCCCTCTCTGTGCAACAGCATTATCACTGTGACCAGTGGAGACCCTCAAGCCCCTTTATGTAAAATGGAGAAGACTGCTGGCATTTTATTTTCTGTAAGGGGTTCTTGCCTCCCCACTTAGACCAACAGAGTTTGGATTTGTGAACCTATAAGGGATGTCGAGAAGCCTGTCTTTTCCTCGGACCTTTAGTGAGCAGGAGGGATGTTGGATATGGTGTAGCTAGATGTGGGAGGTTATTAATGATTATTCATTATTACTACTTTGGGCAGTATTGTTGACTGCAGGTGGTTTGATCTGGACAGTCCATTCATTGGGGTTTGGTTTGGTTTTCTTATTTGTGTGTGTGTTAAGTTTTGTAAACGTGCCTAGAGCCATCAGTATGTGTGGGGATCTCTGCAAGAATGGAAGATAAAGCCACAGCAAATAGGTTTGCTGTTGTTATAGGTGCAGGACTGGGCATAGATCAGATTAAGCATGATCTAGCCTTTGTTCAGTGCCCTGATCATGGAGGAAGAGGAGGAACGGCAATTCAGAATCACAATTCCTTCTCTGCTCTCCCATTGCTCCTAGGGGGAGTCATTTGCTACAACCCTTTATTCGGTGTAGCATACTCCCCCACTTCTTGTGCTGGTGTTCAGCTCTGCTGGCCAGCATGCTTGCTTAGCTCCACCTCTCTGTGTGTCCTCCCTAATCAGAGTTGTACCAGTCAGGTAGACCCAGAGTTGCCAACCTCAAACATTCAGCAGCCAGGCCACCTAAAAGCATGAAACTGGCTTTAAAATCCTGAGATTTAAAAATAATAAATATTAAGATCTTTTCATTTGCCTTTCTCCACAACCCGGAGGGCTAGAAACTTGCTTTTTTTAACTTAAACCCGAAATGATGACTTGACTCCAGGAGCTGGGGCTTTAAGAAGAAACATCAAAAATTACAAGAGTTGGCAACACTCCTTGCTCTCTCTCCCTGATCCCAGACCCATGGCCCAGGAAGTCCTCACATTGCTTTGTAGGTTTCTGGGAAGAGGGTGAGGTGGGGTTATTCCATCTACTCTCCAAGGTAGCAATGTCAGGACAAGCCACAATCTGGCTTTTAGCAAACTAACAAAATTTGTAACTGGAGAGCACAGTGAACTGAGCAAAATACTTAACTCAACTTTAACAAGATGGCGTGACTTTTTTTTAGACGTATGTCATAATGAAACTGTCAGTTTTCAAAATGGCACATAGGAGAGTTACTCTCAAAGTTCCTATTTTTAAAAAATCACCATCATATGTGCAATTAGCAATACACTGTAGGACTGGAGCTACAAACTGTAAACTAATTTTTGCTAGTTTTGCAGATTTGCAAAATCAGTAGCAATCGGTTTATAGTAATTATTTCATAGGCCCATTTGCACCTCGCTGTGGTACAGAATCTGCCACACTCATCTCGATATTAATTATCATATAGTATTAGGCACTTCATTTTCTTATAGGCATTTGTTTGACAAAAGGCAAGAAAACTCTGCATAGCTTGGAAACATCATCACTTCTACTGTAACTTTGAGAAATACTAGTCTGTTTTAATAAACATTTGCTGTGGATTATAGTACTAGCAATCAATCACTTTCTCATTAATTCATAGCAAAGATGTGGCCAGCTTCCTTTGCACTAAAACAAACTAGGTCATGGGATAAGAGGGAAGGTTCTCTCATGGACTGGTAACTGGTTAAAAGATAGGAAACAAAGGATAGGAATAAATGGTCAGTTTTCAGAATGGAGAGAGCTAAATAGTGGTATTCCCCAGGGATCTGTACTGGGCCCACTCCTATTTAACATATTCATAAACAATCTGGAAAAAGGGGTAAACAGTGAGGTAGCAAAATTTGTAGATGATACAAAACTACTCAAGATAGTTCAGTCCCAGGCAGACTGCAAAGAGCTACAAAAAGCTCTCACAAAACTGGGTGACTGGGCAACAAAATGGCAGATGAAATTTAATGTTGATAAATGCAAAGTAATGCACATTGGAAAACATAATCCTAACTAAACATATACAATGATGCATAGGCGCCAACTTCCGGTGGTGCCGGTGGGGGCCGACGCCCGGCGTCAGGGGCGGAACCCCGCCCCGACGCCAGGCCCCGCCCCCAACGCCGGGTGACGTTGCGGGGCCCCGCCCCCGACACCGGGTGACGTTGCGGGGCCCCGCCCCCGACACTGGGCGACGTTGCATCGGCGTCGGGGGCGGGGCCCCGCAACGTCTCCCGGTGCTGAGGTGAGCTTGCCGCGGGTCCCGGAGCTGGCGGGGAGCTGGGCGCGAGCCCCGGGGATGGCAGGGAGCTGCCGGTGGGTGCTCTGCACCCACCAATTTTCCCCCGTGGGTGCTCCAGCCCCGGAGCACCCACGGAGTCGGCGCCTATGCAATGATGGGGTCTAAATTAGCTGTTACCACTCAAGAAAGAGATCTTGGAGTCATTGTGGATAGTTCTCTGAAATCATCCTCTCAATGTACAGCGGCAGTCAAAAATGTGAACAGAATGTTGGGAATCATCAAGAAAGGGATAGATAATAGGACAGAAAATATCTTATTGCCTCTATATACATCCATGGTACGCCCACACCTTGAATACTGCATGCAGATGTGGTCGCCCCATCTCAAAAAAGATATATCGGAATTGGAAAAGGTTCATAAAAGGGCAACAAAAATGATTAGGGGTATGGAACGGCTTCTGTATGAGGAGAGATTAATAAGACTGGGACTTTTCATCTTGGAAAAGAGGCAACTACGGGGGGATATGATAAAGGTCTATAAAATCATGAGTGGTATAGAGAAAGTAAATAAGGAAGTGTTATTTACGCCTTCTCATAATACAAGAACAAGGGGCCACCAAATGAAATTAATAGGTAGCAGGTTTAAAACAAACACAAGAAATTATTTTTTCACGCAACTCACTTTCAACCTCTGGAACTCCTTGCCAGAGGGTGTTGTGAAGGTCAAGACTATAACGGGGTTCAAAAGGGAGCTAGATAGATTCATGGAAGATAGGTCCATAAATGGCTATTAGCCAGGATGGGCAGGAATGGTGTCCCTAGCCTCTGTTTGCCAGAAGCTGGGATTGGGTGACAGGGCATGGATCACTTGATGATAACCTGTCTGTTCATTCCCTTTGGGGAACCTGCCATTGGCCACAGTCAGAGGACAGGATACTGGGCTTGATGGACCTTTGGTCTGACCCAGTATGGCCATTCTTATGTTTGAAACTGTTCTAGTGTATTTTTCCAGTTTTATCCAGTAGAATCTGAATTAAGGCACAAACAGATAGGACAAATGTTACATTAATGACATTTGAGCTAAGTATCATAACTATTATTTTTCACTGGAGTCTACCCTAACCCTGCCTTATTTTTTCAATATTCTATTATCAAAAGAAGATATTTAATTTGTTAATTTCGGTTCAGATTAAACATTTCATTTTAATCTGATGAAGCACAAGCTCGTGTCATTATTTTATTTACAAATAAAAATGAATCCCATTATGTCACACAGATTTTTGCCTAACGTATGTATCTAAACTTCCACACTCAGGCATGTTACACTTGTATGTACATACACCGCAGTACACACCTACAAGAGAAAAATGATGATTGAGTGATTAAAAAAGGCATCCGAAACATCCTGGTACACCAGGAGCTACCCATATGAAGGACACAGATTTCCTCACATTTTCTAAAGCAAACCTGGCTTTGTGTCTTAGCCATTGGCACAAATATCCAGGGGATAAACCACACAGGAACTACTTAACACCCCTGCAAAGAATGTCATTTCTCGATAGTGAGAATGTCTTTTAAAAAATAACTGGAGAAAGTTAGGATTGTAACTATGAGCCTGTTGTAACTATAAGGCATTTGAATTAGCTAGTAAGGGGAAACTCAAGTCAGTGGAGTTCCTTCAGATTTACACCGTTGTGACTGAGGCCAAGATTTGGTTCAGGGACCTTTACACAAGAAACCAAGAGCAAAGATCACATTTTTCCACACAGTTACATGGAAACAACTACAGTGACATCCATGGAGTTTTCCTGGGTGTAACTCACGGCAGAATTTGCCTCTTTCGATCCCAAAGTTTACTTCAGAGCAGCTTCTTATCCAAGCAGTGGGATAATTCTGCCCTAAATCACAACCCTTGCAATCCCATTGATGTTTTATGCATCTCTGGTCCTGAACTTTTGTCTTTCACATTACTATCAAGAAGGCAGTGTTATTTACTGTGAGAAGTTCCACCCTTAATCGTTAAAACATAACAGTAATGGTCTGATATATTCCAAGTACTGAGCAGCTCGCTAAGTGATGATTTAACAAATTCAATAGCTGTGCACTACTGAATTTACAGGCTTCACCTTTTTGGTCCTCTCTCAACAGCTTTGGTGTGTCAGTTTGGTAACTTTAGCAGCCATGCCTGATTGTTGAATGCTAATCTTGGAAAAGCCCTGGTCTGAATGAAGGGGCCAATGAGATTGATTGAGGCTTACGATGTCTCGCTAGAATTAGTAAAACTCACAAGACACAAAAAGTGACCTTTATAGCATGGCTAGCCATTGTGCCTGTGTGGTTTTAGACAGTATAGTTGGTGCCAAGGGAGGATAATCTCTGGAAGGTTTGCCATCTATGTGAGTGTCCAACACTGAAGATTACTTCACTCGAATGTCTGGCCTCATTTCTGATAGTGACATTTGAAAGTCCCGTTCCCAAGAGAGAAGACTACAGGCTGCTCCCAATTCACTGAAACTTTGTTTAAAATGATCTCATACCAAAGATCATTTTGTCATATCCAGGCTCTGAGTGATCTCACCCATTTGAAACTAGATACGTCACAGTTAGCCAGGTACCTACAAACAAAAAGGGCTGACACTTGACTTTAGTTTAAGTAGAAGCAGGTGAACAAGTTTGGTGTGCCTTACGTTACTCAGTGCATCACAGAATGCAAAATCCCTTCCAAGTGGAAATGCTCAGGCCTTCTGCAGTGGCAGCTGAATAAAGGCAGGTCCACTTGGGGGAGAGGAGCAGAGAGCAGTTTGCCCAAACCCCCTGTTTGAGAGGGCTCCCAAACTGAGTGGCATAAGAACCTAGTACACAGGGTTATGACGGAGCAGCAGCTGGGCTTAAATTCAGCTGGAGCTGTCTGGAGCGAAGCTCCAGTAAATATTTTTAAACTCTTGGGGCTGACTCCCTGAATCCCAATGCCTCTTGCAGGGGGCTCCGGGAAATACTCTTTGAGAATTTAGGTCCTGAGCAGCAGCCAAGTCAAACCAGTTCACAATGCCTGGAGCAGAGAGCTGGGCCCAGGACAGAAGATGCTGCTGCAGGATGAGTGCCTCTCCAACCACCACCCCCACACAAGCCGCACTCCCAGTGGTAATTTCTTTGGAAGAATGGAGGCCCTATGTCAAATATTGGCACAGGCCCTCCAAAATCTGTGTGTGACCCTGAATAGAAGGCAGAGGAACGTGAGGCCAGCAGTAGGTGAGTGTTCATACCATAGCAGGATGGGGGTGCGAGATGGGCAGGAGCTAGAGTACAGTCCTGTGGGCTTGCTGGACAGCCAGAGGAAAAGGGATGTTTAACCACCGGTGGCTGGAATGGGAAATATCACATAGGCATGGATGAGGGCGGGAGAGTCATTTTCAATTGTCTATCAATACATTGAGTGAATGCCTAGATAAGCATCCACAATGAAATCGAGGCCAGGATTTCACCGCCACACTTTTGGGTGCTTACTGAATCTAAACCTCACCAGTTCTGATTTTTCATCTTGAGTGACTGTACCAAAAGGTGAAGGGAGCACTATCATATTTAGTCTCCTCATCCCCAGACTTTTAGATGCTGGTATTTCTCAGGAATGATTTTTTCCAGTGGCAGAAGTGCTGATGGAATTTCGAATGGGATTTATTATGATTGCTATTTTTATAAACACACAAACACTTCTCAGAGTTGGTGTTGGAGCTTGGTGCTCTGCCTACAGGATTAGGTATTTGACGAGAGGTTAAAATATCGCTTAAATGGAGAACGAAAAAACAAACTCCACTTGCTGCTCTCTGCAAACATGCTCCTTCAAATTCCATATAAATATAGCATTACTGTTGGAATGTGATTCCACTTAGCCCCCCAAAAATACAGCATAAAAATATTAATCACACAGGGTCCTGCATGACAATTATTTTCCATCATGACAGTCATTGATGGGGTGTCCAATACTTAGATGACAGCTGTATTTAGGCTGGATAGGAAGTAAACATAGATGTTAATTATTTTACTTGAGATGAGAAACCAGATGACATTTTGAGCTGGTATTACTGTAAACAGGAAAACGGTATGAGAGCTAACAGCTTATAAAAGTATCAAAAATACAAATCAGGAGGAGGTTTGCAGATCAGAGAAGGACAAATGCAACACTGTAATAAAAAGTGAGTGAATGAGACAGAGAGAGTGTGTGTGAAATTATTCATGGGAAGACCATTTTTGTCTCAGACAATTCAAATTATCTTCTTTATTGGACATGTTCAATGTGGTAGAAGAGACCAGATTTGTCTTGATTATATTGTGCTATCGTAGTTTACCTAGTTTTCTCTGTTTAAAATAATAAAACCCCAAATAACTCAGACACCGAGATCATCAACACAGCGTAGCAGAACGTGGAATGACCTGATGTACAGATATCCACCTTCCTCATCATTCAAATCATATCATGCATAGTAATGTGAAGACGTAAACCCTCATTCTCTACACATTTACACACATGCTTAATTTTATACACTGAGTAATTTCGTCAGTGGTATTACTCACAATGTGCAAAATCAAGTACATGTTTAAGGGCACGTCTACACAGTGGAGTTATGCATACTGGGGTGGGGGTGTTTCAAATAGGCACTATACTAAAGCACACTAGGGAACTTTTAGTGTGCACCAGCAGGGTCTACACAGAGCAATTAATGCACAACACGTCAGTACACTTTAGAAATCACCCCTGCATAGTGCATGTTATTTTTTATAAATGGAGATATGCCAATCTCCTAGAACTGGAAGGACCTTGAAAGGTCATCGAGTCCAGTCCCCTGCCTTCACTAGCAGGACCAAGTACTGTCCCCTGACAGATTTTTGCCCCAGATCCCTAAGTGGCCCCCTCAAGGATTGAACTCACAACCCTGGGTTTAGCAGGCCAATGCTCAAAGCACTGAGCTACCCCTCCCGCCGTTGCTGCTCTAGTTAAGATCTGAGTAGAAAAGACCTGAGTCTTTTCAGGATCAAGACCTGAGATTGTTGACTTACAACTTTTACTGTAGTTAGTGTTGTTCAATTGTGATGCAATGGTTCTATAGCTGAGCTCCAGCCTCCTATTCAACTCAAGTGACCTCTTTGTTTTGGAACAGAGCACGTACATTTTTAAAACATTTTGGTTAAAGCCAGAGACTTTACATGCACGGAAGTTTGCTTTCAGAAGAACAATTAACATGTGTTTTAACGTAGCTGGGGGCAGAGGTACAAGAGCTTAGTATTCATGCACTTGGTCCTTTATGTAACTTTGTAGATGGCATGAGGGCACATTACTCCAGCTGTAATCCCCTAATGAATTCTATTTTTCACAGGAATCGAGTTCCCAATCACAATACACATATACATTGTTCTGCTTATCAAGTACAAAAAAATTATTTCAGCATAATGCATATAGCATATCAGATTATTTGGAGACCCTCTGTGGATTATTATATAGGGAATGCCGAATTATACAATAATTCTATATACTAGAATAACATTAAGAGAACATTAAGATTGCATGATTAAAAGTCAGAAAGTGTCAAAAGTTGGTGTTGCTGAAGCACCCTGCCATTCTGCGGTAGATTGTGCTTAAATGCACAATGTGGAATTATCTCCGGGTTTCACAGGAAAGGTAAGTGCCCTGGTCTTAGGGTGAGCAGATAGCAAATGTGAAAAATCGGGACGGGGTGGGAGGCGGGGAGTAATAAGTGCCTATATAAGAAAAAGCCCCAAATATCGGGATTGTCCCTATAAAATTGGGGCATCTGGTCACTCTACCTGGTCTCCGCCTTTCCACGTATTAAAAAAAACCCTGATTGGAGGAGGGTTCCTGTTACACTCTGTAAACTGCAATGTTTAAGGCAAAAGCCTCAGCTTGTGCATCCACACTAAAATTTTTGCTGTATAGTTAAATTAATCATGTACATCAATACACAATGTAGCATTCCTCAACCACACACATGGGGCCCAAGCCAAAGCCCAATATAGTCAATGGGAGTCTTTCCACTGACTTCCATGGGAAATGGATCAGGCAGCCTATGAATTTAAGGAAAAGCTTATACAAAATATATTGGGCATGTGAAGTGTACAATGTATTAAGGCTCATAATTTGGTCAAATGAGAATAATTTTTATTGGAACACTTACAGGCATTTGTCATCAATATGAGCCATTTCTATCATAATTTTCAACCTTTGTCTACTTAAGACTGTTCCAAGAACAAACAAACAAACAAAGATCACATTTTTTTTATAATGAAGAAAGTAATTTTTTCTCATTCTTCTCATGCTACAAAACCATTTTTTGCTGAAGCATTAAAAAAACCACTAGGGACCAAGCCACAACAATTTCAATCCAAAAGGTAAAAGTTTGAGATAGCTATGAATGACTGAAAATTGTGAGTTAGAATGGAAACTATTAAAAAACTCTGATTATCGCAATTACTGTCTCACCTGCTATAATTTGTTAGTGTCAGTAGTTATCCACAATATTTGTGGATGACCACAATATATTTATTATTTGCTGTACTATTATATTTAATGTTTCAATAACAACCTCCCAGAACTTTTTAAATGTTCATTTGAAAAACTAGTATTTGTTTTGGAGATCAGTAACAGAAGCCTGGCGTGCTTTTTTAACCGCTCACTTCGAATGCCTCCAACCTGATTGGCTGAGAACATATATGACAGTTAGACTTACTGTTCGTCTGAGGTGAAACAAAACCTAGTGCTTCATCTTAAATATTAAACACCTTTTTAAATATAAACCCTGAACTATACAAATAAAGCAGAAGAATACAATTTGTCACCCTCTGTAATCTCAACACTATTAGTATTACTTTTAAAAATATATATATTTCAAAGTGAATTTACCGTCATAGCCACAGCACAAGTAATTTGATAACAGAATGTATATAACAATACAATGCAAACATTGACTTCTGGTTCTGGCCCAAAGCAAGATTAGTCTTTTCTTGAGAACACAGTGGGTCAAATTCATATTAGGTGCAAGGACCAGATCCAAAGGCCACTGAAATCAAAGGAAAGTATTTCAGTGACTTCAGTGAACTTTGGATCAGGCTTTCTGTGTAGCTGTCTTAACTAACTCCTCATAAGGGCTGAATTTGGCCTTTTGGCTTTGACAGATGTAAAGCAGTTCATCCCATGTACCAATGTCCTTAATGACTTGCATACATTTAAACCTCCCCTCCCCCTACCCCTGCCAGTTGCATCATTTCCCCGTTAGCTCAGGTAAAGAAAACCAGCTCATGGCTGAAAAAAATAAATGACCAAATACATATAAACATCTGTACTTACATGTGTCTGGCTTGAGCTGACTGTTGGTGATTCCGAAGTATTGGGGGTTTTCAATGACAGGAATCTTTGTCATTCCGATGATGACAGCATCTGGGCCGCCCTCAGAAGAGGATGGCGTGTTACTCCCATTCGAGATGTGATGGAGAGGACTTGCTGAATCGTCATCATTGCTGATAACTGAAGAAGGACCTAGAGTTAGAAACAAAGATTCCCCTGTAACTTGACAAATTTTTCCCCTCCCTCAGTCTGACCGTCTGCCCTCAAGCATGACTAGCTAGTAGCCTTCTTTTTGCTAGTTGGTGTTTTTGCCTCTGGGATTTTGTATGCGTGTTGAGGGAGGTGGAGAACATATTTCATATGGGACTTAAAACAAAGGCTTCATTTGGTGACTCCTTTATATGCACAAGGATCATCGTTCCATAGAGGTAACCTCTAAAGCACTCAGATATTATGACTATGAGTGTGTTATAAGTACCTATATTGGTAGATTACATAGACTTGATAGGACTACATCCAGTGTAGTGGGAGAAATATCAAAATGCAGTGAACTCTTCTGTTGTTTCCAGCAATAAGCTATAACCTGTATTCATTGCTTGTTTGCATTAGTCCCTACTCAGAACATACATAAGTAAGGCCTTTGAAAACAAAGCTGAGCGATGTTTTCCTTTGTCATGGCCTTATTGTGAGACAGGATATGTGTGAGATGCATTCTCCCTAAGGAGGGAGGTTGTCTGAATTCTGAAGGACTAAGAGGGTTAAGCCAACATTCAGAGCCCAGTGGACATGTAGGACCAAGGCAGGTGCTGGGCAAACACGCAAGGAGGGCAGGGGGAAGGAATCCACCGAACTCCTACCCTATGCCTCACTGTGCAAGGGCTGTTCCAACCCAATAGAATATTTCATTCCCCTTGGCAGCCTGTCAGAACCCAATATTTGAGTGACCACTTCTGTTTTGTTCTCTTTGCACTTTATTATTATTATTATTATTATTATAATTAAGCCACAGCAACAGGTGAGATAAAATGTGGTCAGATTGATTAATTAATTAATGGTTATGCAAATTGTGCACTTCTCAGGTGGGTTTAAGGGCTTTGATCTCACAGCCTATGCAAGGTCAGAATAAGTAAGCAAGTAACCCAGGAGCTCTCATGGTTTACAGCTTAATTGCTCTCTTCCCTTTAATTCTATGTACGCAACAGGAACTCAGAAAGAAGATCCAAGTCACTACTAAACCTTGGCCGCACTTTCCCAACTCTTCCCACTGAAGAGCCAGCGACAAACTCACATTTTCAAATGGTTTGTTTTATGCGATTCTCCTCTCTTGACTGGCACACAGTATCACCATAAAGACATCTTTATCATTCCATGAGATGGCTCGTAAGTAGGGGATGGATTTGGAGATCCCATTAGGAATTCCACCTTTAAATAATCTGACATGGCTATTTCGAGGGTTCAGCTGCAGGAACATCCTTGTCTCTTCCCCCCTTCCCCCTCCTACTTAAAACCCTGACTCTGGTTTAGCAGTCCATAAGGGAAACCTTTTTATTGTTTGAAAAAGTAGTTTTCCTCTAGCCTGCAACATCAGTGGTAATTTTTCAAATGCCTTTCACTTTGCTGGGAAGTCACGGTTGACAACTTTAAGCAATGCATCTAGATCTCTGCAATTTATCAAGCGAAGTATTAAGACTGATGCTGTTTTTGTCATTCCTGATACCACAGATCCTTAGAAGATGAATGCTACTAGCAAAGCTACAAGGATTACGCCTGTTTTATGGTGAAGGTTTTTATATAATGAAGTCCAGAACACAGCAAACAGTTGGGAGAAAACATTCCTTGAGACGGTATATTAGCTACACATATAATGTCACATTATTTGATGTGTGTTTGGTTTGTGTGCACATCTGTGCTGCTATAGAACATCATGGAAAATGTCTAGAAGAACAAGAAAAAGCCTTGCTCAAGTTTTCTAGAAAAACACACTCCTTAGTCTCATGTCTCTGAACTTGCCGTGTCTCCAGTTGATGTTACCACTAAGCTGGCAGACAAATAAAAATTTTGCTTGTCAAAAATGCAGTCCTTTTTTATATTAATGTATCTTTAGTGTGAAGGGCCACATCTATTTTATTACAACAGCTTGTAAGCTTTCTTAGACATATAACTTAATAGAGGCATTTCTAAGTCCTCTGCAGCCTCTGATTAGCATGAGAAACAAATCCCTTTGTCATTTGTTCATTCCTCGCACGTATACAGGATTGGAAGGAAGGAGTATACATCACACAGCTTTACGAATATAAGCAGAATAGTTAAAAGGAAGGCAAGCTGCTAATCACAATAATTTTGCACTGTTCAGGACTCTGGCATCCAGTTTTATATGGTAGACCAGTTTGAATTATTTTTTAAATCACTGCACGTTGCAAGGCATTGTGGTTAAAATGTGGCTGCTTTCTTCGTAAATGAGGTTACTAAACTAAGCCAACTAATTAAACTGGTCTTCTGTGTTATGCCAATTAGATTTCAAAACATTTATGATATATTTGAGCAATACTTAAAATATGAGGGTAAATGCTAGACCACAGTGATTTGTTACAGTCCACTTAATTTGTTATTAGTCCACTTAATCAAGGAAACCTTTTTAAACATTCAGTACAGGGAACTGACTGTAAGTTACATCTCCTAATAAGCACACTATATTTACTAACTAGAAAAAAGATAAAACAATAGCCTTTGCTTAATTTTAGAATACCCATTTCAGTTTTCTACATATCAGTTATATTATTAAAACATTCACCATCCAAGAGATGGCAAGTTTTTTACATATCCGGAGACAAATAAACTTACGCCAATTCAAACATCCACTTCATAAGGGCCCACTGATAAATATGAATAAACTGGTACACAAACGATGTTGTTGCTTGCTTATTTGACAGACTAACTGTTTTACATGAAGTTACATTCCATTTCCATAATGCACTGACTTAATTACATTACAGTCAAGGGCAAGCACTGCAGCTGACACTTTACTGTAGCAGTTTTCACTGTTGCATTTCCAGTATGCAACTTGAATGGGGCCACTCCGAGCTGGCAAGAAACTGGAATTGCTCTTTCATGAATCATTTATCCAGAGCACAAATCAAAGGGTAATTTCTTAAACAGTGTCTAAGTACTGTCTCATCCTGATTAAATGGGGTCACCTAAAATTACTTGTCAAAGGCAGAATGAGCAGGACAACCATTTGCTGACACCTATTATTGATTTTGCTTTCTCAGATCCAACATTGGCTTCGTACAGAAAAAAAATGTTAAACAAAACGTCTTCAATGGAAATGAAATTCATTGGCTGTCAATAGCCACCACTTCAAGAGACAATTGCAGCTTTTAAGAAAACCCCAAAGAAACAGGGGTTTTCTCCATCCCGAAATGTTCTGCCTAACATCCTCATTGGGTTTTTTTTAAAGAATATATTTCTTGTCTTAAGAAGATGGAAGCCGGAGCCAGATAAGAAACAGCCGTCTGCCTTGGAGACAAATGATGAGAAAATATATCTTACAGGACTGAGCCTCTCTCTCTTTATTCATTGTGTACTGTCTGTGCACACGAGAAAAAATGTAGCATGGATGCGACCACGTTACCCATTTGCTATAGGCACATCATTTCCAAGATGTAAGCATGTGGGAAGATTTAGGGAAAATAATTCTTTTCTAAGCTGACATTCTGTAGGGGTTGAGGGGTGAAGAAAATGATCCAGATTGTGACTGCTTCTCATGAGATGCATGAAGGTGGGAGGGTACAAGGAGCTTCTCTGCTCCCTGCTGTGTACCCCACAGAAGGACCAGAGACAATCATATTATCAAAAATGGGGAGCGGAGGACGCAGGGCCTGGGTCACACCCACACACTCTGCAATGGCAACATGGGTAGAAGGTTGCACCATTCGGTGCAATCCTCTGGTACCCCATGGAGCTTCCTAATGCACAATCCCTCTTCAACTTGGGACAGTGCATTTCTGTGCTGTCCCATACAGTGGCTAGTGCCTTACAGGAACAATTAGGTCCAGACTGGTAATTTTATCCTGATATTTTTTCTACAGGATTGTAACTGCATTTTTCTTAGATGTGGAAAAAAATGTTCGTATTATATTATATTTTAAGTACTTTAGATATTTCTGACCAGGATAAACACTTTCATGATCATGCTATAAGAATAAAGAGATTTTTTTCTGCCGCCCCATTGTTTGAAGCAAAAGAGAGGTAATGGATTTTTTATATGAATTCCACTGGACTCTAGTCACACCATGATTTCTTGGTGTTGGCCTCTGGCTCTTTTCTTGCTCCATTTCTGACTTCCTGTGGTACTTAGCCTCTTGGCTTTGGAAATATATCTGGCTATTGACTGCCATTGAACTAATGCATATTACCTTCCCCCATGTTAGAAGATGAAAAGAGGTCCAAATTAAACAATGGCCTAAGATTGACTCAGCTGAGCATGCTCAGACAAGAACACTGATGCTAGCACATAGGAGGGGAGAAGCTCACAGAGGCTGAATTAGAAAAACACTGCAGCAGATAAATCTCAAAGGCAAGCACATATGGTTTTGGTTTACACCTGGCATGGGCTTGCTGAAAGACATTTTCAGGCTTTGGATCAGATGGTCACAAACAATCCTTTATGTTCATCTACTTCTATCCATTGATTGCGGTTAGAAGACAAATGACATATGTTATGTGCACTTAAGGTAAGTCTACACAGCAATTAAACACCCATCGTTGGCCCAGGTCAGCTGACTAGGGCTTGTGGGGCGCAGGCTGCAGCGCTGTAAAATTGCTCCGCAGACATTCGGGCTTGGGCAGCAGCCCGAGCTCTGGGACCCCACAAATGGGGAGGGTCTCAGAGCCCAGGCTCCAGCCTGAACCCGAATGTCTACAGCCCTGCAGCCTGAGCCCCACGAGCCCAAGTCAGCTGACCTAGGCCAGCTGCAGTCATGTCACAGTGTAGATGTACCCTTGTTGTCTTCTGTGCTTTGCAATTTAGCAGGGATAACCTGTTCAAAGCCTAGTGCTTCTCTATGTCCCACATGAAAGAGTATAACAGAACCCAATGTTGACCATTTCGAGTTATATCCCTTTGACTGGTTCCTTACTTCAAAAGATCATTTTGTCTTGACCTCTTTAATATTCACTCTTTGTAGTTCAGTTTGTCTCCTGGCTTCATGCTGGACTGATATAGAATGGCCAACAGAAACAAAAGTAATCTCAATGGGCCAAATTATCTGCTGGTATAAATGAATGCCATTCCATTGTTGCCTGTTGACACCAATAGAGAATTTGGCTCAATGTGCTTCTTTTATGACTACTACAAGGCAACCAATATTTTTGGCTTTGCAGCCAGAACTGCCTGAATTTTCCATGGATTTCTTTCCTCCTGTGTTCAGGTACTGGATCCCTTTGTCACATAAATTAGTGTTCACGTCAGCAGGTGAGCTCAAGTGTGAGGAAAAATGTTCTGTTATGGGTCTGAACTCTCTCTCTTTTTGGGGAAACTATAAATGTAAGGTAGGGGTGCTCAATGTGCAGGGCATGATCCGCAGGGGGGTTGCAAACTAGTCCTTTTTCTTGCAGATAGTCTTGGAAATATTGGAGCATCAGGGGCATCTAAAGAAATGAGGCCAGAACACATTATCAAAAAGAATCCAACACACTTGAATACAGCCAGAGCTCTCACCCAATAGTGCCGGCCTCCCCAGAGCTGGAGACCAGTGGCTCCACCTCCCCAAAACCAAACAAATAAACCAAGCAAACAAACAAAACCACACACCCCCAACCACCAAACCACCCTACCCCATGCAGGGGTTTTACCCTGAGAAAGGAGAAGAACTAGAGATTCTATGATGTCTGCTAGGGACTTTGCTTTTGCGAGCGATTTTGTATGGAAGATGCTGAGATACTACTGTGATGGGCAACTGTATGAAATGCTAAGGTAAAAGATAAATAAAAGAGAATGCTTTGTTTCAATGGCCATTCCCCAGCCTCTCTCAAATCACCCCACCTGCACCCCAGCTGTTGGAGAGGGAAAGCCTGTTACAATATAAACCAATTGTCACCAATGTTGACATTTTGTCTTTGTGATATTTAAAAAAAAAAAAAATCACAGGTTATCAGCAGTCCTCCCTGGAAGACTGAGGGCTGTTATGGAGACCCATAACACTTATAGCAGGGGAAGCTTTTAGGGGAAACTTAAACAAAATATCCTAAATCAGAATGTAAGCTGCTAGATAACATTGGCTTAACACCTTTGAATATCAGATCACTTGTTCATTAGGCTTTCATGACTCTGTCTTCTCCTGGTATCTCTCCTACCTCTCTATTTGCTCTTTCAGCATTTGTTTGGGGGATCCTCTTCCTCCCTTCATGGCTTAGCACTGCCCTACCTGTTATCTTATTCACTGTACACTGCCCTCAACACTTGCTCTGACAATGATGCCAGCCTTTATAGCCTATTTTGTCACATTTTCCAAGTACCTTTGTACTTTCTCCCATGCAACCCCCACCCTCAATATCTAGGAAGAGCTCCTTGTAATAATCTGCAAAACCATTACATTAGCCTCCTTCAAATCTCTCCTTAAAACTCCCCTATGGTGCGATACCTGGTGATTATTAGAGCCAGTAAATGATGCCTTCGCAGTTGAAGTCATATTGTTACAACAGGGATGGATTTCACCCATACAAGTATTATGAAGTATTCTCATGCGAAGAGAACAATTAATATCAATTGGAGAGAGGCGGTCATACTTGCAAGTGATCCTTCTGTATGACTCCTATGCTGGTGCATCAACTCCATGGTTCCTTTATAAGAACTGGGGTGACTTCTCACCAGATCTTGCACTGGTATTGGCTCATGTTACTTCAAGCCCTTGTTTCCATAGGAAACGTAAGCAATGGCTTGCTGTCAAATCAACCTGTGTAGAGACGTATTAATGGTACTGCATTACTAGACAAGAGCAGGACATGAATGCATGTCACCACTGTAACATTAGCTTTCCCTTGCACTGATTTTGTTCCTGTATTGATTCTTCCCTTTTTGTGTGTATTTTAAAGTATTTAAATACATGGCTGTCAAAAAGCACTTATGCAAGTTTCGTTTCCCCATGAGACCCATATTTGCTGTAGATTCTATGAAGCGCTTTTTTCTTCCTGATTAACAGGCAAGATTCATGCTTCACAGAGAGCAAAGACTCAATATTTCCTGTTATCAAACTAGCACGCAAGCTCGCCAAAGCATATATCCCATAGCCAGCAGATTTATTAAACCAGCGTGCAAGCTTCTCGCCAGAGCATACACCCCATTTTCAGCTGACGTTCTAAATCCCTCTCTCACCTTCTCCTCCCTCGGTTCCATTATCCTGTAGTCGCTGTTCAGCAAGGTTATCCACCCAGGTACTACAGTCCCTATTCTGAATGTTCCCTTCACATATTTAAGTTCAACAAGTGCAGGCAGACTCTGAAGCAACAATGATCTCAAATAATGTTTAAGTAATTCTATTACAGTGAATAAGAGAAGAGCGCACAACAGAATAGAAAGTAATAGAATTACATCAACATTATTTTATATGATTGCTGTCTTATATGCTGCACTTTGAATACAGGAAATTGAATTAAAAGGCATAAATAGACCAAAAAGAAAACTAGTGTTTAAGATACAAGACAAGTTGAACAGGACCCCAAATCAAACCTGTTTAGCACCACCTCAGAGGAGTGCAGCTACTTACAGTGAATTCAGACACCATTAGAAATCTGTTCAACGTGTGACTTCAGTGAAGCCTTTTCTGTATAGATGCTTAACTTTTTACTGTACTAATGGCACTGCTCAAGGTGCTACTGCATACCCTATGGCTGCCTCAGCATTTATGGGGCAGTGACAGGCCTCCTTCCTTGCCCCCTCAGCCTCGGTTTGTATAATTCAACAGCATGTGTTTCCTATCCCCCAAATGCCTGATCCACAGAGTATGCGAGTCTGTTACCGCTCCCAGATGAAGAGCCTATTTCTTTAGCTCAAGCTATAAAGATCCCCAATTCAATCTAATGTTGACGAAGATATCAGCCACCGTATTTCCACACAGGACATAAACATCATGGGACTGCTTTTATTCTCTGAGTACCAGAGGGAAGTTGCCAGAGCTTTTGCTGTCAGCAGCAGCACAACCATCACCACAGAAGGGCACATCTGAATGGTGTCATTGGCGTGTCCGTTGCCACGGCCCCAAACTTCACTGGCAAGCAAGCATTTGGAGGCAATATATGCTATCCCCTTTTCAAAAGGTGAAGGAAGTGCTGGCAATCAGAGCACCTCTGGAAACCTTATGCATGATCCAGTTCTACACAGGCACAATGCCTCCCTCCATCACTGTTGAAACAGCAGATGTCCTCTACGCCGGCCCCCAACATTCATGGCTCTGAGCCATAATTAGGTTCTAGACACTGGGGTTTGTGGCTCACAAGAGTTATAGTCAGCAGGTTTATGTATTAACAGGGTAAGTAATTTTGTGCACATCGTATTAACTGACCTGGTTTGCACTCAGTAGCATTAAGCTTGCCCTGAATCACTGCTCTTCCGATAGGCTGCACAGAGAAAAGTTTTCTAGAGCTGTGCAAAATGTCCACACACTCATAAAAGTTTGATGAATATGCACCTGAGGTTTTTCCACAGATGGGGTGCTGGTGAACCTCCTTTTGCCCTTCCATCCCCCTATCTATTATCCCCCTCTTCACACTCCTTGGGCTCTGACTGCTCCAAAGACATCTAACATACAGGAAGAAATGGGCTGCTCCTAGGATTGTTGAGAAGACTGGGGTGGGATATTTGAGATCAAGAACCCTGGAATACTGTGTGTAATTCTGGTCTCCCATGTTTAAGAAAACTGAATTCAAACTGGAATAGGTGCTGAGAAGGGCTACTAGAATGATCTGAGGAATGGAAATCCTACCTTATGAGAGGAGACTCAAGGCGTTTGGCTTGTTTAACCTAACTAAAAGAAGGCTGAGGAGAGATATGATCACTCTCTATAAATACATCAGAGGGATAAATACCAGGGATGGAAGGAGTTATTTAAATTAAGCGCCAATGTGGACACAAGAACAAATAGATCTAAACTGGCCATCAGCAAGTTTAGGCTCAAAATTAGATGAAGGTTTCTAACCATCAGAGGAGAGAGTTCTGGAACAGCCTTCCAAAGGGAGTCGTGGGGGCAAAAAACCTAACTGGCTTCAAGACTGAGCTTGATAAGTTTATGGAGGGGATGTATGATAAGACTGCCTACAATGGCATGTAACCGATCTGCAACTGCTAGCAGCAAAAATGCTCAATGGCCGGAGATGGGACACTAGATGGGGAAGACTCTGAGTAACTACAGAAAATTCTTTCCCAGGTGTGTGTCTGCTGGTTCTTGCTCACATGCTCAAGGTCTAATTGATCACCATATTTGGGGTCAGGAATGAATTTTCCCCCACGTCAGATTGGCAGAGACCCTGGGAGTTTTTCTCCTTCCTCTGCAGCATGGGGCACAGGCAATGTTCCCTCTAATTTTTGACAGGCCGTGTGCGCAAAAAATTTCTTCTGTGCAAATTTTTGACAGGACGTGTGCGCAAAAAAATTCTTTTATGCAAATTGTTGTGCATCTGTGCAAATTTTTGTGCGTGCAGTGTTTCGCCCTGTGTGCGGGGTTTAGGATCTGTGTGCACGCGCACAGCTTAGAGGGAACAGTGGGCACAGGTCATTTGCAGGTTTAAGCTAGTGTAACTGGTGGATTCTTGGTAACTTAAAGTCTTTAAACCATGATTTGAAGACTTCAGTAACTCAGCCAGAGGTTAGGGGTCAATTTCAGGAGTGGGTAGGTGAGGTTCTGTGGCCTGCAATGTGAAGGAGGTCAGACTGGGTGATCACAATGGTCTCTTCTGACCTTAAAATTGATGAGTCTATGAACCAACCTGCAGAACCTCAGTTTATGAACCCTGCCAGAATCACACAGCTCTATTTTCATCTTTCATTTAGCTGATCAAGTTCTCAATTCATTTTACCTTTTGGCTCAGATAAGAATCAATGTATTTGTTACAGTGACATAAGAGGGCTAAATTGTGTTACTGTTTTGCTTTGATGCAGAGAAAATGTATTACAGTAACAAATTTTAATCTTTCTCATATATAATAATTTAAGTAACAGGTACTATTGAGAGTAATTAAATAATAGCTATGTTAGTCAGCTTCACAGTACTCAATTTTCAACATTGTTGAGTGTCAAAAGTTCAGTCGTGCTGATTTCAATGCAACTTCTCTAAAACACACATTCTTCATGTCAAAAGTCTTTTTTGTTTCAAATGCATTGACTCCTCTAGAAAATGAGGAACAAGCAATTTTAGCCATTTCCATTGAAACTGACATACACAGACTGTAGCTATTCAAATCTTTTACCAGGCTTTTTGTTGTTGCTCTGAATCCAAGAGTCACAGCTGCATATTTGTGTTTGTTTCAGTTTTATTCCTGTGTGCTGATGACAAAGGATCCCAGTTCATTCTCTCTCTCTCTCTCACACACACACACACACACACCCACACCCACACCCCACTCCCAAGCATCCCTGAAGTAGAAATACCTGCAAAGGGAGGTGATTAGAATTGGGGCAAACTCTGCCAGGATCTGCACACAGAGTTCACCCCAAATCATTCTAAAAGGCAAGGGGCACTTTGTCCCCTCTCCCAGGATGAATAAATTGGATTCTGCCTCTAGAACCCAGTGAATCACCTAGGTCCTACCATCCACATATATGCCCTGTGTCTCTGCACTGGGTCAGGGGCATGCTGACTAACAAGCATGGACTGGAGTAAAGAGATGGTTGATCTCCCTTTCTTTCCAGAACAGGAAATATTTGCATACCAATCTCAGGGGCACAATCTGGCCCACAAGACTTTGCAAATCTATTCAATATCATGCTTTATATGTAAGTGTTGTTATTCCCATTTTCGAGATGGGGCAACAGACACAAAAGGGTTAAGTAACTTGCTGGAAGATAGAGTGGGAATCTTTGTCAAAGCCATTGCTAGAACTCTGGAGGAACTCTCACCCCCTGCTTTGTCCCCTAGACCACAAAGCCTCTCAAGAATTATAACATTCTTTCAAGTGCAGATTAAATGGCAGCTGTAAAGCTGCCTACTGGTTTGTGGCTAGTGGACCACATTTATACTAGCAGCAGTTCAGATGGTGTGACCTATACTGGAATATGATGAATTTGTGGCCCATCATTATTGGCAGTCAAATGAAACACAGATCTGATCCTAAAGAGTAATAGGGAGATGGTGCAATAATCAATACACATACACGAGCCAGAAAGATGTAAGTATCTGGGGGAGCAGACAATGCTAAAGAAAGAAAGAAAATGATTTATCATTTTTAATATAGATCATCCAGTCCATTTATTATAGCCACCTGCAGGTTTCAGTACCCAGGGAACTTGGGTAATATAACGATCATTTTAAAATACTACACTGCAAAAATATCTGCTATGAGAATAAAAGATCAGATGGAATGTGATTACTGGAGTCAAACAAAAAGTAATTATTCAGCTAAAATCAAATGCTTATTATTTTTCATTTCATTTTAGTAATATTAAGACAATGATTTCTTACCAATCCACTTTTCCCAACTAATTTGAATGTGAACTTTCCCTTTTCCGTGTAGAATTTAGTGCTGTATGGAGAATGAGCTCCTCTATATCCACATGACAAATACAACACAGAGAGCAGCAGCACAATTTTCCCAAACTGCCTTGTCACCATGTCTTTATAGTCACCTGATACAACTGCAACATTATTTGAAGTTATTAGCTAGCATTATCAAAGATCATCTTCCAAATTCTGTTTAACAAACTATAGGGAGCTACATTTTGAAGAAATGCTTATTGTTAGTTGTGGTGTACTTGTTTTTAGAAACTGAACATATCACTAATAAAATTATTTCTTTTGGCCTCAATCTGTCCTTGACTTAATCATTTCTTTGATTCAGATTTACCATCCACAGGGCATTCCCACATAAGCAAAATGACCCCAAACTATTTAATGACAAAAGATAAAAGAAGCCAGTGGAGGCCATGTGTGCCAACCATGGTGGTCCCTAAATGGATGTGGATATTTGTCCACTTGGATTTGAATTAGGCCTACAATTGAGCATATATAGCAATAAGACATGACTGGGAGTGCACTGTAGGATACTTGTGCATTCCTCAATTGCACCGTAGGTTTAACTACCTGAGAAATGCCCTAGTAGTCTATTAATGCACAGCTTATAATGGATTATTGCTAGTAGAGTACAGCTCATTCATTTTACAATACATTATTTTAAAAATAGCTCTAAGAAGGTATGTGCAACATATTTATTATAACATCCTTCCACTATGGCAAGAAAAATTAGTAGGAAAACATTATAAATGTCCTTTATTTAGTCTTTTGACTATATTATTGTAAATTTTTTCTACCTTTGCTCTCTTTTTCTAGGTTTACTAGACTATTTGCATCCTTTCCCCCTACTCCCCTTTCCCAGAAGCCTCGCTGCCTATTCACAGTGGTTTGTCACTCAACAGCGAACTTCAGTTCTGTTTGTTTGATAACATATAAATCTGAAAGCTCCCAATTTAGGTTTTATAATAGAAGGACTAGAAGTGCCACAAACTGCTGTCTGGCACTTTGTGATGTGCAGGCAATTTAAAACTGTCATTTTTTTCTCCTTCTGCCTTTCACTTTCCCTCTCCTCGCCACACGGTGTCTAGCTCACTATTCTTCAAATTGATGCGTCCCTCTCTCTGTTCCTCATTTAAAACAATGGTGTAGGGATTTTTTTTCTCCATGTGTACATGATGAGGTCCCCACCAAGCACCATTGGGAGTTGGTGAACAGCTGTGACAACATGAAAAAGATTCACTCAGTTACTCAGAATGTAGATTTGTAGCTCAGTGTCCCAGCCACAGTCTAATTATTCATAATGCACCATTTCTTAATCAACTCTTGTCTCTTTTCCTGCTTGGGAAATGTCTACAACAAGACTGTGACTTTTTCAAATGTAGTCTTTATAGAAAATTATTCCCAACTTCTCCCCCTCCCTTCTGAACAGTTTGTGTGAGTGGAAATTTGTTAGTTACATACACCACATGTAATTTTTTCCTAGTTTGTGACACTCAACATTTGCTTTCAGCAAACATTCAAGAGTGGGAGCTTCACATTCATTTTTCTATAAGTATTCACACTAGCGAAGCTCAGCTATCAAATGCTCACAGAAAGCAACAAGGAAATGGCTCCAAATTACAATCAAATGAAATTTCATTTTCAAATTCAAACTAATATGTGCAAAAATGTGTTACTGCTATTTATTAAGCTCTGAAACCATCAACTTATTTTGCACAGGTGAGCTAAATAATTAGTTACCAGAGCTGCAATGACTTCTAGCTAGAAGGAATGTGGACTGAATTCTAACCAGATGCCTCTAAGTGAAAAAATCCTCTATCTCCTGAGCCAGCCAGTCCCCTGAGCATTCCCTGCTCTTGAAACTGGCTTCTGAAAACAGATCTAACTCTTACACTTGCGGTCAATGACATAGCTAATTATTAGCCAAATCAGTAGTGATAGACAAATCTAAAAATGTTCAAAGGTTCAGTTTATTGAAACCAGCCTGAGTTTTGAAGACTTTCCCAAAGCCTATCAGAATCTCTCTGGTTTGGAAATCTCACAAGACTAGGATTTCTTGTGACAGTTTAAATAATTGCTGGCTTCAGCTCATGTTGAAATGCTGCAGCATCGGTCTTCAGTGTACTGCATGGGAACAAGTAGAGTAGAGTTTGGCTAAGTAGGTGCAAATAATCCTGCACAATATTTTATGATTCAACTGGCTAACTGCAAATATCACAGAGTTTACTTGGATATGAAAACCACAGAAAAAAAGACTTACTGATAGTCCTTATAGCAAACTACATATCAATGGACCAAAAGCCAGCTCATTCAGGATAATAAGCAGAGCTGAGCAAGCAATTCATTCAATGCATTTCACTTCTTTTCCTACCTGTGAATTTTCTGTGATTCGCTCAGAATTATTCTTTATTTGAAATTAGCTACTGAATAAACCTTGGCAAATAATTTTTGGTCTTCTGGATGGTACATGAAATGGAAGCTGCTGCGTGATCAGCACATTTGAAAATCAGGGCACTTATTTAGGTGCCTAAATATGGGTTTAAGATCCTAACATTAGGCACCCAGTTTTGAGGGTCCCAGACTAAATCTTTAAGGCCCTAATCAGGAAACCATGTAAGCATGCGCTTGATTTTAAGCATGTAGGTCAGTGCTCTTTCTGAAAAAGGATAAGAAAATAAGAATGGCCATACTGGGTAAGACCAATGGTCTTCCAACAGCAGCTGGTGTCAGATGCTTCATAGGGAGTGAATAAAACAGGGCAATTTATCAAGGGATCCATCCCCTGTTGTCCAGTCCCAGATGCTGACAGTCAGAGGTTTATGGACACCCAAAGCATGAGGCTGTATCCCTGACCATTTTAGCTAATAGCCATGAACTTACCTAATTCTTTTTTTAATCCAGCTCTATTTTTGACCTTCACAACATCCTCTGGCAATAAGTTCCACAGGTAGACTGAGCATTGTATGAAGAAGTGCTTCCTTATGTTTGTTCTAAACCCGCTGCCTATTAATTTCACTGGGTGAGCCTTGATTTGTGTGTTATGTGAAGAGATAAATAACACTTTAGGGTGACCAGACATCCCGATAAAATCGGGACCGTCCTGATTTTTGATAATTTGTCCTGCGTCCCGATCGATGGTCGGTCGGGACGCCTTTTGTCCCGATTTCCGGTCTTCTTCCGTTTTTCGTTTTTGGGGGGTTTTTTGCTCAACAACTTTGGGTGGGAAGTCCTGATTTTCGGGTCTTCTCATCTGGTCACCCTGTAACACTTCCTTATTCACTTTCTCCACATTCTTCTCCAACATATCATGTTCATCTATGTGTCTGATAATTCTGTTCTTTAGTATTGTCTCAACCAATTAGCCTGGTACCAGCCTATAATTGCCAGGTTTGCCTCTTGAGCCTTTTAAAAAATCAGTGTTACATTAGCTATCCTCCTGTTACAGTCACCTGTTACAGAGACTTACTTAAGTGATAGGTTACATACCACTGTTAGTACTTCTGCAATTTCATATTTGAGTTCCTTCAGAGCTCTTGGGTTAATACAGTCTGTTCCTGGTGACTTATTACTGTTTAATTTATCAGTTTGTTCCAAAACCTTCTATACTGACACCTCGGTCCAGGACAGTTCCTCAGATATGTCATCTGAGAAGAATGGCTCAGCTGTGGGCATCTCCCTCATATCCTCTGCAGTGAAAACCAATGCAAAGAATTCATTTAGATTCTCCTCAATGCCCTTGTCTTCCTTGAGTGTTCCTTTAGCATCTTGATCATCCATTGGCCCCACTGATTGTCTGGCAGTCTTCCCGCTTTAAAAAACGTTTGCTGTTAGTTTTTGTCATTTGCTAGTTGCTCTTCAAATTCTTTTTTGGCCTGTCTAATTATACTTTTACATTTCACTTGTCAGAGTTTATACTTCTTCCTATTTTCCTCACTAGGATTTTTTTGTTTGTTTATGCTTAGGGTATACATATAGTTTGAGCCTCAGTTATGGTGTTTTATCAGCGTTTCTGTGCAGCTTGAAGGCATTTCACTCTTGTGACTGTTTATATTAATTTCTGTTTAATTAGCCTCCTCATTTTTGAATGTATATGCTACTGAGGTGTGTTTCTTTGGTATTTTCTCCCCTACAAGGATGCTAAATTTAATTATGGTCCCTGTTATTTAATAGTCACTATTATTTAATTATGGTCACTATTATTCAGTGATTTGGCTTTGTTCACCTCTTGGACCAGATCCTGGGTGCCACTTTGGACTAACTCAAGAAGTGCCTCTCCCCTTGTGGGTTCCAGGACTAGCTGCTCCAAAAAACGGTCGTTAATGGTGTCTAGAAATCAGAATCACAGAACTGGAAGGGACCTCGAGAGGTCATCTAGTCCAGTCCCCTGCACTCAAGGCAGGACTAAGTATTATCTAGACCATCCCTAACAGGTGTTTGCCCAACTTGCTCTTATGTTATCTCCGCATCCCGTCCTGAGGTGACACGTTACCAGTCAATAGGGAGATAGTTGAAATCCCCCATTATTACTACATTTTCTGTTTTTGTAGCCTCTCTAATCTCCCTGTGCATTTTACAATCCTGAGCAGATGGTTGGTAGTATATTCCTACTGCTATACTCTTAGCTCTGGTCTACACTACAGAATTAACTTGATGTAAGGCAGCTTACGTTGACCTAACTCTATAACCATCTACACTAATATGTAGCTCCCACCCACGTAAATCGCCCACTACGTCGACTTAACTCCACCTCTGTGAGAGGCGTAGCACTTAAATTGATGTAGTTAGGTCAACACAGTGAAAGTGTAGACCTTGTGTTGCTTACATCGACTGTTGCTGCCTTTCAGAAGCCATCCTACAATGCCCACCACTAACAGTTAAATGGGTGCAAGTCACCTGGTGAGGACGCGCACCACCAACACAAGAAGCATAGTGTGGACATGCAACAGCGATTTAATTCCTGCGGTGTCTGTATAGCAATGTAATTTAGGTCAATTTAATTTTGTAGTGTCGACTTGTCTTATTATTCTAGCATGGAATTTCTATCAATGGAGATTCTATGGTACTGTTTGATTCATTTAAAATCTTTGCAATATTTGACACTATGCTTCTTTCACATGTAGTGCCACTCCCCCAACAGTGCAACCTACTCTGTTATTCCTATATATTTTGTACCTCGTATATGGTGTCCCATTGATTATCATTGTTCTTTTAAGTCTGTGATGCCTATTTTATCAATAATCTCATTTAATACCAGGCACTCAAGTTAGTACTTATCTATCTAACTTATCTTAGTACTTAGATTTCTTGCATTTGTATACAAGCACTTGTAAAATTTCTTAATATTTTGTTGTCTGCCTTCATGTAATGTAATTGAATTGGACTATTTTTTTCTTAGAGTACAGGTAGGAACTGAAGAGAGAAAGTCTATCAACTTGTATCCTCTCTTCTTTACTAGGATATAGAGTATCCTCTTTAATAAATTCTCCCCTAAGGGATGTGTCTGTCTGAACCATGTGCTCCTCCACACCTGTTCCCCCAGCTCTTAGTCTAAAAACCCCTCTACGACCTTTTTAATTTTACATGTCAGAAATCTGGTTTTGTTTTGGTTTAGGTGGAGCTCATCCTTCCTGAACAGGCTCCTCCTTTCCCAAAAGGTTCCCCAGTTCCTAATAAACCTAAATCCCTCCTCTTTACACCATCATCTCATCCATGCATTGAGACCCTGCATTTCTGCCTACTAACTGGCCCTGTGCATGGAACTGGAAGCATTTCAGAGAATTCTGGATTTTAAACTTTTTCCTAGCATCCTAAATTTAGCCTCCAGATATCCCTCCTACCTTTCCTTATGTCACTGGTACCTATATGTACCTTGACTACCACATCCTCTCCTGCACTGCACATAAGTCTGTCTAGATGTCTTAAGAGGTCCACAACCTTCGCACCCAGCAGATGATTCACCATGCGGTTCACCCACAAACCCAACTACCTATATTTTAATAATCAAATCCCCCATTACTATTCTTCACAATAACTGGGGTTCCCTCCCCTGGAGGGGTATTCTCAGTGTGACAAGGAGGGTCCCAACTATGGGTTCTTCAGCTCCACTTGATGTTTTCCTTCTTGACACTTTCATCCTCCTCAACAGCACAGAGGCTGTCATTCTGGGGTTGGGACTGCTCTACTGTGTCCCAGAAAGTCTCGTCTATGTACCTCTCTGTCTCCTTCAGCTCCTCCAGTTCAGCCACTCTGGTCTCAAGAGCCCGTACTCAGTTTCTGAGGGCCATGAGTTGCTTGCATTGAACACACACTTATGCCACATACAAAATGACCCCAAACTATTTCATGCCAAAAGATAAAAGAAGCTAGTGGAGGCCATGTGTGCCAACCATGGTGGTCCCTAAATGGATGTGGACATTTGTCCACTTGGATTTGAATTAGGCCTACAATTGAGCATATATAGCAATAAGACATGACTGGGAGTGCACTGTAGGATACTTGTGCATTCCTCATATGCACTACCTGAGAAATGCCCTAGTGACCTAAATGACCACAAGGCAGATAATCACCCATGCTGCACTCAATGCAATAAACTGGAAAGACCCACTCTGTTGCTGGAATTCTGTCACCAATATTGTTACTCTTGCAGAGTTTTTTGTTTGTTTGTTCTTTACATGTGGTTTGTTTGTTTTTTCTTTGGTACGGTGAGTGGAGTTTTGCCCTAAGTTTAGATAATGTTTATTAGATGTATCTGGCTCTCACGCTCCGTCTGGAAACCCTCTTGCAAAACTCCCATTAGCTGCTCCTGTTTGCTAGCTCCCCGGCCACTTACAAGCTGGCTTTCCAAACCGTTTTCTGAAATCAGCAACTAAAATCATCAAGTGTCAGATCTACCCTCAGATTTTTCTTTAAAAGACCTAACAAACAGTAGCTATCTTTAGTTATTTTATACTGAGACAGAGACTGTGGTCAAGTTAGCATACTCAAACCTGATTTTCCTATCACTTCCACTAGTTATTCACAGATGTAGTTCCAGTAAGTCCAACAGAGCCACTACTGGTATGCTCTGGTAAAGAGAGAGGAGAATCAGGACCTCTGTTTCCAGAGGCTAGGAAGAACAGCATAAGCAAAGTCACAAATGACTGGAGCCTGATCCTTCTAATGTAAATAAAATGTATTACATAGCACTGGAGACCTCATTAGTTCATAGTTGTGTGTGTTTATTTTATTTAAGATTTCTGATGAAACCTTACTGTGCTGGAGGTCTCATATCAAATGTCCCAAAGTGAACCATACTAATAAACCAGTTCATATTAGCATTGTTTACAATGAGCACATTATTTATTAAATACCATCCCACTAAAAGAGATAAAGCAGCAATAAATGATAATATTTTATCCTAGTTTATGTTAAATTACTTAGCAGTAGTGAAACTGGTTCCTTTTCTGTCTCTGTTGCAGTAGTCATTTCAGTGGCTTCCTGTACAAGTGTTCTCCCTAGAGTACTCAGAAGCTATAGATTTCTTTTCTACATCAGTGATAAGTTTCCTGCATAGAAATTTCTGTCAGCCTGCAACAGCCTCAATTCTGAAAACATTTTCTTGTGTACAGCAATCCTGAATCGCTGCAGAGAGCCACAAGATAGCCACGGGAATCACCTCTCCATCGTCCCCCTGGGTAACCTGTATCATCATTACCCTCCAATACTCAAAACTCACACCGGCAGCTGGTGTTTCTGTGATTTTGCAAGAAACTGAACAAATAAATAACACTTGCTTCAGTATGGCATTTAGATCATGCCCCCGTAAATATTTGTGGTCTCTGTTTAAAAAAAGAATTCTAATGCTTTTTTTGTCTGCAATGTTTGGACAAGTATTCCACCCTATATGCCCCAGGATAAAAAAAGTGGGATTGGCTCAAAGAGTCATATTTCTTGTTTCCACAAGCACAGTGCTCACTTACAATGGAGTCATCACACCCTGAAAATGCTCTGCAAATGCAGATCTGAAAATTATTCCAGCTGATTTGAGGGCATAAGTAGTTGAAGTACACCCCGCTGGCCGACACCGAGAGCCCGGGGCTACAAGGTCCAGATCCATGCCCTGGTCGTGGGAGCCCTGGGTGCGTGGGACCCCCACAACAAGCTGGTGCTGAGAGCGTGCGGAGTTGGTCGGCGCTACGCCCGGCTCATGAGACAGCTCATGATGTCCGACACCATCAGGTAGTCCAGAGACATCTACACGGAGCACATCACGGGACACGGTCAGTACTAGGACGAGTAAATGAGACCGCCGGTCAGGGAAATAACCCACTTCCTTCCCTGACAAACCAAGGGATGCACCCCACCCATGTACCTTTCGCTACACCAATAGTGACATGGACTCCAAATATATTCTATGGGTGGCATACCCGAGATCACTTATTCACTCAAACGTTATAAAAACTCCCGTATCCCAATCTAGGTCTATGCTGGTTATTTACTATGTATGTATCTTGTGAACTTTGTAACCGATACTTGTAATCTCTCATAACTCAAGCCTGACCCCAGATGTACAGTATCTTCCTTCTTAACTTGTGTAAACTTGATTTTAAACATTAGTTTTAATACAAGTTTTAAAATTTGTTTTGTCTCTTCATTTTCACTTCACTTCAGCATACTTCCATGGGCTGGCCCAGTGCTGTGAGCCAAAACACTGTATGATAAGTTCAAAGAGTCAAGCCATAATGGTGATCTACTTCACCCTTGCTATTGCTGTTTGGAGCCAACTGCTTCCCCACTACACCATCTTTCAGCTTCTCTGAGACCCACTCCAGCCACATCTCTCCTCACTTCCAAAATATCTCACTAGTGCTACAGCCAGCTGCCCCAGATGTACCGGTATGAAGGCAGCCGTACCATGGTCAAGATTCCAGTGGCCTCTGGTTTTTCACTAGATCTGGTCAGAAAACAGAAGGGATTTCCTGAAACATTTTGGAATTTCATTGTTTCCATTTTGCAGGGCTCAAAATGGAACAATTTTTCGTTTCTCAAAATGTTTTGTGAAATACTTTTACAATTACTCCCATGCTGGTCGATGCCTTTGGCAAGAGTCCCATGGCTATGCCAACTTCTCCCACTTAGTTCTCTCTGCTCTGAAAATGTCCTCTTTCTTTCTAAACGGCTGTACAGCTCCCTCCCTGATCAACTGCCAAGATCAACTTCTCCCCAACTTCCTTCCTCTTCTCTGTCTCTTTCAAATTGCTTCTTAGAGTGTAAGCTCTTTGGGGCAGGACCATCTCTTGCATAGCATCTAGAACAATAGGTCATGATCCTGAGTGAGGCCTCTTGTGCTGATGCAATATAAACATTAAATAATTGTAATATACATTAATGGAATGTTATCTATTAAAGTGTTCCATCACTACCTCTTCTACCAAAAGTCTGATCATTGCCGTTTCTTAGAAACAGATTAATCAAATAGACCAAATTCACATGGAAATGCAAATACTGTGTATGTGTACGACTGGATCTGTGGGGGTGATTCCCAGCTTGAGAAGACATACTCCTACTAGCTCTCAGTCAGCTAGAGCACTAACAACAGTAGCATAGCCATGGCAGCATGGGCAGTGGCAGGACAGACTAGCAGCCCCAAGTACAAACCCTCCTGGACCCTGTGAGTACATACTTGGGTAGCTAGTCTGAGCTACTGGTTTTGCATGGTAGCTTGATGAGAGCTAGTGCAACTGTGTCTCTTCCAGCCAGCAATCACATCCCCACCTCCATGAGCAGACATAGGCACTGACAAGCAGGAACTGGTGAAGAAGATGCTAACATGATCTTAGTCTCAGCCCTTAAAGGTTGGTAATCTAATACAGCAACACATCATATTTTTGTAATGGTATGTGAATTTGATTATCATGAGAGCATTAGCACTGACACAAGCAAAAACACAGTGCAAACTTCCCCAACTAGTGCATCTCTGTACTGACCTGCAATAACAAGCTGCAGAGCCTGACAATCATACCAGACTGTACAAGATCACAAACCTTCTTTTCACTTGCCTCCGTTCAAGATTTGAAACTGTAATGGCTACCTACATACTCACTATGAGTCTCAGAGGGCTAGATTACAGAAGATGTGCCCATGTATTTCCACATAAAGTAGGCATGCAATTCTGTGGGTATGTATACAAATACCATACTTCCACATGCCCACCACATTTTAGTGCATGGACATGGCCAGGTAGGCACACACTAGTGACAGAGGCCAACAAATGTATAATGAATTTTTTTAAAACAAAATTTCAGAATTCTAGGTTTTCCATTGTTTGATACAATCTTGGAAAATTGTATTTTCCACGGATGATTTTACTATGGTGCATGAATTTTCTGAGCATTTTTTTAGCCAAGTTATCCTTTGCACCAAAAACATTGTAATATTTACATGTACACCATTTTTCATTCAAAAATAGCTTATTAATTCAAATAGCAAAGAAAATAGAATCAGGGAGGGGAAGAAAGGAAAAATGAAAAAAAATTGAGTGCGAAGCTGCATGAAAGAAAACAGTGACATGGAAAGAATGTACATGAAGTACCCGATTCTCTTAACACGAACGTAAATCAAGAACCACAACGGTCTAAATCAGCATAACTGAGAGCAGAATCAGACCCACCCTCTTTTTATTAAGCATGATTATATACTTTTGGTAAACAAAGTTTTATGTTGCCGTGCCGGTCAGTTTTGCCATGGAAAGGGAACATCTCATATATGATTGTACATGAATTACGTTAGAAATGGGTTAAAAGAATGGATCTGTATTATTCCCAAGATACAGTGCCAAAAAGGTAATTACAGATATTTGTATCACAGTTATAAAGAGTGTCAGTTTCATGTCTACATAATGTTTAACTGAAAATCTATAAAATCCATCCTTCTTTCTTGCTGAGAAATTAATATAGGATTAAACCCTGAAATTCCTGCTTTCTTCATGCCCAGGCAATACTTCTATCCACTTCATTGGGAGTTTTGCCAGAGTGGGGATTAAAGACTACATGACTTGGCGCATAGCACCAGTGATGTATAATGTGTCATCTATTCAAGTTCTTAAAATGGCACTGGCTAGAACTGTAAAGATTAGCAAAAGCCTGATCCTTCACTGCTCTTTCATTCACACACTTGCCATGGGCTCCAATGGGAGTTATGCACATGTGGGGACTGAAGAACAGGCCTTTACTAGGGGATGTGGTTTTCACTTGACTGTGAATTCGCAGGCAAGTTGTGCCCTCAGGTCAATAGGTTCTACTCACCTCTCCACACTAAGGCACACAGGGGAGCAGAACGAGTAAAGAGGGGTGAAAAATAAACCCATGACACCAGAAGGATGGGGGTTAAATAGAGACCATGCAACATACTACACCCTCTCTGAAACCCATGCCTCTGCAGTGCTGGGAGCATGCCTGGGCATGTGCTCCTTCGGAAAGCTTTAAATAAGGCAATGAGCCTGCACACACAGACTTAGGAGGAGGAAGAGGGGGAGGGGGTCTGGCAGGAAGTAACAATGGCATCAAGGCTTCTTAAGGCTCCTTCCTGGGGGAATGGAATCCAGCAACTAACACAGAGGAACCAATTATCCCTGGGGATGTGCCAGGTTCTAAAGGGTGGTACATTGCATTCCCCATGACTCCTTGCGTACTCTAGGTTTTGCAGGTTGCTCCCACTGCGCCATTCCATGCTGTCACTAATCCTGCATTTTTACAAGAATGGATTAAGAACTCCACAAGTGCTAATTCATGGATGGTTTTCCCTTCCCGGAAGTTTTCTATGGGAAGAAGGGGTCAGATTTAGACCATGGGAGCCCTGCCCACAAAACCGTACCAACTCTTCACATACCAGGGGCCATATTCTCAACTTCTGTATATTGTTGCAACCCAACTAAAGTCAATGGAGATATGTCAGTTTACACCAGCTGAGGATCTGGCCCGAAGAATTTTTCCAGAAGTTCGCAAATTGGTTGCAAAAATTCATTCCTGGGCTGAAACTTGTCATATAGGAGAATGAAGATAGAGAGGTTAACGCATCTATCAACATTTTTAAGAGGATAACAAAACAGAGACATGAACCCATTTCAGATGCCACTTTATGTTCCTATAAATAAAGCAAAACTTCATTTCACGAATGGGATTGAAGCAATTTTTTGATATATTATGTTGCAAGTTATGCCATTTTGGCTTTTTTTGAAACAGCAATTATTGTTAGAAAATTAATTACTGTTCATATCCAGTAATAGTTTTTCATAATATGTATTAAAAATCATATTTGTGTTAACCACATTACACTATTATATTGATTATTACTATGTGGTTAAACAGATTTAGTAGTGGTCTTTGGTTCAATAGTGTCATCTGAACAGATGTATACACTATAGTGTATACCATATGAACTCATCACCCAACGGTCCAGAATGGAACTGGTTTACTAGGTCCTTTAATTTGTTTAATAAACACATTTTAAAATGTGCATAAGTCACTTTTATAAATGAACTGGAAAACTTCTCTAAATGATTTTTTACGCAGCAAAAAAATCAAGCTAAAATTAAATTAAAATCCTTTTATAATGTTGTAAAGGTTTTGACTAGTATTGAGTGAACACCACAAAAATAAATTAACAGATTCTAAGGCCAGAAAGTACCCTTGTGATCATTTAGTCTGATCTCGTGCATAACACAGGCCACAGAACTTCCCCAAAATAATTCCTGAAGCAGATCTTTTAGAAAAACATCCAATCTTGACTTAAAGATTGTCAGTAAGGGCAAATCCACGACGTATCTTGATAAATTGTTCCACAGGCTAATTACTCTCAGCATTTACACTTTATTTCCAGTCTGAATGAAACACAAGCTTCAATTTAAAATTAATTTGCTTAATTTTTGTTAGCATCCCCTTTGTGTTCAATTTTACAGCCACTTAGGACGGGTGTAAATAATGACAAAGTGCAAGGAAGTGGAGACTCAGGCTGTGCGGCTGCACATACAATTGCTGTGTCAAAGGTAATGAGAGAAAATTTCAGGTCAGTAAGTCAAAGTGGATATATTTTATTCAGGAGGGGACACTCACTGATGTTTAGGCTCGGGATGGAGCCCGGGCTCTGGGATCTTTTCCCATCACAGAGTCTCCAGGCTCTAGCCCAAGCCCAGATGTCTACACTGCAATTTTATAGCCCCACAGCCTGAGCCCGCGAGCCCAAGTCAGCTGATGCAGGCCAGCCATGGGTGTTTCACTGCAGCATAGATATGCTCTTAGTGAGTCAGACAAGGATCAGACTGCAGTCAGGACCACACAGGCAGACACAATCCCTTTGTGTCAATAACTCTGATGACAAAATCATAGACCAATAAATTCCGTTGGTTTATTTTATGAAATGTTGCTTGACACAGCCCGGAGCCTGAGCCATGGCACTGAGGTCACTAAATAAGCCAGACAGGGTTCTGACCAGACTCTTTGCAAAAGGGCCTGCAACATGCATATGGTGTTCCTTACTGTGGATATCATGGGGCAAAATTATATTTAAAACCTCCATTGAGCAAATACGCCTTACAGAAGCCTTTCATTTTTCTTGAAATCATACCTCAGACAAGACCCGAGTGTCCCAGAAAGGAAAAGTTTTAACATTTTTCTGAGCTTCCCTTATGCAGCCTAGCTTGCTAGTACCTCTCCCTAAAGCATTCAAACCATTAGTAGTTAGAGGGATGACAAGATAATTCAATCTCCATGTCTATACAGTCCCTGACCTTTCTGGCCAGACTCCCAATGAGATGCCCTTTTCTGGCATGAGCATCTGTCCATTTGAGATCATTGATGACCCAAATAATACCACACAGGCTAGCAAAGAGCTATCCGATAACTAGGAGTTTTGGTCACTTCCATCCTGGGTGGAATTCAGACCAATAAGCCAGAGGTGAAAAGTTATAGATCCCTAACCCACACGTCACCCAAAATCACTGTATTTGGAAATGGGGTCTCCTGGGAGAGCTGATTTCAACATCTTCAAGTTAAAAGGATACATAGTCCTGATATAAAGCAACAGTTCTGCCACGATTTCAAAGCATTACATTTTTATGGCAAGAGTACAGGTTTATTCAGACAAACATGTGAAGAGGAGATAAGGGATGGAAAGCTGGGATCCTCTTCAAAGGGAAAAAATACAATTACACATGAACATTTCTTTCCAGAGAAAGAAACATATGACACCATGGCAATCGGGGGAGGTCCCGGATGACTGGAAAAAAGCTAATGTAGTGCCCATCTTTAAAAAAGGGAAGAAGGAAGATCCGGGGAACTACAGGCCAGTCAGTCTCACCTCAGTCCCTGGAAAAATCATGGAACAGGTCCTCAAGGAATCAATTCTGAACCACTTAAAGGAGAGGAAAGTGATCAGGAACAGTCAGCATGGATTCACCAAGGACAAGTCATGCCTGACTAACCTAATTGCCTTCTATGATGAGATAACTGGCTCTGTGGATGAGGGGAAAGCAGTGGATGTGCTATTTCTTGACTTTAGCAAAGCTTTTGATACACAGTCTCCCACAGTCTTCTTGCCAGCAAGTTAAAGAAGTATGGGCTGGATGAATGGATGGTAAGGTGGATAGAAAACTGGCTAGATGGTCGGGCTCAATGGGTAGTGATCAATGGCTCCATGTCTAGTTGGCAGCCGGTAGCAAGTGGAGTGCCCCAAGGATCCGTGCTGGGGCCGGTTTTGTTCAATATCTTCATCAACGATCTGGAGGATGGTGTGGACTGCACCCTTAGCAAGTTTGCAGATGACACTAAACTGGAGGAGTGGTTGATACGCTGGAGGGTAGGGATAGGATACAGAGGGACCTAGACAAATTAGAGGATTGGGCCAAAAGAAATATGATGAGATTTAACAAGGACAAGTGCAGAGTCCTGCACTTAGGACGGAAGAATCCCATGCACTGCTACAGACTAGGGACCGAATGGCTGGGCAGCGGTTCTGCAGAAAAGGACCTAGGGATTACAGTGGACGAAAAGCTGAATATGAGTCAACGGTGTGCCCTTGTTACCAAGGCGGCTAATGGCATTTTGGGTTGTATAAGTAGGGACATTTCCAGCAGATCAAGGGACGTGATCATTCCCCTCTATTCGACACTGGTGAGGCCTCATTTGGAGTACTGTGTCCAGTTTTGGGCCCCACACTACAAGAAGGATGTGGATAAATTGGAAAGAGTCCAGCGGAGGGCAACAAAAATGATTAGGGGGCTGGAGCACATAACTTATGAGGAGAGGCTGAGGGAACTGGGATTGTTTAGCCTGCAAAAGAGAAGAATGAGGGGGGATTTGATAGCTGCTTTCAACTACCTGAAAGGGGGTTCCAAAGAGGATGGATCTAGACGGTTCTCAGTGGTAGAAGATGACAGAACAAGGAGTAATGGTCTCAAGTTGCAGAGGGGGACGTTTAAGTTGGATATTAGGAAAACCTTTTTCACTAGTAGGGTGGTGAAGAACTGGAATGGGTTACCTAGGGAGGTGGTGGAATCTCCTTCCTTAGAGGTTTTTAAGGTCAGGCTTGACAAAGCCCTGGCTGGGATGATTTAGTTGGGGTTGGTCCTGCTCTGAGCAGGGGGTTGGACTAGATGACCTCCTGAGGTCCCTTCCAACCCTGAGATTCTATGATTCTATGATTTTTATGCCATCCTAACAAAATGATTGAGAACTCTTTGCCTAAAAATAGGCTACAGGAACTTTCAACGGGGAACCCATGCTGATATATGAGACGCAATGACTGCATTAGTACACACAAGAAGAAGACTGACCTGAGAATATTCCACTTTAAGAAACATATATTAAAAGATATATATATAATAAATATATTCTATGCAGGAAAATGATCTAGGAACTTACTGCAGAGTTCTCTGAACTTACCTGATTTTGATTAGTATTCTTTTACACAAATGGACCTTGAATCAGTGATGTCTGCATTTCTTGGTGGGTTTCTTCACTTGTCTTATGACTGATATATTAAAAATTAGAGAAGAAAAAATGAAGAAAATCCTCCTCTACCTCCCTCCAAAATAAAAGGTAGAGGTCATTGATCATCCATTCATATTTTTTTCAGGTTTAGGGCTGGCGGTTAGCAAAAGAACAAGGACTGACAAATTTACTAATTTAGTCAACACAGGTCTGATTGTCCTGTCGGGTGCACTGATGTATTATTATTTGTATGGCACTAGCCTGGGGAGCCTCAGTCACAGACCAGGATCTCCTTGTGCTAGGCCCTGTAAAAAACACAGAGCAAAAAGATGGTCCCTGCCCCCGAAGGAGTGCATAATCCAAGTACTGTACCTCTAAATTATATCACAAATGTAACACCATAGATTGTAGTGAAGTTACTCCTGGTTTAACAAAAGGTATAATCGAGAGAAAGGTATAATAGAACTGGATCTCTCTTCATATATAGTGCACCTGACTGGAAAACCATTCAATACATTGAGCAATCATGTTCAACAGCCCACAGCAGTCAATGGAATTCTTCCACTGATTTCACTAGGGACTGGTCCTCTGTTGATATACTCAGTTGCAAGCCAATGTGCACAGACCATCAGAGAATAGAATTACGAGTTTTCCCTTCATGTTTCTATTTTATCGCTCATATTTCAGGCAACATGAACTGGTTTGAAGTTCAGACCCATTAATTCAGTCTAATTTTCATTTTGTGTTTATAAAAATATATAGGTGTGAATAGAACATAGTGTGTATGTGTACACGCGTGTGTGCAAGCATGTGTGTCCATGGAATTTTCTCAGTAGTAGCTAGGTGTTTAGTACAAGAGAACCTGAGTGAATCTTCTTCTCATTCCTCTGCATATTGGTTAGGCATAATCCTCTAGGGAAGTGCAGACATGGCTCACCCTGTTAGCTACTGAAGAAGGGCAGGAAGGGTTGAAGTAAGCAAGGGGTTCTGATCTCCTCTCGGAAATGGATGAAGTCTCCATGCTGATTCATACAGATCTGTCATTGGCCTCAATGCTCTGGAGAATGAGGCGGTGCTAATAAATCTGCTAACCCTTGCAGGGGTAGATGGAGCTCCTCTTGAACAGAGTTATGCTCCTTACTTTCTTGAGTCATTCCAGAGTATTTCTGAGAAATTGCTCATCTGTCCCAAGGAGTTTCACCCTTTATATTTAATATGGGCTATTAGGAGAGTCAGAGAGAAAATATGGCCTGAGGTGTGGATCATGATATTCATCTCTACATCTCCATTTCATCAGAACAAATACTGGAAATTTTATCAGCTCCCTTGAGAGAAGGGTATGCCTGCTTTTTGGTAACTCAGGGTCACAACTCAGGCATCATACTGAATCCTCTGCTGCTTCTGGATGCACAGACAACAGCAATTCCCATGAGTGATTTGTATCATCTTCATTTGGCAAGAAAGAATGGAGATAGATGATGTGACCTATTCTTCCAGAGATAGATCTTGCCACACTTATCCATCTTGAGGTTGCATTACTGCAATGCACTCTGAGGTTTTAAAAGACTGTATTGATTAAGGTTGCTGATTACAACTGGAATTGTACGTAAGGTTTACCATCATGAAGCAAGCAGGCACAATGAAATCATTGGGGCTATGAGAACAAGGTCTGAATCACCAAAATAAGGTAGAGTAGTGGATTACAGGGGAGGTACTAGCCTAACAAGCAAGTTAATTTTATACAGCTACTTTGCAGCTAGGACAGAAAGTTATCCATACCAAAGGCAGCACCAACTTGTGATCAGTCATCAGATCTAATGCAAAATCATTTCCTCTCCTGTTTCAAATATGCCTATGTTTTCTTTGTTTGTTGAGGTATTTTTTGAAGTTTAGAAGCAAAGTCTTTATCCATTTATTGCAATCCTTATAGGATTTTTAAATGTAGCTTTATATTTTGGGATGGATTGCATTTTTTTAAATACTCTACTCTCTATTTGTTTATGCACATCATCAATATTCCATCGCCTTGATCATTAAAGAATTTCTCTGGCAATGTGGATGCTAAAAGTTTGAATGGTAAACCTTAAGCAAAACTAATTTTTTTACTATCATGACTCCAAAGTGTTTTCTCGGCTTCAGCACCCCAGTCCCAATACATTTGCATTAGCAATATATGTATATTTTATTTACTTTAACAATTAACAAATTTTTGCCTCAAAAGGGCTTTCATCAGAATAATCTGAACATCTAAGCTTAGAATTTTTTGACTTTTTGGACCCAATTCTGTAGTCCTATGACACAAAATACTGTCAAACTCAGAACTGCGAGATTTGCTCTGTATGTGTAATTATTTTAGCTACAGCCTATTAATCCTTGTGATTATTAACACAATGTAGGAATAAAGCATTACTTACTGTACACGGGCAGTGATATTTTATTCCTTCCCTATGTTCAAAAATAGATTTTTTTTAGTTTAATTCTCTATGAACTTGACATTTTATTCTTGCACTATCTTCAAAATGAAGAAATTAAACGGCACTATCAAAGCAATTTTACATATAACATGTACTGGTAAAAAAATTTTATGTGTGCAGTTTATGTTTGTGTCTAATGCGCTCTCATAATATTTCTTTATAAGAACCTACTTTTTTAAAGAAATAACTGTTAAGATAAAATTCATATATATTTAAAAGGAATCATTACTTGTCTTTTTACCACGATCTTGGATTATTAAACTTTAAATAACTGAAAAATCTTTAAATCTCTTTTTACTACTTATCTTGCTTTCACTCATCTTGGACAGTGAAAATGGTCAGTTTCACTTTTGTTTCTTGTCTGTTTCACTTTTTCATTCTCCTCCCTAGATGGTACAATGCCATTGTGTTTGGGACAAGCGCTACAGCAAAATATTGCATGGCAAAACCCTAACACTTTTCACTCATTTTTACTTCATTAAAACATTTCTATACATATTACATTTTATTACCCCTCCCTTTTTTTTAAAAAAGGGCCACCCTATATTTTGGACCTAAACTAATATGGACAATATCCCTTTGAATTACAATAGTAGAAAGTTATATAAATATTTTAAAATAAATGAATGGGCCTTTCCATCAGGCTCATTTCATTTGGATGACGAAGCTCCATTACGTTGTCTCCAATAGCGCATTTTACATGAGTACTGTGAAAGCATCTGTGTAAAATATGCTATCTGACATAGTCACCGTGCCAACTTTAAGAGAAATTAGTCATTCCCCATGGCCATATTAAGCTGATTTGGTAAAATGTTCAGGGATCTACAGTCCTTCCAGAAGGGAAATATGGGACTGTACATTTCACAAACATGAACAATAATTTATCATGAAAAATCTGAATCTACCAAATTCCAACTACAGCAATGAAATCCAGGGGAAAATATGAGATGCCTGTGCAAAAGGCAAAAAGGGCAAAACTTGGGCTTGAGTTATGACATAATTGTTTCAACATTCTTAACTTGTTTTTTCTACCTCTATAGGTCTTTCAGGAAACGCAGATAGTTGCTCACAGTGACACAGTGGCATTCAAATCTTCAAACCATATTATTGATTTTTCCTTCAAAGTTATTTTAAAAAATCAGCATGGTTTCTCCTAGCACCCAAGTAGTCAACATTCTATACGTCTATTTAAAAGGACCATATTATCTAAGCAGTCTCCAAAACAGAACACACCAGCTGTGTGAATGTAAAGCACATAAGCTCTGATCCTGTAAACCCATATGTAAATGGGATCCATCTGGGTAGACCCTTCTGCTACGCAAAGCCCAACTGAAGCACTCTCTTGCAGGATCAAGGTCACAGTTATACGTGCAATTACCTGATCTGAATACACGAGTGTTTGATTGTGTTCACAAATGATATGCACACACATTTTGTAAGCCATATTTGTAAATGTAGCCCCCCAACTCTTCTTTTTAAAAATTTTTTTAAACAGGACTCATCCTACAAGAATATTTGTGTCACATGGATTTCTGGGTAATTGTGCTAAATCCATCATTCACAACTAAATAAACACATCCATAAGCTGTACTGATTTATAACATCTGGTACCATGTGATAACGGAGGACACACCCTATAGAATTACATGTTTTCCAATAAAATACCATACATTACTGGTAAAATACCAAGTGCATGCCAAGTATTTATAGAAAGTACAAAACACAATGATAATGAATTATAAAACTTTATTGACCTGTTAAAAATAAGTCCATCAAGTACATTTATGTAGTCTTTCCACATTAAGATAGTATTTGAAATAAAAACAATGATTGTCAATTATTTACAAGAAATATAAAATCAGCTCAAAACATATGTTGTGAGTGGAAAATCTAAGATTCACAACATGTTGATGGATTACAGCAAATGTATTTTTAAAAGATATGTTAGGATGCCTAGTTGTTGATAATGATTTGGAGCATTATTTCCCTTGATACATGAGAAAACAAACTTTGGATACAGAGAGGTTATGTTTTCTATACTGAAACTAATATTTAAAAAAACCCTTAAGGTGTAGGGTTCTGAACGGTCGAGAAGTTTCAACTGTGCTTAAGAAACCTCTATTCTCACGCTTAATTTGTGATATGAGGGCCTGATTCTGCTCTCACACTGGTGTAAATCAGCAGTAAATCCAATTAAATCAACGTCATTACAATGGTACAAAACTGGTTTAAGTGAGCACACAATCAGACAAACTCAGAGGGTGAAATCCTGGTCCTACCTATGTCAATAGGAAACTCCAGTTGACCTCAGTAGGGCCAGGATTTTACCCAGTTTCCACCAATAGTTCAGTACAAGTAACTCCCCACCACATACACATCTGAAATCCTACCCAGCAGTTCTTGTACTTCTATATTTTTCAGCAAATGTCTGAACTCTAAAGTAACTCAGTTTTCTTGTACAGATGTGAGCACCGCCAAGTTTAGTCTGTGATTAAATTAAAACCTACCAACAGGCTATGTGATGAAATGTAAGAAAATGGTAGCAACTCTAGACTCTTGCCTTCATTTTCATTTTAAAGTTTTACCTGGAGTTGAGACTATGTCTAGCCCCTTCTGTAATCAGAATGCTGACACTCAGGACTGACCTTGTCAATCAACCCTAATCCCCCTGAGACTCTGCACCTTTAAGCGATGATCTGTACATTTTGTGCACCGAACTCAGTGGGTCAGATTGCCAGCTGGTGTTAGGTGGTGTACTTCCATTAAAATCAATGGAGCGACACACGTTTACACCAGCTGAGGATGTGTTCATGTTAATGCAACTGTAATTACTTTGTACAATACAGAAGAAATTAGTTCTGTTTCTAGCTGTATATTTTAATTCCCACCACTACCATTATTACTTCAGTCTTAAAAAGTTTAAATTCTTATGGGGAGAGCTACAAAGAGGCCTCAATTAATCCTCTACAGATGGGCCTAAAATAGCACCTATGTAAGTAAACAGAGTAGTCAAACATCTTATTTCTACCTAACTAATCCATTTGCATTTGCAGAGCAGAGGATGGTTATGGGTATTAAAGTGCTAACACAGACAGAGGCCACTTTTTAAAGTTTTGTCCCAGACATTTTTGTGGAAGCGAGGCCACGACATATATAACACCAGTGTTCTCTACGTTCCTTACAATGTTGCTTCCCCACAACACACCACTTTCCACTTTGAAAAAAACACATTATGTGCCCAGCTACTCAGGAACTCTTTCTGCTGCTACTAATTCTAAATCATTGCACTTGGGTGCACCTACCCCCATAGTGTGCCAAAGCCCTCCAGAAAGGCATCCATAGCTACTGGGCCCTGGGATTAACTCTTCAGAATGTGTGCACACCCAGGCAACGGGACCTGGTAGAGGGCAAGAAAGATGCAGATGGGGCTTTCTGGAGAATGACAGGGAAGGACAGTCAGGGTTACTGAAGGCTTGAAAGGACAGGGAGAAGGTCAGTGAAGTCCTTGAGGGTTGTAGGGAAGGAGGGAATGAAGTAGTCTAAAAAAACTGGAACAGGCTTCAGATTAGAGTTGGGTGGGATTTTTCAGACAGTTTATTTGCCAAAAATCCAGTTTAACCCAAACTATTCACACATTTGAGTTAAATTCGGCAAATAGTTTTGGCCAAATAAGAATTGAAAATATTTCCCAAAAAGTTTTGTCAATATTTTAAAAATGAAATATTTGAACTTTTCATTTTGAAACACTTTGTTTATAAATGTAGATAGATTTATTTATGAAACAAAAAAGGGTAAAAAAAAATTAGAAACAAAACATTTTGTTTCAGATTGAATTAAACAGTTTGTTCAGCCTGAAATTGTTTTTTCCCCCAGTGCTTTGTTTCAGCCCCTAAACCAAGAAGTCATTCACCTCTACTTCAAATAAGCTTTTGAGTATTCTCTGATGTGAACATGGACATCAGTTGTGGTTGTCCAACACTACAGCTGCAGAAGAGGACTACTATGACCTCAAATATTAAAGATGAAACAAAAGAAAATGAACTTGAATGAAAAACACGTCAGGACTGAGGTTTTGTTTAATCACTTCCAATTTACAGGCCTTGAATTGCTAGCTTTTGGATATCTACCTTACTGCATCAGAAAACCAGAGTTAGATGTCCAAATATTGGCATTCAATTAAATGCAGGCACAAAACTGACAACTGGATGGAGGATCCTTTAAACACTGGACCTTTATGTTAGGATCAAAATCAACAGAAATTGCATCTCAATACCTGTAACTGTAGGCGCCCATAAAAAAGCCTTGTAATCCTTGGGAAAATGTTTTTAGGGGTCATTTGTGGCAGGAGAGAGGACCAGATTCTGGTCAATAACCACAAAGAATTAAAAATAATAAATACAGGAAATATATTAAGTGGAATGTTTTCTAACTAAAATATGGTTCATAGGTTTCCTGGAGATGTTTCTTTCCCTGATGGGGATGTGCTTCTACCACAAAACTCCCGTTTACTTCTGTGGGAGCGGGAGCAGACCCTTATTTATTAAAAGGACCTGATTGTGCAACCCCTTGTTTACACTGGTGAGCCGTAGTTCCACTGAAGTAACTTGAACTATTCATGTGGAGTAACCGCTCACCAACAGAAGGCTTTCACCATATGGCCTTTTAATGCTCTTATCTGCTTGATCTACTAATCCTCATTTTAAAACAAATTATAGCATAAATAAACCCCTTTTAGTGTAATAATACAAATATATTTTTGATTTCCTTTCAGGTCTGGCAAACTTCTAAACTTGTCCTTTAAATGCTTCATGAACTTTTTATTGCTCAGTGAAATAACAAAAAGGCTTTTTAGTATCACATGCTGGATGTTCAGTGACTTTTACCATTTTAATGGCTCCTGCTTGATTTTGGTTTGAATCTCACATTATTTTAAAGAGTCAGGAATTCTGTAATTAGGTGAGCTCTTTGTAAACCCATACCATTTGGGCAGATTAGAATCTCTAAAGTGACAGGCAATGTCATTTACAATCAAGCTGAAAAATACCAATTTAGGGTGTATTGCAATCTCCCTGCTTAAAGTCCAGCTCCCTTTAGCTTTAAAAGACTAATCTGTTCACATAATGGACAAAAAATATTTTAGCAACAGGTAAACTAGTTACATTATTTAAACATTGTCACTGTTAAAAAAAAGTAGTAACTAATCACATGCTGTAATCCATAAGGCTCTGTGAATATCTGTATTAAGTAACAGTGCATTTAGTGGCTAATGTAAAAGATATTGTACAAAATATTCAACAAGGATATCCTACAGTGATTGACTGCTAGATAGATATATATCTATATCTGTATATATCTATCAATGGTGCATAAATCAGTTCTGATTTGTTAATGTCTTGGTTACATAAAATCCAAAATACCGTGTCAGTACGCGTAGAGCTACTTGAAATTCAAACCTATTATTGTTCCTTAAAGTTGAATTGCAAAGTGTTACAAAATAAATCACAAGTGTCAGGTAAGGTCCTAAATCATTAACGTAATGTATGTACTAAATTTCAAAACCAAAAATATTTCAAAATCATCTTTTCCTTAACTTAGCTGCCAAATTCTGAGTTTGGCATTTAGTCTTTTCCTTGCCAAAAAAGAAAGGGTCAGATCCTATCTCATTTAAACAGGAGACTACCTTAACTTAGACTAACTTAACTGTAACACAATGAATTTTCACGATTGTAATTGAGATTGGAATTTAGCCCAGCAGACCAAGCTCTGATATCACATCAGTGTTATCCTTTTGTAATTCCATTAACTTCAGTTCAGTTATCCCTAATTTACACAAGTGTATCAGAAATTAGAATCAGGCCGTTACATCAGAAGCAATTTAAATAAGGTTGGAGGTGCACGGGCAAACAAGATGTCAGTGCAAACGTCAATTTAAAAAAAAATGAGTTAAAAGGATCAGTAGGATAGAAAAGAATAGGTATCTCCAAAACATACGATTTGAAAGAGCACTTCCTTATGCATTTGGAAAAGAGAAGGCTGATGTTTTCTGATTTTATTTCAAGGAACAACAACAAAAAAAAGGTTTAGGGGATTGGTCCTGCTTTGAGCAGGGGGTTGGACTAGATGACCTCCTAAGGTCCCTTCCAACCCTGAGATTCTATGATTCTATATCACTCCAACTGAACGACTGTGAAGAACAGCTCTAATTGTTGCCCTCCCTCAAATGCTGCTGCCCAAGGAAAGCATGTGTAGGTTGATCTAAGACCAGGGCCGGCTCTAGCCACCAGCAAACCAAGCACATGCTTGGGGCAGCACATTTTCAGGGGCAGCATTCTGGCCACCCCCTTTTTTTTTTTTTGCTTGGGGCGGCAAAAGGACTGGGTAAGGACTGGGACACTCGGGCTGGGGGCTGCCCCACAGGGCACACGGAGCTGCCCGCAGGTGTCGCAGGGCAGCCGCCCACCAGCGCTGCAGCCGGGGCTGGGCGAAGCGGCCCGAGCCGCCCAGGGGCTGCAGCAGGGCGGCCAGGAGCAGCAGCAGCAGGGCCATAGAGGGGACCGGTGCCCAGGGTGCTGTCATGCAGGGCCTGCATCCCGCTCCCTCTGGGGCTCCGCTCCCTCTGAGGCTGTCCTGCCCAGGCTCCTCAGCCCCCTGCCGGAGCGATCCCCCCGGCTCTGCCCTCCTGGGTCCCGGCCAGTCTTGGAAGCGGGAGCTCCAGCTGGAGGGACCCTGGGCTGAGACACAGCCTGGGAGCCCCACTGCTTACCCTGACCCTGCCAGTGCCGGACAGGCTGGAGGTGAGGGGGGAGCAGGCAGAGTCAGCACTGGTGGGGGGGGGAGACCCGGGCTGGGGCGGCAGGGGGTGCGGGTGAGGGAGGGCACTGGTGGGGGGGTGAGAGCCCAGGGCTGGGGCGGCAGCGGGTGCGGGGGGGGGGGAGCATAGGGGTGGGGTGGGGTGGGGTGGGGGGCAGCCACCACTTTTTTTGCTTGGGGCGGCAAAAAACCTAGAGCCGGCCCTGCCTAAGACATTGTGGAATTTGAACATATACTGAATTCCAACTCCACCTCCATCCATTACACAGGTGAGCAACAGGAGAGGACACCTCATTGGAGCCTTTTGGCTTGTGGGAAGGAAAGGAAACACCCCAGCAACTCCACTCCTCATATCAGTGAAGAGGGGAAAGAAATAACTCCCTATTTGGGACAAGATGAGTACAAATGGAACCATGTTCCCAGACTCAGAGGCAGACTCCTTCAGGGTGGATGCCTAGGGAAGAGTGAATGATGGGTGTGAAAGATTGGAGGGAATGTAAGAAGACAGTCAAAGGGTTGGGCTGAGAAAGAGGAAGAGATTAGGAAAGAGACTTGAAGGTGAAGGAAGGAAGATACACAATGAACAAAAGAAAGAACAAAGGGAAGATATGGAAAGAAACAAGCAAAAACAAATGATGCAATACAGAATACTGTAAAGTAGACGAAAGCTAGACACTGAAGCTAGTACAGCAAGCAACAGACACCCCAATACAGAGAGTAGAAATTAAAAATGGGGTAAACGGAAAAGGGAAAGAGAAAGAAAAGCAAATTCAAATAGACAAAGTAATCTGAAGCCCTCCCTTTTTTTCCAAATGTCATATGTTAAAATAAATAATCAAATAATAACATTTATTATCTAGATAAACCATAAATGGCATATAGCATGTCCTCAACTTCTAACAGACTATGAGGAATTCAAAGTGACTGGTCATTCATTCAAAACCCACACATTTGGTGTGTGGAAATGGAAACACCCAATCTTTACAATCATTTATTTCTACAGAGGTTCATCTCAGCCTCTCTTCCTGGGAATCCTCTTAACTCATTTTTTTTTAATTTCAAAACATTTTTCATTGATTTTTTTCTTCTTTCTTACCGATGTCACATTTTGACTAGGAAAGCTCAAGTACTGAATTCAGGATTCAGCAGGTATTTGACATGGAAATGACTTTCAAAAATTATGTTTCAAGTGTAAGTCCTGATCCTGAAAATGCTTATGCATGTGATATGTGTGTGTGTATGTTTGGTTTGCAGGATCAACACCAAAAGGTGTTATTTTCGCATCTGCATTTTAAGCTCCAGCTCAAACCATCCCAGTTCAGCAAAGGACACAAACACATGCCTAAAGTGAAGCACATAGTTAAGTGATATTCTGAACAAGGATGGGCTTAAGCACTTGCTTACGTGCTTTGCTGCATCAACTTACATGCACTAAGGCCTGATCCTGTAACCCTAATTAATGTAATTCTTGCTCACCAGTCACCAGAATCTTCCCAGTAAAGCCAATGGGACCACCCACAGGAATAAGGATTACAGGATCAGACCTACATGTTTACTGCTTTAGGATTTTAGGCCCCAATTCACTTTAAGTACATCAACAGCATATGCAAAAGTTTTTGTAGAATCTGGGCCTTAAACATCTGATTTTTTTTTTCATTTATTAAATTAAAAAACTTTGCAATTCACCTTTAATAAATATTATTTCTAAAAACCAACATCTTTCTAGTTAAGTTCAAACAGAAAACTTTTTGACAGAGAAAACAATGTAACCAAATTTCGTTTAAATGCCATTTTGAAGCCACAGTAAAAACAGGAAAATAAAAAAAGAATCTGATGGCTTATTTCTGGGTTTTCTTGAGTTTTATAGCGGCCTGAGGGCTGATTTTGCCCTGATGTCTCCAAAACAACTAATGAGCTGTGTGTACGTCTAGAATCCTCCAAACACAACACATGTCTAAAAGAGAAGTCCAAAGGATGTGGCAATTCATAGGACAAGAACAATGTCCACTCCCTAGTGTTCAGCTTCAACAAACAAGCTCAACAGCCCCTCTCTCATTTTTTTTCCTTATTTCATTTACCCATCCAGTGGGATCTTATGAAACAAAACAAAACCTAAAAGAAACAAAATAAAATATGAGAAATCATGCTTCACAAAATTCAAGGAAAAATTAACACAAGGAAATAAACACAGATGAACACTAGATTAAGAAGAAGACAAATACACATGGAATGCATTTCAAAATGTGCAAAATAAATGTTAAATAAAAACTGTACATGGTTTATGGAAAATGCATAATTTGCTGTGTCTTATGGGTGTGGTTTTCATTAGTTAATTAAAAATCAAATATTACAATGCATGCTGTTTGTATGTTGAACACAAAGAATATTCACAATAAGATGCAATACAATACAACTAGTAGATACAGACTATGGGGGTGGGCATATTTTCATAGGCATAATTATGCTTTGTTCATATGGGTATCCTCCCAGCAGTATGCTCTCGTCCTAAAAAGAACGGTATCAGAACTAGCACGACAACATTTCTATCAAGTTTTAAATGCCTATCAATGCCTAAATGTGTAAGGTTATCTGCAGTATAGCACCATGTATTGACTCGGTAGTATTATAGGAACAGAGACTATAAGTGGGAACAAGTAATGCTAAACACTGGGAATAGTCCTCTACGTTGAGCAGAAGAACCATAGTCAGCCCTGCTGCCAAACAAGGAGTAGATGTGGGTAGAACATGGACGTTTCTGAGGAATCATTGTCTTAAGAGTAATCATTTGCATGCATCCCCCCTTTCTCTTTTTGCTCTGCTCTGGCTGCTTAGCAAAATTAATTTGGCTATCACACTGCAGTGCTCTTATTAATGCAGCATCAGGTTCCCAGGTGCTCACTATTCTTTACCTTGTGTTTATATGCACAACACTCTACACTGGCTATGCGCTGGATCAAGCCCTCAGTGTCATGACCATCTTTGATTTACTTTGTTATGAAAGAGAAAATTATAACCGAGGAGAAAGTTACCAATTTTTTCATAATGGATTAATTACCTCTAAAAATTAACAGGCACTACAGCATCAATGACTACTGTAGTCCACGAAAGCTTATGCTGAAATAAATTTGTTAGTCTCTAAGGTACCACAAGTATTCCTTTTCTTATTTTCTTTTTGCTGACACAGACTAACATGGCTACTACACTGAAACCTGTAAATAAAAACTGAACTTTTTTTTTAAATCAGATCAATTTTTCCCTCAATCTACCATCAAGCCCACTATGTGAACCTTAATGATGGATGTCTAAGGCTGAGAGCCTTCAGGAAAACCAGTTTTGGATTGGGATTAAATCCACACACCTAATTCTAAATCATAAATACTTCTTAGCACAGCATCATTTTACACAGGCTGTTGTCTGACTGCAGTTGTGTTATTATATACATCACTTTTTATTGTCACCATTGTTTGTTCTAATGACACTAAAACAACCCCAAGGAAATAATATGAGAATTGGATTTACAAGCATTGTATTCCTGCAAATATACATTTCATCAGTAGGCCTTTTTAAAGAGATCTTATCTCAGTAAGTTCACAATTTTGTGAAGAGATCAAACCTTACCTAGACATCAGACCACTCCAAACAACCAAAGGTTTAGAGCCAAATCCTGGTCCGATGTGAGTTAATGAGAATTTTGCTATTGACTTCAACAGGAGTTGAATTTGACTGTTAGAAAGTAAGTAAAAGTGACTAATTCATTTACAATTCATTTTCTTGCTAATTTAAACCTTTAGGAGATAATATCATCTTCTGTTTGGGTGTAGGTAATAGCACACATGGAAGCCAAATATAGCTGCTTAGGTGTGCTACTTCACGTTTTCAATAGGGTGTGTGCAAAATTCCTTTTCGCTGAAACAATCTATGGGATTTAGCAAAAGCCAACAAAAACAAAGAGAGAGAGAGACTTGGCTAATCCACATGCAAAATATAATTTCAGTAGAAGTGTGTATCTCTTCTGACCTGCCCAGTTTCTGCACAGGCACCGTTTTTAACTGTTGTGAGAGGAAGGCTTCAGGCTAGATTGCTGTTCAGAGGATTAGTTACATAAGGTAATGTAGTGATGAGTATCTTACCTCCTCCTAAAGAATACTATGTTATTGTTGGACTCAGTGCTTTTATTACAATTTAGATAATTTTAATCCTGATAATTCTCCTGCTTTCCCCCTTTCACATAGATAAAGGATCTTAAATTAAATTACTGTATTCAGGCCATGCTGCGGGTCCATGAAGAACTCCATAATGCAGAGTTCAAAGCAATATAATTACACATTAATATCACTACACTGTATATTAAAATCACCGCAATTGTTCTGTGGTAAATCATTATCTCCATTTGCTTTATTTTTAAATGTTGCTGTATATTAGTATTTAATATTGTTCAATGATCATCGTTGTTATTGGAAGTTTATTGCTAGGACACTCAGAGCATCTGTATGGGCTTTTTCATTGTTAAATCTAAAGTTTCATTTCAAATTTAACCCCAGGAGAGGTTAAGAAGACTGGAACTGTTTTAGAACTGGCTTAGAAAAGAGATGACAAAGGGAGAATATGATAGAGGTCTATAAAATCATGAATGGTGTGGAGAAAGTGAATAAGGAAGTGTGATTTACCCCTTCACATAACACAAGGACCAGGGGTCACCCCATGAAATTAATAGGCAGCAGGTTTAAAACAAACATAAGGAAATACTTCTTCACACAACTCACAGTCAACCTGTGGAACTCATTGCCGGGGAAGATGTTGTAAAAGCAAAAAGTAAAACTGGCTTCAAAAAAGAATTAGATAAATTCACGGAGAATAGGTTCATCACTGACTATTAGCCAAGACGGTTAGAGACACAAGATCATGCTCTGAGTGTCCCTACCCTTCAAACTGCCAGGAGCTGGAATGGATGACAGGGATGGATCACTCGATAATAGCCTTGTTTTGTTCATTCCCTCTGAAGCATCTGGCACCTGACACTGTTGGAAGACAGAATACTGGGCTAGATGGATCCCTGGTCCGACCGAGTGTGGCCATTCTTATGTTCTCAGGTGCAATATAATATTCAAATTGATGTCTCCTAAGTTATGTACTCTCAGAGGGTATGTTTACACAGCAACTAGACATCTGCAGCTGGCCTGTGCCAGCTGACTCGGGCTCACAGGCTTGGGCTGTGGAGCTGTTTCACTGCTGTGTATATTTCCAGGCTCAGGATGGGATCCTCCCACCTCACAGGGTCTCAGAGCACAGGCTCTAGACCAAGCCCGCAAGTCTACACAGAAATAAAAAAGCCCCTCAGCCCGAGTTCCACAAGTCCAACTCAGTTGGCACGGGCCAGCCGTGGGTTTTTTTGTTTTGTTTTGTTTTTTTGCTGTGTAGACATACCCAAAGAGAGCACCGTAAAAAAAGCAGGCTGCATACTGTGCTTTCAAGGTGGCATTGTTAAAAGCACCTAATTAGGCCAATACTGGGTATTTTTAAAATCATGCCCTCAGTTGATAAAGCACAATTAGGTAGTGGGGGGGGGGGCAACTATGATGCAGTCAATTGAGTACCAGCAGTCAGGAGATCTAGGTTCTGTTCTTGATTGTCACTAGTCTCCGAGAGACATTAGTCAAGTAACCACCTAACCGCTCTGTGCCTCATTTTCCATCTCCATAAATTGTGTTGAATAATGCTGCCCCACCTTTCGTAAAGCACTTTTACCTTATGGTTGAGGACCCTCCTATACAGTAAAAATAAAATATTATTATACTGTTGTTATTGTTAATACACCTCTTCAAGCACTGCTGGAATAAAACTGATTGCAGGCATGTATCGGCCAGAGAGGGGGTGCTCGCGAGAGGCGGGTTCCGACACCATTACACCTTCTCATGGTCACATGGTCCTCCCAGCTGCACACACAAAGAAAATTGACATTGCAAAAATACACTACTGATATGGTCCGGGCTTATTCTGAAAGGAAAGGTTTTTGTAAAGTAGCATCCTTCTTACACACCAAGAAGTCACCTTTGCCCCCTCTGAGCAACAAGGATTCTGGTAGTCAGTGGCACCATGGCAGCTAATTCAGCCATGCTAGTGCTGGGAGTAACTCTGGTATGTGGATAATTCAAAATGCATGGGGGTGGCCTCTGCCAATCCTGTACAACCTCAACCACAGTTCTTTTCACTGGCTATAACCCTCTCTAATATATACCACTAGTGACTCAAGATACCTAAAAGGTCAAAGCAGCCAAAAGGAAACTTCCAGGAGTCACATCTTTTAGGATCCTTTTCTTCTTCTACACATTTTAACGTGAGAAAAGGAGAATGTGACCTTTGGTTGACTGGGATCCAGTAAGTGCCATAAAACCCAAGAAGATATTAAACCACAAATTGCTAGTTTTATTTCTACTGAGGTTGAAGAAATAATGGTGAACTTCTTTGGTCATTTAGGACCTGATCCAAAGCCCACTGAAGCTAACAGACTCCCACTGACTTCAATGACTTTTGAATCTGGCCTTTACTACCCAAATTCTGCTTCTCAGCTAGTAAGCTTGAAATATAGATGCTTCAGAACATCAGATTCTCAAAACTTTTGCATAATTTCAGTGATTCTAACTGCCAAGTGAGAAAATAAGCTAGAGCTGCCAACACAAAAGCACGAGCAAAATGTCTGGGTTGAGTGGGGGTGCTGAAACAAAAAATGTCTGAGATTTTAAGCCTGGTTAAAATTGCCATGTTCATTCTCTTCTCTGCCTTAACACAGAGTGTTGTTATTCAGTGCTAACATTCATATAGAGTATTTGAAAGAAGATACATTTACATTTTTACTTTTAGAGGCAATTAACCATAACATGACATGTATATGTGGTCAATTTAAATGAACCGTGATTCATATGGAATGAACTACAAATTGCTAAGTGAAAGGAAGGAAAGCAAGGGAATCAAGATGCAGTTGCATCACCTAAAAGGGAAATCTTATCAAATGTGTTAGTTTCTGATTTCAAGTAGAAAATTAAATGAAATAACTCATTCCTACTTTTAGTTGCTATTTGGGTCTGTGCCACTGCTTCAAAGAGCAGTGTTGGCTAGTGCTGCAGCAAAGTGAGGACAAAATGTCACCTCATCTTTATTGGAAAGCAAGGAGAGGCTCGTGGACGGATTTCTGTAAAATGGTTATGGGCCTGTTTCATCATAACGATGTCTACATAGCAGAAGCAGACAAAGTAGTCTGAGGAAGCCTTTCCTTATTTCAGGATTGTGTGTGCATTGGGCTCAGGATGGCTTTGTGTTTCAATAAATAGCCCGGGCTCAAACACAAGTGTTTTAAATTCAAAATACAATAGTTCCAATTCCCTCCCCACCTTTACAAAAAAAAAAAAAAAAAAAAAAAAAAGCACTACCTCTAACAGTGTTTCTCTCTCAGGATACTGTAATACAGTGATGATTTAACACTCATACTATTAAGAACACTTATAATACTTTACACTTGCAACATGTACTGCTTTTACCAAAGAATGCAAACATTAATTCTCACAACAACCTCTGAGGCAGGGGCCAAACTAAACCCTCATAACTAAACCAAGCATTCTAGAGGCTTGGAACACAAAACTGGATCTGAATTTCACATTAGTCCCCATCCCTGGGCTGAACCAAAACCCCAGATCTGAACACCCTTGAATCACAGAGGGTGGGAAGCTGCACTGGGGTTCAAATTGTGAGAGTCCAACCCATTTCTAATTATTATATTCACTTTACTTCTGAGGAAACCAAGGCAGAGAGCCATTGAATGACTTGCTCCATATGGTCTAACATCAAGTAAATGGTATAACTGAGAATAGAAATCAAGAGTCCTGCTCCCAGGATTGCTCTGCCTCTGAAGACAACATGTTATAACACTACAATATCATATGTTATAAGACTGAGGGCTACTTAGGGCCAAATTGAAATGACAAATTATACCTTTCCCCTGTAATTCATCAAAACATTCCCAAACTTAAAATGTTTCTTTCCCATCACTACTAGTATTTCTTCTACTGCTTGAGTTTATGCTCAGTACAGATGGACACGCAGTTTATCATTTCAGGGATACTGCCACCTGTGTGAGATTTGCAAATGGTCTTAATAAAACTGGAGCTATTAACATTACTGTTGTAGGCAGCATTCAATCTATTTAATGGTTTGGGTCATTGATCCACAAGTTCATAAAACTAGCAAGGGTGGGGGTCAAACAAAATTATATGTACTTTAATAAAAGCACCCTATAAAGCTGATCTCAATATAAAATGAATTAGGAGCAAAAGGTAGTAAAATTTGACCCACTTACTCAGCAGATCTGAGAGTGAAAAGTAGGTAGGGTTAATGGTCCCCTGCCCTGCCTACTATGAACACTAAATATCTAAATGTAGTTTACAGAGGCTTCATATGTTAGAAAGGGTCTTTTATTCCATTCCCTTGCACTGACACCTTGAAAAGTGTGTTCCTTTTCTAGGCAGTGGGCAGAAGGGAAACAAAGCGTGCTCAGCATTCTTAAGGAGAATATAGTGTGTTTCCCAAGAAGAGTCATTACTCACGTATCTTCCAGTGCCATGTCCAATAGACATTCACTTTTACTGCTGATGTGCTTGTTCTGATTTCTACTGAGAGTCAAGGACATTAAAAACTACAGCTCAGACCACTTGCTTTCAGAGCTAGACAGTAGGCAAGTTTTGCACAATTTATAATTCAGGCACAGGCAAGAAAGAGGATACATAAGCAACTGATGCTGAAGGCGTTGCAGTAAACCTCAGATATATCTAAAACACAGACACATCTAAAACACAGACACACACCCCAGCAGAAGGCGACGGTGTAAGGAGCCTACACACCCATGCAGGAACTGCTCAGAGTGACAGTCCTTGCTCATGTTCAGTCACAAGGCTGGTGAGGTCTAGCACCACTGCAAGAAGTGGGCATTAGGTCCAGAAAGGGCAGGGAGGGCTGTACTGATCAGCAGAACTGGTCCTGTTCAGCGGCAGGAAAACGAGTGCATTCTGCACCCAGTCCCAGGGCTGCACAGTGGCCACACTCTTCTTCCACTCATAAGGACATTTTGATTCACCAAGACACAATGGCCCTCTGAGCTCTCACTGTGGTTAGGCAGTACTATCATGCTACCTCCTACTGCAAACTTGAGGATATTGCTACAACTAAAAGGTCATCCATCCTGTCTCAGAGATCAGCTTGCTTAGGGAGGTTGTGGAATCCCCATCACTGGAGATATTTAAGAACAAGTAAGACAAACATGTCAGGGATGGTCTAAGTACACTTAATCCTACCTCAGAGGAATGGACTTGATGACCTCTTGAGGTCCCTTCCAACCCTACAATTCTATGATCATGGAATGTCCCATTGATTCCTGATATTCCACCAGAATACTTTAGACTTAAGAAAGAATTGTGGTTTGTATGTAGCTTGTACCTGTTATTACTTTTTCTGTGAACTATCCCATTAAATTTATAAGGACTGGGCCTCTGCAGGGGCATATGCCAATTTGTAAGGCAGACTGGATGCAGCACATTTCAGAGAACACACACACATACACACATCACTCCCTTTCTCTCTCTCTCTAACAAACACTTTACTTCTGTTCTTTCTTATTTTGTTGCTTTTCATAATCTAAAATAAAAAAGCAACCCAGATTGAAAGTATCAGGTTGCTTCTTGTGATTAGAAAAGATATCATGAGAATTCTGAGAATAAGCATTCATCCAAAACAAGAAAGAGAGGAATTGAAGAGATGAAATACTAAAAAAAAGGAAAACCACAGAAAAGGTAAAATAGACATTTAAAGAAATATGGAAACTTTTTAATTGAGAGAACTGAACAGTATGGTATGTAAATGCTATAGAAGACAATGGGAAAAAAATCAATGGTTTTAACACTGGTGTGAATTCCCAATTCACAGAAAAGAGCCTAAAAGTTACTCACTGCATAGACATTTCAAAACCAGAACCTCTACAGATTATCCCACCCTTCATTTGAGTGCCTAAGAAATCAATCAATACTTCAAGGAATGTTCTCTTAGAGCTTTCAGTAGTCCTTGAAAAGTCAAAGCTGTTAAGGAAAGGGGCTGTTTACCTTCTGACATCCCAACCATTTGTGTTTAACATTCAAATCGATGGGCATATTAAACACACAAATGCACTACAACACAGATGCAGCTTTGACAGGTGTCACTTTACTTCAGTATAAAAGGAAAATTGCAGCACATGAAGATACAGCGTAATTACGTCTCACTCTCATGAAAAACAGAGTAATTCCTGTGTTAGAAACTATTCAGTCTCTCTCTACCTGAACAGCTGGGCCAATTCTGCCATCAATCTGGTGAGCGCAATTTCCACTGAGATCAATGGGAATTCCAGACATACAATATATGGCCTTCAATCTGCAATTGCCAACCCAGGACATTCCTAGAAGTCGGAGTGAAGGAGTTGATATTTTTTATTTTGGTACACTCTGAATAGCTATGGAATTACATACCATTACCACATTAATATACAGCAAGATTATTATTCTTCATGTTGTATTACAATGATCAAAGGAATTTATATTAATACCGTTTTTCCAATTGTGATTGAGTAATCCTCATACTTTCTCTCAATAACATTTTACTATTATAAGTCTATGAAGTCTGAATGACACTTATAATTGTAAAATGCATATGCTAATCACTGATTGCTCCTAACATTTTGCTCGTAACAGCTGCTGGCTCTTCTACTTGTATTTCATTCACTTTTTCTGCCTACAGAAGACCCTTACTATTCATTCAGTTCCATTTGGCAGTCAATACACTCACCACAAGGATTGATTTAGGATGGATAACTTCTCCTCTATGTTCTTCTGTTTCTCCTGTTTATTTCGACTGTGAGCCCTTTGGGGCAGGGACTGTATCTCACTTTGTGACAATACAGTGCCAAGCACAATGGGATCCTGGTCTCAGTTGGGGCCTCTAGTGTCATACAGTTAATAACAATAACAATTTTCAAATGGTCTCGTTCCAGAGTGGCTTCTTTCCTCTCCTTTCTCCTGACTTCCAGGAGGCAGGAGACTGGCCAGAACAGCCTGGAGAAGCTGATCTGTACTCCTTTTGCTATAGCTTAGCATGATCTATTCAGCAAAACCGGCATTTGATTCACCCACCTCTAATTGCTGTTTTAATATAACCCAGGATTTGGTTTTTTACCCCATAGACTGCCTTCTGATAGAATAATAAAGAAAGAGCTTCTGCCAAGAAAATATTTCACTTTTTTTGGAAAAAGGAAAACACTCTTACTTCTCCCTTGCTAGAGATCCTACTGGACCAGCAACTCTATGAAGATTGAAAGAATCATAGGAGAAGCATAAACTGCAGAGCAGCCTTTCAATACCCCTTATCTGTATTAGCTCCTCCTGTAGGAGAACATGGGGGCTCTGGGGAAGGAAAGTCTTCATAAGAATCTCCTGGAATACCACCCCTCTCATTCTATTGGGGCAAGATTTACATCCCCAGGATAGTCAGCAGGGTTCACCCACAAACCTGGTGGATCTTGGAAGATCCACAGGCAGACAGGGATAACGGCATCAAGGCTCTGAGGCTTTGCACTGGCTCTGGCCCCTAATGACCTTCTACCCTTCTCCCAAGGCAGCAATGCTATTTGAAGCTGCTCCCCCACCAGACACACCACTGACTCTGTGGAAAGTGTTATACAACTCTAGACTATACATCAGCCCCAGAGTTTTTGCCACAACTTTGTGGTGCCAAAGTGAAGACAATGTGTGTCCACCAGCCTGGGTCTTCCTTGTTCACTCCGCTAGTGGTTTCAGTTCTTTGTATGTTGCCTTCTACTACATCATCCTTGAGCAGTAACCAAATGAACTAAACACAAACTACATCTAACAGCTATTTGCATCTAAATTACAGCCAAAAAGCCCCTTCTGAAAACTCTGAGTTTCTTGTGGGAGAAAATAAACAGTTTTACTAAATGATACTATGTAATTATAAACTTAATTAACATAAAATAAATTAGAGACTTCATCCTATAATGGATACCTAGGTTTAGCTGCTTATTGCCATCCCTACCAGGGGAGGCTATTAGGAAGTAAGTGTTTAGAGTTAAGGCTATCTTCTTATTTAAAACTAATTACGTCCCTGCGACAGGAGCTATTGGGCTTCTTATCCACACATATTGACACGGTGAATTCTTTTCAAAATGTCAGTGTTTGTCTGCCGCCATTCATGGGAGAGCACCAGTACCAGGCATGTATCTTTCTGAACTGCATGAAAAGCACAAGCGTTAAGCCCTCTGCCTCTGTTAATGCATTTGGAGCAAACTCCTGTTCCCAGCACACAGCCAAAGATATCTCCCTGCAGGCAATCTGGAGGGAAGGGATCTGGAAGGAGCGGAGCTATCATAGGTTGCTAATGCACTACTGCAGGCTCAGGGCTACAGGATCCCCTGTGCCTGGTGCACTTTGTTTCCCCAGGGAGAATGACCTTACATTCTAATTAAAGCCAAAGCAATAACAGAAAACATGTAGGGTGCTGTAGGAAGAGGGGGCAGTGATTTGATAGATGGCACGACCCTCTGGGTCAGTAATGAGCCAATGCCCTAGGTCCACACCAGCTCCATGAGTTTTTTCCAATGAGTACACACATCAAACCAGATCCTTAAGCCTCTCTAAACTGCTCCAGTCCTTAGACTGCCAAGCACCAGGCCAATCCTACTTTGCAACAGAGAGCAAGTTAAGCATCCCAGAGTTTGCTAATGTGCAACAGTGCTCCAGCTATGCCCCCTACACTAGGGACTGCAAAGGGACATATGTGGATTCCTTTATGTCAGGAGATTCCTCACCTGGCCAGTTATGCTTTATGGCCATATGTGCTGGCATGGCAGAAAGGAGCCATGGTGGAGCCAAGGATCAGATTCCAATCTGCCAACATACATTCCTCCTTCACTTCCTTTCTGAAGGGTTAGCCTTGCTTGGAAAAAGTCGGAGACAAACAGTGGTGTGAATGGCTATAATTGTGTGTGTGGATACAATCTGTGATAGAGCCCAAATGATAGTTAGCATGCCGAAATTTCTCTTGTGCAAACAGAGCATTTTAGTGCTTTTTCTGTGTGGCATTAGGGCCCAATCCAGCACTACTGAAGTGAAGGAAGATGTTGTCAAAGACTTCAAGGAACTAGGATCAGGCCAATAAAACTTGCCATGTTTTAGCACAGAAGTGAGTGACATTATTACATTATATGCAAATCAGAATGACCAATTTACAGATCAGACAAAAAACTTTTTCTATTACTGATTATTTAAAGGTGCTCAATATACCATATGTAAACATATACTGGATTTACAGCTGTCAAATATTTTTCAAAGTCATTATTTGACTAATTCTGCAGTTTTTCACCAAGTAATTGTGACAAATCAATTTTTCTGGTATTTGACCAAATCTGATTATTATTTGATTCAATAAATCAGTAATAGTAGAACCAATAACATTTAAGATCTTTATGAAAGGGCATTAAGGAAGTTTTAGTTTGAGAAATCTTGTGACTCTAGTCCTGTTTGTATTAGGAAAATAGATCATGTTTGCAAACATGTTAGCTAACGTTTTTAAACACAACATATTTACTAGTCTAGACATGGCCTCTGGGGATACACCCAGCTTTGCTTACACCCAGCGGATTTATGTTGAGCTGTGCACCACTTTGTAGAGCAAATGAACAAAACCATAGAGCAAACTGCAATCAGATACAATCATTCAGACCAAACCTATCACATTCTGCAAAAAATATATAGTTTATTTCACACCTGGCCCAAAACCCTGACATTCACATCCAAAAGAATCCCACAGATTCATTACTGAACTTAAAATGCACCATGAACTATACACGAGTTTAGGTGTATGTGGTTTTTATTTATGCAAAGAACATATAGTGAAATAAAACTAAAACTAATTGTAATATTGTTTTACGTTAAGACAGCTGCTCTAAGATGAAATTATTGAGTAGTCACAGAATCATAGAATCATAGAAGATTAGGGTTGGAAGAGACCTCAGGAGATCATCTAGTCCAACCTCCTGCTCAAAGCAGGACCAACACCAACTAAATCATCCCAGCCAGGGCTTTGTCAAGCCGGGCCTTAAAAACCTTTAAGGATGAAGATTCCACCACCTCCCTAGGTAACCCGTTCCAGTGCTTCATCACCCTCCTAGTGAAATAGTGTTTCCTAATATCCAACCTAGACCTCCCCCACTACAACTTGAGACCATTGCTCCTTGTTCTGTCATCTGCCACCACTGAGAACAGCCGAGCTCCATCCTCTTTGGAACCCCCCTTCAGGTAGTTGAAGGTTGCTATCAAATACCCCCTCACTCTTTTCTTCTGCAGACTAAACAAGCCCAGTTCCCTCGGCCTCTCCTCATGTGCCCCAGCCCCCTGATCATTTTTGTTGCCCTCCGCTGGACTATCTCTAATTTGTCTACATCCTTTCTGTAGTGGGGGGCCCAAAACAGGAAGCAATACTCCAGATGTGGCCTCACCAGTGCCAAATAGAGGGGAATAATCACTTCCCTCGATCTGCTGGCAATGCTCCTACTAATGCACTAGTCCATTAGGTATACATAAAAACAATATAGTCTTTGGTCTTTATTCCACAGTTTATGAGACTATATATCCTCTTGTCTCACCTTCATTATCCCAGTCTTGCAATGAAAGCCACATTCGATCTACCAGACAAACTCCTTTTACTTCAACATGAACTGGAATGGAATGCATTAACACTAATCTAATATGAAGGCAGTTGCTTGCTACTGTAAATTCTATTGTACTTTTTGTTTGTAAAGATTTTTACTTGCTTTACTTTCTCTTTTTTCCCCCAGCTTAATATACAGAATAATATCCTTCCTTCCTGTTACTTTTTTAGCTGATCTTCATAATTCACCTTTGATATTCTTAAGGGTCAATAATATGAGTATCATCACCTCTACTAGTTAATACTTTATGTTACTGGATTTGGGCTATACCAACACAATGAGTAAATGAATACAGCACAAGCATTTATTTTACAGCCGTTTAAAACCATTTGTATTGTTATGCTTCATATTCAGTAATTAAGAGATATGCCTACACTGGAGCTGGGGATGCAATTTCCAGCTTGGGTAGACATACCCACACGAACTCTGACCAAGCTAGTGCACTAAAAATAGCAGTGTAGCCGCAGCTGCACAATGGTGGGATGGGCTAGCTGCCCTCAGTACATCCACTGGACCATTGTGCAGCTGTGGCTACAGTGCTATTTTTAGCACGTTACCGACACTAGCTCTGAGTGAGCTACGCCTACCTAAGCAGAAAATTGCACTTCCTGCGCCAGTATAGACATACCCCCAGGATGATTTTGATCCAGGGCATCTGCATCACCTTCAGTTATGAATTTGGCTCATAATGCTTAAATGATTCCCAGTAAAGTCAATAGACTAGATCCTCAGCCCTGCTCTGTCCCATTTTTTATGCTGCTCCTTAGCATAGGAAAATCCCCAGGTAGCCTGCAGCCAGTAGAGCTGGCTCTGCACTTACTCCTGGTCCTCCCAACATAGTGGAAGTTCTGGAGGCATGGAGGGAGCAGGCCTGCAGCACTGCACTCCTGTAATCCTGGCCAGCAGAATGGCCCCAGATGGGCCATTAACCAGCTCTACAGCTCCTCTAATGTATCAGGAGCCAAGCAGCTGCTCCCGGGATCAAGGAAGCACAAAAGTAGCACAACATTACCACTAGCCAACCTCTCTGGGACTTGCACCAAGTGTAGCTCAGCCAGAGCTGATGGTGAGCCATAATGATTATACATAGAAGACTTGCAAGATCAAGCCTGTAAGGCCAAAATTTCAGACACCAGTGCTAAGCTGTACTTGCAAAGGAACACATGTGCCTGTTGTGTTCAAATGGGAAAGTACATTAGCAAAGAGTAATTTTGAGCAAAACTCTTTGATCATCGCATGCAAATGTGGCATTTCTATGCCCAACTGACACAGACATATTTTGCAGGCACCACTTGGGGACCAACGTCTGAAAATACTGCCCTTAAGCTTAATCAATAATAAATAAGAAATACATGGAAAGCTAGCCCATACAGCTATATAGCGCTCTATCCTATTCATGAACATACAGTCTGGATTATATTCTTGCAGACTTTGTATAGCTATACATACAACACCCATTCATGAGAATTAAGCCATTTTTTCCTTAGAAATTATATTAACATTAAGGTACTGATTCCACATAGAAAAATAGATTTTCTATTACCAACATTTTATGAACAGCATAAAATCAATACAGAGCATATAAAACTTGTTTGAACCATATTAAATATAACGTTAGTAGAATGAATAAAGCAAACTGTGTATTTTCTTTGACTGATTAAGGGTTATGACCCATTGCAAATTTGGATCTGCCTTGTTTAACAGTCATGATTAACTGTGCTCATAACGTCCTACAATATAGCTGAACTCCAGCAGCTCACTTCAGAAATTATTATGATAACTCAGAATTATGTCAAAACTGAAGAGCCTTAGACTGTCTGGATTTTTCTCGGTCTTTGTGAACACTTCTGCCTTCTCCAAGGAAGCTGAAGAAATAAATTATTCCTTCATTTTCTTCTCTATTCCTTGTCCAACTTACAATATATTGCACCAAATTCTTTGCTGCTGTAAACACATGAAACTCCACGGAAGTCAACTGAGCAGCAACCATTTACACCAGCAGAGGATTTGGCCAATTCACAGTATTTGTTCAGCTGCGTCCCCAAATGTTCCACTTCTGTCTCAGAAGAAAATGTATATATATTTTTTCAGCTTGGGTTAAATTTTAGAAGTAATTTCTTAACCATAACACTGAGATTTTAAAAAGCAGATCCAGCTTAAGCATGACCTTAACTCACGTGACAATGAGCATTCTTACTTGTTTTTAATCAAAATACCACATCTATATTTCATTGGAAATTTTAGATAACAAATACCACGGCTAAGAATATATTCTATGACATTCCAAGCAGAAGCATAATTAAGATACTCTTGTGCCATTTTTTGCATTTCTCAGAATAGGAAAGCTACTGTAGATGCAGACAGGTTTTCATCTCTATTGGATCACTGTTTCTCTGCCTGGAATTAAACTATTGATTCTGGGTCTACCCTTAAGATTCCAACACAATTGCAAGAAGTGAGATGGTGATTCAATAAGTGGCAAACTTCTCAGTATTGGCCTATATTGAACCGATGTCCTAATAGGTTTGGAAAAGTTCAGATAACTTCTTAGCAGTAGTTGTTCGGGGGTTCCTCCCACCTCAAACTTGCAGCTCTGGAAGCAGAAATGCCCCAAATCTGTACCAAACACTATTCTCAGTATGGAATTAGGAAGTACTGCAGCCCATTCTTGTGCAAAATTTCCAACTCAATTTTACAAACCTTAGAAAAATTAAATAGCTCAGATAAGCATCCAGATTTCTGTGATTTGCTCGCTACCAGGATTTCAAAACTGGACAGGTTTTCCTATGCATAATATAGCCTTAAGTCCAAATCTGACTATGATAAAAAATATCAATGACTAATTTCAATTCCTCAGAAATTAAATCTTCCAAAATATTTGTAGGTTTTGGTGCAGAAAGCTAAGGAGGGATGATCAGCAGAACAAGGAAAACAATGAATGATGACCTTGAAAGAGAAGTATTGATTGGGTTTTGTCTTGTGAACAGAGAGAAGTGAAACTGAAACCGACCATCCTGAATTATTAATGAATTCCAGTAGCATACTCCTAACTCCATTTCTATATGCATTCAAGTAAAACCTTTCCCCAGACTTCCTCCCATAAACACACACATATACTTCTCATGAAAAACACACCACATGCTCATCCAGGAAGTCTTAAAATGCATCTAGGCAGCAACTTGAAATTGTGCCTTATTTCATTTTGCATATTTTTAGAGTCTCTTTTGTAAAATATTATGTTTAGAAAAAGTGTCAAACAACTGATGTGTGCAATTACATATCATACTGACTAGTTCCAACTGATGAAGAAGAGGATATGCCAGTCTTTGAGCTTTTTCATGTGGCTGGGAAACCTTGGAATCAGACATTCCATCCAAAACCTTACAGCTTTTCTTTAAAAAATTGGCTCTCCACTGAGGAGGATACTATGATGAGAAGATGATCCAAACAGTGGCATACGTTACATATCAGGAAAGTCAATGGAAGCGAGTGTAATTTGGAGTAGTTTATGCACTAAGATAGTGTGGAAGGGCGTGGTGAGGAGCAGGAAAACAGATGGGGTATATTAAGGTGCAAGATAAGTTTCCCCTAATTTACCTTACACATTACTACATTCTTCTTTGGGCAATTTTCTGCTGCTATCCCTCAAGTAAACCCTTCAATTCTTCTTCTAAATTCTCCTCTTCTTGCCACTCAGAGTATTCCCAAACATTATTCTTTATTTACTTTCCTTTATTCTTACAAGTAAGTTTAGCTATTAATTCCACATCATGCACTCCAGGGGAAGCGTCATCTTTTAAGTGTTCATTATTGGTTTGACTAACCCTGCTTCATAAACTGACCATGTTGCAGAATTACTTCTGTATCAGAAGAACAAAAGAACATACAAATGGCCATGCTGGGTCAGACCAACAGTCTATTGAGCCCAGTATCCTGTCTTCAGATAGAGGCTGGTGCCAGATTGCTCAGAGGGAATGAACAGATCAGGGAAATTTTTGCATGATCCATCCTCTGTCATCCAGTCCCATCTTCTGGCAATCAGAGGCTTAGGGACACCTGGAGCATGTGGTTGTATCCCTGACCATCTTGGCTGATGGCCACTGATGAATCTATCCCCCATGAATTTATCTAATTGTTTTTTTAACAAAGTTATATTTTTGGCCTTTACAACATCCCCTGGAAATGAGTTCCATAGCTTGACTGTGTGTTGTGTAAAGAAGTACTTCTTTATGTCAGTTTTAAATCCGCTGCCTATTAATTTTGCCAGATGACCCCTGGCTCTTGTGTTATGTGAAAGGGTACATAACACTTCCTTATTCACTTTCTCCACACCATTCATGATTTTATAGATCTCTATCATATCTGTCCCTTAGTCATCTCTTTTCTAAGCAGAACAGTCCCAGTCTTGTTAATCTTCACACATACAGAATCTGTTCTATAGCCCTAATCATTTTAGTTGCCCTTCCCTGTACCTTTTCCAATTCTAATACATCTTTTTTGAGATGAGACAACCAGAACTGAACTCAGTATTCAAGGGTGGGCATATCATGCATTTACATAGTGGCATTATGGTACTTTCTGACTTCTTATCTGTCCATTTCCTAATGGTTCCTAACATTCTGTTAGCTTTCTGGATTGCTGCTGCACATTAAGCAGACGTTTTCAGAGAACTATCCACAATGATTCCAAGATCTCTTTCTTGACTAGTAACAGTTTATTTAGACCCCATCATTTTCTACATATAGGTGGGATTATGTTTTCCAATGTGCATTGTTTTACACTTATCAACACTGAGTTTTATTTGCCATTCTGTTGTCTGGTCACACAGTTTAAAGATATCCCTCTGTAACTCTTTGCAGTCTGCTTTGGACTTAACTATCTTCAGTAATTTTTGTATCGTCTGCAAACTCTGCCATCTTACTGTTTACCCCCTTTCCAGAACATTTATGAATACGTTGAACAGCACTGGTTCCAGCACAGGTCCTTGGGGGACCCTGCTATTTACCCCCTCCATTGTGAAAACTGACCACTTATTCCTACTCTTTTTTTCCTATCTTTTAACCAGTAACTGATCCATGAGAGGACCTTTCCTTTATCACATGACTGCTTACTTTGCTCAAAAGCCTTTGATGTGGGACCTCGTCAAAGGCTTTCTGAATGTCCAAGTACCCTATATCCAGTGGATCACCCTTGTCCACATGTTTGCTGACACCTTCAAAGATTTCACATTTCCCTTTAACAAGCCATGTTGATTCTTCCCCAACATATTGTGTTCATCCATGTGACTGATAATTCTGTTCTTTACTATAGTTTCTACCAATTTGCCTGATACTGAAGTTAGGCTTACCAGCTAAGATCACTTCTGGAGCCTTTTTTAAAATCAATATTCCATTAGCTATCCTCCAGTCATCTGGTACAGAGGCTGATTTAAGTGATTTAAGTTACATACCACAGTTAGTAGTTCTGGTATTTCATATTTGAGTTTCTTCAGAGCTCTTTGGTGAATATCATCTGGCCCTGGTGACTTATTACTGCTTCATTTATCAATTTGTTTCAAAAACTTCCATACTGACATCTCAGTCTGGGCCAGATCCTCAAATCTGTCACCTAAAAAGAATGGTTCAGCTGTGCGAATCTCCTTCACATCCTCTGCAGTGAGGACAAATGCAAAGAATCCATTCATGGGCGGTGCGTAATGTAGGCAAGGGAAGGCTGTGCCTACCCAGACAGCCACGGGTGGCCATGCTCACGCTCCACCCCAGGCCAGGCCCCTCCTACCTGCAGTGTGCAGCTACAACTGGGGCCATGCTGGCCGGTGCTCCGGGGACGGGGCTGCGTTGGCCGGCCCTCCAGGGCTGGGAAGGCTGGGGCCGTGCTGCCCAGCACTCCGGGGTCAGGGAGCTGGGGCCGCGCTGCCCAGATCTCCGGCGCTCTGGGGCCACACTGCCTGATGCTCCAGGGCTGGGTGGAGCTGGGGGCGCTAGCCTGGGTCAGGGGCCAGCGGCCACAGTGGGGGGGGGCTGGAGGCGCAAGGCAGGGGCCAGTGGCCACAGTGGGGGCTGGGATCCGGTAGGCATCGAAGGGGCGGAGCCTCGGGCAATAGGGGCGGGGCTAGCCTTCCCAAGCCATAGGTTCACCCACTGCCCATGAATTCATTTATTTTCTCCACAACAGCCTTGTGGTCTTCCTTGAGTGCTCCTCTAGCACCTCAATTGTCCAGTGGCCTCACTGATTGTTTGGCATGATTCTAGCTTCTGATGCATTTAATTTTTTGTTTGTGTTTTGCTGTTAAGTTTTTGTGTATTTTGCTATTTGCTCTTCAATTTTTTTTTTGGGGGGGGGGGTGTCTGCCTAGTTGTATGTTTACACTTGACCTGCCAGAGTTTATACTCCTTTCTATTTTCCTCAGTCAGGTTTCACTTTCAATTTATAAGGATATCTTTTTGTCTCTAACCACCTCTTTTACTCTATTGTTTAGCCATAGTGGCTTTTTTTTTTTTTTTGGTCCACTTACTGTTTTTTTTTTATTTGGGGTATATACTGGATACATCTGATAACTTATTTCTACAAAGCAGGCATAAATGGAGAAAAAAAGCCTTCCTGGTCCCAAAAGGCCTTTATTAAACAGATCAGCTACCTGAAGGGACTCGGCCTACAATTATTAAAGAGATTTCAGCAGATTTCTCAAAAACATGGACATTTTGTTTTCCAATCTTGGGAAGACAGGGAAACAGCCAAATGACCGTTAATCCACAGTATTTTCTACAGAAGAGACAGAATCAAATAGAGAAAGGGATGGCAGGAAACTATAGATATGAGATGATTATTCAGTTCATGAGCAGTGTGGTTGGAGAACTCTTCAAATTATGTATGTGTAAGTGAGAGCTTCTATGGTTGTGTGTGTGTGTGTGTGTGTGTGTGTGTGTGTGTGTGTGTGTGTGTGTGTGTGTGTGTGTGTGTGTGTGTGTGTGTGTGTGAGAGAGAGAGAGAGAGAGAGAGACTGCTTCCATCACTAATGCTATTTCAAATGTCTAGAACTCAGTAATCATTCTTAGAAAATAGCACATTAGAAAAAGGGAATATTTAATTAACCTCTGCTCCAAGGACAATATAATGCCATTGACAGAGGTGAAAATTAGTACACTTGGTGTCAAATTCAGGGGCTTTTCTACAGTAACATGACACTATTAGGCACTATAACACTGTCACCACTTCCAGACTTAATGGTTCAGGACTCATTTAACAAATAGAATCTTAAGTAATATCTGGTACACATATGGACTGTGTAACTGGAAGTGAATGCCTGTGATTTCAATTTATACAGTGTAAAATAGTCTCTTTCAAAGCAGAGATAATCCTTTGGTATAAACTCTGAAATATAACAGTTCTGATCTTCATTGAGATTTACAATTTTTACCCTAAAGATAAAACTACCTAAAAAGATGAAAACATTACGCTGAAGGAACAAGTGAGCTAGGGTACGGTAAGGAAGATTCACTTCCACTGTGCTTAAGGAAGAGAGCAAAAGATGAGCTGAGGATTTATTACAGTGAATGACCACAATGTCAAAGAATATTGTAAAAACCATACTGGAAGAAAGACAAGGTGGATGAGGTAATATCTTTTATTGGACCAACTTTTGTTGGTGAAAGAGGCACACTTTTACACTACCCAGAGCTCTTCTTCAAAAGCTTGTAGCTCAAAAGCTTGTCTCTTTCACCAAACAAAAAATGATCCAGTAAAAGATATTACTTCACCCACCTTTGTCTTTCTACTATCCTGGAACCAACATGGCTACAGCACTAAAAACATACTGGAACAAAAGAAGACACTAATGTGTCTTAAATCATAGAAGACTAGGGTTGAAAAAGACCTCAGGAGGTCATCTAGTCCAACGCCCTGCTCAAAGCAAGACCAACTCCAACTAAATCATCCCAGCCAGGGCTTTGTCAAGCCGGGCCTTAAAAACCTTTAAGGATGGAGATTCCACCACCTCCCTAGGTAACCCATTCCAGTGCTTCACCACCCTCTTAGTGAAATAGTTTTTCCTAATATCCAACTTAGACCTCCCCCACTGTAACTTGAGGCCATTGTTCTTTGTTCTGTCATCTGCCACCGAGAACAGCTGAGCTCCATCCTCTTTGAAACCCCGCTTCAGGTAGTTGAAGGCTACTATCAAATACCCCCTCACTCTTCTCTTCTGCAGACTAAATAAGCCTAGTCCTCTCAGCCTCTCCTCGTAAGTCATGTGCCCCGACCCCTAATCATTTTTGTTGACCTCCACTGGACTTGCTCCAATTTGTCCACATCCTGTCTGTAGTGGGGGCCCAAAACTGGATGCAATACTACAGATGTGGCCTCACCAGTGCCAAATAGAGGGGAATAATCACTTCCCTTGATCTGCTTGCAATGCTCCTACTAATGCAGCCCAATATGCTGTTAGCCTTCTTGGTAACAAGGGCCCACTGTTGACTCTCATCCAGCTTCTCATCCACTGTAATCCCCAGGCCCTTTTCTGCAGAACTGCCACTTAGCCAGTCGGTCCCCAGCCTATAGCAGTGCATGGGATTCTTCCTTCCTAAGTGGAGGACTCGGCACTTGCCCTTGTTGAACCTCATCAGATTTATTTTGGCCCAATCCTGCAATTTGTCTAGGTCACTCTGGACCCTATCCCTACTCTCAAGCGTATCCATCTCTCCCCCCAGCTTAGTGTCATCTGTGAATTTGCTGAGAGTGCAATTGATCCCATCATCCAGATCATTAATGAAGATGTTGAACAAAACCGGCCCCAGGACCGACCCCTGGGGTATCCACTTGATACTGGCTGCCAGTTAGACATCGAGCCATTGATCACTACCCGTTGAGCCTGATAATCTAGCCAGCTATCTCTCCACCTTATAGTCCATTCATCCAATCCATACTTCTTTAGCTTGTTGGCAAGAATACTATGGGAGACTGTATCAAAAGGTTTGCTAAAGTCAAGGTATATCATGTCCAGCACTTTCCCCATGTCCACAGAGCCAGTTATCTCATCACAGAAGGCAATCAGGTTGGTCTAGCATGACTTGCCTTTAGTGAACCCATGTTGACTGTTCCTGATCACCTTCCTCTCCTCCAAGTGCTTCAAAATGGATTCCTTGAGAACCTGCTCCATGATTCTTCTGGGGACTGAGGTGAGGCTGACCAGTCTGTAGTTCCCCAGATTCTCCTTCTTCCCTTTTTTAAAGACGGGCACTATATTTGCCTTTTTCCAATCGTCTGGGACCTCCCCCAATCGCCACGAGTTTTCAAAGATAATGGCCAATGGCTCTGCAATCACATTAGCTAATTCCCTCAGCACCCTCAGATGCGTTGCATCCGGCCCCATGGACCTGTGCATGTCCAGCTTTTCTAAATAGTCCTTAGCCTGTTCTTTCACCATTGAGGGCTGCTCACCTCTTCCCCATGCTGTGCTGCCCAGTGCAGTAGTCTGGGAGCTGATCTTGTCTGTGAAGAGCGAGGCAAAAAAAGCATTGAGTACTTCAGCTTTTTCCACATCATCTGTCACTAGGTTGCCTCCCCCATTCAGTAAGGGTCCCACACTTTTCCTGACCTTGTTGCTAACCTGTAGAAACCTTTCTTGTTACCCTTCACATCCCTTGCTAGCTGCAACTCCAATTGTGTTTTGGCCTTCCTGATTATATCCCTGCATGCCCGAGCAATATTTTTATATTCCTCCTTAGTCATCTGTTCAAGTTTCCACTTCTTGTTTCCACTTTGACTAAATGTTACTGGGAAAATGTAATTAAGTCACCAAATACTTTTAATGGGGTTTTGGTGATGGACAGCTTTTGTTAGGGAATTTTGTTGTGCTGGAATGGTAGAGAAGAATTGCTCATAATGCAGATCAGGCAATGTGTACGAAAAAAATTAAACTGAATGGGGAAATGACAAAACAGTGAAAAATATGTTTGACTATCATGTACCAGACTGTTTGTACATGTTGCATTCAATGCTCTCTAAGAATACAGTCCTGTAGTTGTTTCTGATGGAAGCAGAACAAGGAATTAAAAAACGTAAAGACCTTTTTTTCAGACCCTTAGATCCTCATGTTCTCTTCCCACACCAATGATGCTACAAACATTTTTGCTTCTAGTGAAGCTGTATTCCTTCATTCCACTGATTTTGAATAAACTTTCTATGGATTCAAGCAGGAATAAAATGCAGTGAACTATATATATAGAGAGAGAGAGAGAGAGAGAGAGAGAGAGAGAGAGAGAGAGAGAGTATACTAGCTTGACTAGCCTTAACAGAGGCATTTAAAATCATGTTAGAGATGAAATTATTTTTAAAAATTAACAAAAAGGAATCCTAAGAATCAATTCATAATTCTGTTTGGGATATGGTATCTAGTATTACAAACCAAAAGCAAAATTCCCCTCGGTAATATTTGATGCAGCTATCATCATCTGTATTGCAGATAACATTGCATAGACTGCACTGACATAGAACTTCCACTTATGTCAATGATAATTTCATGCGTAGAATACACAATAGGATTCTGCAGAGCAGAACAGGAGGAAGAATTTTGTCCTTATTCTTGGCTGCACTGAATAGTGTCAATCGCCATGCCACATCTCCATCTCTCCTTTCTTTTTGATCTGTGCAGCTGAACAACAGTTCTATTCAGCCATCCCTGTACATACAGAAATAACCTTAACATGGATGAGTGGGAGAGACCTCATTTTGGTTACTATTATTTTAAATTTACATATTACACACACAGAAACTCACTTTGTTCTTTGAAACATCTGTGGCTCAGTGCTGTGAAGAAGACCAGCTGCTGATGGAGTTTGTTATTTTATTATACTCTGATGCGTTTGCATTCAGTCTTGCGACTGTATGCACTGCATGGGTCAGATTTAGTAATCCTTTGGCTCCAAGTTATCCACAGAGGTGTCCTGGCTAGTGGCCAGTCTGGCTGCTGCTGTGCTGCACGCGTAACTTTGCATATACTGTCTCATCTCCAGTTCTTTTGATCCTGCTGTGGCTGTATGTTCACGTCTAGGCCTGGCCTGCCTGCCTGACTTCAATGCCATGATACTTGCCCCAAAGCCAGGTTTATTAATGCTGAGCTGCAGTTTAAAGTCTTTCATACAGCTCTCAGATGCAGAGCAGTCTGTGACCGCTCAGGCTCTCTGAGGAGCACCAGCAAGTGTCAGAGGAGCCCACACCCATCTGAGGGGTAAAGGGGATCCTCCACAGTGTGAGCACAGTTCTCTGCCACTGGTCTCCCGCTAGACTACAGTGCTGCCTACTGCACTGCAGTATGTTGCTTGTTTCGGCAACAGTGCAGGCCAGGTCCAGCTGTGCTTCCTCTTGGACTAGTGCATCTTCCAGATCCACAAAGGTAATAACCAAGGCTAATCCCTCTCATGCAGTACTCTAAATGCACTTCACCCTCTATGCCCTGGGCCTTCCTCTTTTATCTGCTCTCCTCCAGAGTCCTCTCTCGCTCAATTACACCACTGACAATATTCAACCAGGTTTCTCATACCTCATAAGAGCAGACCCAGCTCTCCCAGAAGACTCAACATTCACAAGTGCTGCTGTTCCCCTGTGGCAGAGGTTCACACACCTGCTGTGACTGGGAGCCCCCTGCACACTTAGCATAGAATTAGGGCTTGTCTACACTACCAGCCGGATTGGCAGGCAGCGATCAATCCAGCGGGGGTCGATTTATCGCGCGATAGATGCAATAAATCGACCGCTGAGCGCTCTCCCGTCGACTCTGGTACTCCACCAGAACAAGAAGCGCAAGCGGAGTCGACGGGAGAGCATCAGCTGTCAACTTACCGCAGTGAAGACACCGTGGTAAGTAGAACTAAGTATGTTGACTTCAGCTACGCTATTCACATAGCTAAAGTTGCGTATCTTAGATCGACCCCACGCGGTAGTGTAGACAAGCCCTTAGGCTGTCTGGTGCAGAGTAAGAAAAAACCCACTTTGTTGTGGACACTCTTGCAGTGGGTTTAACAGTGTTGTGGTACCCCCAAAATTAGAGTGTATCAGACATGCTGGTCAGGGCAAAGTGATGCCAAACCCTGTAACGCTCTGCCCATATTTCCTCCACTGCCAGATGTGTACACAGTCTCCTAGCCACATATTTCCTGTTCCTCTCTTCCTCCTCACCAGTTTGTTCCTCTCCTTGACCTTCTACCACAATGCCAAAGCAGTCCAATGCTCTTTTGCCTCCTATCCCTAAAAACCACTCCGCCCTCTTACCTAACAACCCAAAAGAGCACTTGGCTGATATCTCAAAACTGACCATGAATGACAGGTGAACGTATAGATATCTGTGAAACAGTTGTCACTTTTTGAATTAAGTTTCACTGTCACATCAGGCTTACATGTAATTCCAATAACTTCAGTGGAATCATTCCAGACTTGTATCAGTGTGAGAAGAGAAAAATGTCTATATTATTATTGGTATGACTGTAGTGAGCAGGGGCCCCAATAAGGAGTATAACCTCCATTGTGCAAGTAAGCACAAGGCATGATATTCTGTGCTGTGCTCCTTGGTGGAGCCGCACAGAACTCATAGCCCAGCAGGAAGGGATCTAAAGTGGCTTTAACATCACTTTTGCCTATTCCCAATCCTAAACGGCTCCAGGGGCAGGAGCCATCTCCGGTGTAATTTAGACAGCTCTGGGGGATTCTCTAAATTACAGCAGCTTCTACAGGCTGTCCAGAAACTCCATGGAGCTGCATGCTCCTCCAAGCCCCATGCCCAATATTCCCCTATTACAGGACTTGCAAGGGGATCCTCATAAACCAGCCTTACAGATGGCTTCTACAGTGCTTGTGCCAAAGGATTCCTCTGCCAGCCAGAACTGGGGCCTTTAGTGCCCCTTTATGCCACTCTGTTCCTTTTCCCAAGTGTAAAAGAAGCCAGTGCAGGGTACTGGGCTTTTCCTCTCCTATTCCTGTCCCTTCCAACTCCTCCACCTCCCCCTTTCACTTTTTCTCCTCTACTGAGGAACACTGCATCCAACTGCCTTCCCCTGCTCCATGTTGCTGTCATCTACCATCACTCAACTCCTCCCCATCAGCCTTCCTCTTTACTTTCAACTCCTGACTCTCCCTTTTCATCTCCCACACTCATCCATGGCAACTTCAGCTTCCACATTTATGACCCATATGACCTGTTGGCTGCAGGTTGAATGAAGAGGTGATGGGGAGGAAACCTGCAGCTCTCAGCCTTTCTGTGGCATGCAGACAATCAGCACCAGTCAGGCTCTCAGCCCTCTCCTCCCTGCCCTCTAAGTTCATTGAGCACATACTATCCAGATTTCTTCTCCTGCAATTCCATCCAAAACCCTCTTCATTATGGCTTCCACCTCATGAACTCCACTGAAACAGCTCTTGACCTCTTCCTGGCCAAAACTCAGAACCAATACTCCATCCACATCCTCCTTGATTTGTCAGCCACCTTTGACACCAATGAACATGTTCTTCTTGAAATCTTGTCTTCCTGTGGCTTCCATGACACCGTCCTCTCCCTACATGGCTCTCTAAGATACAGCCTTTTCTATCCATCCACACAGGCTTGTCCAGGTTCTCATCATCTTGTGTCTCAATTATGGCAACATCCTTTTCTCCAGCCTTGACAAATGCCATCTAGCCCTGCTCATATCCATTCAGAATGCAAAGATCACTTTCTTACCCTGTTGTTTTGACCACATCTCTTCATATCCCTCCCCCTTTCTCTATTGCTTCAAATATACACTATTTGTCTTCACTTTCAAGGCCTTTCACAGCCTAACATCTCTCATTCACTATTGAGATGTTGACTCCTGTTTCCAATCAGTCGATGCTGCCCCTCATACTTGGGAGGAGCTTCCCATAAATATCCACAAAGCTACCTCATTATCCTCCATAAAACTCTCTTTTGCCATGATGCTTACAAAAAACTTGACAACAGTTAGGCTGCTGGTGCATAGAGACCACTGCCTATCATGATGACCAATATGGTCTCAGTGTTTCCATGTACTCTCCTGCTGGTCTGTATCCATCTGTTGTCTCTTGCTTTATACTTAGATTTCAAGCTCTTTTTGTTATGTGTTTGTACAGTGTCTAGTACAAGGGGTTCTGGTCCATTCAGTAATACAAACAACATAACATTTATCATGCCTGTCCAAGCTTAATATGACTCATGTTTTAGATCAGGACAGGTATATCTGATTCAGCCCAATTTACCAATTTATCCTTCTTCTCTACAGGAAGGTACTTGAACCATTACTTTAGAGTCAAGCTCAGAAAATACATAACATTAATTGTCCTGCCAGACTAAGGACCAAAAGCATTGCTGTTGTATATAAGTGTAGATCCATTTCAGTGGATCTCCATCCATCTACACCAGTGGTGAATTTGGCCCTAAATCTTCAATCATAACAAGTAAACATGATTTTTCAGGTAGAGAAAACCAAACCAGATGACTTTGTTAAATTGGAATCACAGAATTAAAATTCCCTGTATTTCTTTTTCTTTCTTTTACTACTTTTGTACATATGTTTTGCATACTTAGCAGCTTTTTTAAAAAAATGAGACAAAACAATAGGAATGCCTCAGAACCATAACCACATCCTAAACAGTGAATCATGAGGAATAAATCCAAAATGAAATAATCCAAAATGACAAACTTGCTATATAAAAGATTAAAGTATGAACACACTGGAGAAAGAAGAATATATCTGAATAATCAAAGGATAATAGAAATAAGGCTGGATTAAGTACATCTAGACCGTCCCTGAAGGTGTTTGTCAATCCTGTTCTTAAAAACCTCCAATGACAGGGGATTCCACAACCTCCCTTGCTAACCTGTTCCAGTCCTTAAGTATCCTTACAATTTAAAAGTTTTTCCTAAAATCCAACTTAAATCTCCCTCAGTCTACATGGAGAACAAGTGATCACAGTCGTCTTTAGTACAGCCTTTTATGTATTTGAAAACCTATACCCCACCAGCCTTCTCTTGTCAAAAATAAACATGCCCAATTCATCCAACCTTTTCTTATAGGTTGTATTTTTACAAAACTCTTTTATAATTTTTGTTGCTCTCCTTGGAACTCTCTCCAATGTGTCTACATCTTTCTTAAGTGTGGTGCCCAAATGTAACATAAATGTAATAATGTAAACGTCTGTCAAATTATCAGTAGAAAATAATCCAGGGCCACATTTTAGAAGGGCTTCTTCAATTGCATACAACACCTCTGAGAGCACAGCCATTTGTATATACCAAATCCTGAATGTGCAGGCCCAGCTACGTGCAAGGATATGAACAGCTCAGTGCACATATACCTGAATTGTGCACAAAGGCCCTGATTCAACAAGTACTTAGGCATACGCCTAACTTTAAGTACCTGAAAAGCCCCATTAAGTCAACAGCGCAGACTTTGCTGAATAAGAGCAATGAAGATGAATTTTTGAACACGTAAACAGACACATTCAGATATAAGTGCAAAATTCAATGCTCAAAATCACTGCAAGTATTTCAGCCAGTAAGCTATTTAAAATCAAGCACCGTTCTATTACACCCTTCTCATCCAGAACCATGTGTGTTCTTGGCACAATGTCGAGTTAAAGGCCAAGACTCAGATTTAGTTGTATTTAGGTGGAGGAGAGGGTTTAATTTCCTGTGTTATGCTGGTACTATATAAACAATCTCATAGATGGGTATGAAAGATGACATAACCAACCACAATGACTGCTATTATATCATGCTGGTACTATATAAACAATCTCATAGATGGATACGGAAGATGACATAACCAACCACAATGGCTTTGTCTACTGCATAAGGAATCTATACCACCTCTCCACAGAAGAGGTTAAACTCCCCCCCGCCCCCCCATCACTATGCTCACAGAGCTTTGAGTCTCATACACTAAGGCCTCTTTACACTGCTCTGGCAGCGTAAAGAGGCTTCAGTACACAAGAAAATGAAGCCCACAAACTCTCTATTATGAAGAGAATCTCTGCTCACAGGTATGCAGTTAGATATTTCACCATAAAACCATCTTTAGAGACTAACAGTCTATTGTGTGCAGTGCATTTAAAAAAATTAAAAAGGACCTTATATCAGTTTTAAACACTAACAAGCCATCAGTTTAATTATGAAGTAATAGTAAACATCAAAGGGCTGAAGTTCCCATCATAATTGAGGTTATCCTTAAATATCCCTTCAAAAATTTGTTATAATTAATTATAACAACTCTGGATATTCTTGATATAAATGTCCAATCTATTTTTAAATCTTGCTAAGTTCTTGGCCTCAGTGACTTCCAGGTTTTTTGCCACTCATTCCATTTCAGCTGAATACTGATAATCCCTAAGCCTCTGACACACACCAATACCACCAAGAAATGTCAGTTGACTCTCACTTATATCAGTGCAAATTGAAAGCCAATAGCAGTTATGCTAGTGTAAAGCTGGTATAAATGAGAGGAGTAGGCAGTGCAGAGTTTTTAACTGAAATGTTTAGGGAGTCATTACTGTAGAAACTGCCATAACTTTGTTGCATTTTACTAAGCCTGGAAAAGAGTAAATACATGCTATTTCTTTTGTAAAGTCATAAAAAGGTCACTCTTAAGAGGAGTTTGCAAAGCTGTACACTAACCAGCCATTATAGCCACCGAGAGAGAAAAAATACTGGAGGTATCTATGCTTTGGCTTTTTGGCAAAGAATGTTTTATTGGTGTAAAGAATCAGGAACTTAAAGAACACTGCTATAAAGCAAAGGAAAACAGAGAAACTGCACACTGCACACTATAGCAAACTGACAGTATTAACGAGAACATATCACCACGGTGTCAAAAGAATCTTAGCCAAAGATATGTGAAGCATAGTAATGAGGGAAATTGGGAGGCAGCATTCTCTACCGGGTAACGCACTGGACTGGGAGTCAGGAGATGTAGGTTCTATTCCCAACACTGCCACTGAACGGCTGGGTGATCTTGGATAAGTCACTTTGCTTCTTTGTGCCTCTCTTTCCCCTCCCATCCTTTATCTGTCATATGTACTTAGATTGCAAGCTCTTTGGGATTGTCTCTCTCACTGTGCATTTATAACGCACCCAGCACAATGGGGCCCTCATTTTGACTGGGTCCCTGATGTGTTCATGTATTAATATAAATAATAATACAGGGAAAATGGGTGCACCATATAGAAGAAATAATAGGAATGACTATTAAGAAACATAGCAAACAAAAAAAGACAATGCAGTGTATGCAGGATTTTCACTTTACAGTGATTCAGAGCTGCAAGAGGTCACAAGAAATCCTCAGGAGTCTAGCACTGGACAGAAGTCCTGTATTTGCAACTACTGCCAGCTAAGATGTATATTGGGTGCTTTGGTTTAGCCCACAAATAACTACGGTGTAAGAGCAGGTCAGCAAATGAACCACTGGATCTAAGCCAGCGGGAGACTTTTGAAATGAGGTGCTGCTTTTGGCATATTTTCCCACATGTCACAGTAAAAAGTGATAAGACTGATAGAGTGGTGCTTTAGCAGTTGAGGGAGGGGATGGAGAGGAAGTAATAACGGATCCTCCACAGATGGATCAGAGAAAACGTAGATGCTTTGGGCAGGTTTTTACCTGGAAAAAGGAACATTTCTGTGAGGCTGATGTGATATTATACAGATGTACTGGGTCTGAAATACCCACTTAATGCTCTTTCACAAGGCTAATGGAAAAATAGCTCCTGAAATATACACACTGATAAGTGCAAAAGTAGTAGTGGTATTTTAGGTAGGTGGTGCCACCTGCTAAAACACTAACTGGGGAAGCACAAATACCAGACTCCAGGCAAAAGCAATAAATAAAATACATACGTTTTTGTTTTATTTTCCTTTTGAACCATATTTTGCAGCAACATCACAAATCAAAGATGTCAAGTTTTGGAAACAGAAAATAGTGCACAAACATCGATGGGCTCAGGCCAGAAGTCCTTTCTAAGAAACACTCCAGCCACAGCACCAGTTCTAGTGTTTGAGTGCTCCCAGGAGTAACTAAGGACTAATCAATCTCCATTAACTCAATTCATTGACTTTATGTGTGCTTCTTTTTTTATTATTTTAATTAAAATGACAATATCGACTGTCCACAGCTGAAGGTAAATTTCTGATGCATTCTAAAAGGTGCATTGGTCTGTGTGTGTGTTGCATGTAGGGACATTGTTAAAAATCTGGGGACAGCAAGTGAATGTTAGAAATATATGCACAGACATTCCTAGAGCATATTGTGAATGTGCTACATTCACAGGTCCCACAAGGCTTAAATATACTATATCCAAGGGCGGCTCTAGGCACCAGCACAGCAAGCGCGTGCCTGGGGCAGCAAGCCGTGGGGGGCGGCCTGCCGGCCGCTGTGAGGGCAGCAGTCAGGCAGCCTTCGGCGGCATGCCTGCAGGAGGTCCGCTGGTCCCGCGGTTTTGGCAGCAATTCGGCGGGGAGCACTCCGAAGACGTGGGACCAGCAGATCACCCGCAGAAACGCCACCGAATCCGCAGGACCAGTGGACCACCCACAGGCATGCCGCTGAAGGCCACCTGACTGCCATGCTTGGGGAGGCAAAAAGCATAGAGCCACCCCTGATTATATCATTACATACAATATGGCCTGTCATAAATATAGGTGGAAGGGTAGCAACCTTTATATATGCAGTAGCATAAAATCCCTCCTTGGCAGCTGTACTGAATTTATTTACCTGTAAGGGGTTAAATAGTTCAAATTACCTAGTTGGCACCTGAGCAGAAGGACCAATGAGGAAAGACGATACTTTCAAATGGGCAGGAGGGAGGATTTGTTGTTCCCTCTCCGGATGGAGGGAGAAGCCAAGAAGGTACAATATCTCCTGAAAATATACCTGGAATAATCCATCTAAAATCACAGAAATTGTAAGTAGGGCAAGAAAATGCATTAAGTTATCTTTTGTTTTGGCTTGTGAATTTTAAATATTTTATTTACCCTGTAAAGTTACCTTCCATCCTGATTTTGCAGGTGTGATTCTTTTATTTTTTTCTTTATAAATAACGTTCTTCTTTTAAGAACCTGATTGATTTTCAGTGTCCTGAAGCCAAAGGGTCTGGTCTGTGCTCACATTGCTAAGGCAATTGGTTGGTATATTATTCTCAAGCCTCCCCAGGAAAGGGGGTGAAGAGGATTGGGGCAAATTTTGGGAGGATAGGGATTTCAAGTGACCTTTCCCTGAATTTTTGTGTAAATCACTTGGAGGTGGCAGCAATAACGTCCAAGGACAAGGACAAGGAAAGGAATTTGTGCCTTGGGGAAGTTTTAACCTAAGCTGATAGAACATAAGGTTAGGGAGTCTTTCATGCGGGTCCCCACATCTGTATCCCAGAGTTCAGAGTGTGGGGGGAACTCTGACATCTCCACTTCCACATTTGGGACTAGCTATATCACTGGATACTACAGTATCCAGTTCTTTCTTATTAAAGCCACGTCTATTTTATGCTTTTTATTATATAAACAGACTCCCGCCTCTCTTTTACAATGTGTAGCTACCTAATGTGCATTTACAAAGAAGGAGGTTATTTAATATTAATACACAGAAGTCAAGGTCTTTTAGCCTCAGATTTAAGGGCTAGTGACAGTTCATACAATAGCTGCATAGTGAGGCAGAATTATAATTCTTTGTGGACTTGCATATTTTAGGTACTTGTATGGCTTGTATTACCATAGTATTTGAACATATCACAGTCTGTAATGAGTTTAGTACTTCCCTACCTCACCAGAGTGTTACTAGGATAGTGTTTATAGGTGGGGAAACTGAGAGACAGAAAGAGAAACCAACTTGTACAAGAGCACACTACAAGTCGGTGGCAATGCACAGAACTGGACCCAACTCTCTCAAGTCTCAGGCTAGTTCCGTAACCATTGGGCCACTTTCTCCCTTATTGTACATAGCACACAACGCCTTATGGGCATTAAAACGTAACAGCTGCATCTCTGAGTTCTCATGCATACCATCCCCATTTTCCATTTTGCCAACTGACCATTTAGAGCAGGGGGAGGACACAGCCTGTCTAGCTGTCCATAGTGCAAATGCCAATTAAAGCTTCAGGGAAAGAATTTGGTAATCTGTGGAGGACATGAAGGATTTTTCTCTGACATTTTAAAAACACTTCTCACATAGCTTGCCTTACTGCATATTATGCCCCAGGGCATTCAGCTAAGCCAGACAGTTGAAGAAATAACAGTGGCATTAACCTTTGACATTAAGAGTAAAAATAACCCAGAAGAAATATTTTGCCCACTTTATTTCATTATAACATTATGTTTTTAAGAGTGCCAAATAACTTGAACAGAACAGCATAAAGAGATTCCCCCCAAACACCCCATCATTATTCCTCTTTCCGTGGTCCACTTCCCTTTTCTTTTAATTAATTAATCCCAGAAAGAAATAAAATTAGATCTCATTTTTCTAGCTCAGCTTCTCAGTTCCACAGTGGAGGCATCATTCCTCTCTTGTTTCAGAAATAAGTAAAGTGAGTTGCATTCAATGAGACAGAAGGGGGCAAGGAACAGAAAGAAGAGAGGCTGGGAAAAAATTGCTTGAAAAATAAAAGCAAAAATGAAAGCATGAGATATACGTAGGCCAGACAGAGTGGGTGGCCAAAGAGACAGAGTTGGACTGGTAGTGGCACAAGGAGTTTTCTGAAAAATAAATTCAGGGGTGAGTCCACCATGCTCTTTCCCGAGGTCATAGAGCCCTGTGTCTTCATTTCACCCCACTTCTCTCAGCAACCCCACAGTTATTTTATGTCAGCAACAGCTGAATGATTTACAGCACATTAATCCAGCGTATGGGCCAAAGAGACATCAGTGCCAGGGTTGCCTGGTTGCAGCTGAAGACAGAATTTGGGTATAATTTTTAAGATCAGTAAATGTGAAGGGCTGAATTGTGTGCAGTCTGAGAGAAGAAGCAGTGCAGAGGTGCACCACTCCAGTGCAGGCAGGAAAACAGGCAGAGCACAGTTACCGTGTCTTTGACAGGTGTGGCCTGTGCTCAGTCACCCACATAAAACCAGCTTTGTCTACTGATCCAGTAAGAGACAGGGGCCATAGCGGTGGATTCGGATTCATGAAATGCCTGTACTCCTTGTGTAGGGGGGAAATAAGGGGCTCTCGTGCATGCTCTTACACACACACACACACACACACACACACACACACACACACACACACACACACACACACACACACACACACACACACACACACACACACACCCCCCCCCCCGCAGGCCTTTATTAGTTGTTTCCAGCTGCAGACTATGTAATGACAAAGCTGAAACGCATTCCAATTTATAAATCCAGCATATAACCTTGTGCATTTCTTAAGCTCCATATGAAGACATCCATTAGCGTAGGGGCCTTGCTTGGCCCCACTCTGCTGTCATTAGCTTAAGAAACTAATTCTGTTTTTGTTTTCAATACTTAGGGTTTCCACTATTTCCCCAAAATTAATAATCAGTGCTATTTTTAGCATAATCATTGAATGCCATATTGATGTCTCGTCTGGAGATATGATTGCACTTAGTCAAATGCCAAGGCTGTCCCAGTCATATTGATCGCTAAAGGTGGAAAATACATGTCAATTTGTGTGTCTGAGATAAGGAAGGGTCTATTAAGTTAGGTTCAAATAAGATTTCATCTGTTCCCTGGAATTGAAACCAAACCCAAACTGAACTTTTTTTGGAGGTTCAAGAAATATGGTTACCTTTTCCCTTCATTATTTTTAATTTCTGTGAAATTAATTTAATTTTTGTACTTCCTAGTTCCATCCAAGATAGCTACAGAAGTGGTGAATATTTCAACAGTGATTGTTGTACAGTATTTCTTGCTCATTCAGAAACAGGAATTACCAGAAATCCTGCAAGAAAATCCATTCTTTGAGTTCTATCCCAACTTCCAGTGTCAGGAGTTGAAATATTATGAGAATGGGAGCATTTCCAGACCAGCCAGAAGCAAAGAGTGTTAAAACTCTTGTTAATAAAGCCTATTTCCATGGCAGCTTCAAACCAACATTGCCTGAACTATCCAGACTTCTTGGGCAAAGTTCAAAAAAGCATCTGAACTTTTTTTTTTAATCCAAATTCAATCTCTGATCTTCTGAGATTAACGCACCACTACTTTGAAGTAAATTTAAATCAGTGCAACTTTCCTCTGATTTCACTCTCACTACTATAATCAGAACTAGTTCCAGTGAAGTCAATGGAATTACAATGGCATCAAGCAGCTATAAGGAGATAATCATGTGCATTTTACAGAGTGATTTATAAAAGTTAATCTCAGAATCCAAGGTGATTATTTCCTAGTGATGTGAAATTCAATACTGAATGCTTTTGCACAGCCATAACAAAAAGGGTACTTCACCGTAATAAGATTGCGGTCTTCTGGTGAAGGAATTGATAAGTATCCAATATGGCCAGGCATTACAGGACTTTATGCACCAATCTAATCTCATTTTCCAGAATCCACATTGAGAACACGGGATTCCCAAGGTCAGAAACCATGAAAGAAGTTGACCTGCTCAAAGTTTGACAGAGAAATTAGGACAATTCAATCAATTGAGGAACAAGAAGGGAAAAATCCAGGCCACACAGGAAGGTATTGTAAAAGCAGCAGAGCAATATTTTGAGCAGCACAAACGTGTGGTCCCCACTGAGACTATTCAACAGCGTCTGGTATACATCTCTGAAGTGATTTTCATGAAAGATTTACCAACCTTTAAACAACATGCATTTTATTGTAACCTTTTGGCATTAAACTCGATATAATTAGGCCCAGATTCTGCACCTAAAGAGCACTCAGCACAGCTCAGAAAGGGGGAAGGAGGTGCAAAGGTGATTTTAAGCCACACCTGGGTCCTCCCCTGAACCAGAGGCCAGTGAGTGCTGGGCCAGTTCCCAGGTACAATTTCGAAGCTGCTGTAAACTGCACCTGCTGCCAACAGCCCACAAGGGCCATTCTACTAGCTGGGGATCGCAATGGTTTAAGGATATTGAAGCCACAGCCCATTTCAACCAACCATACAATCTTCACCAGCGGCCTGGAGAGGTATTGCAAAGGAGCTGCTATGGTTTCTCAGTGCCTTACAAGGCTCTCAAGGGGCTAGATCTGCTGGATTTAGGTCTTCTTTGCAACAAGGCACATTTAAATGCACAGGAGAATTGGGGCCTTTTTCAAAAAATTAACTTGAGACCATACGAATAGCCATTTTGGGTCAGACCAATGGTTTATCTAGCTCAGTATCCTGTCTCTGATGGTGGTCTGTGGCAGACACTTCAGAGGGAATGAGCACAACAGGCAAATTTCACTGATCCACCCGCCATCATCCAGTCCCAGCTTCTGGCAATCAGAAGCTTAGGAACACCCAGGCATGGAGTTGTATTCCTGACCAACAGCCATCGGTGGATTTATCCTACATGAACTTACCTAATTCTTTTTTTAACCCAGTTCTACTTTTGGCCTTCAGAACATCCCCTGGTGCTGAATTCTACAGGCTGACTGTGTGTTGTGTGAAGTAGTACTTCTTTTTGTTTGTTTTAAACCTGCTGCCTATGAACTTCATTGGGTGAGCCCTGGTTATTGTGTTACATGAAGGGGTAAATAACACTTCTTTAGTCTCTTTCTTCACACCATTCATGATTTTATAGACCTTGTTCATATCTGCCCCTGAGGCATCTAAAATTACCAGTCCCAGTCTTTTTAATCTCTCCTTGTATGGAAACTGTTCCATGCCCCTAATCATTTTTGTTGCCCTTCTCTGTACCTTTTCCAATTCTAATATATCTATTTTGAGATGAGGTGACCAGAACTGAATGCAGTATTCAAGATGTGGGTATACCATGGATTTACAGATTATATAGTGACTTAGTTTCCTTTGCATTTCTTCTTTTCTCTTTCCACATTTGCTTCCTACATTCCAGGGTTTTTTTCCATAGTACTTGTTCTCACTATGGCTGATTTTATTGTGATGTTTAATTATGAGCTGTATTCTCTTCTGTCTTCCACATAGCTTTCCATCACATCTTTTTTATCCTTTGCCTGCTTTTTCTGCCTACTGTGCTCTCTGTAATCTGAACTCCCTGCATGCTGGGAACTTGGGGAAGAATTCTCCCCCTCGAAGTCCCTCCCAGACTAGGGTGGATACACACCACCCTTACTACTCCAGACCCTGTGCAATTTGCACTATTGAGCCCCCATTTTCTCTTTGCCCCTACACACCTTGGTGAGCTCTTGCACAAGGAGTCTCCTTGGAAGCAGGTGAGTACATGCTCACATCAAGGTTAAGGCTGTACAATGGGATTTCTCTCTCTCTCACTGTGAGCTGTCACTCTCATTCCTTTGCTCTGTTTACCCCCCAGCCCCACACTTCATGCCTTTTGTTCCTAGCAACCTCAACGTGTATGGACGCACCCTCCATATGCTTGAAGCCCCAATCATCCACTTGCATGCTGCCCTCCAAAGAAAGTGTGTTTACATGTGGTTTTAATATATTTTACTTATAACCCCAACCAGAGCACAGAGCATTTCACTGGTGTTAATATCCAGCTATACAGTACCTTTGAGCATTGAATCCTCTCTAGCTGCCACAAATCCTCCTTCCATATCCGTCATTACTATTAAGTAGTGCTGAGCAAAAATCTGCAGCCAAAACTGCATGGCCACATTAGCAGCTCTTGCAATGCCACAGAGACAGTGCATTGTCGTAGCTATCCCAGTGGGCAAGTGGCTGCAGCGTGCCTTTCAAATGGGGCGGTGGGAGGAGTGTGACAGAGAGTCAGGGCTCGTGCAAGGAAGTTTTGCACCCTAGGTGAAACTTCCTTGCACCAGCCCTGCGCTCCCCCACCAGGTAACACCACCCTTCCCCCCCCCTGCCCGCAGCAGCCGGCTCCCCATCCCCCCCGCAGTGGCTCCCCACCCCACTGCCCGGCAGCTCAGCCCCCCGCCTGCGGGCCGCAGCAGCTCAGCCCCCCGCCGGCGGCAACCAGCTCCCTATCCCCCCCATGGTTGCCCCCCACCTGCGGCAGCCGGCTCCCCCCCCCCCACCGCGGTGGCTAACGCCCCACTCGCGGCAGCCTCCCCCCTGCCCGCGGCGAGCCACCCCCTGCCTCCTGGCACCATGCTCAGCCGCTGAGCCGAGTGTGGAGCCGGGAGGCAGCCGCGGCGAGCTGCCCACGAAGCCCTGCTGAGCCCCAGCAGCACGGCAACAGCCCTCGCCACAGCAGGGCTTCGCGAGGAAGTGGGCAGCTACCTCCTGCCTCCCGGCTCGAGCATGGAGCCGGGAGACAGCCGCCTGCCGCCGAGGGCAGCGACATGCTTCCCCCCAAATCCTGGCACCCTAGGCGACCGCCTAGGGTCGCCCAGTGAAAGCGCCAGCCCTGCAGAGAGTATATTGTGTGTATGTGGGGAGGAGAGACAGTGTTTTGTGGGGTAGAGAGTGTGTCAGCATGCTGTCTTGTAAGCTCAGACAGCAGCAGGGGGAAGGGGGAAACCCCAACATCAGTCCCCACCCCCTGCCTCTCTTTCTCACACACACACATGCACAAACGCCTGCATCTGCAGCAGCATTCCACAGTAATGGTTTGCTTTGTCCCGGAGCAGATAAGCATGCCAGCTGTCAGAAATGGAGCAGGTAAAGCAGCAGAAGTGGTGGGCAAAATCAAGAAACACAGTCTTGAGGAATATGAACTAAACCCAATATAAACTAAGCCATAATAGTGAAGGGAAGGTGTGATGGGGTGCATACCCCATGCAGGCCCTGAATGGGTTAATGTGGGCCTGAGAGGCCAATTATGCTATCTAGCTGCCCCTGGAGGGTGGGCCAGACTTAACTGAATATTAGTCCCAGCTTGGGAAGAAGCTGGGTGGTTACTATAAACAGAGGAAGTTCAGGGCAGAAGGGGGCTGCTAGTAAGGAGAAATGCTACAGTCACTCTCTATGAAGAGATAGAGTAGAGAGATTAGGAAGAGATCCAAAGAAGGAGGTAGAAAATGTCCTCTGGGAAGCAGCCTTAAAAGAAGGCTCAGAAGGAGAAAGGGACAAAGACCAGACAGGCTTCTCCAGAGGCGAGCTGGAAGCCTGATTGAGATGGGAGCCCTGAGGAGCTGCCTGCACCCTAGTGTAAGGGGAGGAGCATGCCAGCCCTTGGATTGTGGGGTTGATCAAGACATAGAGGACAGTCTAGAGCAGCAGAGGCATGCTGATAAGGAGGTGGCTGCCAGCTAAGCCCCACTAGGCTGAAGGTTTGGTTTTGTATACATTTTGTTGGACTTTGGTTAAAAAAAAAAAAGAAAGAAACTGTGGCCCCAGAAAGGGCAGGTCTCTGTAAAGTGGCCAAGCAGGACACTTTTATGGCTGGACTTGACCAAAGGACAATGGGGGCAACTGAGGCAAAAGGATGCTGCAATACCACACCCAGCCAGAAGAGGGCATGTTAGAGCAGCAACTTTGTTACTGGAGGGAGAGCTATGCCTGCATAAAAAGGCTTCTTTAAGCCTTATTGAATGGTTGATGGGCCAGGGGTCTGTATAAAGTCCTTGATATGACATTTTTGCCAGGAATCAGTTCATAACAACAACACTTTGCACTCTTGTACAATGCTTTGCATCCTCAACTTACAAGCATTAACAACTTAATCTTCCAAAACACCCATAAATGTCACAGTCCCCACATTACACAGTGTGATGCAAAGGCAGACAGTTTGTACAATTTGCCCAAGGCCATTGTGGTGGTCGGTGGCACTGGAACAATGATGTAAAATAACATCCAATCTCTGGTTGATATCAGCCAGCTCCCTTCCTTTGCTTTTACATATGTGATCCTCAAGGACATCACAGATTTGAGCATGTTAAATTTCTTCCTAAGTTTTATGTAGAAATCTCATCGCCACCATACAGCTTTAATTAAATCTCCTCTGGTACATTTTACTTAACAGTCATAGAAATAAATAATACGAAAGCAATTTAAAGATATTAAAAGGATTGAATCTCACAGCACCCCTGTAAGGCAGGTATAGTCAGCATTACCAACACCACAGCATAGATGGGAAAACAGAGGGATGGAAAGTTTAAGTGACTTGATGAAGGTTACACAGCAAATCTGTATTAGGCCTAGGAAACGAACCCAGATGTCCTGCCTCTAATTCCCATATTTTGAGCATGGTTCTTCTAAATTATTTGGCATACAAAACAGAAAGTGTCCAGAATGGGCTCTTTGAAGGCTTGTTATAGATACATAAAGAGCTTGAAAACCTAATCATGTTTTGTAAATTACAGGTCTTTCCCAAGGAGGAATTACATAAAGCTTTTACTTGTGCATCAAAAGGAGTACTGCACTTCTCTTGTAATCCTGAGATTTTCCCCTTAGTTCATAGGAAGTACAATTGCTTGATCCGGGGTTGCATTCATAGTGAGTGGAATAAAAATAAATTGTATGTCTTTCCTTTTCCTTAACAGTCCTTTAATCCACTTGCTTAGCACATTCTTAACTCTCAAGAACACAAACCAGAATAAAGGATACAGACTTTATTCTGAAATAAAGATATTTTGAAGTCACACGCTGTGTGACTCTGCCCCCTCCCCTCGCCATGCACAGAAAAGTGAAATACATTCAAATGGAGAACACAGCGAGCATCTGCCGCATTCTCTGCTCACAGACAAGTAGGGTATAAGAGACCCCTCTTCCTGGCCATGAATGCTCTTTCCACAGGAACGTGCAAAAAGAGCCTACACATAATTTGTCACATATACAGAATAGAATGACAAAGCAGCCCAATCTGACCCAAATGCCCCCATTATTTAAAGTCATAAATATGATTATCTGGGCAAATGAGGGTTAAAGACTTTTAACTATAATGGATGGATGATAAATTGTGTCAGAGAAGCTGTTACCACAAGTGCTGAATGACAATATTAGTGATTTAAGGCTTCTTTTATTCATATGGTTGTACAGCATTTTTTACTCAAACTAAAATATCATAAGATAAATGCGAAACATGTCACAACCAAAGCTAAGTTCCTAGCTGTGCTCTCCTGTATTATCTTTAAACTGAAGTACAAAATGTAACAAGAGTTTGTCAGCAAAAGTAATATACTCTGGTGAAAGAGAAAGTTTTTAAAGACAGTGAACAGTAATATTGTTTAGAAGATTTTTTTTAACTTCAAAAATTGTAAAGAAGGCTCAAGGTCTGTATAGAAGGGTTGGTGAAGTTACTCAGGAAAAAAATCACCATGAAATAGATGAGAGAAAACATTTTCTTTACCTATACGCAGGCAGACACACAAAATATGAGGTCTTGTTGGACTGATAACTTGTAGTCAAGCTAGTGAAAAAACATAACAGCCTAACAGTCTGTTTATGACAGATTTACATACAGAAGCCACTATAATCTACTCGCAAGAGCTTGAAAGTCCAGCATTTAAAAAACGGCTAAATTGAATCAGTTGTTATATAAAGGTCATTGACTTATTTATGAAATTGATGCATATTGTTATTTGTTCAGACTGCAGACACAGACTTCCATACATGCTCTCCTGGGAGTGTAAAAATCATTCAAAAAGACATTCCCTGTTTAGGATGCATGACATATCTTGAGGAGTAAAAGTAGCCTTTGGAGAGTGTGCTACCAAGCTCAGACTTGAGAACTGTTCTGGCACTGCTTATGTATGATAGGAATTTCAGACTCAATTTATTCCCTTTTCTTTGGATTATAGCACAAATTTTAAAGCACTGACAGCAGCTTCACGCACACAAAAAAATCCTCACCTCAAAGGAATTAAACATATACATGCTTCCCTCAAGTTCTGTCAGAATCTATTTGTGGTTTTCTTAAGAGGGTTTCCCTCCTCACCCCCTTTATGGTTCCAATAAAAGTCCCGTTTGGCCTTTACCAAAGAGTAATTCTCATAATACTTGGGTCCAATTATTTTTTTCCCCTCCCCAGAGTTCTTAAAAAGCAAAGAGCATTAGGGACCCCAAGTATTGTCTTTGCAATGTGAACACCTCTTTGGCTTGTTATCATGTTTCTTACTGCTAACAGCTCCTCCTTGTCTGTACAAAAATATAAATTCAGTACAAAAAACCCCTTAATTTTGGTTCAAATTGGCATATATTTTTGAACTATTTCTGAATCGAATTATGCTGTTTCAAACGTGACCCTCTGAGTTTTTGCCTATATCCAGGCTTTAATCGCTGAATTTCATTAGATTTCTTCCTCCTCTTTCTATTCTCTCAGTGTCATGTTGATACTAATTAATTGCAAAATTTAAAATGGGTTTATTTCCCAGCTGGTCACCTCACTTGTATTTCTCTTCCAATGGTGCAAGTAGACTGAAAGGAGGCCAGAAGTATTCTTCCATAAATCTTCTCAGTAGGGCTCATGAACTCACTCCAGCCCTCTCTGTTCTAGGACTCCTGTGCTCTTCCAGTTTTACAAGATGGATATAGTCAGACATACACCCACCACAAGCATTTTCACATCCTCCAGCAAGCATGCAACCCAAGAAGTTGCACAAGACCAATGCACAAATCTTGATGACCCTACTAGTAAATATATTCAAGAAATTAACAACAGGTTTCTTCAGCTACACTATAACCCTATGTGTCCAAAGGTCTCAGCCCCATGTTCAGAAAATGTACAGAAGTCTAGGACAAAGGTGATCGCATTTAGAGCCATCACCAAAAGAAATGGCCATTACAACAGGGAATGCACATAGGTTTTATCAGATATAACTGCATTTACACGTTTAGGATTGTAAGTACAGTACACATAAAAGTTCAGAGCTGTAGTGGGGAGAGAAGAATATTCACATCTGGCATTCAGTGCTGACTATATTGTGGGAGCTTCAAGAACAGAATGCCAAGCAGCCATATCTTTTAATTTCTGAAGTTAATCATCAGGACATTAGGACTCAGCACCTTCTCATAGTCTAAGAGGTAGGACCGGACTTGAAGGAGAAACAAGACCAAAGCTGGCACCTGTACTACGACACAACACAACTTCAACCACAGTTCACTTCACATACATGGTTGAGAGGGTTTTTTTGGTTCTCAAATCTACTGCAGAGCTATCTTACTGTAATCTGAAAAAGTAACAGCATGGCATGAACACCAAAATGTTCCTGTCCACCATCACCTCTCAGTTATGTAAAAACAAATGAGAAACCCAAATACAAGTTATTTTACAAAACTCTGCTGACATGGCTAGATATAGACTGAGCAATACATTATGGCTTTAAGCCACTGGCTATGGTGCACAGGGAGTATTCGGGGAAGAACTAGCCCAGTGGGAGTTCCCAGAAGCCCTGTACATCAGGCAGGCACAATCACACTAGGAGATCAGGAGGAATGTGACCACCATTGCAGTCTTTGAAAGTGTTCAGCATGTGCTCCCCTGGGTGTGGACAGCACTGCTGGACCAGAGGAAAGCCCCAACCTACCCCTTTGTGTCCCTTTACGAGGAGGCTAGCATCACCTTGAGTGCTAGTCTCACAGCATGCTTGGGTTCCTTGACTGTGATTGCCTCCAGCCCTGGGCCAGGACATAGAGTGAGTTGGATATGAATGATCCTTGCACATACAAAGCCAGGGAAACTTTAGCCCTAAGCAGAGTAGATGTATTCTGTTGCACTTGAAATGCTGCTGATACATGCTATGACTGCAAGTAAGGCATGAATTTCACTCCTCATGGGGAAATATTGCCATACTCCATGCACCATTTTACACTGGACTCGTACCTCTGACATTTGGTGGAACATATTTTCCCCATTTGCGGATGCTAGCTACATTGAAAAGGATCATTTACTTCTCCTTTCTGTTCATTATCAAGATTAACTACATGCCTGCTTTGGGGTTGTTTTTTTTTCTGGACTTGTTTGAGGAAGGGTGGAGAGAATGTTGAATGACTTGGTGATTGAGGGGCTTGCATTGTGTTCCCTCAAGATAACAGAAAAAGGAGTAAAAACCCTTTGTGTATCCCTGGCCTGTATCATTCAGGAAGCTCTCTCTGGTGAATGCAAAATGCTCACAGAAACACTTGGGAAGACATTCATTTGAAAGGATGATTTTGCCGTGTTTAAACACAAATTTTCCACAGTAAATTGAATATTTCCTCTTGGCCCAACTAAAACATGGATTAAAATGCACCACTTGTAAACTGACTTCTCCTCATTTGGGGCCCAATTCCAATGGCAAACCACCCACTGATTTCAGGAGCAGCAGGTTTGCTCCTATTGTTTACATGACAGCTTTACATTTTTAATACAGTATGCTGTGACTGGTGCTTACTGTACAAAATACAATCTCTCCGCTGTTACCTTTCTTCCTCGCCCCACAAGCCCACAACTAGTCTATCTTCACTTGTCTCCCATCATATGCTTAGACTGCAAGCTCTCTGCTGGAGAGACTTTTTTTGTATTACGTACATGTACAGCATCTAGCACATTGGGGACCTGATCCCTGATGGATTCTCTAAGCACTACTGTAACAAACTACTAATGATGATAATGGTGATAATTTGAAAAAAAGTGTCTCTGGAGCTTTGGGCTAAGGATAAATCCAAGTTGATAAATTCAGGTCTGGATGCACACTTCAAAGTTGGAAGATGTATGGATCAATTCAGGGCTATCTTTACTTTGAAGAATGTGGTCCTTTTCTGATGCAAACTTTCAAGGGCTTGTTTACAGTTAATGATAATATTTCATGATTACAAAGTGTAATCTATCAGTTGGTATTTATTTACAGAAAATTAATCCTCAGAGTAAAAGTCCCTACCAGGGACAGACATTTGAGGGAGTGTACCCGAAGGAGTGAGCATTTTAGCTTGGGATCCAGAACTGTTTGCTATGGTTTGCTCACTGTTTCGATTAACAAAATAAAAATAAACTCCATGTTGAAGTTGCTGCAGTTTCAAAATTTTACTCAGTAACTCACAAAGAAAGAAATCCTTACACAAACATGCTCTAGGCAGGTTTGTCGCTAGAAAAGCACTGATGCAATAGTGCAGATCAGACAGGATTAGTAACTTATTGACTAATTTTGAAAATAAATGAACTTTTCTCACCTCTCCCAGACAGGAGATATAACTTGCTAGTAAGGAACTTCTTCAGACATTAGTAAGGAACTTCTTCAGACATTAGTATGTTACTAATATGTTAGTATTAGTAACATCATAAACATGCTATTCCAAGGAGACTTTTAAAATCCAAATGCCAGAGATCTCACCATCCCTCCCTACAATTTGGCTCCGGCTTTCTTGTCCTCTCCTAATGCAACCCAGGTTGCTTCAGCATAAAAGAAAACATACTCCAAACCTTCTTTCAGTCCAACATCACTCTTTCTACCCTTTGAAACTGTACAGCTTTGTCCTTCAGGCTTCAAATCACCAATAATGCCCCTGAGGATTCCAAAGGCTGGGAACCATGTGCACGCATGTGGGGAGGTGTAGTATCATCCCAGGCCGTATGTCTGCTGCTTTGCACTGATCACAGTTCTTCTTTTAAATCTCACCTGCTCTAGGAATTCTCCCCGTCAAGAATCCCAGAGCTGACGGTACATCAGACAGATCTGAATGGCACCGTGTCAGGGCCCAGTCAGAGCCACAAACCATGAATGAGTTTTTATGGGATCAGTGTGGTCTGGGGTCCCAGGAAAGATAAAGGGAGATGAGGGGCCTAAGGGATTAGTTATCACCTTTTCCACAGACCCTCAGCCCAAGAACAAAACATGGTCACCTTTTGGTCCATAGTGAAATACTCCCTGATCACCTATCCTCACCCAGTGTACAAGTTCTTTTTGTAAATACACCTCCTCTAACATCTCCAGAAATGGGCAGAGGGAGTAGTACTGAAGGTTTAAACAAAAATAAAAGGTTCAGAATTTCACTCTTATCACCCCTCAGACAGGGCTGACTGCCATTTCAACAAATACTATTTCCTATGGTGTGGTACTGCAATGTAAACTCTAATGTGACGGTGCAGCACTTGCAGCAGTACCCCAGTTGTTGCAGCTCTAACAGACACCAGCTTCCAAAATTGTACTTTGAATTACCAAGCGTGGCTTTCATAATCCAATGCACATCAGAGTAAATTTCCTTTTTCTGGGGCCAGATTCTGCTATCCTACATTGAGTAACACCTTACCCCATGAATAGTCCCATTGATTTTGCAGAGTAAGGTACTACTAACGGACTTCAGGTGAAGAAAAAAGATCAGGCCAGCAGAGAACAGGTGATTGCTTAAACCATGTGTTTGGATTAGAGGTTGGTTCAAGGCCCTTTATTTCTGTATTTATCCTCCTCTGGCCAGCTCCTTGCCTACTAGTCAAAAGAATGGACTGATGTGTGATGGCACTCTTTCTAGTTTATCATCGGTACTTCAGGAGCAGAGGCATGTGGTGCGTGATGGTCAGACCTATGACAACTAAGGTAACTTATAAGAAACAACACTTCTTACCTTTCATCCCAAACTTGGAGTGTCTTCCAAACTTCAGAATAATTAGCATTATTACTAGGCCAGTGCACACTAATGCTGCAATCCCCACCACAACATACACCTAAAAGAGAGGGCAAGAACAGTTCAGTCAGTTGCATGATGATGAAATCTCTTCAAAAGTAATCAACATTTATTCAGAATAATCAAACTAGGGAAAGTTTTCTTTAAAAGGGAAAAAAGACTGTCAGATCTAAGAGCGCAGAGGGGACCGTTATGTAGGCTCCCTCCCACCCTGCAGAGAACAGAGACTGCATGCCATCCACCCCTGCAGCCCTATGGAGCTTTATCAGAAAAGATAATACAGTCTGAGGCGCTACCACCTCCTTTGACACAGTGTGCCCCTGGGGCACAGCCACTGACAAAGAAACCAGAACTAAAGCCACAGTGCAGCACAGAGTCTCTTCACAGATGGCCCTGACCTCTCTCAGACCCCTCAGGATTCTGCAGGTTCTGAGATGGTCCCTGCTGTGCACAAATCCCACAAAGGACAATGTGGGGGTAGAGGAGGGGAGGGGCTCTGTGAGGTAATGCTCATGGAGATTTGCTGCCCCAGACCCACACCCACAGGTCTGAACTTCAGCTCCTACTTTGGGCCTTGATGTCCCCAACTGGCAGGAACAGAATGGGGGAACTGATTTGAGATCACTACCACTGGCCCATATCTGTTAACAGTTTTTTTAAAATCCTGAACTTCTTTCTTCCTTCAATTCTATCTCCGGAGCTATTCCTGAATATTTTAAACTGAAAAACAAAACCCTGTATGTACTGAAGCAATATCTAGTTTGTAGCTCCTGCCCACCCACCACTTTCTACTCTTCCATAGCTCACAATTCTCCCTCCCATTCATGTATCATGTATGTGTGCACAAGGTGCAATTCTCCACTGCCTTCCACCTTGTGACGTAATTTACACTAAATGTTAAGCAGTCAGAATGACAGTGCTTTACATTCACTTTGTGCAGGTATAAATGATTACACAGAGGTAAGGAAGTAGAGAATCAGGCACACTGAATTAGCTGTTTCTACTAAAAATCTCCATGTTATCTTTTAATGACAACCCCATGAAAAATGGTGCCAAAACACAGAATTCTAATTTGATTTTTCGTTATAACATGACTTCACTATGAGCGGCAGTTGACTACCAAGTTTATAAATCCAGTGAGAGAGCCTTTCAAATTACCTTGAATTTCAAGGACGTGAAAACCTCTTATTTTGTCAATTAAATTACTGTATTTTAGGTCCTACGAAAAACAACAACATAGCACGACAGATCATCTCTAAGAGTTGGTCAGAAAAATGTGATACAAATTAAGTATCCACTTTATTCAATATGAAAAGTCACTCACTCTTCTCTCCCCCGCCCCCCATTTTTTGAAAAGGGCATCTTGAACAATTCTAGCGACAGCTCTGGTACTCTGTTAGGTTAGTGTCCCATCACAGCTTCATCAGTTCTATAGTCAGAAAGTCTGCCAAGATTACAAACCAGGAAACAATGTATATACTTACAGTGATGCTATCTTCATTCTCTTTGTTGGAAACATCCGTAGAAGTGATTTGATTACTGTTATTCGTGGTGTCCCCAATATCATTAGGTGTGGTTTCATAATCTTAGGGAGGGGGGGAAAAGGTTGTCATCATTATTTCAGTTACTATAATACTGCAATGTTTGAAACATTTGAGACTCTTGAGTTCCTTGCAAGAGATGAATTGTTTCTATTTTATCAACTGAGCATTCTGTTGGGGGAACTACAAAGCCAGAAGCTTCATTTGCTCCAGACGTTGTTTTTTAACCAATGTGTAACCCGTCGACATCTTAAAAAATAGCATTTTCCTTTCAAATGTAATAATCCATTGCTTATGTAAAACTTCAGAGAATGGATCTACACTGTAACATATACTACCGACAAAAGCTAGAGTTAAAGTTAAGGAAGGACGTTTACTATGAACCTGGTTTTGGGTGCTTATGACTAAAAACAAAAGACTGCCCTCAAGATTGAACTGTTTTAGCCTTATACTCCGCCAAAGCCCAAAGAAGAGGCTTTTAAAAAAAAATCAGTTTGGGGACTTCTGGGGTATGTCTACACTACAGCTGGAATTGAGCCTCCCAGCCCAGATAAACAAACTCATGCTAGCTTGGCTCAAACTAGCATGCTAAAAATAGCAGTATGGATGTTCCAGCTCCGGCGAAGACTGAGATAAGAACCCAAGCTCACATCCAGGGGGTCAGGTGGGCTTGAGAGCCTGAGCTGCTGCAACATCTACCTTGCTATTTTTAGCACACTAGCTTGAGCTAAGCTAGTACAAGTCAGTCTATCCAGGCCAGGGGTAGAGACAGGGGGACTCGCTCCTAACTGCAGTGTAGAATTACCCTTTGATTTATTTTTGAGATTTTGACAAAAGCCCATTTAGCTAGTTTTGAGTTATCAAAGTGTGAAGGAACAGATCGTCTCATGTTAAAAAAATGTAAACACATTATTCTGTGTACTTGGATAACTCCAGAACATTTTAGGTTCCAAATTGCTAACTTGCCGTAGACTTAATCCTGAAAAAGGTTTCGTGCCAGACATTTCTTAAATTAAATTTCTTCAGACGTGATGGACCACACCCTACCCTTAGTTCCAATGGAGAAATCCAGAATAACTCTACTGAAAGAAGACTTTGACCCAACAAAGTTATAATTATTTGAAAACTGCACAATGGATTATCAAATGCAGGATTTTCCACCAGCATTATTCCAAGATAACAAGGACTAAATACAAAACAAATGCAAAGCTCCATTTATTTCTAGGATTACATACAAAAATGTAAAAAGAACAAGGAGTACTCGTGGCACCTTAGAGACTAACAAATTTATTTGGGCATAAGCTTTCGTGGGCTAAACCCCACTTCATCAGATGCATAGAGTGGAACATACAGTAGGAAGAGTATATATATTGTGACAAAGCTTTGTCCTTGTCTACGTGGATCCTGCGTTTCCTGGCGCATTTGTGCTAGCCTCAGAGGCTCACTGTGACCCTCCTTGTAGCCCTTCTCTCTCTAGAGGCAAGGGTCACAGCCTACTGAGCCATTTTCATCATAAGCCAGCGAGGGAGGTAAGGAGAAGCTATCCTCCCTTGCACAGTCTCTGTTGTCTCCCAGTCTTGGTGATTAATTGGTGGGGAGGCAAAAGCGGGGGGAAGCCCGGGCCCACCCTCTACTCCGGGCTCCAGCCCAGGGACCCTAATAGTATCAGCTATGGTAGCTGACCTTTTAAAAACAGGACACGTACAATTCCCTAGGCTACTTCCCCACAGCAGCCCCACTTCCTCAAACTCCACTTCACCCTTACCTCAGGGCCTCCTTCCTTGTGCCTAATATGGTGTGTACAGCTCAGTCTCTCCAACAACGCAACTTTCCTCTCACAGCTCCTGACATGCGCACCTCACTGACTCACTGGGAGGCTTTTAACTAGTTTCAGCCAGCCCCTGATTGGCTGAAGGTGTCTCAATCAACCTAGCATCCTCCCTGCCTTCTGGAAAGTTCTTAATTGGCCCCAGGTGTCTTAATTGACTTGGAGCAGCTTCCATTTACTTATCCTGGTACCAGGGATTTGTTCAGCCTGGGGCCAATATATCTATCTCCCACAGCCATCTGGCCTTGCCCCGTCACTATGTCTATCTATCTATCTATCCACACACACACACAACATGAAAAGATGGGGGTTGCCATAACAACTCTAAGAGGCTACTCAATTAAGGTGAGCTATTATCAGCAGGAGAAGAAAAACTTTTGTAGTGATAATCAGGATGGCCCATTACAAACAGTTGGCAAGATGGTGTGAGTAACTAGCATGGGGAAATAGGTTTGTGTGTGAGAGAGAGAAAAATATTCAAATAAAATGTAATCAGTACAATTATTGCAACTGTAATTCTAGTGCGATTATTTAAACGTACAGTCAATCACAATTTTTTCCCCTATTTATACTTTGTTTAAATCAAGAAGAAATTTCAATGCCAAAATTCTATAAATGGAATTTGAAAGTGGGGTAGGATCATTAGTATTGTTTCTGTCCTCAAAACTGCCATAGGGTAGGGGAGGATCTGCACTCTAATACATCTATCTGCGCCTGGCGCTCAGTGCCATTTTGGAGAGGTTAACTGGGAACGCTGGCAACATGCTGCATGGGCACTTTCAGTTTTCATGAATGCGCGCATGCACACACACTTCCTTGCTGCAAAGCATCCTGCATCTCATATATTGATGCCATTACTAGGGGGCTGGGTTCTTTGGTACTGTAGCATCTACATGGCTCTCCTTGTCACCAGCTCAACATCTGGTTAAATTGGTATAAAGCAGCCCAGCCAGACCAAGCTGACTCTCCTAGGTCTGCACTATAATAGGCCAAAGGCCAGGATTTAGTCCAGCTGTAATAGATAATACCCATTCTGTGTGCAAAGGGGCTCATTTACAGTATGTTCAGGAGACTCACTGTAATTTCCTGACTTTAACATTTAAAACCTCAACCATAATGTTGCCTTAAGGTGATTTCCCCTCCCCGCCCTTCTCTATAGCTACATATTTGCAGCAGGCATCAAACTGTAGAGAAAGGCAAGGGAACAGCATTCCTCATATTACACCGATTACACCTTGGCCCTGCCTGCATTCCCCATCTGCGCAAGCAGTATGGCCTCCAAGAGGTGATGTGGAGGCTGGCAGTTAATGTCACTAGCACTTTTGTCCTGCCACATTACAAAAGGGTGAGGGTGTTTGACCTACCCCTTCTGAAAAGGGTACCTAGATCTGTTGCTGCATGAAAGGTCTAAGTGTACTTAGGTTCTTGTGGCTATAGCAGCTGGCTTTCTCTAGAAGTGAAATTGTTGGCAATGCCTTTACTATGGAAGCTTTACCCCTTTTATTCTTCTATTCTAGTTCTATTGCAGGGGTCATTTTAAGTTCTTGGCTCTGTTTTCATAATACAAGAACTAATCACAATGGCAAGGTAAAATACACATTAATAGATACCAAAATATATCACAATATGACCATCACATTTTCAGAGGGACAAATTTTGCCCTTAATTACCTGCAGGTACCAGAGGGCAGAATTTGGCAAGCAATATTTGCCAATAAAGTTTACCCTTCTACATATCAAAAGGCCTGCAAAAGAGTATCTTGAGGGACTTATCAGAAGTATATACATTGTTCCATGTGCACATACATTTACTCTGACTCACCCAGTGAGTTGGACTTGGAAACTTTAGGCCTTGATTCTTCACTGCCCTGTAACATTTGCAGTCATTTACCAGTGCAAAGTGTCAGCATAAAATGAGCACACTCTTTGCAAACCTAATAGAATCATTTTGCGACACTGAAGTGGGGGTGGTTTTATCTGGCATACTTCCTCGTCTACCCCACAGACATGTTGGGAAGATTAACTAATTAAAGAATTAATGTTTGCGCAGTGCTTTGAACATGCAAAATGGTATGTAAATGCCAAATATTATTACCAACAAGACATCTTGTATTCCAAGTTCTAACCTTTGGATGGTAAGCATTTGTTTTAAAAACATTTAATGGAAAGTTTGGGGACTACCGTATGCAGCACAGAGCTAAATCCAGAGGGATGGACCACATCCCACATCAAAGGACTTTCCCCACACAAAATCCTCAACCCCACCCAGCCAGTCTGCCTGGCTCAACCACTAACACAAGGCATAAGTGTCCCACTTTGCCTCTTATTGGTAGACCTTGATCTGGCAAGCCTATGAAGTGACGTCTCACTAGTCACCTGCACCAAATCTACAGTCTGACTACCAGAGAGCTGCAAAGACCTAACACAAATCTCTGAGGCATGCAGGGGTGTGTGGAGACACTCTTGGGTTTTTTAATTGAAAATATTTTCCATTCCATCTCCTGGTTAGCCCCTCTACTCCATGTTATTTAAGTATGGTTAAGAGGTGTCCCTTTTGCATCTTGCTCAACTATCCCTATTATTAGCTTTCAAATTTACATTTACCGATCTGTAGTTTAATATCATCCCCATATGGTGGTCTCTCTCCCCCATCACATATCCAAGTGTCAGTATATGCCTGCTCCCTCCTGAAGAGCCTAATCCTGTGAGCCACTGAGTACCCCGTCATGCACTGAAATTAACAGGAGTTGATAGCACTCAGAAACTTATAGGAGGTGTTTAGTACCTTGCAGGAGCAAGCTCTCAGAATCTGACTTTTTGTCCAAATTTTTTTCCTATTACTGCTACTGTGACCCAGGAACCTCTTAGTGCCAACTGGAAAGGGGCAGAGAGGGGATGATAGGGGATTCCTGTTATCCCCCAAGTCTGGTATTTACATTCTAGTAAAGAGGGTCATGTGAGGTCTCTAATAAAAAAAAAGCCTGTCTGGTCATCAATATCATTGTGAAATGTATGTATAGACACTATATAAAGAGTTATGTATATATATACTGAAAATTATGTTCATAAGGTATGCAACCAACAAAAGTGAAAACAGATTGTCAGATAAGAGATGTTTATCCAGCTATTTGTTTATATGCAAGCAGGGGCAACCATTAACATTCTAAGTCAAATGCTAACAAAGAGCTGGCAGAGACTTCAGAAAGAAACTAACAAGAAGAGAAAAATAGCCCAGAGGTGAGGGAAGAGACCCTGTCTAGAGGTGCACATCAAAGGTTTGCTTGAGTATATTTTCGGGGGGGGGGGGGGAAGGGACAAAGGATATGCCTAGTCATCCCTCACCTAGGAAGTAAGTGGACAGTGAATTTACTTCATGGAAGTGGGATCTTCCCCAGACTTTGTTGAAAACACTAGCAAGAACTTTGAACGAGATAAGCTTCTTTAGTCAAGCGGGTAACTTGTTAGTTAAGTTTAGGCTCCAAAGAGCAAGTTATGATTTTGTTTTATATGTAGTCATTTGTTCCCAATATTCTTATTCACTATTACCTGAATGTTTGTTCTTTGATCATAAACTTAGTCTTGTTTTCACTACAGACCAGAAACTAATCCCAAAGTCATTTCCATGTTAAAGCGCTTCTACCAATGACACTCACAAAAACTAAATTATACAGTATTTCCAGTCAGCTCACTTTCACCTCTCTCAATAGCTTATCCCACTAAGTGGACCTATGAACTTGGAATAATTAAGACAAACAATTTAAACTACAAAGAGTCTCAAAGAAAGCAAGAATTAACAGTTAGTATCTTTTAGTTACTGAAAAATGGTCCAAGGACAATAACTTAAAAAGGGGGGAAATGGAAATATCAGAATAATATTGTTTTTGGGTGGGACTAGAACTTGCAGGCTCTTCTACAAGATACTGAAACACATGCATAACTGTAAGCATGTCAGTAGTCCTTACTGAAGTTAATGGGACTGCTCACCTGCATCAAGTTACGCATGTGCTTGAGTACTTTTACACAATGGGGGCCTCGGAGAATTACAAAGATCAAAACCAAAGTACATGTAGGAAACTGTCCAAATTACCAACAACAACAACAAAAAAAGCATTTGTCACTCCTTGGAAAAAAAGGGAGGGGAAGCTATGCTTTAATATTTCCAAACCACTTAAAGACAATTTGATGCCCCAATTGCACATTTGCTAAAGTTTAATGACATGGAATGGAATCAAAGCAATAAAATGTAAATCAGCTTAAGGAAACTTAAGTCATGGGCTATTTCATCCAAATAACCATATACTGAGCAGGATCCAACCCCGCCTAGAACATAAAGGGTAGTTTGGAAGCACTGCTGAAGATGAACTTTCACACTTAGTCAAATACAACAACGGTATTATATAAAAATAGCCAACTGTTTTTGCAGATTTTTCTCCCAATATTTGGTCCTCAAATTCTTTGTGTTTAAACAAGATTCATCTCCTCATGTTGGTACTTTTTACAACTTAATTGTAGATGGTTAGGACCCAACGCCAACACAATTCAACTTCACGATGGTTACATGTAACTGTTGTTGGTTCGTCTTGTAATAGTCTGGCCAACCATATCAGAAGAGGCCAAAAAACATATTACTGTCAGGTTAAAAAGAAATTCTATAACCTGGGCTAAGGCAATACTTTATTAAGCTTGGATAAAGTTTTCAACACCACATAAGTCACACTGGCTTTCAATTCATTATTAAAAAAAAATTGGCCCTAATCCATGAAGGACAGCCCAGAGATGTTAGAGAATAAGTGCAAGTTTAGAAACTGCTCTGCTGTTATGGTACAGATTGGATCTTCATCAGGGATGGGCTAACACATTTTGCCTAAATCAGCGCCAACTAAAATACTCTGGGTTCAAAAGCATGACTTTCACTCAGATGTTAGCAGGTGCAAGTTCTGAATATACAAGAGAGACTAGATAAAAGTGGGAGAGGAGCAAAAATAGGGTGAAAAATGAGCAGAGAGGTGGAATGAAAAAACAATAGAGAGAGACAGAGGGAAGGTGTAAAGAGGGAAAGAGGGAAAAAACAAGTTATAGTGGCGCTCACTTGTGCCAACCTCATTTTTTAATGGGAATTTTCCTCTCTGAGATGTAGCATAGGCTTCCCTATAGGTGGTAAAACATGCTTTTTATAAACATTGAATCATCAAAACGTTAATTAACTTACAGGAGAAAAGATGATGAACTCAATCTCCCCCAAAAATAGAATTTTGAAAGGATCGCAAAAATGCCAAATCCAAGAGTCAGGCCACCAATAGCTCTAATCCTCCATTTGGGGATATTTACAACCATTCTATAGCAGTGCATTTATGCTTCTCCTAGTCTGACCCAAAAGCAGCAGAGAAAGCAGTAGAAAGCTCTATTTGTATTCGTTTAGCTTAAAATAATATAAGGCAGGAAAAGAACTATCAAAATAAAGAACATTTGGTTCATGTTAAAATAATATTTAAGTTTAACTGAGCATAACAGTTCATCTTTCCATTTTTGAGTTACTTAATTTGTCATTTCTTTTTTGTACATTTTAAAAAAAGAAAATCAAAATATATACCATAAAGTTCAGGATCCAGGATTGGGCCACTACCTGAACGGGTAAAAGAGAACAGAAAGAGTTTGTAAATATCTTGCAAATGTAATAGTTTTTAGGAATTTTGTTCAGAGTTAAAAGGTTATTAGCCATAGCAAAGATATTATATAATATCAATTGTCCACAAATTCAAATAACCGAAATACACTGTATGGGCTTTTTATTCAATTACATTTTTAATTATTTTCAGAGACATGAAAAATGTCAACATTTGCTTCATATGAAAGATCTGAGTGACACCTAGGGCTAAACTGAGTTCTGGCAAAGACAGTTATGGTTCCAAACTGGGACAAATTCTGCTCTGTTACACGGGTGTAAATCTGGAATAACTGCAGTATGGACTATTCCTATTGAAAATCAATGGCAAAACTGTAGTTGATATTAATGAGACCAGAATTTTGCCCGTTAACTTCAATGGGAGTGGCAATGACTTGGGCCAGGGTGTATTTGGCCTTGTAATCTATATAAGAAGATTCCAGAATTGTCGCTTTCTCCATATCTTACTCTCAAGCTTAGAGCGTCCATTAATCAGTGTGAAGCGGTGGAACAAGCTATAAGCATGGTTGAGACCTTTTTTGGTTCAGAATATCACCAGGTTCAACCACCAGTGATATCTGTGGTCTGTTACTGTCCAGTTTTTAAGTTCTCAGCCATTTTCGGCTTGTGTACACCTTACAAATTACACCCATATGAGAGCATGGCCTTTCACCTAGTTCTTAACTTAAATCACCATGAGGAAAAACTACTTCAGAATTGTGATATTGTCAGCTGGCAGCATATCACAAAAGAATAAGGGCCAAAAGTCACTGATAGACTAAGCAGCACAACTTCATTAACTCTACTGGAGTTGCACTGCTAAGGATCCAGTTTCATAGCCGATCCCACAGGCAGAACTCTCATTGAAGAGAATGAGAGTCCCACGTGCAGAGCAACTAGATATTCAAGCCCTTAGCCAACTAAAATGGACAAAACGAATGTACATTTTCCAATATACAGTTCTGATGTTGTTTTGTACCCGTTTCTTATTACTGCATATATCTGGGCCTGATCTTGCAAATCTTCAGTGCACAGAACTCCTTCTGTTCATATTATAGCATCTATCTATTTCCACTTGGAAAGGTTTTTTTATTTTACACTATATTTCAAGATGCTCATTTATGCTTATCTGATGTTTTCTATTGTATTGCATAAATCCTATACAGTAATCTCCTAATTAAGTTTTCTATATATTTACTGTTTGTTCTACGTGGCTTGAAAATTTAAATTAAAAACATATTTAAACCCTTTAAGTGGGAAGAACAAGCTCAGTGGGCAGGATTCTGATCGGACTTACACCACTGTACTTCAGGAGTAACTCCACAGCAGTAGAGTTACACTAGTACAAAACCATCATAAATTAGGATAGGAACATAATTAGTTGATGCTTCTTTTCTTATGCTGAATGCTTGGAAATCTGTTGTGAGAAGTATGATACTAGGAGCTGCAAAACATCTACAGAATGGCAACAGAGTATCAGGCTCAATTTTTAAAATGCCTTTGCAGATATTTTAACGCTGATAGTTATAATGCAGATTCAGGTGCCCCCATGAGAATGGCCTCATCCAGCTGTAGAAATAAACATCAGGTGCAATGAGCATTTGTTATCTAACCTCAAGCTACTTCTGATGGGGCTTCTCTCTTTGAAAATCTTCATAGATACAATTTTTTCCAATATAAAACATTCAAATTATGTGAAAAAATTCTCAGGAGAGACGCAGTACACTAGCAGTTGTATATGTTTGCTATTCACAATCTGAAGGAAAAACAATGTATTTGGGCTCAATAACCTCAATAGCAAAACTTCCATTAGAAGTCAGTGGGACTAGGATTTGGCCCTCAGAATGAAATTAACTCTTGGTCCAACTAGGTAGCATTAGAGAAAGGATTTATTTAACCCATTAGATCACAGATTAAATAAAGCCTTAATCCCTGCCTGTGAGGTAAAGGCTAGGAAGTAACATATTCCATTCAGTTACCTTTTATACTTACTAAAGCCTTCATCTGAAAACCCAAAAGTTCAGCGAAAGTCACATTTCTGTCTAGATATCCTCTTCATAAAACTATGATATCAGCTATTATTCTGATATTTCCATTTTTTCCTTTTTTAAGTTATTGTTCTTGGAGTGTTTTGAAGTAGCTAAAATATACTGTCAATTATTGCTTTCTGTGAGACTCTTTGTAGTTTAAATAATTTATTTTAGTTATTCCCAGTTAATGGGATGAGCCAATGAAAGAGGTGAAAGTGAGCTGACTGGAAATACTGTATAATTTTTGGGAGACTCATTGGTGCTTTAACATGGAAATGACATCAGGACTAGTTCCTGCTCTGTAACTGAATTTTTCATGGAATCATTTTCAGACACTTCTGTCTGTGGATGTGGGGTAACTTCTGAAATTAAGATCTAACGGTGTTTTCTCCTCCTTGAAAAGGCTTTTTCAGACTCTTATGCTCATCTGGGAGCAAACTGAACATTTTCCCTTTAGATAGTGATGGGGGGGGAGGCAAAGTTAGCTGTGATGTTCCCCATATAATGATGCCTTAGGCCGCCCTGATCCTACAACGAAGGGATTCAGATGAAAAGATCCTCAGAGAAGTGACTATCCTTGCATGTTTGGAAAGTGCCCAGCACACAGCGAGTGCTACCATAAATAAATAGTAATAAAAATAAATGCTAAAAAAAATGACGAAGAATTCAACTGAGAAACTACATGATATAGGGGCCCTTTGAGATTGTGTGACTTTTTAGGCAACCCTTTCCTGGGAGCATTATTACAGGACATTCCCTCGCTATTCCAGAACAAACAAAATGTGTTTCAGATAACGTTAGCTCCAGTTAGGATGGCACCTTGTATCTATCTTGGCAAATAATAAATAAGGAAACGTATGTTAGGCAGCTGAACTAATGCACCTTGAACTAACACCTCCTACTTAAATATAGCCTCAAATATAGGGATAGTTGGTGGTTCAAAGCTGTATGAGTTTGAATGGTATTGATCCCTCAAGCTGGATACATAGACATCATAAGATACATGCTGTAGGCAGGGAAGGGTTCAGACTGATTTCTGCTAACTTGCTCAGACAAAGATAGCTGTGATATAAATAAGGCCAGGAACCAAAGCTCCAGATCACAGAAATTGGCCCTTAGTATTTAAAATAAAGATTCTAGTGAATGATGTGGTTCACAGTGATAATTGTGATACCATTAATGTGCTCCAAGTACAAATCAGCTCCCTACCTTCATGCCTGCATTGTCAGCCAAGTATCACATGAGAACGTCTGTTCTCCAAACGGCACAATGTAGGCTGAGAAATTCTTGGAATGGATCCTATCTGCATCATGACTGATACAAGTTTTAAGGTAGAGTATTATGTTGATGATCTCATGCTCAAATCGCTTGATGCTTCATTTTTATTTATTTTAATCATTCATTTTAATTTCCATAGTTTATGGGTGGGGTTTTGTATTTGTCTTTGCTTTTAGCTTCAGTGCATTTGCCCATAAGTGATGTAAGAGTCACAGAATCAGTTCAAGGCTTGACAAAGATACCTCACCCCATTAAACATCAGGGCTGGTATTTCATTTCTATCACACAGGCATGGAAATGAACATAATGCCCGGGTGTGGGCCTATCTTCATGCTTCATTGTACAGTATGTTGGACAGACAATGAACCTACACAGTAACGATATCAGTGAAAAAAAGCCTTTTAAGGGCTCCAAAACTTGTGGTTGTGCTTTAGATAGCAACAATAAAATATCAGTGAAACATAAGGAGATTCTATTTTTTACATTTGACTTTATTTCAGCTTCCAGGGCAGGAGAGTTGGGAGTGTAAAAAGGAGGAACCTATATCAACTCTGTAGGACCTGCTAAAGCTCAATGTCACAAACAGCATTCTGTAGAAATCCCATAAAGAAAAACTTTTTGGGAGTCTGCCTGGGTAGATGGTGTCTTCCAGTTACATTTTAAGACTGGTTTGTAGCCACACATCGCATATGGAGTGATTTTGAAGATAGGCACATCCTGTCTGTGCTTATGATAGTCTCTTCTACAATGTATTTATGAAACTTAGTTTCCTTGGAGAACGGGGTTATGCTTACAGAACACAACATGGATTTTCTCTGAGATTTACAACTTTCTTATGAATTTTAAACTGAAGGAATAAATAAACACTGCCTGTATAAATGGAAGGATATGTTAAAGTCTGATTTATAATTAAAAATGCCACTACTGGGAAAGAAGGTTTAAGTTTTTAACCTGAAGGAGAAAATGTGCCAATAAAAGGCATTTTGTTCAAAGAAAAAAATTCACTTTAAGTTCAAAGTAGCTTTGTTAAACTTATTGGGAAAACTGTTTATTCTTCTAAGCAAATGCAGCCAAGTTAATATCACTTTCCATTTTAAACAGTATGTATGTAAAGTGGACTGTTTTATTGAATTGTTATAATGCACTATTGGAAGCTGCCAGTAGCTGAAACCATGGTCTGTTCCTGTAACAATTTTATTAAGGGAAGGACTCTAGGGGGAAAGGGAGGAGTGAAGCTTCTAAGAGCAGCAGGAGTAACTAGAGCGCTCTGTGTCAGTTCTGTATCTACTCCTACTCAAGCCTGGAAGAGAACTGTCACACACTCCACTGTTTCGGTTAAAACAGCTTGCTAGAAGTACTGAATATGGCATGTATTTTCACTAGTGGTAACTTGTAATGAAGGTGAAAGAAATGAAAAGCTGGAAGGCTAAATAGCTAGCTCCTCTATCACTGTGAAATATTACATAGGACTGGACATCACTATTTCAACGGACATGTTATTGTTACCTAATGTTTAGGGAAACTGAAATGTCCACTAGTGCCCAGATTTTCTGATATGAATGTGCAGTTTCTTGCATAAAAATGCATACACATTTGCACACCTGATTTCCCTATGCAATCAGCGTAAGTTTTCATACCAATGCGCAGATAGTTGCCTGCCATTTATCCACACAATTACTGTACATGTATTTTTGAGGATCTGCAAATAAAGCATCAAACCAAGGCAAACACAATACATTTGGTGTAATCCCTGCAGTTTATTGGGTCTCTCTCATATCCTGACTCCGCCAAAGATGCAGTAAAGAGGATTGATACACAGCGGTTCTCAACCTATTTATAATTGTGGGCCACATATGTAGCTCTCTGTGTGTTATGTAGGCTGCATCCATAAATACTACTTGTATGGCCCTGAGGATGTCACATGGGCTGCAGCGGTGTGCTGACTGGGCCACAAGCAGCTTGCAGGCAGAGAACCATGGATATGGACCCTTTAGTGTAGCAAGCCACACATAAATGTAACAGTAGCCATCTTGTCCCTCCTGCCTCTTTGTTACTTATGTTCTCTCTTGCTCCCTCTAGTGTCCTAAAGAATGTACTGGCATCTACTTGCTGTACTGCACTGCAGAAGTTTCATTATTTTCTGTTTTCTCTAGACACTTGTACATGGTCTTATGGATACACAGCTTAGCCCTAGTCCTTCCTAAAGCAGAGCACCCGCGATTCATATCAAACTGGCACTCAACATTTGCGAGATCAGAACATATATGTTGGAAAAAAATACTTCAGAAAAATAATTTTTAAAAACATTTTTGTCTGGTCATGAAAGAGAGTTGCTATGAGGCTCACTTCATAAAATCTATTGAAAAACAAAATTCTCACATGCGAGGAGATTTTTTTTTTTAAAAAAAAGTTATCTGTAAATATCTACAACAAATTATTTTAAGAGAAAACTTTGAGAGAAAAATAAACTAGCCAGCAGTACTAGCTCTACACAATCATCAAGATGCTATTGCTAATATAGTAAAGAGTACTCACCATCTCCAGGCATTGACATGAAATGAGCATCGACCCTTTTTTCATCTTCTCCATACTCATTCTTCGCCAGTAAGGTATAAGCACCATTGTTCAAATGGGTAGGGTTGTCCAGCTGAAGGCAGCCATGGTATTCACTTTGATTGCTAACATGTATTTTAGTACAGATGTATTCAGACTCATTCAGTATAGCCCCTTCATAGAACCACTGCAATGAGGGTTTGGGGTTCCCTTTCACAGTGAATGGAATGCACCAGTGGTGGTCCGGGGTTGGAGGTTCAATAAATGTGATATTTGGTGCAACTATATTGAAAAGAAGAGTGAATAACATCAGAATATCCTAAACACATTTTTCCTCGCAAATTCTTGAGGGCATTTTTAAAAATCACTAAAGCTAAGAAATTGGAAGCTTTGGAAACTACAGCCTTGTGCTTATGGGTGTAGATATTCATAATGGAAGCCATCAGCTGTGTGTGTGAAATGAATTCAGACCTGAAATGGACAATACCTCAATAAAGTCATTCTTTAAAATTAGATGTGTGAACTGGTTCCAATAAAACAAGAACCAACTTTAATAAATCATGCAGGTTCAGTGAAAGGATTTTTATTACTCCCTGTTTTTAACCAAAGCACTTAAGTACTATTTTAAAAAGGGTATTTAACAATTGGTGAGAATCAAGTGTACTGGAAATACATTCAGATAGGCATGAAAATTTTTTTAGATGATTTTCATCAGAGAACAATGGAACAGACCTATTAGTTCATTCACTGAATTCCCCTGCTAATGCAGGATCATTTCCTATAGTAATTTTCTAGTACTTTGTCCAGTCCAGTTTTACACTGTTATGGGCTTCTACTATTTCCCTTGGGAGGCTATTCCACAGCCTTGTACATTATCTCACTGTCAGGAAGTTTTCCTTGATATTCAGACTGAATTTTCCTTTGTTAATTGCATCTAATTACATCTAGTTATACGCCTTCATACCAATCATATTGGTGCCAATCCAAGATTCCGCGTTTACATCATTCCAGTATCTGTAGCATATATTCTTTCCCTTAGCTATTTTATACCCAATTTGAACTATAAAATCCTAAGAAGTTAATCTATAGCTACTTCTCTAACAAAGATTTTTCTCTAATAAGCATGCTCATTTTTAATAAAATGTGGGGTTGATCTGAATGATCAATATCTGAAGCTTGTAAAAGCAGCCTACTTAATTCACTTAAGATAGATTCATATGGGAGCTTAGAGTTAAGGGGTCAATGTTTTTATCCCCTGTGCCCATCCTCTTCTCCTGGACTTGACAGTAAGTAGATTATTTCAAGGCCAAGGACAAACTAACATACGCCTGGGAAAACTAAGGTTACAAGCTGATCTTTTTTTAATTTAAAAAAAAATTATCAGGGTTATTG